>CM070711.1:72351015-73551015 GCA_036346275.1 Otatea glauca
AGGTATGGCGCCCCAGGCTGCAAGCCTTGAGAGGCTCGAGGGCTCGCCGCACAACAAGACTCGTCGACCCGATTCGACGAGCGCGCCAGCGTGGCGTCTGCGATCGGGCGGTATCAACAAGCTGCGGCGTTATCACGGCCGCCCGAGTTCGAGGCGGTCTTTGATCTTGGCGACACGGTCTGCGTCGGGTCGAACCGGCAGGATAAGCATAAGCTATCGCCCCACAGGAAGGCCCTTCACCGTCGTGCGAGATCCTCGACTGGCACCTTCGGCTCAAGGACACAAGCGGCGCATCCTTCTAAATGCATGGAATATAGAAAAGTTAAGCGATTCTATCCTAAACTCTTTTCCTCTTCCTAGCATGCTCTTTACTTTCTTCCTTAGAGCACACAGTAGCCATGCGGCGACTCGAAGCTGCCCTTGGCGCCCCGTTCAAGCTACTCGATCGGCGCTTGCGCGGGTTGATGACCCAACCGACCACAAGGTCCTTCGGCGGTAACCCCTTCGACCCAAGTGCTCGACTTACGCCCGGTGACTATGATTGCTAACGCTGCGGAAGAAGGAAGTACAGTGGAGTGACCTTTGGGTCGGCGGGAACACTCCTCCCATGAACTCGGTGTCTCACGCGCTTATGAGGTGCGTGACCCGTGGTCATGATGTCTATCGGCGGTAACCCTCTCAGCCCAAGTGTTCGACCTCGCCCGGCGGCTATGGTTGCTAAGTAGCGCCAGCGGAAGAAGGAAGTGCCCGTGGAAAGATCCTGGCCGGTCTAGAACACTCCTATCCCTCACAAGTCGCGCCTAACATTGCATAGCCAAGTCTCCAATCCACCTCGCTCCTCCCAAACGACCCGACCTCGCATAAGTGACCCCTGTGGTCCTTAAGGCTATGGTCGACCAGCGCTCATCCTAAATACGAAAAGGGCGAGGGCGATTACGGAACTTGATAAATTCAAGATTGTTTAAATAGCGGTCCTTACAATCTAAAAAGGATAAAGCTAACTATATTTTTATTCTTCTTGGCGAGCGACCGGTGGCGAGACGGAGAGTTGGCTGCCTCTGGCTTCCTGGAGGGCGGCCTGCGGCGGGATGCGGCTGGCGATCTCCCGGGCGTGCGGCTCGACGGGAGCTCGAACGGTCGATCTCCTCGTCGATCCGGTTCCCAGCTACGCGCTGCCCGCCACCGAGTCGATGCCGTCGTAGTGCGAGATGATGTTGACCGGCGCCGAAGCTCCAAGCGCGGCGCGAACCACCGCCTCTTCTCAAGTCGCTTTCGGGCGGCCGGGGGCAAGAACACACGGGCCTGCCACGGCTCCAGGATGCGATCGCGAGACTTCCGTCGGCCTTGCGGAGGGCCTCGATTCGGCGCTCATCTCGGCCGGCCGTCCTCCGCAACCTTCAACGCCGCCGGGCCTCGTCCCGGCCCACGATCGCCACGTCGCGAGCATCCGAAGCCGTTCTCTGCGCCTCCACGGCGGCCTTTCAGATCTTCTGCGCCTCTGCGGTTGCGGAGATTTTGGATAAGTTCGCCTGTGGGTGCACCCCAAACTTAATTGAAGAATTGAGACACTTACCGGCGCGAGTTGGTCGGTTGCCCGACTTCGGCTTGGCGCCTCGTGAAGTCTTGACTCGGCTAGTTCCTTGAGCGATCGCGCTTCGAGCGAACTCGAACAGCGTCCCCCTGAGCCTTGTTCGCTCGGTCGCAGGCGTGTTACTGCGTCTGCTGATCCCCCTCCGCGGCAACGGCGGCATCCTTGGCCTCGGTGACCTCCGTCGAAGGACTCGATTCGCCACTTTCGCCCTCAAGGCCTTGGCTCCTGGCGCTCATCATAAAGGGCCTTTGTGGCTCTTCAAATCCTGGCGGATCTCCACCGCCTCCGGCCGCTAATGCCCGGGGCCTCTGGGCTAGGCGCGACTCAAGCGCAGCTGATGCCTCCTCCTCATTGCGGCGCCCCATTTGTCGGAGCGCCGCGAGCTCAACTCAGCGCCGACGGCGAGCCCGCAAGTCTTTGCAAAAACGTGGACACTCAGTTAGTCGCGCGTAAGAACTATCAAAATGTGCAACGGTCGTAACTTTACCGGTGACCTACAGGCGATGGTGGACTCCCCGACCATCGTATCCGGCACCACGGTGGAAGACTTGAGCAAGAGCGGACCTTCGCGGATCGCCTATCTCGGCCGGCGTCGGTAGCGCGCTGCAGAAGGGCGGCCCACTCGCTCTCCTCCGCGACCCATGGCGCCCGACCAGGGATTACACCCGTGGCGCGCCTCCTTCGCCGCCTTCGGGCGGGGCGTCGCCGTCCAAAGCACCATGGGCAAGGGTGGCGAGGTCAACCCTTGAAACCCCCTCGGCGACTGCGCTTTGAGGAGCATCGGTCGGCACCTCCCCACGGGCGAGGGTCGAGCACCTCCGTCGCCGGCTCCACCACGGCCGGGCGCGATCACGGCGGCGCCATTGTCTCATCCTCGGCAGCGATCCGTCGTCCGGTGGGTCCCAGCCGGGGCGCGGATCTTCTTGACCACGACCTCCGGGTGAGCCCGTCCTCGGCGACCACGCCCTCGGGCGCTTGCGCCGCGACCTCCACCGACCCGATCGGGTCACCGAAATCACCGCGCGGTTACTGCGGAGCCGATCGCAGCGCCCACGGCCACCCGGTATAGGCGCCTGCGTTGCAAAGATTCAAGAGTCGCTCGGGCGGCTTTGCCAAAAAATGCTCCAATAAAAGAATACACTTACAAGGCCGAAGCGTAGTGCGCGGCACGCGCTTTCTTGGCCCCCCAAAAGTCGTCAGTCGTCCTTCCAAAGCCACCTCCAGTAGAGCACTGCGACGATCCGCGGCGCAAGATCACCCCGCTGGGGATCAGTAGCCCACGGGCCCGTGATGCCGCCCTCGGCGAGTCCAGCCTTCGGGCCGCCGCCATCGGCAGTCGTGAAAAAACCCACCATAGGGGTGGCGGAGGCACTCCGCCGTTGTCGATGGAGGTTGTCCCCGGCGGTGGTCTCAGACACATCCTCGCGTACAAGCCCGCGCCGCCGCGTTCATATGCTTCTTCCTCCTCCTTTCCTCCTTGCTTCTTGCGGGAGGAGTCGACCTCTGCCTTCGGGCGCCGCTGCGCTTCCTTATCCCGGGAGCGGCGGCGCCGAAGACATCCCCATGAGCCCCTAAGAGGATGCGGAATGTCGGTCAAGTGCTAAGGACAAAGAAAAGAGAAGCGAAAGGAATTTCACCGCTACTGAGTTGGCGGAAAAGCCGCCGAGAATGGCTCGGTGGCCATCCGCGCCACCGTGGCGCTTCACTCAGAACGGCCGCCACCCGCCTCCACCTCGAGCGGCCGGCTCGGGTTCGCCATCCTCGCCGGTCGGACGGCCCGCGTCTCCGGACGAGTGCGGCTTTGTGCACAAGTGGTTGCACGCGCATCCCCATAAAGCGCGACAACCACATCCCGGTGAGCCCCCTCCTTTGAGCCCTAATCGCTCCACGATCGGGGCGGCTTTGTTCTTCTCCCTCTTCTCGGCGCCCAGTTCCACCGCTCCTCCACCATGGGTAGCTCGCCGTGAAGCGGTATTGTCGCCGCCGTTTTGAGCGTGAGAGCCATTGAACGCCCGCCCTTGTTGGGCGAGGCGGTTTACCTCCGGTACTCAGGTGCTCGGCCGGGCGAAGGCGGAGGGCCAGGCCACCTGAGGCGCCACGGCGTCCGGCGGCTGTCTTTCCGAGCCTTGCACGGAAGAAGTGCCTCCTAGCGCCCGGTCGGCTCGATCCCGGAAGGCCTCGCCTGGCGTGATGAAGATGGTGATGTGGAGGACCCCATTGGGGTTGAGATGGTGCACCTCCACCTTGTAGTGAGACAGCGGCCGGACGAGCAGGTGCGTGGCGAGCCAAAGCAGCGCTCGAAGAACGGCGGGCACCACGATCTCGTCGCCGCGGCTGGGGTGGCAGCCCGATCGGCACCCTCCGGTAGGAAGGTCTGCGGCATGAGGAAGCCCTTCTTCACCAAGCCGCGCCGCAGTTGTCTTCGCGCGAGCACTCCGCCACGACATCTTCACAGGGAGACGGCGGAAGGTGAGAAAGAAAGGTCGGGTTTTCTTTCCTTAGCTCTCTGGTGCTTTTCTTGTTTGAGGCGAGACAGAGAAGGCAAGAAAGCGTGACCACCGAAAGCACCTAACGGCGTATTTATAGAGGACGGCGAATGCCGCCAGCGAGCACCGTCAGCGGCGTCGTGTCCACCTCGCCGTTGCGCCCGACTGTAACTCGAGCTTCAATACCACTCCGCTTTTAATCCTGTCATGTCGGCGACAAGGGCCATAAAGACGCCGCCCCGAACAACGTGTCCGTAACCTCTTGGTCTCCGCTTTAGGCCGAGCAGTTGCTCGGCGCGGCGGCGAAAGCCATCTGGCCGCTGCGGCCCAAGAAAAGCTTTGTGGCTGCGCGAGGCCCACGACGAGTATGGGTTCTAAAAGGCCTACCCCACGGATGGGTATAAGGCGCTCGGCAAAGAAACTTGAGCAAGGGGCGGGTATGAGGTGAGCCCCACGGTGGGCCCTCGGTTAGGTCGGTGGCGCCTAATCACCTCTACTCGCGTCGAGACCATACTTCACACTCTCCGGAGGTCATCAATGAGCGACGACCACCGTGCTCTGGGTACGTGACGAACCGAGAGTCCATACGGGATTGAGTAGAAAAGGTTTTATGGGTCGCCCACGCCAGGCCGGACACCCTACTGCGGGGGTGTCGCTCGGAAGGGTCCCCTTTGGCGGGACCTCCCAGACCCACTCGGACTACCGCTATTAGCTCCACGAGCACGGCGTTCAAACCAACGCAGTAAACGCGCCCGCTCATCCCCTCGGGTCCCACACTGCGGATGGGGTATACATGTGGGATAGGCGGTGGCCATTCCTCTCGCAGCTACCCTCGCCGACGAGGACTCGAGAAGGATGCCCCACGTCCAGCTACGACGGTAGCGAGCACTCACGTCCAGCTACGACGGTAGCGAGCACTCACGTCCGGCTACGACGAGAACGAGCACTCACGTCCGGCTCGACGGTAGCGAGCACTCACGCCCGGCTCGACGGTAAGCGAGCACTCACGTCTAGCTACGATGTTAAGCGAGCACTTTCGGACACCGAACCTCACGAGGCATCCGGCCGTCCCGCCACCAAGGCACTTTCGGACACGAACCTCACGAGGCATCCGGTCGTCCCGCCGACCAAAGCGATCGGACACCGAACCTCTCGAGGCATCCGGTCGTCCCTCACCGACCAAGGCGTCGGACACGTAACCTCACGAGGCATCCGGTCGTCCTGCCGACCAAGGCACTGTCTAGCTACGACGTTAAGCGAGCACTCCGGACACCGAACCTCACGAGGCATCCGGTCGTCCTGCCGACCAAGGCAGTCGGACACCCGAACCTCACAGAGGCATCGGTCGTCCCGCCGACCAAGGCACTCGAACACCGAACCTCACGAGAGGCATCCGGTCGTCTGCCGACCAAGGCGTCGGACACCGAACCTCACAGAGGCATCCGGTCGTCTTGCCGACCAAGGCACTCGGACACGAGAACCTCACGAGGCATCCGGTCGTCTCCGCCGACCAAGGCGATCGGACACCCGAACCTCACAGAGGCATCCGGTCGTCCCTACCACCAAGGCGATCGGACACCGAACCTCTCGAGGCATCCGGTCGTCCCGCCGACCAAGGGACTCGGACACGAGAACCTCACAGAGGCATCCGGTCGTCCTGGCGACCAAAGGCGATCGGACACCGAACCTCACAGAGGCATCCGGTCGTCCCTGCCGACCAAAGCGATCGGACACCGAACCTCACAAAGGCATCCGGTCGTCCTGCCGACCAAGGCACCGTCTAGCTACGACGTTAAGCGAGCACTCGGACACCCGAACCTCACAGAGGCATCCGGTCGTCCTGCCGACCAAAGCGATCGGACACCGAACCTCACGAGGCATCCGGTCGTCCCTGCGACCAAGGCACCGTCTAGCTACGACGTTAAGCGAGCACTCGAACACCCGAACCTCACAGAGGCATCCGGTCGCCTACAGCCGACCAAGGCGCCGTCCACAGCGATTAAAATTAAAGCAAACTCATCGCGAGACATTTTCATAAAGAAAAAGAAAATTTCATTATAGGCCAACGAGCTCGGACTTTACGACTTTACACACATGCAAGCGGATACAAGAGTGGCCCGCGCACCACTGCAGCGAGGACTCTACCCGCGCCTAGAACCTATCAAACATCCGTGCGGCATCGGTGGCACCGACGGCATCTTGGTAGGCCCTTGCACGTCGGCGGACGACCGCCGCGCGACGCGTAAGTAACGCCGATGCTTTATTGCCGTTCGGCGACATCGACGCGGCGCGCACTAACTACGGTCGGCGCCCTTGCGCCATCGCCTCGAAGGGCCCCCTTACCACCTCGAGCCTCGAGCGGCCTCGGCGGCAACGTCAACGAAGCGGCGTCGCGGGCTGCAGCTTCTTCCTCCTCCTAAGCTCGGCCATCGCTGGTCGAACTCAACCCAAAGCTTCGGCGGAGGATCTTCTTCTTCCACCGCGACGCCATCGCCGAAGCTAAAGACTAGAGGGTGTCTCGAAGCCATTTGAAAGAACAGAAGAAAGAGCTCTCATCCCCTTCAAGCAAGCTACAGCGCACATATATATATATCCGGACGAAGGGAGGCTAAGCGTCTCCAGAGTAAATGCGGGTGCCGGAAAACGAAGCGTCCTTCACCAGAACCCGAAGCAGTCAAGAAGACTAGCAGGCGGGGCACGCCAAACTATACTCGGCATGCGCAACGAGGCGAGTAAAAGCCTCCGGCGGTTCAAATGCCCCCGGCCAAACTCCAGGGCAGCCGTCGGATCCAACGAGGCACACCTGACGGAAATCGCTTAACCGGATCGGGCGGACCGACCGACCAGGCCCGGCCACCACTTTCGTCCAAGTTCAACCCCCAACCGAATCTGCCGAAATCGCTCGGGAGTTCGGGGGCTACTGACGAATACTAATAACAGGGATACCCCAACAGCCGGTGACGAGCCACCGGCCTCAAGCATATCTCGACCCAACAGCGCGCGCCCGCCATCGCCACCCGAATCGCTGCGAGACCGCACAAGACATCCGCTCCCGGCCGGCGAGGGAATCCGACCAGACAGGCGCTCCCGACCCCTCTTGGCGGGCGGGATCTCCGACTCCGGCCGGACGGCGCTCCCGACCCTCTTGGCGGGCGGGATCCCGACTCCAACCGAACCAAGGTGGCGGACGCCGAGGGCCGCGTGTCAGGTCCTCATCGGCCTACCGCCACGTACCCCCCGAATGAGGTCAATCAGAGTGACTATACAAGGGCAGGTGGCTCCTTCCCAAGAAGATCTGGTGACTGCAGAAGACAAAGCTTCACCCATCAACGATCCACGTGCAAGATGAGGCGCCGCCGCTCCCTCCCGAGTAGCACCAGCGTCACGCACCGCGACGTCGGCGTCGCAAAGGTCACAGAGGGCAAGTACGCTATTTCGGGAATACCTAACCTCACGACCACCAAGGCTACCAACCCAAAGATGGGCAAAGCGGGTGGCGACCGATCCACGGGGACGAAGGACCGGAGCTCCTAACATAGGTCACCTCGCTCTTCCTCCCAACTCTCGATGTAACTCGCCCTTCCTTCAGTATAAAAGGAGGCGGGACTAAACGATTCAAAAAGAAGGACACATAAGAACACGAGGAGACTAAGTCATTTAGGGCCTGCGTGCTCAGAAAAACATAGTGCAAAAAGCAATACAATACGACCATCTGAATCGAGTAGGGACTTTCGGCCAAACAAGATACATCTTGGACTCACGAGTCTAACCATTCGAGGAGTGGAACGCAGCGACCCCTAGACTTACAAATTTACTTGCTTGTGGCTCAAAACACCGACGGTGTGGCGGCGAAGAAATCTCCTCCGAGCAACAACGGAGAAGAGTTCACTCGAGTGCTATATATGACCTAGCGAGGCACATCGAATCGGTTCTTTTCAGCGATAGTGATGTGAAAGCTCATCACTATCGGTTCTTTTTATATAGCGATAGTGATGAGCACGTGACATCGAAATCGGTTCTTTTAGAAGCGATAGTGATGTCTGCGATCATCACTATCGCTTATAAAAGAACCGATAGTGATGATCGCGTCACATCACTATCGCTTTTTTCTTAACCGATAGTGATGTCGCATAGTCATCACTATCGCTTTTTGATAGAAGTGATAGTGATAATCACGTGCACATCACTATCACTTCTTTTCTTAGAACCGATAGTGATGTATACGCATCATCATCGCCGCTTTTATCAAAGGAACCGATAGTGATGTGGGCGTGATCATCACTATCACTTCTTTTGTTGGAACCGATAGTGATGACCCTTCACATCTCTATCGCTTTTTAGTTTAGAACCGATAGTGATATGCCCAATGTTACATCACAATCACTTATAATCTCAGAACCGATAGTGATTATTACTAACACCTCTCCGAAGTTATTTATCACAATCGTTTTTTCCTAAAAACTTAAGAACCGATACGGATAAAGCGATAGTGATGTGCCGTTCTGTAGTAGTGGTTCCCCGGACAAAATCACCTCGCCCTCCCTTCCCTTCCCTTCCCTTCCCATCTCTCTCAATGTCTAAATTTTATTCTAAAAAGTAGAAAAGAAAAGAAGATAAAAAGGGAAGGTTAAGTAGTAGTTCAAGCAACTTGAGGTTAACTAGTATAGTGCCTGTGCTAACGCTACGACGGCAGTACACCCGCTTATCAATTAAATGAGAAGATAAGTATGAATACAACACTTAATAATAAAAGAGAAATTTAGAATTTTAAATGAATTTAGAAAGAAAAACGGAACTAAATGGAGGTCGAATAGGTGAAAACGGGCTCCCAAAAGATTTTAAATCAAGAAAGAGAAAGAAAAAATAATTTTCTGATCTTAGATTATTTTTTGCAGCTTCCACAGAGAGCACACAGCGTGCTCTCGGGCATAGCCGAGGCAAGGGAGAGGAAGGCCGGTGGTGGCCGGCCAGGTCATGATGGTCAAGACTGGTGTGGCGAGATCGCCAAGACCGACGCTGCTGGGAGGAGTCACGGTTGTGGTGAATTTCACGGGAAAGATGACGGTGATGGCTTGGGTTACCTCCAAAATCCGGCGATCTTTACAAGAGGAGCACTTGGGGATTACGCAATGCGATGGGGTGGAGGAGAGCTCACGGCTTTTATAGCACCGAAACAAGCATATTTATGGAAACCATAATTTGGGATCAAATTAGATTAGGAGGAAATTTTGACAATAGAGCACAAAATTTAGGGAATTAACACTATAGATGGAAAGAGGAGATTTGGTGCGGGATTGATGGAGTTTTGGAGCTTCTTTCTTGCTTTAATGGAGGAGGGAAGAGAAGAAGCTTCTGCAGTGCAATTCTTTGCTAAAAGAAGCTACAGGTGAGTTGCCTTCATTTTTTAAATATAGAAGGATTTTTGAAAAGATAGCACATTAGGTTAAAAAATTTTATAAAAATTCTCAAAAAAACTTTCGATTATTTTGTACTTAATAAAATTATTTAAAAAAAATTAAATTATAAATTTGCCGAGGCACGACGGTCGCGAGGTCGCTGACCAGCAACCTCGTCGCGTCGGCAAAGCCACCGATGGCGACCGTGGAGCCATTGCAGACCTGCGTTCTCCCGGCCGCGCTGCCCCATCTCCCGGTTTCCTTTTCCCAGCACGTAATGTATGGTCCTTTCCTTTTCCAGAACGTTTGTTTCCTTTTCCTTGATTCCAGGACGTTTGTTTCCTTTTCCTTGTTGATGCTGGAGGTGAGGGAAGGTCTGTTGTGGGCCACAGGGATGATTTCGGAAAAATATGAAAAAATAAACTGCGCTCGCCGACCGCTGGATCCGCAAGGAAAAAAAGATAAAAATTAACGATTTTCACGCCCATTTCTTTGGTTCCATGAGAAAAAATTGAAAAAATTAAGTAGCACTCACAGACATGTTGGTTCCTTAGATAAAAATGAAAACAAAAATTCAGGCTCTCCGCTTGGCAAATTAAACTCTATGGGGCTAGATCCGTAAAAAGTCTCGAGAAGGGTCATATTCGGAAAAAATACGATCACAATGCGAACAATAAAAATTCAAGTCTTATTTCCTTGCATGTGGATCCTATTTCCTTGTTTGATTCACCCTCCTTCCAAATATGTAGTACGCACAATTTTGGCGATAAAAATTCAAATCTGGTTTCCTTGCATGCGGATCCTCCTTATTTATTTCCTTGTTTGATTCGCTCTCCTTCCAAATATGTAGGTGGGGAGGTCATTTGTGGACCACAGGATGATTAGACACACTAAATAATGACCATCGGATGTGGGTGAGTAAAGCGAGGAAAGATCTCGAGACGTTCATTTTGATGAATGCAAGTTTCTGGGGACGTTTTGCTGGGTGCACGAACATTGGGCCATCTCTAATGAGGTGCATTATTTAGGGTGGACGTAGGAAAATTTGCTTAGGTGCATTATAAAGGGGTATAGATCTATATAAATAAACCTCATCCGTTTTATAGACAAAAAAATCTCACAATAATCTAAAAAAGAAAAAAATACTAGAAATTCTCATATTAATTGAAAGAAAAAAGAAGCATCTCCACCACTTATTTTGGTAAGACTAGATTATAATAGTGCAGATTAACCATTCTCACATTAATCGAAAAAAGATATGATCTCCATCACTTATTTTTGGTAAGATCAGATTATAACGGTGCAAATATAATTGTATTTTAATTATTATATGTAGGATTAGAAGTAGAGTTATATAGCAAAGACAATTGCATAATCGTCTAGTTTATACAATGTCGACAGTTGCTCTTAAGGTAGGTTATCCAAACAGATCAGCTTCAATTAATAGTTGAGATCGTTCTGGATGGGCAATTGGTGACCAACAGCCGTGTCATTTGATCCCATCCACTGAAGCACAGCGAGCAATACAGCCCAAGCATTGCTGCAAGTGGTTAAAATTAAACATGTAATATACTACGTACTAATGGGCTCGATACCAAGAGTTACTACTTCTGTATGTAGGTCCTATCCCTTCTGGTATGCACGAGCCACACGAGACAAAAACGCAAAGATAAGAGGAGAAATGTTCTATATAATATACATCAATTATTCACTTTCAACTCGTTTGCAACTTTGCATGCGATGCGAGAGGTGTATGATCTGATATGATTAACTTTTGTTTCAGCAAAGAACGGATCTGCTGCAGCTCTCTTCCTGCATGTATATTTTGTGTAGTTATAGCATGTTCGATCGATGCGATTAGCTTTCCAGATCGAAGTCCACTCTGTCGACATGCTTTGGGCGCGTGATCGGTTGGCAGTGACGTACTCACGTAAGCAGCCACGAGCATCTTGATTAGTCTCCCGTACGTGTGATGGCCTCATGGGTCCATGTCCATCTTGTAACGCATGAGCAGGAGGTTTCTTCCCAGCAAAACAGAGACCAAAAAGGAGAGAAATTAACAACAACAACAACAACACGCGAAAAGTTTCCCGAGCCGAGTAAAATATGTTTGCCATTTTTTCTTTTTCTTTTTTGAAAGAGACAAGATTGTACTCTGAGATTGTGTATTGCATCATTTCATGCCTCACACCTGATTCTGTTCATATTGCTTAAACTGATACTGTTGCACTGGTCGCGATCTGAGCAGGTCTGCACTCTGCACTGACTGACTGACTGTCTTGAATTACACAAAAGTTCCCTTGACGTGGGCTTCATCCAGGACAAGTAATTGGGCTGGGCTAGAACAATTTCTTTTGCTAGCATATATTTATACGAAGTAGCTAGTGCTCCCATTTACGCACTTCTTTTTTATTTTATCTGGAACGAAATTAAAAATCTACTCCTCTCCTTATCTATGGAAACATCAGCGGATGGCACGTATCACCTACCGTACTCCCCTACCTCGGTAGGTAACTATCGATCTTGCGTACCGTGATAGGTATTTGTTGAGCTTGGGCACCGAGGTACCCCGTGCTGTTGAGCTCAGTTACCGCGGCACCTTGTCCTACCGAGCTCGGATACCACAGTACCCCGTGCTACTGAGCACAGGTACCACGGTAGTTCATTTGCCGTGGTAGGTACACTGACGACGACTTGCCGTGGCAGGAGAGTGCGATAGATGACACGTGTCGTCTACTAGTGGCTCTGCAATCGAAAATGATACTAGATTTACAATTTCATTTGATAGAGGGTCAAAAGAAAAAAAATATACAATAAGTCAAATAGGGCAAACCTTTGCACTTCTCAGCTGACTCGAACTGACTACGTATTTGTGCCTCTTTCATGTAGCAAATGCTATGCCCAGTGGCGGAGCTAGAAATTTTTGAGAGTCTAGATAAGCATAACTACTTGATGGCCCAGGACGAAGTCTAGTTCGAGAAAGCTCCGTTTTCATAGAGTTTATGACGATGGAGCTACACTGCACCTCTATAGCTTGTTATCGAGGAGTCTAGACAGTCGCCGACTCTGCCTAGGAGATGGATCTGCTGGTGGCTACTGAAAGACCGAAATGGCGATCAGAGGGGTGTGAGTAATCTCAAATAATTTTTCCCACCTACTGAACAAGAAGAGATAACCAAAAATTCAGAATTTCACCCTATGCTTGCTCGTAGGGTTTTGATGATCAAAACGATCTTAGATGGCCTCCCACAAGTCACAGCAAGCATGAACAAAAGAAAAACAAGCTTAAAATATGATCTACTAAATCTTTCTTCTCAAACACAAAGAACGGTTTCTTGCAAATGTTGAAGAAAAGTTTGCCTAGATGATTGTGATCTAACAAAGATTCATCCATCAATCGTTCATCCTCATCAAAACATCCAAAAGTAATTAGAATGAGGGGAGGCAAAACCAACTTGCAAGAATTTAAAGTGCGAAAAGTAAATGCTGAATGTAAATTTCAAAATAGTAGAGAAAATAAAAATTTCATTGCATAGATAGAAATGTTTACAAAGCCATACTAACAGATGGGCAAAGCTCACAAATGAGCACACAAGAAAACCCTAAAACCTCGCTACAAACCTTGGGAAGATGCATCCCTTTACCCCTCTATTTATAGCCTTAAAACACATTAACTTGACCGCTGCTCCATCTGCGAACCTTGATCCAATGATTCTCCTTCGTTTGAGTAGGGCTCAAGTTGGCATCCCAGTCATCAACTTATCATAATGGGTTTTATCTATTTATGCTAACTTGACCGCTACTCTATTCGCGAAACTTAATCTAATGATTCTCCTTCGCTTGAGTAGGGCTTAAGTTGGCATCTCAGCCATCCACTTGTCCTCCCGGTTCGCAGCAACTCCTGGCGTTGGTCATCTTCAGCGTCGCCTAATCGTCTAGACCTCAACTCTTCTAGACTAGTCTCGGCCTCCTCCGCCTCACCATGACCCAGCTCCAAGTTCTACAACCATCATAAACAAGGGAAACCCATCACATAGCATTGTTCATAAAATATGCAATTTATAATTAACACAGTATGAATTTCTAATTAAATGTATCGCTCAAGCTCACTGGGAAGGCCGATCGCAACTCAAAATTTCAAATTCACTTTTCTAAACTAAAACAAACTCACACAAATCGACACAAACCTAACAAATATCAAATACTCATCACACATCCATCGGTTGACCTCCAATGGTCTCACAGCTAGACCCGACGTTTTCTTGTTTCAAATATCATGTGAAAGTTTGTTATCCGGGCGCGCTCGGTGCTGATACCCTCCAGAACGCGGCTAGAACAAAATCTCCAACAATATCGTGCCCACGCGGTTAGAACGTCACCTCCGCTCGTAACCGCTACACAAACAACGTCGCCATCGCACATTGAAGGAGGTAGCCGCGCGAGGCGCGACGTACTGCACGATGCCAAAGACATGTGAGCGTCGGGAGCCGAGTCGATCCCACCGGCGTGTTCCACCGGGAGCACGGCCTCACCACCCGCCCCGGCCGGGCCGGGAGCCACCAACCCTCGTGGTCCCGCGCGAGTACGCACGGGGCGCCGGCCGGCCGGATCTGCTCGGGCGTATTCTGCGTCCCCACCCCCCCTCACCTAACCGCGGCCGCGCGCGCGAGGCCACGCATGCGCGCTGGCTCGATCGCCTCGACCCAACACGGCGAATCGGGCGGTCGTCTGATCTCAGGCACGTAGGCTAGGCAGAGAGTGGTCCTGGGCCTCCTGGGTCTGGGCAGGCCGTCTGGCTGGCCGGCTCCTGATTCGAGAGGATGTGTCACGCATGTTAATTTTGTCAATGCTCCCCTTGATGATCCTGCGAGAGCCGGCCTGTCGCGTTCGCTTGTCTATTTTGATTGGGTTCCAAGGAAGAGATTATGAGATGAAACACCGTCATTTCGCTGCCATGCATGCTGGCCTCGCGTATGGTCCCCGGGAAATCTTGTACAGTTGCACCGGCACGTACGTACTTACAACTGTTCCATCAGAGGGAAAGGAAGCACCGGAGCAGAGTCTTTTTTAGGGCTGTGGTTGTTAAGGGTTTTGGTTCGTTCGTCCGTGTGACAGACTTACCCTGGTGCTTGGTTTCATACTGATCAGGTCCTTGATTGACCGAACACTCGCCGTGTGGTGAGGACATATTGCTATGATCATGGTCCATTGCCTAGAACACGTACATCAATTTTCTTTAGTTCGCGTACATGCATAGTACAGCTTAGTCCATACATGCACTCTCAGGAATACGCACATCAATATACCAGGTAGTCCATGTCACAGAAATGTGTAACTATCAATGATAGATCGAACGGGAAGTATCAAATACCAGGAGGAGCTTCCGTGCTGTTGACAGAAATTACCTCATCATAATCCCCTAATACTCATCAATTGCTTGATATATAACTAGTCATAATGTTTGTAATTTTGTATTGGCACAACGTGGATTCCACGTGCCATGCAACCGACCAGTATGACTAGTATATAGTAGTGATATAGTACTGATATTCACAAAGAAACTAAGCTAGCTGGAGGTATTCTGCAACTATGCGCATTCCGAGTACGTATAGTTCTTGCATCCTCGCAATCCCAGTTTGTCGTTCCAATACACGGGTAACGGACAAAACATCGCGCGCGGTTGCTTTCTCACGCACGGCATCTGCATCTGGATGCATGCAGCCCGTCGTACGTGCATGAGTCTGTTGGGCTCCGGGTCCATGCACGAATGCCAGCGCATTGCCCTTGTTTGTTTGCTCCAACTAATCCATCCATGCATCTACTGCAACAGTCCAATCAATGCATGCATGGTTGTTCAACTCTAGCTCTTGCCATGATCCTGGCCTGCATTACTGAACTGCCTGCCCATTTTTCTTCCACAGAGCAATTAATTGCAATAGGCCATGTTATGACTGTTCATACTAGTACTTCTGTGTGTGTGTGTCTGATGTCCAGCACGCAGAAGTGTAGCTCAAGCAACTCTAGTACGCAGTCTGTCCCAGCAAATCATTCGGGTGATCCCACTACAGGAACTGGACTAAGCTTTGGCTCCACCTCTCTGTAGTAAAAGCTGCAGTATTTTCAACTCTTCAAGGAAGAAGAGAGATGCATCGATCCATCAGGTCGATCTGATGTTTTTCACTTTTTTCTTGCTATAAGCCAGTTTGATCACTGGTTCGATCTGGCTAGCTCTCGCTTGCTGAGAGTCATAGGGGATCTTAATTTTATGATGGGGAAAACGGCAGTGTATACTGTACCTACCTCGACCTGTGTTAGAGATAATTTAACATCTTAACTTATTATATCTTTTGATTTTATCCAAATATATTGTTAGTTCAAATCTACTACAACTCGAACTCTTTTGGCTATATAAACCATATCCCTGTACATGTAATCCTGAAACTATTATAATGGATTGTTTCCATAGTTTTTTTTTCCTGAAAGATTTTTTCATATTAAATCCTCTCTCCATTTATTTTGCCGACGGCTCCCGAGACGGCACCCGCACGGCTTAGCGTACCTGGGATCCCATCGTCGTCGCCGCTGCTGTCACTTCGGACGTCGTCCTCCGCGCGCCGTCTTCCTCGGCGTGCGACGCGCCCTCCAGCGGCGCAACCTCCGGACGCCGACTCGGTCGTCGCTCCCGGCGCCGACCTCATCACTTCGGGCCGCGTCCGCGGGCCACCAACCGCCGGCCGTCCTACGCCATCACACGCTGCGCCCGTTCCGTCTCCGACGCCTTTGTGCCAGATCGGCTGTTCTCTGGCCGGCGAGCCCGGATCTGTGTCGCATCTCCTCCATGTTGCACCATGTCAACGGCGGCAACGGAGGAACGTAGCTCTCCTTGGAACCTTGCAAATTAATTAATCGCATGAGGAAGCAACGAGCTACGCATACTGGTGGACAAGATGATCGATTCCGTCCGCAAGATGCTGGAGCAGCTCCTCCCTGCAGGGCTGCGCTCCGGCCTGAATCTCCAGCAGCTCATCTAGTCATCCACCGTCAACTTGGCTAGTTTCGTCAGATCCACTGCATATTGTGCATAAGGCTCGCCCATAGACTTGGGGTTCCAACTCTTATCTTTTGCTCTTCAAAAGTTCGGTGGGCATTTCCACCACCTTGGCTCCAGCTTTTCCGAAGGTGTATGGGCTCGTAACATCTGTCCTTCAGTCTCATCCAATGAAAGGCAATTCATTGGCCTTGTGGATGTTTACAGCAAGACTCTGAAGTCAGAGAATTTTTTTTCTTTAATATTTATTTTTAATGTTTTTTTCAAAACTATGCGCCCGGATGAAAAAATTGCAGAATCGGAGGCCCATAACCCGTGTATGGGCGTCGCCCCATACACGGCGACGGATGTCTTCTTGCCGTTTGAATCAAGCGGCCAAAGCCAGTGGGCTAACGGCCAAAGCGGTGGGCCCCACATGCTCGAGGCAGGCGATCGCCAAGAACAGGCGACAGGGGCCTTACAAGCACCTGCTCGCTTTCGTGCGGAGGCAGCCAGCCTTGATGAAGCAAGCGAAGGAGAAAAGAAAAGAGAAAGAGGAGAAGAGAAAAGAGAAAGAGGAAGAAGAAGAAGAAAGAAGAAGAAAGAAGAAGAAAAAGAAGAAGAAGAAAGAGAAAGAAGAAGAAAGAGGAAATCGATTAAATCGTTTACTGCAAGGTATTTTTACAAATTTTATAAATCTATTATTTAGGAATTTTACGATTTTGAAGTGTTTAGAAAATTACATAGACTGTTTGTTATTAAATTCTAATGTAGCATGTAATATGCAATCGGATTTAGGATTGTGTAGCGTTTAGAATTTCTCGGATAGTATTGTTTAGAAATTTCTCGGATAGCGTTTAGAACTTTAATGTAGTATTTAGTTTTAGAAATTTGAGGATCTGTATAGTATTTAGTACGTTACAAATTTATTATAGTATTAGAAATTTATTGTAGTGTTTAGAAAATTTAAGATTGTGTAGCGTTTACAATTTCTCGGATAGTGTTGTTTAGAAATTTAATGTCATGATTCATATTTAGAACTTTCTTGTAGTATTTAGTTTTTAGAAATTTGATACTATATAGTATTAAGTACGTTACAAATTTAGTGTAGTATTAGAAATTTATTGTAGTGTTTAGAAAATTTAGGATTGTGTAGCGTTTACAATTTCTCGGATAGTGTTGTTTAGAAATTTAATGTCATGATTCATATTTAGAACTTTAATGTTGTATTTAGTTTTAGAAATTTCAGGATGTATAGTATTAAGTGCGTTACAAATTTAGTGTAGTATTAGAATTTGGTAAGGTTAATGTAATGCGACACAAATATAATGTTGGCCATATGGTAGGCAAGTCGAATAAGTGATTTATAGTCGATTATGCGTTTTGTATATTTTGTAGTACGGTCAATGTACGTTTTGTAGATTGTATTTTAGAGTAATATTTTTCCGTCGGACGTTGCGGCATGTCGGAGAAATTGTATTTCCAAATATTTTATGGAGATGGGGAGATAGCACGGGGCGGATGGGTGGATCTATCATCATTTTCAAGAGTCGTGCGAGGCATATGCGAGACCGAGCGATAGGACATACTGAGGGTTTGTTGGAGTGGATGTCTCGGATGTTCGGTTTGGATGCCTGGCATTGGTTCTTGGTCGAGCGATAGTGAGTCGAGCGCAAGACCGTTTTACGGAGAGTTGATTCCTATTAACTCGGCGTCGACATGGAGGAGTTATGTTGGTTTTGCCGTAGAGCGGGGTTGGCGCTCATGTTGTTGGTCTGATGCTACCCGGTAGCTCCATCGGTGTCGCAAGTTCGTGATGTCGGGTGGACATTACGGCGGAGGGACATCAAATGTAGAAGGATGCGAAGAGGAAGGCGAGGAACCCGAGGCGAGGAGCATGAGGCTGGCGGTGGCGAAGGGACCGGGGCGGAGGAGGACAGCGGTGGAGGCGCGAGGGTGGCCGACGAGGGGAGGAGGTGGAGGACATTGTTGACTGATGGAAGAGGAGGACCGTGCGGATGAGGAAGTCCACGATGGTGAGCACTTGACGAGGAGGACAACGCCCGAGGTGCCTATCCTCGGTGCGTGGACCAATTACAATTTCGAAGACCTAACGATGAATGAAGGAACATTGATGCATGGGAGTATCATGAGAGCGAGGTGATGCGAGGGGCCATATATAAAGACAAGGAGGTGTGATGGATGCGGTGAAATCTTGGGCAATGTCTCTCGGCGGCAATTCGGGGTTGTGAAGTCCAAGAAGAAGGACTACGACGTGAAGTGCGTAGTTGATTCGTGCCCATGGCGGTGCATGCATACCAGGAAGTGGGCGGACTCGGAAATGCTCCATAGTGATGGAGCATAGCTGCGAAATGGAAGAAGCGGGCGGGGACATCGCATAATCTGTCGTCCACTTGGGTGGCAAATGTGTTTTATGGTCGGATCGTGGACAATCCCCATCTGCAGCCTCGATCTATTATCACGGTAGTGGAGGAGAGGTTTCATGCAAGATTAGCTACGCAAAGGCATGGAGAGCAAAAGGACGACTCTGGAAATATGGTTCGGGGCGTCGAGGCTTCAGTGCGAGAATATTCCCCACTTGCTCGGGGCAATCGCACAAAGGAACCCGGTACATCCATCGACCTTGCGGAGTTCCTGCGGGTGGTGCGTGCCGGGAAGTGGGTATTGCGGCGTGCATTCTTCGCCTGGCGCATGCATAAATGCGTTAAAGACTGTCGCCCGGTCCTTTGCATGGACGGCACATTCCTCACGGGAAGTACAAGGGCGATTCTAATCTGCGATCGCGGTGGATGCCAACAACCGAGTTCTACGGTTGCGTTGGCATTCGTGGAGAAAACACGGAGAGTCGGTGCGGTTCCTTGAAAGAGTGAAGTGGCGATTGTTCTCGACAGCACGATGTTTGTGTCATCCATGACCGACATGCGAGGCGCTAAGGGCGATCGTGGATATGCAACAAGGGTCCGCCGTCGTGGGAGCGACAAAGTGGCGGATCGAGGAGCAGGTGGTGCATGAGGCACATGGGTGCCAATTTTTCCGTCGATTCGGAACAAGGAGCTTATGAACATGTTCAGCGCTGTGCAAGCAGAACCAACGGAGGAAGTTCGACGCTTTGGAAGGCGTTGGGCGAACTAACGAAGAAGCAATCAATGGATCCCGGAGGTACGCTAGTTCATCAAGGAACCCGATAGTGTACCATGAGCAAGGAGAGCACCCACGACCTTATATGCGGCTGCCGAGCAGACCCCCAAACATCCGGCGTGGGCGGTACCAAGCATAAAGAGTTTCACCGATTGGATACGACATGAGCCTTTGGATAAATGATCCTTCGCACGCACGACGAGGCGGCTCGCGTTATGGGATCATGACAACGAACTGGCGGAGATTTACAAGCTGGTAATGAAAGGCACGGATGCCTTCCATCGGTGGGTATAGTGAGGTGTCTTATTAGGGACACGAGATATTTCATTGAGCGATACAAGACCTCCACGGCATGTATGTCGGACAATCGATCGTACTCAATCTGTTGTGTCTACCTACATGTCCAAGAAAACAAGAAAGCGCGAACACATCGGGTTACACCGAGAGTGGCGTGGAGCGGAGATACCACGTGCATGCGCGTGGTGGAGGTCGCGGGTGCCAGGAGAGGACTTCCCATCATGCATACTCCGGCGGTGATTGCGAGTGCTCTGCCGAAACCACGCTGCTACACTTGCCGTGCTGCTGCGTCATTGTCGCGACCGCCGAGGCGCATCAATCCTGTCGTCCGTTCATCTCCCGTACTACTACAAGCGGCGTTCTCAACACGTGGCATCATGAGGTGTACGGTGCACCGAGTGGATGGATCGTTCACAACACCCCTCTCCGGACCATCGATGGAGTGCCGGACATCCGAATGTTGAAGATGAAGGTCGGGCGTCGAAGGACAAGGCGCATTCGGAACGATATGGACGAGTCTGAGGCGCGTCGCAACCGCGGATAATGTAACTTTCCATGTTGTTCCCATCTTGTATTTTTCAATGGACCGGTAAGTTGTAATGTACGTTGTAATGTTCGATGTAATTTTCAATGTACTAGTAAGTTGTTGTTCGCATCTTGTAATTCTCCGATGTTCCAGTTAGTAGCTATGAGGATAATGTAATTCTCGACGTTGTGTGCCTCGTCGAACATGTCGTTGTCTTCGTATGTTTGTAATATGAGTTTGTTTTGGCTCTCGCACTTGGTTGTATTGTTTGATGAGTATGGTACAATTAGTTATTTCGCATTTCATTTTGTGTGCACATGTAATTCTTGACAAATTTGTTGTATTTGCTTTCTAACGAGCCACGATGGCGCGACCTTGCCACTCGAGCTTTGGCGTGACCGTCGATCGACCCACCGGTCTAGGCACTCCGCGAGAGGAGAACCGAGAGCTAGGGACACTCCGACCTCGGGTGCCCAACGAGTACGCCGCATCGACCCACGCCGGGTTCCACGGTAGGCGCCAACGTTTGCACTCTTTACGTACATGTACTTACACGTGAATGCAATTCTAACGACGCATTGCACTACATGCGAGTTGCGGCGGTAGCTTACTTCCTCTTTGTAGGATGGTGGAGCGGTGGCCTGCGTTAGCGGGCAAGGAGGTCCCGCGTTCGGTACGACCGGTCCTGCTGCCGCGCTCGTGGACCGGTGGAGCCGGAGACGCGCACGTTCCACCTTCCGTGCGGAGAGATGGCTCCGACGCTGCGGGGCGTGTCGTACCTCTTAGGCCTCCCTGTGCGGGTCCAGCGGTCATGCCGCACGACGCCTCGCCACGTGTACGCCGAGTTGTCGCGCGTTTGGCCGAGTGCGGCGGCACCCGGGCAGCCCCTACCGGCCCCTTAGGGGGCCGGCGTCCGCGGACCGGCGAAGCGTGGTCGCCGATTCACGGTGAGTACCTCTTTCTTTGAAATTAAAATAGAAGCGCCATGTTGCGATAATGTTTGTTCTGCGACAGCTGCAGCTCGGCTTCTCCACCCGCCGCGGAGGAGGCGGGCGTGGCCCGCCACTTGGAGGCATACCTCCTGTTGTTGTTCGGTTGGGTGATGTTCCGTCCTCCCACGGGAACACGGTGGACCGTCACTGATCGAGTCGCCCGACACATCGCCGACACCCGGTGGATGAGGTAACACACTCGGTTCAATCTCGTCTCGGTGAACACGTCTAACTCCCCTTGTAAGCGGTGATGTAGTGGTCGTAGGCCTCGGTGTGCTTGCGACGGCGTCTGAGGTGCATGCGGCGCCGTCTCTCGGGCGAACACGACGCGGCGATGTCGAGTTGCGTCCTACTCCTCCGGTTGTGGTCTTGGGAGCGCTTCTCGTCGGCGGGCTGTTGTTGACATGACACCGTGCCGAGGAGCTTTACGGAGGCGACCGGTGGGTGGCCCACGGGGGCCACTCTGGGTCCGGCGACGGTATGCTCCTCGTATCTTTTCCCACTAACGCACTTGAATAACCTTCGCCATTTCTTATTTCCTCGCGGCGGAGGTTCGCGCGCCGACAGTGAGAGGTCCTATCGAGTTCGTTCGGAGTTCGACCGCCTCCACGGCGAGGGCGTGCGGTGGGCGCCATACACCGCGTCGACGTCCACGCCCGAGCACCTCACGGGGTCTCCGTGCTTTGCCGCGAGATGAGGCCTTTGGCTCACCCGTAAGGTGCTCGTCTTTGACCTTTGTCGAGGAGTACTCCCGCACCGAGTCTTGCGGCGGCTCGGCTGTTCGATCCTTTCCTTTGCCTCGTCACATTGTCGCGCGTGGCGCTCACGAGTACTTGCCACGATCCTACTACTCCGCATCTTTGCGAAATTAATGTGGTGTGTACTTACTGTTTTTGCATTGCGGGATGACCGGATGGGTCTGCGGTGGGCTCTCGATTCGCGCCCGTATGCAGCCATGGGCCTGCGATGGGACGCCGCGCTCGGCGAGAGGTCACGAGACCGGCCAGACGACCATGACATGTCGATCGATACATGGAGTGGTTCGCCCGCCCACTCGCCTCGGTGGGGTACACACAAGACCGTCGTCGTCGCACGGCATGCATCGATGGCGGACACGCACCCTTCACGATGTCCCGGAGGACAACGCCTCGGTAAGTGTCGCAATCGAACCTACATGGGCACGCGTTTTCATCTAACTTACGTAATACCAATCGGCGTTACATGCGGACTCGGCTCTTGGCGGAGATTGAGGTGGAGGCGTGTCCATATTGACGCGCCTAGAGGGGGCATACGGTGACCACCGCCGAGTCAAAGACGGCTTGGGGTCGGGTCCTCGCTACGGTGAGGCGGTTGGCTCGCTTAGCCACTGCCGAGGCGCGCGAGACGTCGGCGGACGCAAAGACACCACGTCACGCCGCCCGGCACCTCGCCCTACCCCGGTGCCCGTCACGCCCCACGCACCGCGGGGGGCGGTGGTGACGAGGCTCCTTCGCGTCTCGCCCTACCCGTCGGTTCCTCGCTACGCTCCCACGCAGCGGCGGTGGGGGCGATGGGTGGGGAGGCTCCTTCGCGTCTCGCCCTACCACGGTTCCTCGCTCGCTCCCACGCGGCGGCGGTGGGGCGGTGGGCTGCGGAGGCTCCTCGTCGTCCGCGCCCAGCGGACTCGAGGTGGTTTCGGCGAGCCTTCGGCGACGAGTTCGACACGGAGGAGTACCTTCGACCGACTACCTCGACCCTCTCGGCTCTCGGGTGCGCGCCACGGGACTTGGCCTCGCCGCGCGCGACTACTCTACGCTGCGCGCGCCAGGCGGCCTAGGAGGGACGTCCGTCCGCCGTCGCCACTCACCTACCCCACGGGCGATTAGGAAGCGTGGCGTGATTGACTTGTTGTGCGGATGTATTTTTGTAATGGCTTTACGTTCGGCGACACATTGTATAACTCCCGAGTTAGTAACATGACAGCGTTATCACTATAAATTGTTCAAATCATTTATGCATTGCTTGCCTATGCCACACGACGTGACAACACACCAACGTTTGGTACACCTATCGCCTATAGTAGGGCGATCGCCTAATGTGAGGCGATCGCCCTTACATGGGGCGATCGCCCAAATATAGGCGATCGCTCCATACCCGGCGATATCGCCCTTTATAACATTCGTTCTCACAAGCGGTCTCGCAAAGAATAGCGGGAGAAAGAATAGAGGGTGAGCATCAATCGAAAATGCCGAGGCGTGCAAGTGCAAAGGGTAAGGGAAGGCAAAGGAAGAAGCAAGTGCATGCCGCGAATTTAGCGTACCAAGATCTCTTCCTACCTCGTGGGTGTAGCACCCATGTGTATGTGCGGAGATCTTTGCGAGCTTGTCCGCTCTTGGGAAATTTCAACTTGGAAGAGGAGGTATTGGAAGTGCCGCAACTACGCCTTCGATCCGCCGGAGAAGAGCCTGAAGGATCGCCGTATGGTAACAATCGTACGGGTTACATAACATTTGTGAATGAAACTTTGCTAACTTACGTTTCATGCAGTCACCTCCGCCACTGTGTGAATTTGAGCAGTGGTTTGATACGGAGATCAACCCCGAGGACCAACGGCTTCTTGACCAAGCCAACCGGCAGGATGAGTTCACGCGGCGGTTTCAAGAACAACGCGATGCCGCACGCGAGGAGGCATGTAGGAAGGAAGCGGAGGAGAAGGAGGCCGAGAGAGAGAGGAAACGAGAGAGGGCGCGACGTGCCAGAGAAGCCCCGCCGGAGGCATGGGCGAATGGGAAGTGGCCTCGAAGCACTCAATAGACGTCTGGTGATAACTTTGGTTTTCTTTGTTCGTGGTACTCCTTTTAGTTTTAAGTCGTAATAAACAGTGCGGCCCAACCTTCAAGAGTATGCTCACTGTCCGGAGGGCTCGTATATGTCCTACTGCTCCAGTTGTCCCAAATGATGTTATTTTTCTCCATCGAGATAGGTTATAGCATTTTCAGTTCGTCAGATTTGATTTCATCGAGTTTTACCATCGTTTGCGAAAGATACGGCAATTTTCATGTTTTACCGATTGCATGTTCGGACAACAATAAAATAGTGCAGCCTAAAGTGACATCTAAATATTTTTACATAATTGTAACCTATGCAAGCCCAAGAATGCAACAAAACTGGTTCTGTCAAGTTTTGAGGTCGTTCAGACATTACTCTAACTGCTCGAACAATGAATGTTATAAAGGGTTTAAACTAGCCATCTTTTATTCAAAATGCAATCATATTTAGATATTTTTGCAAAAATGAAGTGCATAAGGTTGTAGTAACTTATTCTATTTATTTCATGAATTATGGATCAACACACATTATAATTCCTTCACAATCCACAGTTAGAGCCTAGCATTCGAACTCAAATAAAAAAAAATTTCTGCAAACAACACATGGATTTTTATTTTACACTCTAATTCTTCATTCCAAAATTTAAATTTAGAAACAAGTTTCATTTAATTTGGACACTCTAGCAAAAGTTACGGGTTTATATTAAAAATATATAGTAATTACAAAACAAAACTAAAAAAAGGCTGCGCCGGTCGCCTCCTCTCTCGGCGACAGAGGCCCCCAACTGGCGCCGTTCGGTCTTGACGGTAGAGGGACCGATCGCCCGTGTACGGGGCGATCGCCCCATACACGGGCGACGGGGGGCATTTTTGTCATTTTTTTTTTCGGACGTATAGTTTTGAAAAAAAGAATAAAAATAAATATTAAAGAAAAAAAAATCGAAGTCAGATGGTATTGCTGGGCTTTACTGTGGATTCAACGTCTCTTGCATTGGAATGATTGTCTACCGCTGTCCGTGTTTAGGAATTATTTGGGCTTCATATTAATTGGTGCCCTTTTGATTGGAGTTAATTTTAAGTCATTGCTATTTGTTGCTGTTTTGAAAAAAAGATGTCAGTTAAGGAGACAATTAAATTTGGAATTTGATGACATCATGCTGGTAGCATTATACTATTCGGGGTTTTACTAGTGAGGGTTTTGCTCTAATGTCAGTTTGAGATGAGGTTTAAAGTGCAAAAAAGAGTTTGTTTTTGTGTGGATATTACAACGTTGTTTAGTTGTCTTTTGCTCGATATGAGGGGTATACTGCAATTTATACTCTATTGATGGCACTAGAGTTCTTCTTCATCTTGACATTTATTGTAGGAGCAGTTTCAACCATGTCATGAAATTTTTAGTAGGCAGTTTAACGTACATGATGGCTACACGTGCAAATTGCTCTTTCAATGAGCGTTGTTTGCCGAATTTTGTGTTCCATGTGGAGCATGTCAAATATTCAAGATATGAGTTCTTTTCACTATCTACCCAGCACCACATGTGATGTCTTAGCTTATGCCATTTGATGATTGAGCGTTTGTTTTAGGAGGTCAGTTGCACAGAATCAGATTTTGCTGGGTTATGAATTGTTGAAGACCTAGATTTCTTTATCTGTTTTGTTAACATTTGTGTGTTTGGATTGACTGTTCTAGTCTTTCTCTCGACCTACTGGTGGTTTGCTCAATTTTGCTTCATGAGAAGCGTTTGGAGAAGACTTTTTCTAGTCTTTGACTTTTGCACTACAATTGTTTGGATTGACTGTTCCAGTCTTTCTTATTTAGTAGTCCTTTAGACTTTTACCGCACTTGGTATTCAGGGTGCTTTCTTACCATTTATGGTTTTTAAGGAGATAATTTCATTATGAATTTTGAATTAAGGGGAGGTTTTTTAGAGATAATTCAATATCTCAATTTACCATATTTTTTGTTTTATCTAAATAGGTTGTTAGTCTAAATCTGTTATAACTCGGACTCTTTAAGCTATATAAACTATACTCCTGTATATGCAATCATGGAACTATTATAGTAGATTGTTTTCTGTGGTGTTTTTTTTTAATAGTTTTTCTATTAAATTTTATCTTAAGTTATTTTACTGTGCTTCAACCCTAACAACCTGTATATTACGAAGACAACACGATTGAATGAGGATCATCGATCGTCAGTCCTGTACATACTCTTTTGCCGATTAATGAAGTAATGCTAGCTATGTAGACAACGTCCGTCATCCATCAGTATCCAGCGACCGAACCTAAACAGTATTTATCGCCCTGTTCCCAATTTTTTTTCAGCTACACAATCTAAAAATCCTACAAATTTCCTATACTGCAGTGCCCGTCCTTGACCCTGAGGACTCTTCCAGAACAGAACACTCAAAACTTTCTCTGGCCTGTACAAGCACTTCCTATTTGAGCTGATCCTATACATGATTGACTCATTAGTGCTTACCTCACAGTTTTGAGCTAACTACGATAGGCGCAGGAAGCTATCTCTCGACAAAATCCGAGTGCTTCGATCCCACACTTAACGAAATCCTTAGAATGTTGACGGGACTTGGCACCTGCAGGGGTGCAATGCAGTAATCTCTGCCATGAGTGCTCACAAGAAATATTTGTTTACAACGCACTTATTCTCATATTCATACATGTAGTGCTGCCACAGACAACAGTACAACTAATTACGTAGTCTTTTTTTTTCCTTTTCCGAGGTCTACTATAGAACGATAGTCTAGCCCTTTAATTTCTAACAGAAGGATTGAAGCAGCAAACTAGTCGTAAATACTCCGAAGTCTCTGGAAGGGCCACAATGCCGGAGCAAGTTAGGGGCAGTCCACCATTTTCAAGCCCACTGACACAAATACAGTACATCGCAAGTCCGTCAGGGTCAGGGACTGACTGATCAGCGGCGTCAACAGTACACGGTACACAACCCCTAACAGTACGCGGCCCCCAATCATAGCACGACCGGAGGAGCCCGTGCAAGTAATCTATTTCTAGTGCGCGACCGATCGATCGGCCGGATTCTTCGCATTCAATCGCGTGATTGTGGGTTACGACTGGACAGGAGTACAGCACAGCAGGACGAATCAATATCCAAACCAATAAATCGATCCTGCGTGCTCCTCCAAGGTGTTAGCTTGTGTTACTACCTCGATCTTTGATACGTGCCCCTCTTTCAATTGTGTTCTCCATGTTCGTCAGGTAGCAGAGCGAGCAGCAGGCTTGCTCGATCGCGCAAGCAAGTCAAATTGCGGTTGATGGTTCGGTTTACCTTAATTGCATGTGGTTAAGGCCCAGGAAGACGATGGGTCGCGCGGCGGGTAGTAGACTAGTAGTACCTCACCGAGCCACATGTGATGGAGCGGACTGGACCGCGGTTTTCCACCCGCCTGCAAAGCCATCGAGCGATCTGTCCATCCAATTAAAATGCTGTACTCTGGTCTCTGGGGTTGGAGTGTACGATCGCCATCGGAACCACTCGACCTGCTACGAGCCTAAAGGTAAGTACAGATGGAGATGGGGTAGTGGCATTTCGATGACTCGAGAGCCGTACCGTACGTATCGTTTGCCTCTCGGCACATCGATCGTTGGCCCACATATTCACGTTGCAGAACCGTGCGCGGGTACACCAGACGGGACGCGCGCGATCTGGTGCACCGAACTGTGCGTGCAGGAGCCGTGCCCGTCTGGGCCAGCTAGCTGTTGATTGGGGCTCGATCGAACCGGACCGGCAAACGACTTGTCAGTTGTCATGTCGATCGTCGCTCTGTACTGTGTACGAACGTTCTTGGATCGGCGCCCCTGTTTGATGGCCTGTAATGACGTGGGGTTTCCTGTTCGGGACTGACCCCGCCGCGCGCGCTGGGTCGCCGGCCGAAGCCAGGCCTTAGATCGGCAACACTTGCGTGATTGTCCTCGCCATCAACCGGCAGATCTAGATGGATTGTTGTGCTGCTAATTTCGTGCATGTTCCTCGTAGACTGTATGTTTCCCATCGTTTCTGCAGGGCACTCGATAATGCACATGGCTTCTGCAAGGCAGACTTTCTAGGGCCCCCAAATCACACGTAAGTTGGCTACCGCACTCATTTCTTGGTACAGAGCAATGGAGGACCTGCAGATTCGCCGGCCGTCGACCCGCGGGCCGGCCGAAATGCCTCGATGCCAATTTGGCTGCCGTTCGCGATGGACCAGAACAGATTCAAGGCCCCGTTACAGCTGGAGGACACCCGGTGGAGGCACACCTTCCTATGCGCCAACCCAATCACACAAGGTGGCTGTTAATACTTAATACTGCTACTAGCCTACTACACGCAGTTGCGTCCCCGGGGCTTAACCGTGTGAGCAAATCCCGCTTCCCACAGCGTACCCGTCGAAGGACGGCATGCGCGCGTGTGCATCGAGAGGAGCAACGGAAAACCAATAGCAAAATCGTGGGCGATCCCGAGGGACTTGCTTCCCTCGCACCCCACCACTCCGGCGGCTTAGGATCTCACGTGCCCCGCCATTGGGGCGCCGCCATGTGTCCCCTAGGAGCTATGGCACCAGCGATCGAGCGGCACGGCCTACGTAGTGGTACATACCCGGCTATGGAGCAGCCGCGCCCCACCACACCGCCGTGCGCGCGCGCTCGGCGCTTCCATGGATCACTTGGGCACAACAGCTCCGCCACACCGACCACGCCTACCGCCTCACCTCATCTTACGAACCAAAAGGCACTTCTTCCTAGGACACCCATTCTTATATATTTTCGTCATCAGGAGCAGTGATTTCTGTTCTATACGCAGATCAACTGCGAACATTTTTAGAGTCAACTGGCTATTCACAACATAGGAATTACACATGAATTTTACGGCGGTATTGTATGATACATTAGTACGTATTTCCGGCCCGTAGAAATCGATCCTGCAAGTTTACATGTTCCAAACGGAGCCTTAATTCTCTAGGTAAATGCCAAGGTTTCAATGTTTCTGACAGCGGTCGAGTGGGAACACTGAGATGTTACCCGGGGCCTGTGTAAAATATGGACTTAGGAGTGTTGAAGCATCATTTTAGATGTGAAAGCTTGCAATGTCCTTTGATCACTTGCACAGTGGTTGTTGCATCATTATACGATAACAACGCAACTGTAGCCACTAAAGGGGACTGCACAAGCACAGTTTGTTGGGGGTAATTAGTTGGGGCTGCCAAATTTCTTTATCACCAAATTAAAGCCTATACTAATAGTCTTACACTACAGCGCGGCCCAAATTTATGCGAAACAAACTCACATGCACATGCACAAGTGACCAGAAAAATAACTCCCACCCTGCCGATCCATATAAAACCCCCACCACCTCCCCTCCCTCTCGCCCTCCTCCCACATCCATCAAATTCTTTCCAAGTTAACCTCCGGTCGATAGATTCCTCTCACATCACCACATTCTTGACTCCTTGGACTCGATCTCCACTCGATCGCGCGATCGAGCTCTGCTAGCCACTGCAGAAGGCTGTGAGATGTTGACGTCGCACCCTTACGAGGCCATGCTGCCGTATGCGCCGCGACTGCCTTCGCTGCTGGTGGACCGGCGGTACAAGCAGGGCGCCGAGGCGGTGCCCAATTGCCCGCGCTGCGACTCGCCAAACACCAAGTTCTGCTACTACAACAATTACAGCCTCAGCCAGCCGCGCTACTTCTGCAAGGGGTGCCGCCGGTACTGGACCAAGGGCGGCTCGCTCCGGAACGTGCCCGTCGGCGGCGGGTGCCGCAAGAACCGCCGGGGAAAGTCATCGGTGCGGTCGGCAGCCGAGTCCATCTCCAGCGGCCGTGACGCGACGTTCGGACACCGGTTCCCCGGCTCGGTCCGGCCCGACCTGGTCCTGGAAGGCATGGTCGGCAACCCGGCGAACCCCGGCCAGGCGATGCCCGACGTGCCCGCCGCGGCCGAAGGGTCCACCATCGACCTCGCGATGCTGTACGCAAACTTTCTGAACCACCGGCCGGCCGACGCCGGCGTCGCTGCCGTCACGCCGGAGTCGGCAGGGCACGTTGACGAGGCGTTCGACACGTTCAGCACGTCCAGCGACCTGAGCCCCGTCGTTCTGGCGCCGGCCCAGTTTGACCAGAGCCAGGACAGGTTCGGCGAGTGGTCCGGACCAGTGAGCAGCACCGACCTGACGAGCACGACCAGTACTACTACCGCCACCACCGTGCTGTGCACTGATGTGAGCGTAGAAGCTGTGCTCGGTGAGCTCAACTTCGCCATGGATCAGAGCTGCTTCGACTCGTTAGGGTTGCCCACGGATGGCGCCAGCAACCTCTCGTCGTGGTGTTCGATCGTGCCGAGCTTGTCGACGTGGGAGGAGGCCAAGTATGAATCGTTGAATTCGTTTCCCGACGACGCCATGAGCCTCCATGAGGGCATGATCACTGCTGCCGATCATGATTGGAGCGTGGATTGCCAAGGATTGGAGGCTCTCTATATGCCTTAAATAGACGATTAAAATTCTTCGTTTTTTCTAATCTGATGCCATTCTTGTGATTGATTTGTTACTTTTTTTCTTTCAATTTGGTTTGGAAGAACTATATATGTACGTATGTTTTGAAGAGAGAGAGAGAGACGGTGAGTTAAGTACTCATGTGAAGGAATTAAGGGTTGGTATACTTGTGAGGAAGAGGCAATCAGGCAATACAATAAAGTTAGAAAAATCTGATTATTGACCAGTATTTCCTACAAGTTTCCTTACAAAACTGTAGCTAAAGCCGCCTGCACACACATAGCATGCCGGAATGGGGTAATATGGAGCCTGATCACCATGATTTCAAAAACACTAGTTTAGGTATATTTTTCAAAAATTTTAGTTTTAGGGTATATATCCATCTATAATAATTCAAATAAAATACATACATTTGAAAAAATATACTCGAATTCAATTTTTTTTAAATAAATTTAGATTACATGCTTTATATATATATAATAAGCACATTCCTACTATCAAACTATCATTAAAAATTAAAAAAAGAACTCTAGCCTTCACGCACCGAGCAGTTCGCCCAACCTGTCCATAATTGTCCAATCCATTCCGCCAAACAACGAGCCAAATCCAACATTTACAGTATAGGAACTGATCACGCCACCGACACTGACATGTAAATTCGAAGGACTTTCATCTGGAAGCAAAGTTTATCTCTTACAATCATAATTGTTATTACTTTTTCTTATTGGATTAGTCATACTGGCAGCATACGTCATGTTATTTATATCATAGTAAAAACAAGTTCATATAACACTAAATTGATATGTACATTGAAGTAATTTGAATTATTTTTTATTGCACAAAAACACATGCACAACAGAGCCACAATTGTGAGTACCAGTAAACTCCAATGCATCCAGCAGTAAATTAGTATTAGCACGTCCATGATTGGTACGAATAGTTATAGTAAAAAATTACTCATTGGTAGAGATTTGCACACGTAGACATAATTTGTGTATATGTATTTTACTGTCGTAATTGCAAGGAGGTTCAATTTTTTTTTTGTAATATTTGAAAATCGACATTTTTACGAAAAAGTTATCATATTTTTAGGGATAGATAGCATTGTTTACGGCACGGTTGTTTATGATTGATTGTTGTCTTGGGCAGTTCATAGATTTGGCTTCTATCTTCTTTGTATAGATTGCAATAATACATATCGACAAAATTAGTAAATTCAACTACGGGCGATCGTAAACTGAAACGTCACTATACGTAAAATCTCAGGTAGTTATTTTATTGAAAGTTGCACAACAGTAAATTAAAACTAGTTCATATGACAATAAATTGATATTTACATTATTGGAGTAATTATGAATTTTATTTTATCTCACAAAAAACATGCACACACTACTAAACGAATATACATTACAATCGATTTTTTTTTGTCATCACAGTTGGTTCTGTTGGCAACACAAAGTCATTAGACAGAGATGAAGCGGCGCTATCACAGTCGGTTCTTGCCCGATTGTGATGAGCGATCATCTCTATTGGTTCTTAGAATAAACATCTATCGGTTCTATAGAAGAAGTGATAGAGATGAGGGGACAGAAATGACCCCCTCATCTCTATCGGTTCTCAGAATAAAGCGATAGAGATGAGGGGGTCATCTCTATCGCTTCTTCCAAAGAACCGATAGAGATGAGGGGGTCATCTCTATCGCTTCTTACAAAGAACCGATAGAGATGACCCCCTCATCTCTATCGTTTTCTTATGAGAATCGATAGAGATGAGGGGGTGTGCTGTTTTTTAATTCACCCTACAATCAACACATATTTCACACAATATGTGTAACATCCCGAAAATGACAAACAATATATAATAAAATGGAAATGAATATTTTGGATTTGAATATAATTATTTCTGAGTCTTCTTGGTATTATTGGTTTTTATTGGATTTTCTCGGATTTATGTTTTGTATGAAAAGTCCAACAAATAGAATTATCAAATAGAAAATGGTAAGAAGGTAAAGAGGTAAAAGTAAAAATAATAAAAATTTACCATTTGACCATAATCATGCTGGTAAACCAGTAAAAATATCTAGTAAAAATCTTTGGTGCTGAAATGGGGTAAATAAAATATCTTAGTCATCTCTTTTTGACTAAAAACAGTGAAGTCAGAATTAATTAAAAATAATAGAAACTTATCAGGAGCCAAAAAAATTACCATAGCACCCTCATATCATTATTTACATCTGGTAAAAATATCAAGAATTTATCATGTCGGAAAAGCCTTCTAAAAATTCAAAAACAGAAACAATTTAAAACTAGAAATCCTCATGTCAGAATTTTTATAAACTATTCGCTTGATATTTAGACTTGATATTTTTATGGAGATATACATAAGCCTAAGTGAACTCCTATAAAAAGTTTTGAATATAAATAATATGATTTACACCCCTAAGTAAATAAAATACCGAAATGCAAATCCTGTATAAGTCCACAGTGTCAGAATTTTAATTAAAACATTATAATGTATTTTAGTCTGGAAATTTTACTGGAGGATAATAACTCCCAGATTATGTTGTTAAAAAAGTCTCAGAAAATCTTACCATGATTTGATAGCCGTTTTAATGCCCACATGACGCTGTTTGAGCGGAGTCTATCTCCTTTGCTAAATCAGTTTCGCTGACATGTGGGCCCGGGGCACTGTAGCAACTTGGCGCGCTGGCACCTTACCTGGAGCTTTTCACTCGCTGCCCGGTGGGGTCGGACCCACCCGTCAGTCCCTTTCTCGCTGCCCTCGCCCCTTTCCTCTCTCGCCCGAGGAGAGCTCGATCCCTCTCGAGCCTTCGCCGGCTTCTCTCCGCGTCTCAGCGCAAAACCCGCCGAGCCCGCGCTCGTGCGTCGCCACAGCTCGTCCTCAGCCTGCCCACGCCACGCCTCGCCCATACCCCGCTGTCCTGCACCGGAAAAATCTCGCGCCAGCTCGCCTCCGCACAGAACCGAGCCGCCGCCATTTCTTCCCCGATTCAAACCCTGTGCTGCCATTCTTTACCGGCTATAAATACTGGAGCTGCGTCGCACTGAGGTTTCCACTTCTTCATTCATTTTCTGAGCTGAATACCCAAGCCAGTTCCCTCTTCTTCGCCGTTCTTCCGCGGAAGCCAGAAAAGGGGGGAAATTGGTGGAGCAAGCCAATTAGGCAATTATTCTCGAAATTTCTTTGTCCCAGAGCTTCGCCGCATCCCATAGAATACTGATCATCCATTATTTTCACCTGTTCTCAACCGCAGTTCATCTTTCTGTCATTTTTCTTCCTCGCGGCCGGCGACCGTGGGCAGCTATCTCCGGTGATTCTTCGGCCGCTCTAGCAGGTGAAATAGAATCCCTAGGTTCCACTGATACTCTAGGAGCCCTTTTCTGGTGAAAAGATGGCCGGCGGCGAGCTTTTGCTCGTGCAGCCATTAGCGCCGCCGCACCTTCTCGGTGCCGACCACCTTCCCGGCCATCCCCCAGCGAATGGGTACCACCCCTAGGTGCGCCTCGGCTCACTGATGCTAGAGGTGCTACCCATTCTGCCGCGGCGGCACTAGTTCGCTGGCGGTAGGACGGAGACCCAATCGCCCTGTTTCGGGTCACTTACCGATGGGTCCATGCTGCCAGTGGCGCGCGGTCTCTTTGAGTCGGCTCGGTCGCTGACGAGCGGGGCCCATCCGTCAGTCTCCAGGTCATTTCTGCGCGTGTGTCGGCCGGTTCTTGGGCAAAGGGGCGGCTTGTCGGTCGAGGCCAGTTCAGCGTTCAAGCGCGTCTTGCGCCAAAAAGCCGAAAGGCGTTTTGTAACATCCTGAAAAGTGAATAAAATAGAAAATTAAATGATATATTTTAAATAAGTTTTAATTTGTTTTTCCTGGAATTTTCTGGATTTTTCTATGAGTTTCTAGAATTCTTTTGATTATTGCTTATAAGGAGAGTTCTTTTCCTAATCAATCAACCATTCTTTAAGTGATAAGAAAATATTTATAGAACATAAAATAATAAAAAATTCTGTAAAATTTGGGTAGTGATCCAGGACTCGAAATATAATTTTAAAATCATGACAAACCATTAATTGATGAAAAGAAAGGTGATTAATGAAACAAGACTAGTAATAGTGAAAATGTCAGAAAATTAAATGTTCATAATTTCGATGGGAAAATATTTATATTATCCTGTCCCTGGATGTGGTCATCTGTAGTGAAAATATCAGGAGATTATATATAGGATTGGTATTTATAAAAATTCAAAAACTGAATAGTTGAAATTCTAGAAACCTTAATGTCAGAATTTTATTAAATAATATGTCAATAATATGAAGCTTAAAATTTTACAGTAGGATAAAATCAAAGTAAGGAACCTTGTAAAAAATTTTTAAAATCTTTTAGGAAGATATAAGTATCGAAATAAATATAACACAGAATGCAGAAATATGTGCACAGTGCACTGTCAGAATTATTGTAAATTCCTCATGTTTCAAATAGGTCTGAAATTTTTATTTTAGGTCCTAAACTAGATCAGGTACAACCAGTAAATTTTTCATTAAATTACCGATTGGATAGGTAACGCATTCAGTGAATCAAACCAGCTCCAATTTCAGTTCAAGCCAGAGTTCTCTTCTTCTCTCTCTGACGCGCGGGCCCCGTTTACTTTATGGTCCCACATGTCAGTCTCAGACACCGTCGTCTTCCTCCTCTCTCGCAGCCGTGCACGCGTGTGGCCGGAGCCGATTTCGCCGGCTGTAGCTCGCGCCACCGCAGCACCACACCTCGCCCGAGGCAACCACCTCTGCCAGACTCTGCCACGCATCGTCCTGGCCCGGATTTTCCGCAAACCGCCCATTCCTTCGCCTGTTCCAGCGCCGCCAAACCCCGACGAGTTCACATCCTGTGCAAGCTTGGCTACAACATTTCCCTCGGCCTATAAATACCACGACTTGATCGCCAGAGAGTGCTCGTCAAAACCCCTCTTGTTTCATCCGAAATACTCCACTGATCACTGCCAATTTCACGATTTCCTGAATCAGCCGAAGAACCCTAACTCTCAGTTCACGACCGATTGAAGGTGGTATGAGCAACCATTCCTCAATTGCTTTCTTCTATAGCATCACCAACTCTCATGAATCAAAACCCCTCTGCTTGTTCCAGGAAATTCCGACCAGAGCTCCGCCGCCACTTCACCCCCTTCTTCTCCAAAACCGGCGATCGGTGGTGAGCTAACCCGATGCTTCCCTGTGCTGTTTCTTAGCAAAAATGGATTGCTTAGGGTTCCCTGATGCTAAAACCGTAACCCATTCGACCGGAGGTGCCTTTTGTCGCCGGCGCGGCTAGTCGCCGTGACCTCCGCCGCTCGGCCACGACGGCGACCCATTTCCGATCATCGCCGAGAGTCTTAAGGTTGTCCAATAGATGCGCATTAGCATGCTGAAGCCGTAGGTGCTACCCATTCCCCCTGGCCGAAGCTAGTTCGCCGCCGGCAAGCCTGAGTTCGCCGAGCCCTGCTCTGAGTCGCTGCGTAGTGGGACCGAGCTGTCAGTGGTTCACTGCGATTTCGCCTTGAGTCGCTGACGGCTGGGACCCGCATGTCAGTGGTCGCAGCGGGTTTGAACGCGCGTGTGTTGGCACGAAGCGAAAAGACGCTTTCGGCGTAGCGAAAGCGTATTTCGCTATTTTCACTGATTTTTGAATTGGTTAAGAATTCAAATTTGAATATCTTTCGCATTTAAAATCCAAATGAGATGAAACTAATTTCTAAATTCATCTAAAATCAAGATCTTCCAGAATATGCAAAAATATTCTTAAAAACTATTTCGGAAAAATATTTTAATATAAAGATGAATAGCACATATGAGAATATACTAAGTGTGGAAATATTGCAAATAAGGTTAATATTGTTTGGAGCTAATTTTATTAAGGACTTTATACCACTGTGAACTCATCTATAAAAATATTTGGAAAACAAATTGTTCAATACCTTTTCTATTAAAAGATAATATTATGGGTAACTATGCTATAATAATTAATGATTGATAAAAGATTTTTAGTAATTTGCTATATGTGTTTCTTTTCAGATTTGTGGCAGTATAATGATAGTCTAGGTAGAAATATTAATAAACTAGGCAAATAGTATGAAAAGTATGTATATATATACATATATGTATATATATATATTTATGAAAGTGTTCATTGAAACCTTGCTTGCAGCTAGAAAATAGATATAAAATGAGGTAGGTCACTTAATATGCTAATCCCAATAATATGGCAGTTAGAAATTAATAATAATTGTTTAAATTTAAAAGTCCTTAAATACATTGCTTCGCATCTGAATCCTATTAATAACCTACTATTTTACGATTTCACCTTAAAACGAATATTTCAATTTCAAATAATTTTAGCATCTATAATTCGAAATTATAAATACAAGGATACACAATTTTAGCCTCTTGAATTCGTAAAACAAAAAGTAAATGATCCATAAAAGAACATATGCCTGTTTCTCATAGTATGTTTTCTATGATCTTCTGTCTGCCTTATTTTTGCCCTTATGCTTGTTGCTTTTGTTGTATGCTATTCGTGATGGACGACGAGTAGATTCCGACGAACCTGAATTAGCAGACGACGATCTCATCAACGACCCGGACTTTATTCCCGACTGCGATCAACAAGGCAAGCATCCCTTGATCATTTTGATTTAATACTTCAACTATTTACTTTCAATGATTGCAAAACTATTATGCATGCGCGTAATTGTCATAAAAATGCTATGTTGGGATATTGGTAGCTATACCTGTTAATTCATGGAACTTCCTTGATAAGTATGAATAGGTAAACCTTGATAACCATAGAAATGGGTTAGACAATACTTAATGTCAACTTGGGTATATGCGATTAATAACCCTGCTTAGTCATGCTTTAGAACCAACGTTGAATATGATCAAATCAAAATTTATTCTTGAGAATGGAAAATGGTTGGTTATGCCATGATATCAATTGTTGGTATTTTGATTAAAAACTCAAAATAAAACTATGGTTTGGATGCGGGCAATTATTGGCAATAGCTGGTTGTGCAAGGGCTAGACTTGTACGTAGTGTAGGGTGGAGTATTGCCCGTGTCGAATTAAGGACCGAGCTATGGGTTGTTTTCAAGCCAAGAAATCCGTGCAACCACGAGTGCTGATATGGGGCAGCCTTAACCTATTAAGTTACTTAGGTCTGGCTTTGCACATTGGTAGGTAGGAGATAGTATGAGCAATCCTTTCTAGGTTTGCTTATGAGGGCTTCCACACCGTTGTGGGTAAATGCATATCGGTATAACGGTGTACGCCTTGGTATGGGAAGAAACCTTTACCGCAGGGATTTACTGCTTTTACCGCAGGGATTTACTGCTTATATTACCACTTTATATGACAGGGATACACTGTCATGTTTCTTCTCCATAACAAGGGTTCACGTCACTGGGCTGGTGCAAAGCTAGGTCTATGTAATGTAACGGTTATGTTATGACTCTCTGCGGCACACCAAAGGAAGTGTGCTAAATATCGATTGCACAAAGAGTCAGTCATTTCTTGTGGGTAAAGCTGTACGCCTCTGCTGAGTGTAAATCTAATTAATTAGCCGCGCCTACGGTTAAAGGCACTTGGTAAAGTCATCACATGGTTAGAGTTTTAATACTTTCAAAATAATTTGAGGGGAAAATGATGTTTTGGTTAAGCTTGATTCGTGTCAGGAAATGACATGGGAATGCATTGTGTCAATCGGATAGATTGTGATACGATGATTGATTTACGCTAAATTAATACTTGCTTATTATAATAAGATGCTTCTTTACAAACTCCGATTGCAATCTAATATGTGTTTATGCTTTATTTTGCCAATGCAAAAACAACTTAGAAACTATTCCATTGCTATGTCCCGCATTTACTGATAATTGCATTTGTGATACACTATAAGACTTGCTGAGTACACAATGTACTCAATCTTGCTATCAATGTTGTTTTAGGTGAAGATATCGAATACCCCAATGATCTTTATGACGATTCAGGATTCGGGGGTTATGATGACGATGTTTTCTAGGGTTTTACCTTGTCTGTTGCCTGAGGGTGAATGAGCATACTACAAGATAAATAAAGTTTCCGCTGCTGTTTTTCGAGCTTTTGGCTTGTAATAATAATCTTTGTGTAATTACGGGCGCTTAGCATATGTAATATTATCGAGTATGGATGTGATTTTAATTTGTAATCTGTGCGTGCTAGCCACTGATCATGGGACTAGTACTGTATGCACAGAGGGCCCACTGTTGATAATTGTTATCAAAAATGGGGGCTTTACACATTTTCCTTCGGTGAAAACGTATTTTCGAATTTCCATTTTGATTTACAGAAACCGAGCTACTTCATTTGTGCATAACTTTTGATCTATAGCTCCAAATTGAGTGAAATAAACTTCTATATTCTTGTAAAATCAAGCTCTTTCAGAATATGTAAAAACATTTTGAAAATCATCACTGGGTAATTTTGAAATTCAAGTTTGAATAAAGAAGCTAAATAGAAGTTGTATACAAAATTTCTGTAAATAAGCTTAGAAGATTATGAAACTAATTTTTCTAGGATCCTAATGTTTCCAGGAACCCAGATATATAAGAATATTTAATTTTCATGCATGTTTGAATTACTTTCATTTAAGTCTTGTTTTCAATACACTAAGAATTCAAATAGGTATAATAGTATTAAGGGAATATAAAAGAAACAAAAATTTAATTCATGAATAATAGGATGGCAGTAGCATGGTTAAATTTGATTAAGTTGTAATTTGGTTTGAGTTAACTTTAAGTTATGTAGTAATTATTGTGCCAAATGCACTCACGCATATATATGTATATATATGTGCATTGGGAGTTAAATAATTAGGATATAGGTTAAAGGGTTTCAAGCCATGAACAAAACTAGTATCGTAACTTAATAAGATTTAGTGCAATCAACCCCTTTATCTTATGTTTTAAGTTTTATTAGTTTATATAATTTTAGCATCTATAATTCGAAGTTGTCAATATAAGAATTCACAATTTTAGCCTCTTGAATTCGTAATTTAAAAATCAGTGATCTATAAGAAAAATCCATGTTGTTCATCACAGAAAGTATTAACGCTTTGAATGCATAATTAATTACTTTGTGAAATCTTAAAAGTTTATAATCCAACCCTCAAAAGATACCCCTGTTTCTGCAGTTATTCTTTATTTGACTTACTGTCTGTCTTCTTTTCGCCCTTTCTGAATTTGGATTTTTACTATATTTTCGCTTGATTGTCGTGTAGAGTCCGACGTCCTCGAAGAGGAAGACGACGCCGTCGCTGATCCAGATTCGGAGTTAGACAGCGAGTTGCAAGGCAAGTACCTGTAACAGCCTCAAAAATCAAAATAATAAATAAAAAATAAAATAAAAATCTTTTGTGTATTATTTTCGAAATTTCTGAATTTCCTGGATTTTCTGAATATTTGTTTGGCTTTTCTTTAATGCAAGAATGTGAAATAAAGAATATAATAAATAGAAAATGGTAAAAAGTAAAAATGTCAATCCAACAAAAATTTACCAAAACTTACAAAAATATCTGAGGGCTCCCCTCAGCTTGCTTAAGGCGGTGGGTAACCTGGATTTATAAAAATATTAATTAATCAAAGATAATCATGGGTAAAAATCTCAGGGTAAAATGGTAAAACAATTTGGTAAAAATATCTGTAGATCATCCTGACCCAAAATTTTTATCTTGCCGACATCAAAACAGTATCAACCTCCTGTAAAAATATTAATAATTTAATAAATCATTTTATAATTTTAAAAATTCGAAAACAGTGAATAAATAATCTGGAAAACAGTAATGTCAGAATTTTTAAAAATTAAATAATAATAATTGAAATCTGTAATTTTTGCAGAAGGTGTAGAATGTAATTTTAAATCATCATAAAAAGTTTTGTAAAATAATAACTTCATTTAAATCGCAAATTAAAATAAAAACAGAATAGGCAATGCAGTAACTGTTGCAATGTCAGAATTTTATAAAAATCATCATGCATCATAAAATGTCGAAACTTTTTCAGGAGGCTGTTAATATCCTTGCCGACCTATGGTAAAAATTTCATAAATTTTCGTGCCAGTTTGAACGTTGAAAACCCCGTTGAAACTCCGTTCGGTCTTGAGGCTTCGCCAGACTTCCTTTTTCTCTCTCTCTGACGTGTGGGCCCGGGCTGTCAGTGAGCCAACTCAGCCAACAGTCGCTGCCACCTCGCCCCCACGCGTCAGCGACAACGCGTTCTTCTCCCTCTCCCGCTCTCTCTCGCGCAGAGACGCGTCTCTCGGTTCTTCACGCCTGCCGCGCCAAACCGCCTTTGAGCCCATATAAAAACCCCTCCTCTCGTCGCCGCCGACCCAGCTAGCTCCCAGTGCAAGCCATTCCGCCGTTGCTTTGGTCATCGTCCCCAATTCCGTGAAAACCGCAAAGAGGGCCAAACACCATATTTTCCACTCCATCCATTTCATCCCAATCCGCCGCTGAAGCTTCCTCGTGCCTCTGAAGTCCATCCCGAGCCCGGCGAAACTCATTCTTCCCGGCGAGCTCCTCCGCCGTGTTTTTCTTCCGCCGCCACAGCATACGGTGAAACCTTCCTCCTTCATTCATTCTTCAAAGCGATTGATGGGCGGTTCCTTGAGTCACGCAGTGCTCATCCGAGTGAAAATGAAGCTTGGTTAGCTCTAGTTTTGCATCGCCGCCGCTCGGCCATTGCCGCCGCCGCCCTCGCCGCGGTGGCATGCGGCTGCGAGCCCCTCGAGCCACCGCGCGCCACCAAAGTGTCGCGACGGATGCCTGAACCTCGGAGTGGAACCCATTCCACCGGAGGCTCGCTCGCCGTCGGCGAACTCCGCCAGAGCCGCCGCCGCCCTCGCCGGTGGAATCCGCCTTCCGGCCGCCTCGGACCGCCGCGCGACCGTCCACAGGTTCGCGCGGATGCGGCTGGCTTCGAGTGGAATCGATTCCATCGCTCGGCTCGGTTCGCCGCCGGCGAGTTTGAAGCTTGCGGCCTGCTCTGGGTCACCGCCAGCGGGCCCGACCTATCGGCCAGCGTCTTGTTGGGCCGCGCCGTGACATGCGGACCACAGCGCATCGGCCGCAGCCGCATGCCGATCATGCGAGCCCGCAGCGTCGGCCAGCAGCGAAGACGCTACTGACGACGACAGTGGACCCCATTTGTCGGCGCCTCAAGCGCAGTTCGCCGAAATGGAAAGCGCGTTTTCCGCGCGAAAGCGTACTTTCCATTTTCGGCAATTTTCTGATTTTTAGTATTTAATCAAAACCTAGATATTCATTTAGCCATAGCTTTTGAATCACTTAACAAAATTTGATGAAATAAATTTCTAAATTCATCTAAAATCCAGTAGATTCAGAATATGCAAAAATATTTCAGAATTGAATTTTATTTGAAATTCGAATTTAAATTCAAACAAAGAGTTAGGAATATGTCATACATGGAAATTTTGTAAATAACCTCCAAATTTAGTAAAATAAATTTTATTAGAATTCTTGTAATCTCAGGAACCAGAATATGTAATAATACTTAGGGTGTGTTATAAGAAAAATTTAAGTTATAAAATGGATAGTAAATAATGCAATAATGGCTTAAATAAATCATATCTTTAAATTGCAAAAGAAAAATAAATAAAGCATGTAGCCATTCCTGAATTGGTGAAATTATTTTATTTGAATATTTCCATCTGATTTCTTTTGGCCTCATTGAAATTTGGTATTTATTCTATGTCGCCTTCGACGTGTAGAACCCGACGAACCGGTACATTCGGCGACCGGAGTTGAAGTCGAGGAAAATCAGCAAGGCAAGCAAATTCCTTTGATCATGTTGAACCCAGTTTTATAAATGTTTTCATTAATCTGCATCTTGCATACTTTATTTTATTAAAGTCGACTATATTGTGGAAACGGTAGTTGTACTGTAGCTACATGGAATTTCCTTGATAAGTAGAAAATTGTGATCCTTGAAAACCCTAGATTAGCTTAGACAATATTTAATGTCAATCTGGTTACTCACATTAGTGACATGCTTAGCCGAGCTATAATGAACATAAAGCGTGACATGGTTAAATACCTTGGTTATGACATTTAGATGGGTATGACTATTTTTGTGGTTGGTATTTTGGTTGGAAAATGAAAATAAAACTATGGTTTAGATGCGGGCAATTATTGGCAATAGCCGTGTGTGCATGTTTTGCACGTAGAATAGGGTGGAGATTATTGCAGTGTCGGATTAAGGACCGAACTATGAGTTGTTTTCGGGCCAAGAAAATTCATACAACCACAAGTCTTTGGTATGGGACAGCTCTAACTTATTAAGTTGTTTAAAACTAGCTTTGCACTTGGAAGGCGGAGTAGTACGAGTTGTTTCTTAATGAATTGCTCGACGGGGCGTCCACACCGAGGTGATCATGGATTAAACGTCTACCAATATAACGATGTACGCCATCGTGGGTAGTTCCATCATTTCTATGCTCGAGTTCTTACTCCACAAAATGGGTTTGTCGTCATCGTCTTTGGTGCAAAGTTAGGTTTAAATAATGTAACGATTATAACATGACTCTCTGCGGCACACCAAAGGAAGTGTGCAAATATCGATTGCTCAAAGAGTCAGTCATGTCTTGTGGGGAAAGTCAGTATACCTCTGCAGTGTAAAACTAATCGATTAGCGCGTCATGATCATGGACACTTGGTAAAGTCATCACATAGTTAGTTGTTTTGCTTATTTTCATAAAATGTGGTTTCTACCATGCGTTGTTAATATTCCACTTGTGTTGGTGGAATGATTTTGGATATAGTCGTTATACCTAAGCAATTGTGAAATATTGATGTTTACTTTACGTTACTTGAATTTACTTGCTTTTACTTAAATCTGTTTACAATCTACTATTCTGTATTTACATGTTAAAAACCAGCTTTATGCAAATTAACCTTAATAGCCTTTCTTTGAAATGGCACGCATGTATTTTAGGTTTTGCATAAGTCTTGCGAGTCGTAAGTACTCAACTTGCCTTATTGATATTTTTAGGTGAAGGGACAGATTTCCCAGCGAATCTTACGTTGATGCGAGGATACGGGAATTTAACGATGACTTTTTCTAAGGATTTTCCCTGTCAGTTGCCTGTGGGACAATGGGTTAAAAGGCATACTACAGAATGTTGTCTCCACTGCAGTTTTACTTTTGGTATTGTAAAAATAATATGTAATCTTACTTCCGCTGTGTAATAAAGTTTGTGTATGACTGTGATAACAATTTGTATTTGTGCGTACTAGCTACTGATCATGGGACTAGTACTGTATGCACATGGTATCCATTTTTGGTATTGATTTATCAAAAATGGGGGCCTCACAGTACCCCCTTGAACATGTCGAGCCTAATAACTTACCTACCTTATGTTGTTTTTGCTTATGTACGACGCATCCGGATAGTTCTCCCTAAAAATGCTAATTTGGGTTAGAACTGTAGTTAGTCCTGTAAATTATGGTTTGCCTCAATCTGTATGAACATGTGAACCTTGTAAACCTTAGTTTGATCTAGACATTTCTTAATATCATTTTGGGTATAACCGCTAGCATAATATACCTGCTTAAGCTGTTGGTCGTGTTTTCAATCTTTTCAACGAATGTATGATCCTCATTTGGGAAAATGTTGCTGGTACTTTGGCTAAAAACCCAAAACTAAAACTATGGTTTTGATGCGGGCGATTATTGGCAATAGCCGGTGGTGCAAAGGGAGTTGCATGTAGTTAGGGTGGAGTATCGCCCGTGTCAGATTAAGGACCGAGCAATGGGACGCTATAGATCCAAGAATTTCGTACAACCACGAGGGCTTGTATGGGCGGGTATTAGCCTATTAAGTTGTTTAGATGTGGCTTTGCATCTAAGAAAGGCGGGAGATGTGCACAGGCATTCCGGTTTGGTTTGCTTGTAGGGGTTTCTACATACCAATGCAACGGTGTACGCCTTGCCATGAACAGAAATGTGGTGTTGGGTGTGATGAAAATGGATCCACGACTTGGGTGAGTGTTTCTGTTTCCATGGCGAGGGTCAAACGTCCCGGGCTGGTTCAAAGCCACGTCTAGATAATTTAACGGCTCTGTATGATCTCCTTGCCGACACACCAAAGGAAGTGTGTAAATTGGCCTGGCAAAAGAGGTTGATCATTCCTTGTGGGTAAAGCTGTACACCTCTGCAGAGTGTAAATCTAATCGATTAGCCGTGTCCACGGTTATGGACACTTGGTGAAGTCATTCCAATGTTAGCAATGCTTTGGTATTTTCTGGAAAAATGGGTTTGAAAAGGAAACCGTTTTGCAACTAGCTTTTGAGTCAAAGGACAGACACTGGGGATCTTTGCAGCCGGGTAGACTGGGTTGAAGGTCTTGATTAATTGCTTGTCACTTTATATTTCAATCGCCTACTTGAAAATGCGATGTTTCAATCTATTATGTCATATCTTTAAATGTTTATGCAGCTGCAAAATAAACTTTAACCTACCCTGATTAGCCAGCATGACTACTTATTTGCATTTGTCAAACACTATAAGTCTTGCTGAGTACCAATGTACTCAATCTTGCATCTGCTGTCTCAGAGGACGAAACCTGCGAAGTGCCAGACGACTATTACTTTCACGCAAGGCACAGGATATTTGGCGATGAGTTCCCCTAGGTTTGCCAAGTCAGTTGCCTGAGGGTTAGCGGGCAAACCACGTGGCTTTTGGAGTTTTTAATTCCTCTATTTTCCGCTGTTGTAAAATTAAACTCTGTATAATTATTTCTGCTTGTAATATTTGCTTATCAGTTTAATATCTTGTGGTTGTGATATGAATGTTGTAAACATGTGAGTGCTAGCCACTGATCATGGGACTAGTACAGTAATCACATGGAGGTTCCTGTTTGCAAAAACGGGGTTTCACAGTATGCATGCACATATCACATTCACATAGCATAAATCATTGCACACATTATGCACATATCACATTCACAGAACACAAATACTTTATTATAACACATATCACATTCGTTCAAAAAATAGAACTCAAACATGCTTAACAGTCAGTACACATGCAATCACATTCACATTTGTAATATTGTTCACATATGGACTAGTATAAGCTTTCAGGATCTCTAAACCTACCGTCCTCCGACATAACTTCCATCTAGTACCACTTGTATAAGTGGTCTCGTAACTTGTTGAGTGCAGAGCTGTCTAAGCTCTTCTGAGGGATATTGATATGCTGCAAAATAGAAACAAGTGCTCTAATTTAAGTTTTGAAATTTTTATGTAAAAGGCTAATTGTATTATTATGCATGTACATATAACTTAGGGAAAAGGTCTGAGCCGCCGACCACGATCATCATGTGTTGCATGACGTACAAACCACAGTGGTCGTCACTGCTTTGTTGATGACACTGTGAAGAAATAAAAATAAATTAAAAGATGAAGAATAGATGTCAGAAAATATTAATTTTATATATGGTAGGCCCTTGTACCTTGAAGTGCACATACTCCAGCTTCGAGCCCTTTTTGTCATCGTGTATCCTTATTTCAGCGACGTAGTTCTAGAAACCCTTATATACATTGGAGAGATGCCGTTGAGACAAAAAAATTAACGTAGTTAAATACAAAAAGTGTTAGGTAAGAGTAGTGCACTTACTACTCCAAATGAGGCTTAATCGTGTAGGCCATCGGTCTCTTCTTGATCGAGTTAAAAGAGTAGACTATGTTGTCACTCGGAACGATCACGAGTAGAACCCAATGGTTGCTTATTAAATGGTATGCAGCGAAGAAAATAAGTTCACATACGGTTTAAATATGTACAAGTAATTAAAGGGTAAAGTAGTACTTACTCCTCATGGTATGGGAGTAGAACGAAGTTATTCTTCAACTCAGCTCTCAATGCCCCCTTGATGTAGCTGGCAACCCATTCCGGTTGAAGCCTAGACATGGTCGCGGACACAAGCTCAGGGTCGACGAACCCAACCAGTTGTCGATTTGTCACGACTCGCTGCCTCATTGCCCTGCAACTCATGTTGAATGTTAAAAAACATAATGCAAAATCTTATAGAAGTCATAAGCTCGTGCTATATGGTATGATACTCACAGCGTCCAGGATCGTACAGTAGAAATGTCGATGGCTATCAATTGGTACAGACAGAAAATATCCTCGAAACTAATTGAGAATGCTCCATCCTCCTCGCGGTGGAAATGTCCCTTTCTGTATTTAACAGTGAAGTCGACATGCCACTCGCCCTCTTTCACTTTGTCAACGTACCATCCATGGAGCTGTCGAGTCCATTTGCCTAGAGGATTCAATTTGCTGGCAGACAGAGGGGCTTTCCATGTACGTAGGCCTTAAAATCATAAAGGCCCTCTGTGGCCTGTGTCGACTTTCCTTTCTGGGCAGAAGGAGTCTCCGAGGCCGGGGCAGTGAGCTTTTCATGTACCTCAGGGGGCGCTGTGGCTTCTGTGAGCTTTGCCTTTTTAGCAGAAGGAGTCTCCGAGGTCTCCAGCGGTTCTGTGGCTGTCATGCTAGTCTTTTACGCGTCAGCTCTATACTCTGTGCAGGACTCATCACGGTCGTGGGAGCAGGAGTAGGTACGGTAGGAACCTACAAAGCACGCGCATATGTAACTTGTTGCCGTACTACTGGAATGGTACAGAAGACGCGAGGGATTTTTACCTTGACTAGTACGACTCCTGTCGTGGGTCACTTGATGAACGACATCCGTGCTTGCCCGAGAGTGGTGATGTCTTCGTTGGGGGAACTCGAGCACATGTGATAAGAAGGCCAGGTGGGCTATTCCACCTGGACCCTCATGCAGCCCTTCCCTAAAGGTTGATCATGCATCGTGTCGGTCTCCTTGCATAAAAATACAACCCCGTGTACAGCCTCAATAGGAAATCCGTCTTCCGTTAGGGTGAGCTGGCACTTTGTAGGCGCCTGCAAAAAGTGCGCAACTTGAGAGAAAACATATGAAGAGTTACCCTCGCACCTTTAAGTTAGGCAAAATTAATTATTACCTTTAGTTGGGGACCAGACTTATCATTTTTGGAACCACAACTACTTGGTCGGGGCACAGGTTTCTCTACGGTAGGCGGGGACATCCGGCTCTGACTCTGGGAGATCATCATCATCATCTCAGCCACTCAGGTGCTCCTCACGTGCCATCATCTCCCCCCTCATCTCCTCCTTGATCTCCTCCCCTAGCTGCTCCCTGAGTGTGTCCTTGAGGCGCTCCACACGTGCCTCCCATGATCTTGATTTGGCGTTCGCAGCGTCATCTTGGAAGTAGGACTTCTTCATATGCCCCGCCCAGGCGACAAGCACCCGACCCTTATGGTCGGACTTTCCGATCGCAGAGGACAAGATGTCCTTCGACCATTGGCTCAGAAAATTCCCCTGTTCTTTCCGCTGGCTTACCTCCTCCTGCAAGAAGCGAGTATGAATTAAATCTGAAATACAATAGGAATGGTCAATTGCAATGTACTAAGTTAGATGTCTTACGATGGTGGAGATGACGCGCGCGGTAGCGGGGTTCGGTACTACGAGCTGCCCATCTGTGCTTTTCTTTGTCCTCGCTAATACCCAATCATGTGCCCGCTCCTCACATATGTGCGAGTAAGGTATCGCAGTCCCGGAGGTCGCGCACTCCTCGGTTAGTCGCGCCCAATCTGCCTTCTTTCCTTCATAGCCGCCTGAACCGAGGTGGTGCGCGTGCGTGTTCTGCCTCTGGGTAGCAATGTTCTTCTGTCTCAGCTCCTCCGTCTCGGGCGTACTCTTCATGCTCGCGAACTCCTCCCAAACGCCAGGAGTCACAAACGGATACCTCTCGAATGGTTTACGGCCTTTCAGCGCGTACTTACTATGCATGAAGACCCTAAAATGCCTCAGAGCTACACCCATCCTCTTCAAGGCGTACCGCTTGTCATTGTTTTCATCCTCCTCTTTTATAATCCATTTGCCCTTAACCTCGTCCCATAGTCGATTCTTCTCCTCAGCGCTGACTTCCTTTCTCCAATCCTTAACCGTTATGTGAACCATCTCCCTCACCAATTGGCTGAGGAATGAGCGGTATCGCCCTTTGTACTTGGGAGGACCCGTGCAAACTCATGTGGCATTGAAGTGGAGAACCTCCGACGTTCTCCCTGTGGCCCCTTTGTTCGGTCCTCGGGCCTTCCTCACCTTACTTGGCCCTTCAACATTTGGAACTTGGCTCGACCCCTCAGGAGCACATTCTACTTTGTTTGGCAATGAGCCGATGCTCTCTAATTGCGACATTTTGAGTTTTCTTATCTGACATGGTCATATATTTGACATGAGAGAAAGTAATTCGTAGTTATTATGTGAACTTGAGAATAAATCATGTAAAGCAACAGCTGAATGGACAATTCATAGTATTTAATTGTTCTAGCATATTGCAGTAGAGTAACAGATGAACGAATGATCTTCAAGAAAAGTCTATCTATTAACCTTTACTCCATACGTACCAACGGTTACTCCTAATCTCTAAATAGGTTTGGTTCTAATCCCATTCGAGGATATGTGGTTCGGGCAAGTTCCTAAGCCGTTGTACAACTCCAGAGAAAATTTTGGCAGCATCTCCCGCTGTTCTCCAGATACACGTCTCGACAACAGGTCAAGAGGGTGTGTATATGGAGAACACCAGGGAGACGCTACCAAAATCTACTCTAGAGTTGTGCAACAGCTCAGGTACTTACCCGAACCACATATCCTCGAACTATCCAAAAAAATGTGGACAATTTGAGACTGCTTGCTTATAAATATGCAATTCCATCATATTTATAAATAAGCACTCTCGAACGGGAGACGTAGGTTACACAACCTAAACTCTAACATATGTTGAGATAAAAAACAAAATTAATATGCAATTAAGACTGAAATAACTATCTCAATTGACATACTCAAAAGTTGCATAATAATATGACGAATAAAGAACCACATATGACAAGAAAATGAAAAAGACATCACTACATACATATAGCTGATACATTTGCAGGACTGCAAGTGCTGCTAAAGTGCTAATGTTACTTTCGAACGGAAGCTTAGAAATACTACTGTTATACAAAGGCTAATTTCAGTAATGCTAAATAGAAATGTGGAAGCAAGAGCAAATCATCCTCATTTCTCTATTGAACGTGAGATGCGTAGCATATGCAATGATAATATAGCCAGCTTTAATGAAGTTAACCTAAAGTTACTCTTAATTTGCCCCAAAAAATGTAGTAATGCTAGAGAACAATCTATGTGTTCATCACAAAACAAACTATAGCAGAAACTGGAGTAGCATCTAAAATGTAAGAAAGTGAACTTTGTTACAAGCATGAACTTTGTTACAATCCCTGAAGTTAATAAGCCGCACAGTTAAGGAAAGGAAAAAAGAGACAGATGCAAGCAAGAGCTTAGTAATCGAGCGTACTTGGTGGCGGCCGCAGACTCCTCAAGCCAACTGCGTATGTGGCGGACGTTGCGGCGGAATATGGCGGCCGACTGCTTCACGTCGCTCCACAGCAGCAGGAGGCGTCAGAGCGCGCTGGTGGTGACGAAGCGGTTACTGCAGTATTGCATGCACTAGAAAGTACTTTAACATGATCATGCCATAAATAATACCACATCAGTACTTTCCACTATAGAAAAATAGTCCACACGGTGCAATCCAAGCAAAGTTTTTAAATACTATCTTCATTGATGGGTTCTTGATGACAAGATCCGAACCTAGTTGGTGGCAGACGCAACACTCTTCCTTGGGGTAGCCTCAGTGCCTAAATTGAGAAATAAAACGAAAAAACCAATAGTTACATCAGAATTGCCAACACTTAGGAATTCACATGGTAACTTGCAACAGCTCCAATCTGAGATGCCTTCTCTGATGTTGCTCTTGAACCTGAAAAAAGCTTACAGATTTACCATGTAATGAACCATATGGGAAACATCATTAGACTTAATGTACCCTGCAACTTCTGTGCTGCAACAAAGTCGAAAGTTGTATTGTAATCTGACGAGTCAAGAACCACATATAACAAAATAATAAAAAAGGCATCACTGTTGAACAGATAAGCATTACTAATGAACTGAAGTGGATAATCATATTAAGAGGAAAACCTGCACTTAATTCGATCAATACCTTGTTTTTAGCTTAGTGGATAATCATGCTCATGTACTGAAGTTCCTATTTCCTAACTATGAAGGCCGATATGAAGTGTGCATGGAGAATCATTTCACTCATTTCAATCCAAATTTACTAGTATCATGGGGTAGACATCTTAAAATGAAGGTAATGCATCCTCCTAGTATGTTTAATTTACTAGTATCATGGGGTTGCTGTGATTGCAGTCATATACTCCACATGCTCCTTGACTGATGTAAAAAAAATAACTGGACATGTAACAAGCATACTCCATGTTAATGCCTATGTTTTAATAACCAGTCATAACCGTTTCAGGATAAAAAAAATCAACAAATAGATAACATTACAGATCATTGAAGAAAAAGGAACATAAGCAAATTTACAGCATCTAGAAATGCACAAAAAAAATCCCCTAGAGGTAAGGAGCATGCTAATTGTGACATAATTGTTTCCTCTATTCCTTCAACGGTTGGACATCTGTTTCCTTTGTTAAGAATGAAACAATAGTTGTGATAAGTGAGTGGACTTCACTAGGGTTAATGCTATCAAAAACCTCATGTAACAACAGTTGGACATATCCAAAATAAGTTATGAAAAACCTCATGTAGCTCCTAAAATGGTTAAATTTATAGATCTTGTAAGGCTCATTTTAGGAAAGGAAGCTGCTCTATGAGATGTATAAAATGGCTACTGATTTTCAAGGAAAAGATTACTCTTCGATGGCAGCGTGGGGAGCAGGGTCGCGGACAAGTCGTGGGAGGAGGCGACGCGGGGGGAGCAAGGTCGCGGACTCGAGTCGGAGGAGGAGGCGACGACGTCAGGGTGTCGTGCCGTGGGAGGTGTGGGGGCCAGGATGAGGTCGCGATGGGGGAGGGATGCCGACGGGGAAGGACGCGCCGGTGGAGGGGAGCCGGCGCCGGATGGGGAAGCATGCTGTGGAGGCCGAGGATGGCGGGGTGGATGAGGTAGCGGGAAGCTAGGGCTAGAGGGCGCGCGGGCCAGGAAAAGTGCCGCGTGAGATAATTGGCGAGCACGCGTGTAAGGCCCCCATTTTTTATAGTAATTACCAATAATGGGTACCATGTGTATACAGTACTAGTCCCATGATCAGTAGCTATTACACACAATTACAAATTGATATCACAGTCACACATAAGCTTTATTACACAGCGGAAGCAAAGTTACATAATATTCTTACAATACCAAAAGTAAAAACTGCAGTGGAGACAACTTCTTGTAGTATGTCTTTTTAACCCATTGTCCCACAGGCAACTGACAAGGTAAAAACCCTAGAATAATTCATCGTTAAATTCCCCGAATCCTGTATCAACGTAAGAATCGTCGGGATAGTCTGATTCTTCACTTAAAAATATCAACATAGGCAAGTTGAGTACTTACGTACTCGCAAGACTTATACAAATCCTATAATACATGCAGGCATTTCAATGGAAAGGCTATTATGGTTAATTTGCATAAAGCCAAGTTGGAATGTAAATACAGAATAACAGATTGCAAAACAGAATTTAAGTAAAAGCAATTTAATACGGATAGTAACAGAATATAAGCATAAATAAATCTCATGTACATGGGTATCATGACCATTCCCACGAACCATTTCCACCGACACACGGTAGAAACCAGATTTTATGAAAATAGAAACTGCTAACTATGTGATGACTTTACCAAGTGCTCATTACCGCGAGCGCAGCTAATCGATTAGTTTTACACTCTGCAGAGGTATACAGCTTTCCCCACAAGACATGACTGACTCTTTGTGCAATCAACATTAGTACACACTACTACAGAATGGTACATCACTATCGCTTCATCTGTGTCGGTTCTTAAGTTTTTTGGAAGAAACGATTGTGATAGATGACTTAGGAGAGGCATTAATCATAATCACTATCGGTTCTCAGGTTAGAAGTGATAGTGATGTAGCACTGGGAACATTACAATCGGTTCTTATGCGAGAAGTGATAGTGATGTGAATTATCATCACTATCGGTTTTCATATAAGAAGCGATAGTGATGAGCACGTACACATCACTATCGGTTCTTATTTAAGAAGCGATAGTGATGATAATGCACATCACTATCGCTTCTCACAAAAGAACCGATAGTGATAAGCACGTGCTTATCACTATCGGTTCTTTTGTGAAGCGATAGTGATGTGCATTATCATCACTATCGCTTCTTAAATAAGAACCGATAGTGATGTGTACGTGCTCAGCACTATCGCTTCTTATATGAAAACCGATTGTGATGACTATGATAATCACTATCGCTTGTCTTGTAAGAACCGACTGTGATGTGCATGATCACATCACTATCGCTTTTTATACGAGAACCGATAGTGATGTACCTCGTTAGGTTATTTATACCACTCGAATGAACTCTTCTCTGTTATTGTTCGGAGGAGGTTTCTCCGCCGCCACCGAAAAAATAGCTCATATTACGTGGTTGGAAGCAATACTTGGGTGAGAAAATTTGAAATCCTCAAGGATGGGTGTTAAGAGGGTAAATTTGAAGCCCTAACTTGAGGAGGTTTCCCCTCATTTTGCATAATTTGTGGTTTTCTTCAAAATGTGAGCATTCCTTCAAACCCCTTTAATTTTGCACTATGTAATTTTGATATGTCGCAAGAAAGTTTAGATTGCACTGGTATTGTGTATATCCTATCGATTTCACACCTTTATTCACAAGCATGTACACATGTATTTAATTATCTTAATTTGTAGTGCTTTGATGTTAATATAGAATTATTATTCTTGTCACTGATGAATGCTAGAGTTTAGGGTGCGGAACCTCGTCTCCCGTTCGAGGATGCTTGTTTATAAATATACCGAGCGAAATGGCATATTTATAAGCGGCGCGTCTCGAATGTGAGACCCGTTCGATGAGCAGGAACCTCCATGTGATTCTTGTGCCATTCCACGGATCGATAGCTAGCACTCACATGTTTACAACAATTGGAATCACAACCATACAACATAATATTAGCGGAAGCTATTATTTAAAGAAAATCTTACAACTCGTAGATATAGCGACAAAAGAAGCAAGGTCTTGTAGTGTGCCCATCCAAAACCCGCAGCAACCGACAAGGCATAATCCCTAGAAAGATTCGATGAAGAAAATCTCGCAACTGCGATGAAAAGGAATCCTCGAAGCTTAGCTAAATTATCCACCTAAAAACAACATATAAGCAAGGGTGAGTACTTTCGTACTCCATAAGACTTAGCAAAACCTATATAATATGCGAGCCATTTCAAAGGAGGCTACTACGATTAATTTGCATAAGCGAATTGACATTGTAAAACAAGTTATTTACAAACGGAATTTGTAAAAGCATAATTGGTGATATGAAATAAGTAAAGCATAAGTAATACTCACAACCCATCGTGAATATCGAATAATCTAGAAATGGAATCCAATAATGTCGATCCTTTGACATGAAACAAAAGTCGATAAAGCAGGTTCCAAACCAAAACCCAATTTTGGAAAATACCAAAGCATTCTAACATTGGAATGACTTCACCAAGTGTCCATAACCGTGGACACGGCTAATCGATTAGATTTACACTCTGCAGAGGTGTACACTTTACCCACAAGGAATGATCAACCGTTCGCGGATCAATTAACACACTTCCTTTGGTGTGTCGGCAAGGAGATCATACAGAGCCGTTACATTATTTAGACGTGGCTTTGAACCAGCCCGGGACGTTTGACCCTCGCCATAGAAACAGAAACACACACCCAAGACGTGGATCCTTTTCATCACACCCAACACCACGTTTACATTCACGGCAAGGCGTACACCGTTGCATTGGTATGTAGAAACCCTACAGACAAACCAAACGGTATGCTGTGCATTACTCCGCCTTCCATAGATGCAAAGCCACACCTAAACAACTTAATAGGCTAAGACCCGCCCATACAAGCCCTCGTGGTTGTACGAAATTCTTGGATCTATAGCGTCCCATTGCTCGGTCCTTAATCCGACACGGCGATACTCCACCCTAACTACGTGCAAATCCTCTGCACCTCCGGCTATTGCCAATAATCGCCGCATCAAAACCATAGTTTTATTTTGGGTTTTTAACCAACATACCCATAACCAACAGCTTTATTTCCAACATTTTCCATTTCTTAAGAAACAAGTTTTGATCTAATCATCATTCTCAGTTGTTCTAAAAGCATGGCTAAGCATGGATAAAAGTAATCGTATATACCTGTATGACATTAAGTAATTGTCTAAGCTTAATCTATGGTTATCAAGGTTCACATATTGATACTTATCAAGGAAGTTTCATGAGACAAAAGGTATAACTACCAGTACCACAAAATAGCAATTTACAAAAAGTAAACGCGTGCATGAAACATTTTAATAAACACAATGCAAATTAAATACTGGGATCAAGATGGTCAAAGGGGGTGCTTGCCTTGCTTATATATCGTTTACGACGAAGACGCGATCGCGAGCAGCGGAGGCACGACGAAGGAAGGGACGTCGAATTCTACGTCGATCGATCGGAAAATATAGCAAATAATAAACTTCAATAAGGGCGAAAAGAAGACAGACAGAAAATCAAATAAAGATTCATTGCAGAAAACAGGAATAATTTAGGGTTTGGATTATATGATTTTGAGATCTCGTGATTTATATAAACGCACATTTATATACTTAATGGCTTTTATGATGAGCAAAACATGGTTTCCTCTGATAGATTATCTATTCTTGATTTACGAATTCAAGAGGCTAAAATTATGAATTCTTGTATTTATGATTTCGAATTATAGATGCTAAAATTATTTGGATTAATAGAACTAAGACATTAGAAAAAGGATTATGCAAATAGCATTTAAATACCTAATTGACTTTGCATAAGAAGAAGTCTTGAATATGTTTGATCTGTTAAGCTAGGTTACTGGATTTATTTATGGTTTTCAAGAAGGTTACGGTGATACAAATATATTAATCACGATTTCTTCATTGCTACCGATTCATATTAATAAGCTTAGAAAACATAATACTTAGCGTTATTTAACTAACATGATTTATATGGAAAGCATGATGAAATATGGTTATTTCATCATAATAATATAGTATATACTTTGGATAACAATTCTAAATAAAATTTATGAATTATAATGTTTAGTTGAAGACCTAAATGCATTGCTGAAAAGCTATCATGACACTAAAGTTTATGTTGATCGCAACCGGCCAAAAAGGGCTACAACTATTCTTATCATATTAGGGTTTTGCATAAGCAAAAACTATATGAACCATAAGTTATAAATAAAATATTTTCTTAGAACATAGTAGTACATATCCTAAACATCATTTCTGATCTATTCTACAAGGGATTCGTATCAGGACGAGGTATTCTATAGATTGATGAAAAGGCTTAAGTGTTTCTGAAATCCAGAAATTATAATACTTAAGGTTATTTCGCTATCGAGTTTTATATGCAAAGCATGACAAAATGAGATTCTTTCTTGAAATTTGATAGTATTAACTTTGCACAGTTAGTAAGGATATTACTTCTTAAGATCCTAGGACTTAGTTTTGTCAAATTTGATGTTTATTTGTGAAAGTTATAACTATTTGAACTTTACAAGTATTGAAACTTCGATTATTAGGTTAAATGTTAATTTACGACCTTATGATAATGATTCTTGCTATACTACATGATCTGATCATGCAAGGCATTCAGGAACTAATTATTCATGCATTAGGATTTACTTAAGACATTCTCTTCACACCTGGTTGATTATACTCAACTCTTTAAATATATATATATATATAATATGGAGATATATATTACTTAAGAATTTAAGTACGGAATTACTTAAGAATTTAAGTACGGACTACAATTCACTATGGTTATTTTTGTTGTAACAGATAACATAGTACTAAAGAGCTTTTCTCTTACCTTTTTACTTATTATGAACTTCATTTATACATTAGTTACTTATATATACATTTTCCATTTAAACCATCTATTATTCGTATCACATATCGAAAGCAAGTTCATACCTTAATTATTTTAGCATAATAAGGTATATTACTGTCATTCAAGTGTTTATAAATCAATTTTATTTATTTTAGAATTTCCTTTATTCAATTATTCATTTTTGATTATTTATTCTATTGAGAATAACCTTTAATGGAAAATGATTTAAACAAAGGTAATATATAAACATTTTTATATATTTGAGCTCCTGGATGTATAAAGAATCTAATAAAATTATTTTCATTAAATTCTAAGTTTGTTGGCAACATTTTCATATGTAGCATACCTTTAGGCCTTTTGTTTAAATTTGGATTTCAAATTAACCCAGTACTGTTTTTCAAAATGTTTTTGCATATTATGGAAGCACTTGATTTTAGATGATTTTAGAAATTTATTTCATTTGAATTGGATTAAAAATGCTAAAGTTATTCACATAAGAAGCTAACTCGGTTATGAAATTGAGAATAAATCGACAATACGCTTCTCTTACTGGGAAAGCGCCTTTGCTGATTGAACTGGAGATTCTTGCTTTGGCTGACGGATCGGGCCCACTGGGCAGTGAGCCGAAGCAGGGGAAGGCGGCGCCATGGTCACCGGCGGCGAGGGAGGCGCGGGGAAGTGCGGCCGTCGGCGCTGAGAGTAAAAGGGCGCCGCCAGGAGCCTAGGGGAAAGCTTGGTCACGGCCGACGTGGGCTGAAACGTCCTGCCACCGTGGGTTTGCGGCGGAGGAGATGGCAGCTCGTCGGGGAAGAAAATGAATAAATTTCAACTCGAATCGGTAGCGAATAAAGCATCAAGGAGTACTAGGGGTCTCGTTTTACCTATTGATCCGGTCGGAAATTGACCGGAGAGCTCCGCCACCGTGCGCCGGAGTTGGAGAAGAAGGAATGGGGTCGGCGGTGCTACAGGCAAGGGAAGCTGAAATTGGAGGTCTGAAAAAAGCTTAAGAGAGTGCTAGTGTACCACGGAGTGATCAATTTAAGCGACTCACCAAATTGGTTTGGATTGCTTTCTCCCTTTTTTGGGTTTCTTGGCCATGGCGAGGAAAACGTTGTTTGAGTTCTTGAGCTCGGTGGCGAGTGGCTAAGGGAAGAATAGCTCTGCGGCTACACAAGTATTCGGAGCCAGTTTATATGGGACTTGCCAACTCTCGCACGCGCACACGAATTTGGGCTCGGTTCTGTGCTTGGCGATCAGAGTGGCGCGACGTTAGCCAGTGCGGAGAGGCATGGCACGAAGGAGCAGAACGCAGGGCATGGCGGCAGTGAAGCGAGGACGGTCGTGGCAATGATCGGCGGAGGTGGCGCCAGCGACGCGACGATTGGCGAGAGAGTGTGCGACCGCGCGAAGGATCGGGAGAGAGCTTCGGCGTCTCGGCCAGGAGAGAGGAAAAGAGAAGAGGGAGATGAAGCCTGTGACTGACAGCGGGTCCGGGGACCACCGGGCAGGGAGAGGGAGGCTTCGCCAGTGCTTGGCCAACGGTCGAAGTCTCTGCACGTCGGGGCCCACATGTCATTGGAAGACAAGGAGATAAGCGGGGAAGGGTTCTTCTGGACAGCTCGGTGTTGGCATTAAAATGGCTATCAAATCACCGTTTAATTTTTGTGAAACTTTTTGACTGACCTCTCCTGGTAGTTTCTAATGTCCAGTAAAAATTTGAGGTTAAAATACCGCATGGTTAAATTTTAGAAATTCTGACACTGTGGACTGTACAGGATTTGAATTTCGGATTTTAATTTAATTAAGGATCCAAATTGTATTATTTATTTTTTAAAATTTTATGTAGAGTTATATTTAGATCAAGGATTCTCTCATAAAAAGTTCAAGTTAAAATATTATATATTTATTTTATATAAATTCTGACATGCTAATTTACAGATTTCCAATGCCTCAGTTTTTGAATTTTTAAACGGCTTAGATGACATGATAAATTTCTACAACTTTTACCAGAGGTAAATAATGTATTGTGGGAATCATGGTAAATTTTGCAGGTATATATGATTTTCTAAAATTTTATAATAAATCTGTCCTTGCACTATTTGGAGGTCAAAGGGATGTCCTTTCAACTATTTAATACTTTCTTATGTATTAAAATTTATTTTCTGGATAAACTCATCCACTGCATGCTTAGAGTTACCATGGTAAAATTTTCTAACTTTTACTTTTACCATTTTTCCATTTTACCATTTCCCATTTACTAATTCTAATTGTTGGATTTCCATACAATACAAAAATCGAAAGAAATTCAAATAAAAACCAATAAAGCCAATAAAACTTATAAATAAATATTTTCAAATTTAAAATATTTATTTTTATATTACTTTATTTTTCGGGATGTTACAAATCTACCCCCCTTACAGAAATCTCGTCCCCGAGATTTGCAAGGACTAGGTAGGCCATGGAACTTCTTCTTCTCGGAAATAACTTTATCATTTCCTTGTTTTCTTATCTTCAATGTATTCGCTTTACTGGAGTTTCTTCTTGCAATTCCGAATTAATGCGCTGAGAATAGAGAAGGTTTCTATTTGGGTTTTGCGTAGGCAGATAAGGGATATTATTATACATCTCTTTTGATTGAAAATCTAGGATTGTTAATAAGGATTATCAAATTTAGAGAATAGCACTTAGTATGCTTAGGATACTTGAGGTGAAAGAATAGATGTATTGTCATTAAATTCATTTGGGAAGAATTGAATGCTATCATCAAGAAATGATATTTGAATACAACGGTTGATCTGTATAGTCAACATCAGTTGACGAGATTGGTTGAGAATGAATACCATTCAAAGTTGTGTTTAGATTGAAAACAAGGTAAAGATAATTCAAGGATTTGGGTTAAAGCAAATGTGTTATAAGATGATCCTGTTGATTTAATTCGTTTGACCACCTTAGAAGATAGAGGGTTTTGGATTTCCCTTGCATTTGGCAACTATGGAGGAATGGAATGTATAGAATCGGAAAGATTGTTTGCGAGAATTGAATACACAAGGGATGTACTCAATATTACATTAAGCGTTGGGTGCAATTACATAAGGAAGATCTTTATATTGAAAGGTGGACGCCGAAGCGGGGTTGTTTTGGGTGCTTGACGTTCCCTAGGTCCTCGAGATAGCTTGAAAATCACCGACATTTTCCTTGACGAGATGAAGAACTCTACTTAGCGGATGTTGGCGAAGTGTTCAAGTTCTTCTTGATTAATGTAGATGACGTTATCCATCTTATTCGAAACAATAGCAAGTTTGTTTGCTAATGTTATAAAACAAATGATCAGGAGGCGACTAGGGTCAAAGGGTTGACCTTGGAATTAAATTTGAATTCTAGCAGGGTTCAAATATATATTTATATAGATAAGCATCGTATCTAATACTACATCTGGTAGGTCATAAGTTTCTTTCGTGAATAAGTGCTGTGGTAACTGGGATTGATAAGGTTAGTTGCGAATAAATTTGGTTTGAGCTGACTTTTAGAAGCATAAGTAGGAGGCAGCTAAATCCGAGGTGTTAATTTTTCATTGATTACACAATGGATGGAGGACTTATCGGGTAATGGTTTAAGATGAAAATTGAAAGTTTAGTACTTGACCTTTTACCGGCCATTTGGATAGACTAAGTTAAGACATATTTTGATGAGAGTTCAGTAAGACTTAATAGGCAACATTTCTCTTATCAAATTATTACCTTAAGAACAGATTCTACACGAACCTTTGGTTGACTTCAAGTAGATCTAAAGAGGCAAGATGATTTCAAATTAATCTAAGTTCTAATAGAAACTGTATTTAGAAGGGATGTATCTGACATTGAGTCAGGTAGATGTTATGTTTGATGTCTTGAGTTGGTGTAGATGCATGTTTAAGGAATCGTTGATCTTCAGATTTTTGAAGTCAGTTTTAAGGTTATAACAAAGCTTCCTAGGGTTGAGAATGAAATAGATTTTATTTTTTTCTTTAGGCAACTGTTGGGATATTGCCCACGCTTACTACATCAAAAGTAAGAAATTTTTGGCTTTTTGGTTTTGAGTAACAGACAGATGTTCATTGGTGTTGTTGGAGGGATGACAAATGACGATTGAAATTCAACATGGAGCTGAGTAGAATCCTTTTTAGAACAAGTATCTTTGTTCAAGCATCATTTCTTTAATTGATTTTTCGAGTAAATTGCTTCGGATTTTATTTCTTTTACTCTTGGAGTCATAATGTTGACCGAGTCTTCTATGAGATATGGTCATGTTTCAAAGCTTGATGAAGATCCAAAAGAACAAGATATTCGTTTTTGAAACGAACATGAGGCACAATAGAGTTTGAAAGGAATCATCACTCGAAGATGACAAGCTGTATTTAAAGGAAGAATGGCTAGGACAGCAACTAGTTTCAAGTTCATCTGACAGTTAGTTTTTCATCTTACACGCAGATTTGTGGAACACGTTTTCTGCAAGATACAGGACAGGAAAAACACTAAAACGTTTGAGGTCATCGTAAAAGCAATGGTTGGCTGAGCACGATCCTTGCCAACACAGAGATGTTTGCGGTGTTTGTAGAAAAGAAGCGGGGTAAACCAAGAGAACCATGGTTAGGTATTTAAAAAGGAATAAAGATGTTTCCACAAAATGTGAATGGGTGAGAGTAACGGCGGCCAAGTTGCAGCGGTCTCATGCAACAAGTCTTTATTTCCATCGTTTGATTGACCAAAGAAACAGGAAAGTTATCGGTGAACGGATGTGTGGTGATAGTAAATGACAGTCGAATTAGGCGCACATGAGCGAGAGATGTGGTAATGGGGAGCGTCTGATCTCTGATTGAGATGTAAAGTGACCTTTATAGGCGCTAAGGCAGCACAAATAGGGTTTGAGCGGTGACGGTTTTGGTAGACGGACAAGTGATGACATTGGGAATTTAATGGCGTAGGACATAAGCGAGATAGAGATAAGAGTCAATTGGTGTCTCATCATCATTATTGGCATTGGTGAGTCGGGCATTGTTTTGACCTACCACGGTGGAGTGAGGGAGGCGGTCGTCCTCTTGTGGTGATCATCGGTAGTGGGAGCAAGCCATCGAGTAGGCGCCAAATGTGAGCATAAAGAAAAATTGCGCTCTACTCAGTACAGCTTGTTCGAAAGAAAGACAAAGGAGAGGAGAAGGAAAAGACTAGGTGAAAAGGTGCAGTGTCGAATTGATCCCTTTTGTCGTGTGTGCAATGGAACTACGTGATCGGTACAATGAATTGCACTAGATGGTTGGTTTTAACAAAAGTTGGCTGCTTGCTATCGTGGAGAAGAAAAGTATCGTCTGGTGATTTTGCTTGATTCTGGCGAGTACTTGTGCTAAGGTTGGGGATTAGGCATTCGTTTTTCTTGGTTGTGTTTCACGAAGTAGATGAGGAGTGTTAGCAATTTATCTTGAGAATCATTAGCAAAAGTAAGCTAATTTAAGGAGAGGTACTCAATTTGTTAAAACATTTGAGATGAACGAAAAGATGCATCTCAACTAGAATTATTTGGGGAGAGCCGAAGGTTGATTATAATGGTTGAAAATTTTATTACTCATTACTTTTAGTGGATGTATTAATAGATTGTGTCGCAAGCATCCTGCAACAAGATTTATTAGGATAAAGTTATTTAGATGGAATTCTGTTGGGTCACAAGGCAACTTTTCGTTCCTTAAAATATCATTTTGAGAATAGCCTATATACGGGTTAGGTAACTGTTGGTTAGTTTATAAAGCAATGTCTCATTCATTAAAACACCGTTTCAAGGTTGGTTATTAGGTAGTTATTAGTTTATAAGGCAACTTTTCGTTCCTTAAAACTTTCTTAATTAGATTTTCTTATTAAATAAGGGTTGACACATCGTAAATTTCAACCTAATGGTTTAATATTTACGAGAGTAACCCGAAAGCAATACAAAAGGTCTACAACAAAATTTCAACAACACGGTAAAATTATATATGCATTCAACTTAGTGTATGGGAGGGGTACCTAAGGTTTTTCTTTTACTGGTTTAAGCATACATATTTATGTTCAAGAGGTTTATTTAGAATAATATGTACTTTAGATAATACTGTCCTTCAAAGTAGACTATTTGGTGGCGAGTTTCTTTTAACGTTTGTACCACTTGCTGATGTCAATATTCTAGGACTTCTATGAAGTCGGTGAAGTTATGATTCTTTGCTACTTCCATCTTCTTAAAGTTGTTACGCGAATGTCATGATGATGTTGACTTACTACCAGAATTATTTTCAAAGATATTTACTGGTGGCTTTTATTAAGCACAAAGATGGAGAGAAATACTTCTAGAAAGAATAACTAGAAGTGAAGAAAGAAAGCTCTACAAAGAAGAAATGGGTATATGAAATATCCATTAAAAGGGAAGAGTACACAAATAAGGAAACTAAATCTCACAAATGGGAAAAGAGTATATCTACAACTAATGCTGCTCTTTTATATTTCTTTTAGAAAATAAGACTTTCGAATTTTTTTCCAGTTTTCCTTTTGACAATCATTTAAATGTTTCTATTTAGAAAACAAGACTTTCAATTTTTCTAGTTCCATTTTAGTGACCATTCTAAGGTTTCCATTCAGAAGTATATAACTTCTCGGGCTATAGTTCATTTTCATGGTATATAATCTAGACAATGTAATGAGGTAAATGGTTAAGAATTATTATTGGAAAAATTAAACTTTAACTAGCCAAAACAGCTTATGTAAATTGGTGTGGTCTCAAGTAAAGCTAGAAATGATAATGGTAACTATATTACTAATCCTAATAATTGCTTGATTTTGAGAAAAGCTAATGGTTATAATGGTTTACACAGATAAAAAGTTCTACCAAGAAAGGGTAAGTTTGGAAGAAATTTTTATAGAAAGAAGAGATGAGCTATCTTATGATTTCCAATTTATCCAATGGGTTAAGTTTCCTATATTTATACATACGGACAACTTATTGTGAAACTTCAACCTAGAGGTTAAGTTCACATATAAATCGATCCTAACCAACCAAATAAAACCAATCTTCAAGTAGCGAGTTATAAACACCACATAAAAAAATGCTTTATCTAACTAGAGCGGAATAACATGCTATGTATAAGGGTTCCTATTTTAAGGCAAGTCATAATATATTCTATCCTACGCACTTTATGCTAGGTGAAGTCGTCTCTTCATCAAGATGGTTCTTGAGCTTTATACGCATTGTCGAGATTAGTGAAGCGTTATCGGCTCCAATAAGATTGTTGGCGTAAACCATGTAGCCTTCATTTGCAAGCAAGATAGTGACATACCTCGGACATCTTGAAACAATAGCGAGGATAAACTATCTTTAAGGAATGAGAAGAATTTGTTTACAAATCAAAATGAAAGTAGTGGTAAGAATAAGATCTTAAGAATGAGGAGAGAATAGCAAAATCTACATTTTGCAAATATGATAACTTTGAAACATAAGATTTTGAATTTGCTTATCCCAATGCTAACGACCATTCTATCTAGGGTTTATCCTACGATCGGCATAGCTCGATACCCTTCTTTGTGAGACCCGTTACGATGAGCAGGAACCTCCATGTGATTCTTGTGCCATTCCTGGATCAATAGCTAGCACTCACATGTTTACAACAATTGGAATCACAACCATACAACATAATATTAGCGGAAGCTATTATTTAAAGAAAATCTTACAACTCGTAGATATAGCAACAAAAGAAGCAAGGTCTTGTAGTGTGCCCATCCAAAACCCGCAGCAACCGACAAGGCATAATCCCTAGAAAGATTCGATGAAGAAAATCCATAACTGCGATGAAAAGGAATCCTCGAAGCTTCGCTAAATTATCCACCTAAAAACAACATATAAGCAAGGGTGAGTACTTTCGTACTCCAAGACTTAGCAAAACCTATATAATATGCGAGGCCATTTCAAAGGAGGCTACTACGGTTAATTTGCATAAAGCGAATTGACATTGTAAAACAAGTTATTTGCAAGCGGAATTTGTAAAAGCATAATTGGTGATATGAAATAAGTAAAGCATAAGTAATACTCACAACCCATCGTGAATATCGAATAATCTAGAAATGGAATCCAATAATGTCGATCCTTTGACATGAAACAAAAGCTGATAAAACAGGTTCCAAACCAAAACCCAATTTTGGAAAATACCAAAGCATTCTAACATTGGAATGACTTCACCAAGTGTCCATAACCGTGGACACGGCTAATCGATTAGATTTACACTCTGCAGAGGTGTACACTTTACCCACAAGGAATGATCAACCGTTTCGCCAGATCAATTAACACACTTCCTTTGGTGTGTCGGCAAGGAGATCATACAGAGCCGTTACATTATTTAGACGTGGCTTTGAACCAGCCGGGGCGTTTGACCTCGCCATAGAAATGCGAAACACACACCCAAGACGTGGATCCTTTTTCATCACACCCAACACCACGTTTCTGTTCACGGCAAGGCGTACACCGTTGCATTGGTATGTAGAAACCCCTACAGACAAACCGAAACGGTATGTGTAACATCCCAAAATTTGAGTTTTGGAATGTTGGAATTCAAAATTTAACCATTTGCATTTTCTTGAATTAACTCCAGCTTAATTTGAATTTCTAAATAATAAAAGGATTTAATTTGGCTAAACTATTCATCAAAATCAAGAATTTCAGTTTTAGTTGGGTTCCTTGTGCTCCAAGGAATTTTTCTGTATTTTTGGGGATTTTTCTGAATTTATTTGATATTTATTTGAATTTATTTGGTTTTATTCGGATTCCTGGAATTATTTAAAATCGAAAAATGATTTTATTTTCGAAAACCTTCTCGGGCTGATTCTTGGCCCACCGTTTCCCAGCCCGCTTCACCCCACTCGCCTGACCCGTTGCCGCCGCCTGCACCCAGTAAGCCCAGTAGCATCTGCCGTCCGTCTGCGGCACGCGTGTCTTGATCCCGATCGCGCCACCCGCAGCCAGCCAAACCCTAGCCGATTAGTCCGCGCCGCCGCCTCGGCGTCCGTGCGCGTCCGATGTCGTCCTCCGAGGCTATAAAGCCGAGCCGCACCGCCCGAGGTCCGCCGTATTCCGCCGCTTCGGTTGCCCTCCTTCGCGCTGCCCGAGACGCTGCCGTTGCGCGCGCGAGCTTCGCCGAATCCGCCGTCGCCGCGAAGCTTCTCCGTCGCCGTCTAGCCGCTCGTGCGTCTCCGCCGTAGCCGCGCACCTCTTTCCGTTGCCGTGGCGTCCTCGTCCGGATCCCGTTATCCGCGCCCGTCTGTCGCCGCCGCTGCTGTTGCCTCGTCATCTTCTCCACCTCCGGTGAATGGCGCGCCGCCGCCGCCGTCGACCTCCAGCCGCGCGCTCGCCGTTGGATCTCCGGTAACGCGCCGGATTGCGCCACGCCTCTCCTCCGCAGCCGCGCCGCGTGGCGTTCGATCTGCTCCCTCGTCCGTCGCGCGACACGTGGCCCGCCTCGTCGGCACCGCGTGGCCGCCGACGTCACCGCTTGCGTCGGCCTTCGCGTCGGCCGAGCCGCCAGCGTCGGCGCTGCGTCGGCCGTCGCGGGTGCCGCAGTGAACCGCGCAGCGCCGTGGACCTTGTCCACCGTGAGCGGATGACGTCGGCGTTGCGCAATAAATCGCTTTTGATACAAAAATAAATCCAAAATTTCGATTTTCTGATTTTCTGTATTTTCTCTGAATTTAATCTTTGGAGGCCGTTCTCGCTCATACGAACTCCGATTGAGGCGATTCAAGTTTCTAAAATTTTCTAAAATCAAGATCTATCTTCCAGAGCCATTTATTTTCAGTTTTGAGCTTGTTTGAGTCTCTGTTTTGTATTTATTTGGTTTCGTCGTTTTCTTTTCGGTGAGCGCTAATTCGAGGAGCAAGCGAAGACTTGAAGACCAAGATTCAGCACTAGATCAGCAAGGCAAGTCGTAACCTTTGATCATATTGATCCTATGTTTGCAAAGTAATTTATTTTATACACTTGCATGCTATTTACGTATCAATGTTTATTTAATGGGAGTAGATGTATGCCTGGTTGACATTATGCCACCTTGATTCGTTGTATGCCATGTATCCATTGTTAAACCTAGGTTGGGACATTACTAGTTGGACATAATCATAATACCAACATTGGGTTATCGTAGCTATGCTTAGACATGCTTACATATCGTTGGGATTCATGTCACATGTTGAATAATGTTAATCTTGACTTAATGAGATATTGAATCGTGGCGTTAGCCACTGTTGTAAAATTTGTTGTACCATGGCGGGGTTTGCCATTGGTCTTGGTTGAGCAATTGTTTTCCCTCGGGCAAGTGATCGTGCAGTAAAGGGGGTGCTTTCTAGCACGTTGGGATGTGGATGTCTTGCCTGAGACAACTTAAGGACTTAATCTTGTGCGCCATTGAACTGGGTCTAATCGTACTACCACATGTCTGGAATGGGACAGACCTAGCTGATTAATTTGTAATGTCTAGTCTTGAGTACTGCCAATGGTGGTGTGGGTTCCGGGATGGACGGGTAGATTCACATGGCGCAAGAGGGGGCCTTATGGGCGAAACCTTAGCGGGCAGTACCGAGCTTAGACTGTGCATTGGAAAGGCTTTGTCATGATATCTCTGCGACACACCAAAGGAAGTGTGTTAGTAACGTTTGCACAAAGAGATGTTCATGTCTTGTGGGTAAAGTTGTACAACCTCTGCAGAGTGTAAAACTATTCGAATAGCGCGTCATGATCATGGACAAAGCAAGAATTTCACACGGGGTATAGAGTGTTTCATAAAATGTGGAATGTGGAATTGTTGGGATGTGAACGGGGAGTTCACTGTTGTTTTGTTGTCTATCATTGATCTATCAGTTATTTATTTATGTTTTCATAAATATGCTTTCAATCTATTTATTGTATTTCCATTCAAGTTATTGCTTTCTGCAAAATAAACTATATAGCCATCCTTGTCAAGCCGTGCATAAATATATTGCATCAATTCCCTACGACTTGTTGAGTACCTTTGTACTCACGGCTTTATGCCCTTGTTGATCGATTCTTTGAAGGAGATAATGAATCTCATGAAGAGGAATTCTATGAAGACTACGTGGATTAGGAAGGCGTTCCCGGATGATTGCCCGTGGCATGTCGAATGGTTCAAGTTATCTTTTCCGCAATAGTATTTGTTTCTTAAGCCCTTAAGGCACAATGGTGTAAACATTGACCATAAGGTCGTTTGCTTTATTTAATAATAATTTGCTTCTTCTTAATTAATTCGTTGTATGGAATGATATTACATCTGTGTTTCCACTTTGTGTGCACTAGCGTGATCCTGGACTAGTGCAAGATTCACGAGGGTTTGGTTTTGTAAATCCGGGTCCCGACAGTATGCCTGTGCATTACTCCCGCCTTCCATAGATGCAAAGCCACACCTAAACAACTTAATAGGCTAAGACCCGCCCATACAAGCCCTCGTGGTTGTACGAAATTCTTGGATCTATAGCGTCCCATTGCTCGGTCCTTAATCCGACACGGGCGATACTCCACCCTAACTACGTGCAAATCCCTCTGCACCTCCGGCTATTGCCAATAATCGCCCGCATCAAAACCATAGTTTTATTTTGGGTTTTTAACCAACATACCCATAACCAACAGCTTTATTTCCAACATTTTCCATTTCTTAAGAAACAAGTTTTGATCTGATCATCATTCTCAGTTGTTCTAAAAGCATGGCTAAGCATGGATAAAAGTAATCGTATATACCCAGGGCGACATTAAGTAATTGTCTAAGCTTAATCTATGGTTATCAAGGTTCACATATTGATACTTATCAAGGAAGTTTCATGAGACAAAAGGTATAACTACCAGTACCACAAAATAGCAATTTACAAAAAGTAAACGCGTGCATGAAACATTTTAATAAACACAATGCAAATTAAATCTGGGATCAAGATGGTCAAAGGGGTGCTTGCCTTGCTTATATATCGTTTACGATTTAAGACGCGATCGCGATTTACAGACGGAGGCACGACGAAGGAAGGGACGTCGAATTCTACACGTCGATCGATCGGAAAATATAGCAAATAATAAACTTCAATAAGGGCGAAAAGAAGACAGACAGAAAATCAAATAAAGATTCATTGCAGAAAACAGGAATAATTTAGGGTTTGGATTATATGATTTTGAGATCTCGTGATTTATATAAACGCACATTTATATACTTAATGGCTTTTATGATGAGCAAAACATGGTTTCCTCTGATAGATTATCTATTCTTGATTTACGAATTCAAGAGGCTAAAATTATGAATTCTTGTATTTATGATTTCGAATTATAGATGCTAAAATTATTTGGATTAATAGAACTAAGACATTAGAAAAAGGATTATGCAAATAGCATTTAAATACCTAATTGACTTTGCATAAGAAGAAGTCTTGAATATGTTTGATCTGTTAAGCTAGGTTACTGGATTTATTTATGGTTTTCAAGAAGGTTACGTGATACAAATATATTAATCACAGATTTCTTCATTGCTACCGATTCATATTAATAAGCTTAGAAAACATAATACTTAGCGTTATTTAACTAACATGATTTATATGGAAAGCATGATGAAATATGGTTATTTCATCATAATAATATAGTATATACTTTGGATAACAATTCTAAATAAAATTTATGAATTATAATGTTTAGTTGAAGACCTAAATGCATTGCTGAAAAGCTATCATGACACTAAAGTTTATGTTGATCGCTTTCGTCTCCTCTCGTCTTATTCTTGGGTTCTTATTCCTCTCCTTTGCTAAAACTTTGATTTGAAATTTAAATTGACCTTATCTTATGAAACTTCTCAAAGCCTCGAGTCTTCTGCAAGGAATCAAATCAAGGAAGATGATGATCAAGCCATCAAAGACATATCCGAAGCCTACCAAATAAGATAGGTTTTGGTGCTCGGCGGTGTTTGAGCATGTGTTACCCTTTTCGGTTTAGTTACGTTTAGTCCGCGTATACTAGGATTTTTCTTCTTTGGGCGTCTGGTATGTTGTACACTTGCCTCAAGCACGGTGTTACAACCATACCTTTAATTGAAAAAAAAAACTTTATTTGCCTCCTTAATTTGAAGCCTTTGGTTGTATCCTTTTGTCCTCGGTATTACCTTCTCCCTAGATGATCTTACCACGCATCTATCGCTTTTCCTCTTACCTATCAAACCCTTGCGCTGCACCTCGGATGGTTGACACTGCGTTCGGAGCGGTCGTGGATCGCCAATGGATGCCAAAGCGATGCCAACACCAACTCCAACCCCAATGCACCACCACCACCACCGTGATGCACTGAACATGGGACATTTTCTAGCGGCTCACTCGATTAATGAATACAATGATGCGAACATGAACAACATGATGAATCGTGAGAACTGCATCGCAGCTTGCTCTAGCCAACTGTTGAACCAAAAAACCAAGCTGCTCTTGCACCTCCTCAAGCTCGTCTCGGTCCAAGCTAGCGTAATTTATGAGGACTCGTCCGCCAACTTTCTCAATTCTTCGAACCATTGGGCGCCGATGATTGGATCCGCTCCATTGAGAAGAAGCTTGAAATTGCCCAGTGCACCAATCGTGAGAAGGTTCTCTATGCCGCTCATCACCGGAGGGCACCGCCACAGAATGGTGGGAGAACTACTGATCTTGCCATGATGATCCTCGGACTATCACTTGGGCGAGTTTTCCACCGCTTCCGCCACTCTCATATTCTGATGGAAAGGTGGAAATGAAGAAGAATGAATTTCGAGAGCTTAAGCAAGAAGGAATGTCGGTGGTGAATACCTTAATAAGTTCACTCAACTCGCTCGCTCGCTCCGGAGGATGTAGCCACAGATGATGCTCGCCGAGAAGAAGTTCAGCGTGGACTCAATCCAGACTAAAGGTGCAAGTCATTGGCAATGACTATGTAGATTTCGACATCCGTTGATAAAGCTATGCTTATTGAGGAATCTCGTCGGGAATTGGAAGAATCCGTAAGAGAAAGATGATCAACATGGAGCCCATCGAGTCACCAGCAGAGAGTCGAACAAATGCTCAACGACCGCTCGCTTCACTCCTCCGAATACATTCAGGACCCCTGCACGACACCTCGCCCACTCCTTGAGGCAATCGCAACCCTAGCGCCAACAAAATCCACCTCGGAGAAACAAATAATCCACCGCAGGAGTCACATGTTTCAACTGTCATGAACTTGGTCACTATGCCAACAAGCTGTCCAAGGAAGCAAGTCGTGACGCCGGATTCGTTTCAACTTGGGATCTCGCCACCAAGACCCCGCACCAGGATCGGGCGTGGAGTGCCCCAAACTCCTAATCAAGCCACGGGACTCCGCCGCTTTCTTTGGAAGAGGCGCGTGAATCACGTCACCACCGAGGATGCCCGATGCGCACGGGCGTCATACTAGGTAAGCTCCTAGTCAACTCGGCATCGCCATGGTTTTGTTTGATTACGAGCTACGCATTCGTTTGTTTCTCGGAGTTTTGCCGCAAAGCATCAATTAAAGACAATGCCTCTTAAGATCGTTTTACTAGTGCAATCTCACGGTTACGATTTGAGTACGAACCAAGGCTGCCCGAAGTTAAGATATTAATTGGAGGGTAGAATTTCTAGCCAACCTTATTGTCCTAGACACCAAGTCCTAGATGTGATCCTAGGAATGGATTGGCTCTCCAAGAACCAAGCGATTTTGGATTGTGGGAATAGAGATCACCCTAACCACCGAGATGGAACCAAGTTAAAAGTTCAAGCCGATTCAGATCGGTCAGAAGGATTAGAGTTTGTAGTGCCAAAGGAATAAGCTTGGAAGATGTGCGATCGCAATGAATTTCTGATGTGTTTCGGATGAGTTGCAGGATGCCACGGATCGAGATATAGAGTTCTTGATAGAACTAGTTCTGAACGCCACCCATTTCCAAGAGACCTTATAGGATGCCCGCTAATGAGTTAGCCAAGTAAAGAGACAGATTAAAGAGCTGCAAGATCAAGGATTTGTTCGACCAAGTTCTTCGCCATGGGGAGCACCAGTTCTTCTAGTTGAAAAGAAAGATGGAACCCAGAGAATGTGTGTAGATTATCGCTCACTCAATGAGGTCACCATCAAAAATAAGTACCCTCGCCAAGAATCGATGATTTATTTGACCAACTTCAAGGAGCCGGAGTGTTCTCGAAGATTGACTTAAGATCAGGATACCACCAGTTGAAGATTCGTCAAGAGGATATACCCAAAACAGCTTTTGTTACTCGGTATGGACAGTATGAGTTTCAAAGTGATGTCTTTTGGATTGACTAATGCCCCTGCCTACTTTATGACCTTGATGAATAAGGTATTCATGGAATATTTGGACAAGTTTGTTGTTGTTTTCATTGACGACATTCTAATCTACTCCAAAAGTGAGGAAGAACATGAGGATCACTTGCGCCAAATCCTAACGAAGCTAAGAGAGAATCAGCTTTATGCAAAGTTTAGTAAATGTGAGTTCTGGATGAAAGAAGTTGCTTTCCTAGGACATGTCATATCAGGAGAAGGAGTCATTGTTGACCACGAAAGGTGCGAGATGTGCTAAGTTAGGAGTCACCCAAGACGGTACCCCAAATCCAAGTTTTCTTGGAATGGCGGATATTATCGCCGTTTCATAGAAGGGTTTTCTAGAAAAGCTAGACCGCTCACTCAACTTTTAAAGAAGGAAAAGAAATTTGTTTGGACATCGGAGTGTGAGCAAAGTTTTCAAGAATTAAAGAAGTGTTTGACAAGCGCCTCAATGCTTATTCTCGCGGATAATAGGAAGGATTTTGAGATATTCGTGATGCATCCCGACAAGGACTCGGTTGTGTGCTAATGCAAGATAAGAAGGTTGTAGCGTATGCTTCATGACAACCGAGGCCACATGAAGTTAACTATCCTACCCATGATTTGGAATTAGCGGTAGTAGTGCATGCTTTAAAGATTTAGGCGTCACTATCTCATTGGTAATCGTTGTGAAGTTTATCTCGATCACAAGAGTTTGAAGTATATTTTTACCCAAGCTGACCTCAATATGAGACAAAGAAGATGGTTGGAATTGATCAAGGACTATGACATTGGGATTCATTATCATCCAGGCAAGGCCAATGTCGTAGCCGATGCTTTGAGTAGAAAGAGCTACTGCAACACTCTGATGATTAAGGAAAGTCAGCCAGCCCTTTATAAGGAATTTCAGAAGCTTAGTTTGGAATTGATTCAGGAAGGGTATTTAGCTACCTTGGAAATCGCCCTACGTTGGAAGATCGATTCGAGAAGCACGGGTAGATGATGCCGACATTAAGGAGATTAAGAGCAATATGAAGAAAGGAAAAGCCTCAGGTTTCTCTGAAGATGAACAAGGTACTATTTGGTATGAGAAGCGTATTTGCGTACCAGATCAGAAAGAGCTTAAGGAATTGATTCTCAAGGAAGCGCATGAGACTTTATACTCCATTCATCCTGGAAGTACCAAGATGTATCAAGACCTCAAGGAAAGGTATTGGTGGCCTAGTATGAAGCGTGAGATTGCGAATATGTTGCACTTTGTGATGTCCGCGGAAGGTCAAGGCAGAGCATCGAGGCCGCGAGGATTGCTGCAGCCATTGAAGATTCCAGAGTGGAAGTGGGAAGAAATTGGTATGGATTTCATTACCGGATTTCCTAAAACCCAAGCAGGTTATGACTCGATCTGGGTAATAGTGGATCGATTGACTAAGGTAGCTCACTTCATTCCAGTTAAGACTACCTATGCAGGAGATAAATTAGCAGAGTTATATATGTCAAGGATCGTCAGTCTTCACGGAGTGCCTAAGAAGATAGTGTCTGATAGAGGAACCCAGTTTACCTCTCGTTTTTGGCAGAGTCTGCACGAAGCCATGGGAACTCATCTCAGATTCAGTACTGCCTATCACCCTCAAACCGATGGACAGACTGAGCGTGTGAATCAGATTCTTGAGGATATGTTAAGAGCTTGTGCCTTAACTTATGGTGTCAAGTGGGACAAGTGTTTGCCCTACGCCGAGTTTTCGTACAACAATAGTTATCAAGCCAGTCTGCAAATGTCGCCTTTTGAAGCCTTATATGGAAGGAAGTGCAGAACCCCTCTCAACTGGAAGGAGTCAGGAGAAAGACAATTGTTTGGTCCTGCCATACTGCAAGAAGCCGAAGAGCAAGTTCAGCTAATTCGAGACCGCTTGAAGATAGCTCAAAGCGACAGAAGAGTTATGCAGATAATCGTCGCAGAGATTTGAGTTTCGAGCCCAATGATTATGTTTACCTCAGAGTTACCCCTCTCAAAGGAGTTAAGAGATTTCAAGTAAAAGGAAAGCTTGCCCCTAGATATGTGGGACCGTTCAAAATCTTGGAACGAAGAGGCGAGGTTGCCTACAAGTTAGAATTGCCTCAGTCTTTTGCTGGAATCCATGATGTGTTCCATGTATCGCAATTGAAGAAGTGCCTGCGTGTGCCAGAGGAACAGATGTCATTGGAAGCCATTGATTTGCAAGAGGATCTTACCTACAAGGAGCAACCAGTGAAAATTTTGGATATCGCAGAGCGTATCACGAGAAGCAAGATCATCCGTTTTTGCAAGGTCCAGTGGAGCCATCATTCGGAAGAGGAAGCAACTTGGGAGCGAGAAGAAGATCTCAAGTCCGAGTTTCCCACCTATTCCCTAGCTGGCTGAATCTCGGGTCGAGATTCCATTTAAGGGGAGGTTTGTAACATCCCAAAATTTGAGTTTTGGAATGTTGGAATTCAAAATTTAACCATTTGCATTTTCTTGAATTAACTCGACAATTTGAATTTCTAAATAATAAAAGGATTTAATTTGGCTAAACTATTCATCAAAATCAAGAATTTCAGTTTTAGTTGGGTTCCTTGTGCTCCAAGGAATTTTTCTGTATTTTTGGGGATTTTTCTGAATTTATTTGATATTTATTTGAATTTATTTGGTTTTATTCGGATTCCTGGAATTATTTAAAATCGAAAAATGATTTTATTTTCGAAAACCTTCTCGGCTGATTCTTGGCCCAGCCCGCTTCCTCGCCCGCTTCACCCCACCTCGCCTGCACCGCTGTTCGCCTCGCACCAATGCCGCCCAAGTAGCGATCTGCCGTCCGTCTTGCGACGCGTGTGCGATCCCGATCGCGCCAGCCGCCGCAGCCAAACCCTAGCCGATTCGAGTCCCGCCGCGCCTGCCTCGGCGTCCGTGCCGCGTCCGATGTCGTCCTCCGAGGCTATAAAGCCGAGCCGCACCGCCCGAGGTCCGCCAGATTCGCCGCCGGTTGCCCTCTTCGCGCTTGCCGAGACGCTGCTGCGTTGCGCCGCGAAGCTCGCCGGAGTCGCCGCCGCCGCCGAAGCTTCTCCGTCGCCGTCTTAGCCGCTCGTGCGTCTCCGCCGTAGCCGCGCACCTCTTTCCGTTGCGTGGCGTCCTCGTCCGGATCCCGTTATCCGCGCCCGTCTGCCGCCGCCGCCGCTGTTCCTCGTCATCTTCTCCACCTCCGGTGAATGGCGCCGCCGCCGCCGACCTCCAGCCGGCGCGCTCGCCGTTGGATCTCGGTATGACGCCCGGATTGCGCCACGCCTCTCCTCCGCAGCGGCCGCGTGGCCGTTCGATCTGGCTCCCTCGTCCGATCGCGCGACACGTGGCAGCCTCGTCGGACACCGCGTGGCCGCCGACGTCACCGCTTGCGTCGGCGCTTCGCGTCGGCCGCCGCCAAGCGGCAGCGTCGGCAAATGCGTCGGCCGTCGCCGGGTGCACGGTGAACTGGCGCAGCGCCGTGGACCTTGTCCACCGTGAGCCGGATGACGTCGCGTTGCGCAATAAATCGCTTTTCAAGACAAAATAAATCCAAAAATTCGATTTTCGATTTTCTGTATTTTCTCTGAATTTAATCTTTCGAGGCCTTCTCGCTCATACGAACTCCGATTGAGGCGATTCAAGTTTCTAAAATTTTCTAAAATCAAGATCTATCTTCCAGAGCCATTTATTTTCAGTTTTGAGCTTGTTTGAGTCTCTGTTTTGTATTTATTTGGTTTCGTCGTTTTCTTTTCCGGTGACGCTAATTCGAGGGAGCAAACGAAGACTTCAAGACCAAGATTCAGACTAGATCAGCAAGGCAAGTCGTAACCTTTGATCATATTGATCCTATGTTTGCAAAGTAATTTATTTTATACACTTGCATGCTATTTACGTATCAATGTTTATTTAATGGGAGTAGATGTATGCCTAGTTGACATTATGCCACCTTGATTCGTTGTATGCCATGTATCCATTGTTAAACCTAGGTTGGGACATTACTAGTTGGACATAATCATAATACCAACATTGGGTTATCGTAGCTATGCTTAGACATGCTTACATATACGTTGGGATTCATGTCACATGTTGAATAATGTTAATCTTGACTTAATGAGATATTGAATCGTGGCCGTTAGCCACTGTTGTAAAATTTGTTGTACCATGGCGGGGTTTGCCATTGGTCTTGGTTGAACGAATTGTTTTCCCTCGGGCAAGTGATCGTGCAGTAAAGGGGGTGCTTTCTAGCACGTTGGGATGTGGATGTCTTGCCTGAGACAACTTAAGGACTTAATCTTGTGCGCCATTGAACTGGGTCTAATCGTACTACCACATGTCTGGAATGGGACAGACCTAGCTGATTAATTTGTAATGTCTAGTCTTGAGTACTGCCAATGGTGGTGTGGGTTCCGGGATGGACGGGTAGATTCACATGGCGCAAGAGGGGGCCTTATGGGCGAAACCTTAGCGGGCGTACCGAGCTTAGACAGTGCATTGGAAAGGCTTTGTCATGATATCTCTGCGACACACCAAAGGAAGTGTGTTAGTAACGCTTGCACAAAGAGATGTTCATGTCTTGTGGGTAAAGTTGTACAACCTCTGCAGTGTAAAACTATTCGAATAGCGCGTCATGATCATGGACAAAGCCCGGAATTTCACACGGGTATAGAGTGTTTCATAAAATGTGGAATGTGGAATTGTTGGGATGTGAACGGGAGTTCACCGTTGTTTTGTTGTCTATCATTGATCTATCGATTATTTATTTATGTTTTCATAAATATGCTTTCAATCTATTTATTGTATTTCCATTCAAGTTATTGCTTTACGCAAAATAAACTATATAGCCATCCTTGTCAAGCCGTGCATAAATATATTGCATCAATTCCCTACGACTTCTTCGAGTACCTTTGTACTCACGGCTTTATGCCCTTGTTGATCGATTCTCAAGGAGATAATGAATCTCATGAAGAGGAATTCTATGAAGACTACGTGGATTAGGAAGGCGTTCCCGGATGATTGCCTGTGGCATGTCGAATGGTTCAAGTTATCTTTTCCACGCAATAGTATTTGTTTCTTAAGCCCTTAAGGCACAATGGTGTAAACATTGACCATAAGGTCGTTTGCTTTATTTAATAATAATTTGCTTCTTCTTAATTAATTCGTTGTATGGAATGATATTACATCTGTGTTTCCACTGTGTGCACTAGCGTGATCCTGGACTAGTGCAGTATTCACAGAGGGTTTCGGATTTGTAAATCCGGGTCCCGACAGTATGCCTGTGCATTACTCCCGCCTTCCATAGATGCAAAGCCACACCTAAACAACTTAATAGGCTAAGACCCGCCCATACAAGCCCTCGTGGTTGTACGAAATTCTTGGATCTATAGCGTCCCATTGCTCGGTCCTTAATCCGACACGGGCGATACTCCACCCTAACTACGTGCAAATCCCTCTGCACCTCCGGCTATTGCCAATAATCGCCCGCATCAAAACCATAGTTTTATTTTGGGTTTTTAACCAACATACCCATAACCAACAGCTTTATTTCCAACATTTTCCATTTCTTAAGAAACAAGTTTTGATCTGATCATCATTCTCAGTTGTTCTAAAAGCATGGCTAAGCATGGATAAAAGTAATCGTATATACCTAGGGCGACATTAAGTAATTGTCTAAGCTTAATCTATGGTTATCAAGGTTCACATATTGATACTTATCAAGGAAGTTTCATGAGACAAAAGGTATAACTACCAGTACCACAAAATAGCAATTTACAAAAAGTAAACGCGTGCATGAAACATTTTAATAAACACAATGCAAATTAAATACTGGGATCAAGATGGTCAAAGGGGGTGCTTGCCTTGCTTATATATCGCTTACGATTTAAGACGCGATCGCAGACGAGCGGAGGCACGACGCGAAGGAAGGGACGCCGAATTCTACACGTCGATCGATCGGAAAATATAGCAAATAATAAACTTCAATAAGGGCGAAAAGAAGATGCATGTAAAATCAAATAAAGATTCATTGCGAAAAACAGAATAATTTAGGGTTTGGATTATATGATTTTGAGATCTCGTGATTTATATAAACGCACATTTATATACTTAATGGCTTTTATGATGAGCAAAACATGGTTTCCTCGATAGATTATCTATTCTTGATTTACTTAATTCAAGAGGCTAAAATTATGAATTCTTGTATTTATGATTTCGAATTATAGATGCTAAAATTATTTGGATTAATAGAACTAAGACATTAGAAAAAGGATTATGCAAATAGCATTTAAATACCTAATTGACTTTGCATAAGAAGAAGTCTTGAATATGTTTGATCTGTTAAGCTAGGTTACTGGATTTATTTATGGTTTTCAAGAAGGTTCTGGTGATACAAATATATTAATCACAGATTTCTTCATTGCTACCGATTCATATTAATAAGCTTAGAAAACATAATACTTAGCGTTATTTAACTAACATGATTTATATGGAAAGCATGATGAAATATGGTTATTTCATCATAATAATATAGTATATACTTTGGATAACAATTCTAAATAAAATTTATGAATTATAATGTTTAGTTGAAGACCTAAATGCATTGCTGAAAAGCTATCATGACACTAAAGTTTATGTTGATCGCTTTCGTCTCCTCTCGTCTTATTCTTGGGTTCTTATTCCTCTCCTTTGCTAAAACTTTGATTTGAAATTTAAATTGACCTTATCTTATGAAACTTCTCAAAGCCTCGAGTCTTCTGCAAGGAATCAAATCAAGGAAGATGATGATCAAGCCATCAAAGACATATCCGAGAAGCCTACCAAATAAGATAGGTTTTTGGTGCTCAGCGGTGTTTGAGCATGTGTTACCCTTTTCAGTTTAGTTACGTTTAGTCCGCGTATACTAGGATTTTTCTTGCTGGAGCGTCTGGTATGTTGTACACTTGCCTCAAGCACGGTGTTACAACCATACCTTTAATTGAAAAAAAAAAAACTTTATTTGCCTCCTTAATTTGAAGCCTTTCGGTTGTATCCTTTTGTCCCTGGGTATTACCTTCTCCCCTAGATGATCTTACCACGCATCTACTGCTTTTTCCTCTTACCTATCAAACCCTTGCGCTGCACCTCAGATGGTTGACACTCGTTCTGGAGCCGGTCGTGGATCGCCAAAGGATGCCAATGCGCACCAACACCAACTCCAACCCCAATGCACCACCACCACCACCGTGATGCACTGAACATGGGACATTTTCTAGCACTGACTCGCTTAATGAATACAATGATGCGAACATGAACAACATGATGAATCGCCAGAACTGCATCGCAGCTTGCTCTAGCCAACTGCTGAACCAAAGAAACCAAGCTCGTCTTCAGCACCTCCTCAAGCTCGCCTCCACCCAAGCTAGCGAAATTTATGAGGACTCGTCCGCCAACTTTCTCAATTCTTCGTAACCATTGGGCGCCGATGATTGGATCCGCCCATTGAGAAGAAGCTTGAAATTGCCCAGTGCACCAATCGTGAGAAGGTTCTCTATGCCGCCATCACCGGAGGGCACCGCCACGAATGGTGGGAGAACTACATCTTGCCATGATGATCCTCGGACTATCACTTGGGCGAGTTTTCCACCGCTTCCGCCACTCTCATATTCCCGATGGAAAGGTGGAAATGAAGAAGAATGAATTTCGAGAGCTTAAGCAAGAAGGAATGTCGGTGAGTGAATACCTTAATAAGTTCACTCAACTCGCCGCTACGCTCCGGAGGATGTAGCCACAGATGATGCTCGCCGTAAAGTTCAAGCGTGGACTCAATCCAGACTAAAGGTGCAAGTCATTGGCAATGACTATGTAGATTTCAAAGATCCGGTTGATAAAGCTATGCTTATTGAGGAATCTCGTCGGAATTGGAAGAATCCGTAAGAGAAAGATGATGCAAGATGGAGCCCATCGAGTCACCAGCAGAGTCGAACAAATGCTCAACGACCGCTCGCTTCACTCCTCCGAATACATTCAGGACCCCTGCACCAGCACCTCGCCCAGCTCCTTCAGGCAATCGCAACCCTAGCGCCAACAGCAATCCACCTCAGAGAAACAGTAATCCAGCTGCAGGAGTCACATGTTTCAACTGTCATGAACTTGGTCACTATGCCAACAACTGTCCAAGGAAGCAAGCTGTGACGCCGGTTCGTTTCAACTTGGGATCTACGCCAGCCAAGACCTTATGATAATGATTCTTGCTATACTACATGATCTGATCATGCAAGGCATTCAGGAACTAATTATTCATGCATTAGGATTTACTTAAGACATTCTCTTCACACCTGGTTGATTATACTCAACTCTTTAAATATATATATATATATAATATGGAGATATATATTACTTAAGAATTTAAGTACTAATTACTTAAGAATTTAAGTACGGACTACAATTCACTATGGTTATTTTTGTTGTAACAGATAACATAGTACTAAAGAGCTTTTCTCTTACCTTTTTACTTATTATGAACTTCATTTATACATTAGTTACTTATATATACATTTTCCATTTAAACCATCTATTATTCAGATCACATATCGAAGCAAGTTCATACCTTAATTATTTTAGCATAATAAGGTATATTACTGTCATTCAAGTGTTTATAAATCAATTTTATTTATTTTAGAATTTCCTTTATTCAATTATTCATTTTTGATTATTTATTCTATTGAGAATAACCTTTAATGGAAAATGATTTAAACAAAGGTAATATATAAACATTTTTATATATTTGAGCTCCTGGATGTATAAAGAATCTAATAAAATTATTTTCATTAAATTCTAAGTTTGTTGGCAACATTTTCATATGTAGCATACCTTTAGGCCTTTTGTTTAAATTTGATTTCAAATTAACCCAAGATCGTTTTTCAAAATGTTTTTGTATATTATGGAAGCACTTGATTTTAGATGATTTTAGAAATTTATTTCATTTGAATTGGATTAAAAATGCTAAAGTTATTCACATAAGAAGCTATCTCGGTTATGAAATTGAGAATAAATCGAAAATACGCTTCTCTTACTGGGAAAGCGCCTTTCTTGATTGAATCGAGATTCTTGCTTTGACGGATCGGGCCCACCGGCGAGGAGCCAGCGAGGAAAAGCGGCGCCATGGTCACCGTGGCGAGGGAGGCGCGGGAAGTGCGCCGTCGGCACTGAGAGTAAAAGGGCGCCGCCAGGAGCCTAGGGGAAAGCTTGGTCACGGCCGACGTGGGCTGAAACGTCCTGCCACCGTGGGCTTGCGGCGGAGGAGATGGCAGCTCGTCGGGGGAAGAAAATGAATAAATTTCAACTCGAATCGGTAGCGAATAAAGCATCAAGGAGTACTAGGGGCCTCGTTTACCTATTGATCCGGTCGGAAATTGATCGAGAGCTCCGCCACCGTCTTGTAGGAGTTGGAGAAGAAGGAATGGGGTGCGGCGGTGCTACAGGCAAGGGAAGCTGAAATTGGAGGTACAGAAAAGCTTAAGAGAGTGCTAGTGTACCACGGGAGTGATCAATTTAAGAAGCGACTCACCAAATTGGTTTGGATTGCTTTCTCCCCTTTTTTTCGGGTTTCTTCGGCCATGGCGAGGAAAACGTTGTTTCGGTTCTTGAGCTCGAGTGGCGAGTGGCTAAGGAAGAATGGCTCATCGCGGTTACACAAGTATTCGGAGCCGTTTATATGGGACTTGCCAACTCTCGCGCCGCGCACACCTAATTTGGGCTCGGTTCGTGCTTTGGCGATCGAGTGGCGCGACGTTAGCCAATGCGGAGAGGCATGGCACGAAGGAGCGTAACGCAGGCATGGCGGCAGTGAAGCGAGGACGGTCGTGGCAATGATCGAAGCGGAGGTCGCGCCACCGACGCGATTTATTCGGCCGAGAGAGTGTGCGATCGCCAAGGATCGGAGAGAGCTTCGCCCCTCGGCCAGAGAGAGGAAAAGAGAAGAGGGAGATGAAGCCTGTGACTGACAGCGGGTCCGGGGACCACCGGGCAGGGAGAGGGAGGCTTCGCCAGTGCTTGGCCAACGGTCGAAGTCTCTGCACGTCGGGGCCCACATGTCATTGGAAGACAAGGAGATAAGCGGGGAAGGGTTCTTCTGGACAGCTCGGTGTTGGCATTAAAATGGCTATCAAATCAACGTTTAATTTTTGTGAAACTTTTTGACTGACCTCTCCTGGTAGTTTCTAATGTCCAGTAAAAATTTGAGGTTAAAATACCGCATGGTTAAATTTTAGAAATTCGACATCGTGGACTGTACAGATTTGAATTTCGGATTTTAATTTAATTAAGGATCCAAATTGTATTATTTATTTTTTAAAATTTTATGTAGAGTTATATTTAGATCAAGGATTCTCTCATAAAAATTTCAAGTTAAAATATTATATATTTATTTTATATAAATTCTGACATGCTAATTTACAGATTTCCAATGCCTCAGTTTTTGAATTTTTAAACGGCATAGATGACATGATAAATTTCTACAACTTTTACCAGAGGTAAATAATGTATTGTGGGAATCATGGTAAATTTTGCAGGTATATATGATTTTCTAAAATTTTATAATAAATCTGTCCTTGCACTATTTGGAGGTCAAAGGGATGTCCTTTCAACTATTTAATACTTTCTTATGTATTAAAATTTATTTTCTGGATAAACTCATCCACTGCATGCTTAGAGTTACCATGGTAAAATTTTCTAACTTTTACTTTTACCATTTTTCCATTTTACCATTTCCCATTTACTAATTCTAATTGTTGGATTTCCATACAATACAAAAATCGAAAGAAATTCAAATAAAAACCAATAAAGCCAATAAAACTTATAAATAAATATTTTCAAATTTAAAATATTTATTTTTATATTACTTTATTTTTCGGGATGTTACACGAATTGTCCACATTCTTTGGACAGTTCGAGGATATGTGCTTCGTGCAAGTTCCTGAGCTGTGTTGTACAACTGCAGAGTAGAGATTTCGGTAGCGTCTCCCTGGTATTCTCCAGATACACACCCCTCTTGACCTGTTGTTGAGACGTGTATATGGAGAATAGCGGGGAGATGCCGCCGAAATTTTCTCTAGAGTTGTACAACGGCTTAGGAACTTGTCGGAACCACATATCCTCGAATGGGATTAGGACCAAACCTATTTAGAGATTAGGAGTCATCGTTGGTACCCTTGTATTATTTCGTTGTAGTCAAAAGATCTGTAGGCTACTGCACTATATAATTAGATTGTTTGATATCATTGTTCATGTTAAAAATGTATGTCTCTTATCTAGGAAATTGGAAGCTCTAAACCAGGGAAGAATCTAGGTATCGATCGGAGTACATATTTCATATATGTTGCAGAAATTGTCATCTATTTTGCAAAGGTAATATTAATCAAATGATGTCTCAATATTTCAAATAACTAGCTTGCTGTCGCTCCAGTTTGTGCATAATTTATTGGGTGAAGTTTAATTGCAGATGAACCGTAAGGAATGGATGTATGCAAAAAGTCGTGTGAGTGTTGAATTTCAGAGGGGTGTTAAGGAGTTCAAAAAAATTGCCGAAGAGGACATGGTGAGGAGGGTGTAAACTTCATATATTGTCCTTGCATTGATTGCACCAATCGAGAAGATTTAACAACTCACTCAAATTGAGGACCACCGATTCGACGTGGCTTCGTGAGGAATTACACGTGTTGGATCCATCACGGGAGACAGTAGTACCTATTTGGTATGCAATGAAGACACGGTGGAACCGGATGATGAGTTGCGATTTGATATGTTTGAGGAGGAGAATTTGGAACAAATGTTGCGGGATGTGGAGGGTAATTACACAGAAAGAGAGTTTGGAAAGTTTAAAAGCCTGATGGAAGACGATGCGAAACCACTGTTCACAGGTTGCAAAGCAGAATACACTAAGTTCAAACAAAGGGCGGAGGTCTCTGTTAGTGAGACTATCAAATGGTTGGCTGACGGACCTAGATTTAATGTACAGACATGGCAGGGGTACGATATTAATGGGTACACCTTTTACACTGAAAGTCAGGATGCGAAGAGTACTGTTCAAAACAGTGGTGTAAGCATAGATGCTTTTTCCGATGAACATCACTCGAAAGGAGGATCCTCAATGGCAATGAACTCTTACTTCGGGGGTGATCGAAGAAATTTGGGAGCTCGATTATGGAATATACCAAATTCCATTGTTCGATGTAAGTGGGTGGGACTCCTACATGGAGTGAAGGTCGACAAGAGAGGTTTTACTCTTGTGGATCTCAACAGACTTCGCCTATAAAGATGACCCATTCGTATTTCGAAGCAAGCAAATCAGTCTTCTATGTGCGTGATCCGCCAATCCGAGGTTGCACGTCGTCCTTCATGGCAAGCGGCGGATCGTTGGAGTCGAAAATGTCATAGATGAAGAAGAATACGACCAATTTGATGAAATACCTCCGTTTGTGGATGGGGCCTGTCTTAGTGGCGACGATGACACACATGGAAGAAATTACATGCGTGTAGATCATCGTGAAGGGTTGTATTGTAAATAAAAGGAGTACGCCATTGTATCGCTTGCTATGTGTTTGAAATGTTTGTATTGTACATAATCGTAGTTTCGTGTTTGCAAAGGTTACGGTACGTATGAAACTTGAAGCAAATTTTTTCAATGGATTGTGGTATGTATCATCTACTTGAAGCAAGAAAAACAAGGCACTCCACACCAAATCATTTCTCGCAATTTTCAAAATACTTGGACTTCATTTGAGAAAGATTTGACTTTGAGACTCTTTCAACAAAGTGACTTTGGGCTTCTTTTTTTCAATGCTAACTCTTTTTTCCAGAATCCTTTTTGGAATAGTTTTGTAGTATCACAAAGCACGCTCTCGCAAAATTTCAAAAAAATCCAACTATGTTTGCAAAATTTATGGCCTTTTCACTCTTTGATCGATATTTCGCAAGTTCGTAATTCATGGTTTGTCAGGAAAGCAAATAGTGCTTTGAACAACATTTGTGTCGGTTTTAGTAAAACACCGATAGTGATGTCTCCTTTTTGTGTCGGTTTCAAAAAACCGATAGTAATATTATCTTTTTGTGTCGGTATTATCGAAAAATCGATAGTAAAATTTGTGTTTGCTTTGTGTCGGTTTATGAAAAAAGCGATAGTAATACTTTTTTTTCGTCGTTTGGTCCAAAAACTGTAGTGATGTTTATTTTTTTGTGTCGGTTTTTTAAAAAAACCCGATAGTACTATTAACTCTTTTGTGTCGGTTTTTTAAAAACACCGATAGTAATATTAAGTTTTTGTGTCGGTTTTATCAAAAACGATAGTAATATGTATTTTTGCCGTGTTTTATCCAAAAAAGGTAGTGATGTTTATTTTTTTGTGTCGGTTTTTTGAAAAAAACCGATAGTAATATTATATTTTTTGTGTCGGTTTTATTGAAAAACCGATAGTAATTGAAGTTTTTTGTGTCGGTTCTTTTAAAAAAACCGATAGTAATATTAACTTTTTTGTGTCGGTTTTATCAAAAAAACGATAGTAATATATATTTTTTTTGTCATGTTTGATCCAAAAACGGTAGTGATGTTTATTTTTTTGTGTCGGTTTTTTGAAAAAAAAACGATAGTAATATTATGTTTTTTTTGTGTCGGTTTTATCGAAAAACCGATAGTAATTTAAGTTTTTTGTGTCGGTTTTTTTAAAAAAACTGATAGTAATATTAAGTTTTTTGTGTCGGTTTTATCAAAAAAACGATAGTAATATATATTTTTTTGTCAGGTTTGATCCAAAACCGATAGTAATATTATATTTTTTGTGTCGGTTTTATCGAAAAACCGATAGTAATTTAAGTTTTTTGTGTCGGTTTTTTAAAAAAACCGATAGTGATTGTTGATTTTTTGTGTAATGAGAAAACTGCTGATTTTTAATATTTTGTGTCGGTTTTATTAGAAAACCGATAGGGATATTATTATTTGTATTGGTTTTCTAAAAAAACCGATACAAAAGTTTTCATTTTTTGTGTCGGTTTTAATAAAAAAACCAATAGTGATTATATTTTTTCTGTAATGTGAAAACTGGTGATTTTTTATTTTTTGTGTCGGTTTTATTAGAAAACCGATTGGGAAGTTTTTATTTGTGTCTGTTTTGTAAAACACCCGATAGTGATTTTTTGGTTTGTGTCGGTTTGAAAAAAAACCGATACAAATGTTATTGTTTTGTTTGTGTCGGTTTTGTGCGGAACCGACAGAGATATGCAACCCTTCACATACATTTCGGCAAACCCTAATTAATTAAGCCTCCAACTCCACCCCGCCGCCCAACTCCACTTCCGCCTCGGCGCCTCAACTCCACCCCCGCCCTCCGGCCTCGCCTCCGCCTCGACGCCACCCCCGCCGCCCCTCGCCCTCTCTCCACCCGTCGCCCACCCGCCGCCCGCCCCGCCGCCTCCGCTTCGCCCCCTCCGCCGCGCCGACGCCACCCCGACGCCTCCACCGCCTCTCCACTTCACTTCGCCGCCGCCCCTCCACCTCGCCGACGCCCGCCCCACGCCCCGCTCCGCCCGGTGTGCTACGCCGACGAGGCCGCGCTCTGCACCGCTGCGACGAGGAGGTGCACGCCGCGAACAAGCTCATTGAAAGCACCAGCCACGTGCCGCTCCTCTCCGACGACGCCTCCCGTGCCGCCATTGCTCGGCCGTGCCCAAGTCGACATCTGCACAGTGAGGCGCCCGCCCCACCCCGCCTCCTCTTTCTCGTCTCTCGGTTGGGGTGGTGTGCAGGAGAAGGAAATTTTGGCTGCAGAGGCGTTTGTTTGATTGGCTAAGTCCACTGCTTGTGAATTCAAGAGCTTTGGATGTCATTCGGAGAGTTTAGTTAGTGAAACAAAACACTATACACTTTGTCGGCAATTGAGACTCATGGCCCTTGGTATGACAATCATGCAAGCTTCTTTCACCAAGCTCTACATAATTGATATGTGAATGGTTACATCATGAAAAGAACAACGACTTAGTTCCCAATCCGCATATAACTTTGCCTATTCGTACATGCTTTCTATATTCAATTTTTCATGATATGCATGTTGCATCCCGTGCTTGCTTTTGATGGGTTGCCCTCATATCTAAACCCAAATAACAAGAATTATAGATTGATCTATGTATCACATAGAAATCTCATCATCCTGTTTCCATTATATATTCAATTGATGGGTTGCCCTCTACATTCAATTATTCATGATATACATGTTCCCTCATCCTGTTTCCATGAATGTTACGATGCTTTTTCATTACTTTCTCATATGTGCTTCAGACTCAAAGATATGTTAAGAGTTTAGGTTGCGTAACCTACGTCTCCCGTTCGAGAGTGCTTATTTATAAATATGCCGTAATGACATATTTATAAGCAAGCAGTCTTGAATTGTCCACGTTTTTTGGACAGTTTGAGGATATGTGGTTCTTGCAAGTTCCTTAGGCGTTGTACAACTCACAGAGTAGATTTCGGTAGCGTCTCCCTGGTGTTCTCCGGAGGCACACCCCTCTTGACCAGTTGTCGAGACGTGTATCTGGAGAACAACGGGGAGATGCTGCCAAAATTTTCTCTGGAGTTGTACAACGCCTCAGGAACTTGCCCGAACCACATATCCTCGAATGGGATTAGGACCAAACCTATGTAGAGATTAAGAGTTATCGTTCGTACGTATTTAGAACAATGATTTATTATCAAGTTCACATAATAGCTACGAAATTTTCTCTGCCGAACTTTTCTTGAAGATCATTCTTTCCTCTGTTAATGTACTGCAATATACTAGAACAGTGATTTATTATCAAGTTCACATAATAGCTACGAATTGCTTTCTCTCATGTCAAATATTTCTCCATGGTAGATAGGAAAACTCAAAATGTCGCAATTAGAGAGCATCGGCTCATCGCCAAAAAGAGAAGAAGGTGCTCCTGAGGGGCGCAGCCAACTTCCAAGTGTCGAGCCGACCCAGGTTCGAAATGTCGAGGGGCCGAGTAAGGTGAGGAAGGCCCGAGGATCGAGCAAAGGGGCCACGGGGAGAACGCCGCAAATTCTCCACTTCAATGCGACGGGCGTTTGCACGGGTCCTCTCAAGTGTAAGGGGCGATACCGCTCATTCCTCGGGCAACCGGTGAGGAGAGAGTTCCCATAACGGTTAAGGATTGGAGAAAGGAGGTCGTCGAGCGTAAGAACCGGTTGTGGGATGAGGTTAAGGGAAAATGGATTATAGAAGAGGATGATGAAAACAATGCCAGGCGGTACGCCTTGAAGCGGATGGGTGTGGCTCTGAGGCACTTCAGGGTCTACATGCACAGTGAATACGTGTTGAAAGGCCGTACACCATTCGAGAGGTATCCGCTCGTGACTCCGATGTTTGGGAGGAGTTCACGAGGATCAAGAGTACGCCCGAGGCGCAGGAGCCGAGACGTAAGAACGTTGCTACCCGGAGGTCGAACACGCATGCGCACCACCTCGGTTCAGGCGGCTACGGGAGGAAAGCGTAATGGGCACGACTAGCCGAGGAGTGCGCCAACTCCGGACAGCGATGCCTTACTCGCACATATGTGAGGAGCGGCACGTGATCGGTATTAGCGAGGACAAAGAAAACCGCGGACGGGCGGTGGTAGTACCAAACCCCACTACCGCGCAAGTCGTCTCCACCATCGTAAGATATCAAACTTACTACATTGCGAGAGACCATTCCTACGTATTTGGATCTAATTCGTACTCGCTTCTTGCGGGAGGAGGTAAGCGGAGGAAAGAGCAGGGACCTTTCTTAGCCAAGGGTCAAATGACATCCTATCCATCGCGATCGGAAGCTCGACCATAAGGGTGGGTGTTTGCCGCAGGTCGGGCATACGAAGAAGTCCTACTTCCAAGATGCCGCCGAGTACCGGATCAAGAACATGGGAGGCACGTGCGAGCGCTCAAGGACACGCTTAGGGAGCAATGAGGAGGAGATCTCGGAGGAGATGAGGAGGAGATGAGGTGCGATGATGGCACGTGAGGAGGAGATGAGGTGGAGATGATGGCACGTGAGGAGCGCCTAAGGGCCGAGATGATGGCGATGATCTCCTGCAGTCGAGCCGATGCCCCGCCATCTGAGAGAAACCTGTGCCCCCACCAAGTAGTGCGGTTCCAAAATGATAAGTCCGGTCCCAGTGAAGGTAATAATTAATTTTGCCTTACTTAATGGTGCGAGGGTAACTCTTCATATGTTTTCTCTCAAGTTGCGCACTTTTGCGGCGCCTACCAAGTGCCACTCACCACGACGGAAGACGGATTTCTGTTGAGGTCGCACGCGGGTTGCATTTTCATGCAAGGAGACCGACACGATGCATGGTCACCTTTGGGAAGGGCTACATGAGGGTCCAGTGGACTACGCCCACGGCCTTCTTATCACATGTGCTCGAGTTCCCCTAACGAAGACATCACCACTCTCGGGCAGCGCGGATGTCGCTCATCAAGTGGCCCACGACAAGCGTCGTCTTGGTCAAGGTAAACATCCTCACGCCTTCCGTACCATTCCAGAGTATTGCAACAAGTTACTTAATTATGCGCGTGCTTTGTAGGTTCCTACCGCACTGCTACCGCTCCCACGATCCGTGACGAGCCCCGCACAAAGTCTGAGTGGTGCATAAAAGGACTAGCACGACAACCACGTAACCACTAGAGGCCTCTGCTAAAAGGCTAGGCTCACAAAGGCCACAACGCCCCTCGGTACATGAAAAGCCCATCGCCCGGCCTCGGAGACTCCTTCGCCCGAGAAAGGAGAGCGGCCGCACCACGATGAATCCTTATGAATTTAAGGCCTACGTGCATGGAAAGCCCTTCGCGCCTCCCAAAGAAATTGAACGCCTAGGCATATGGACTCGATACCCATGGATGGTACATTGACAAAGCGAAAGAGAGCGAGCGTGTCGACTTCAATGTTAGATACGAAAAGGGACATTTCCACCGCGAGGAGGATGGGACATTCGATTAGTTTTGAGGATCTGCTCCGCCTGCACCAACCGATAGCCATCGATATTTCTACCATGCGATCACGGGCGCCGTGAGTATCGCACCACGCTGTGCGACCTTATGACTTCCATAGGATTTTGCATTACGCTTTTTAACATTCAATGCGAGTTGCGAGGCGATGAGGCAATGAGTCGTGACGAATCGACAACTAGTTGGGTTCGTCGACCACGAGCTTGTGTCCGCGACGATGGCTAGGCTTCAACCGGAATGGGTTGCGGCTACATCAAGAGGGCATTGCAAGTCGAGTCGAAGAAGGGCTTCATTCTATTCCGCACCACGAGGAGTAAGTACTACTTCACTGCTCAATTACTTCTACACACTGAAACCGTATGTGAACTTATTTTCTTCACGCATACCATTTAATAAGCAACCATTGGGTTCTACTCGTGCTCCTTCCGAGCGACAACAAAGTGTACACTTTTAATTCGCTTGATAAGAGACCGATGGCCTCACGCGATCAAGCCTCCTTTGGAGCAAGATAAGTGCACCACTCTTATCTAACATTTTCAGTATTTAACTACATTCATTATTTTTTTACTCAACGACATCTTTCCAATGTATATAGGGGTTTCAAGGAATACGTCGAGCGGGAGGGACACACGACGACAAAAGGGCTCCAAGTCGAGTATGTCGACTTCAAGGTACAAGTGGCTATCATATATAAGATTTAGATTTTCCGACATATTTTCTTTGTCTCTTAATTTATTTTTCTTTCTTCACAGTGTCATCAACAGGGCAGCGACGACCGCTGTGGTTTGTATGTCATGCAACACATGGTGATCTTGATTGTCGGCTCTGACCGTTTCCCTAAGGTAGTACATGTTAGTGTTATGCCCTTGAGGCAATCATTTAGATGATTGTAACATGACTATGTTTATGAATAATAATATGATTATTGGTCCAATGAATGTATATCATTGTATTGATCAACAAGTATGTGACTTGATTATGAAGCTCTTTACTTAATGATGTAATTCGATAAATATCTCTGATCGGATATCATCGTATAGGACTACGATGAATAGATCAGCACATGTAGTGATCGATGATCATGCTTCATAGATCATGGGATATGGAGATATCATCTCTACATTGTGGACCATGTTGAAGAACATGGGTTAGATAGACCCGCTATGGGACAACTGCGAGAATGTTTCATTCTTATGTGTCATCGATGTATCTCATACCTAGAAGATGTATGATCCTTAGACCTGAGATTGTCATATTCCCGACATGTGTAATAGTTTTCCTTGGGGCTATCAAACACTACTTCCTAACCGGATAGTTATAAAGGTAGCTTTCATGTTTACTATGAAACGTGCGAGAGGAAGTGAGCAATCAAGATGGAATTTGCCACTCCAATGAAACGGAGATATATGACAAGGCCACTCGTGTGATATGATTAAGAAAGTGCATGGCCATGCCGTGATTGAGGAGTCAATCACAACTTATTAATATATCACGGATACGAGAGATGGATTGAATCATCAAAGGATGACATGCTTCTCGCCTTGAGATCAATCTTCATATACTTGGCAAAGGGATTATTACATGAGTTCTTTTGATAGGTTCTGCTCGATTTGATCACGATGTTTGGGAGTTGGCATACTTTGCAAGAAGCCGCTACCAACTATTGGATTGAAAAGGAGTTTTCCGAATCCATGTCCAAACGTATGTGAACCTGCAGGTCACACACTTAATGGTGGGGACGCATTAATTTGGATTGGATCCGTAATTAATGAACCTCGTGGGCTTAGCATCTTTGGTGGGCCCTGTTTAGGTTTCATCTCGTGGCTATATAAGGAGGGAGGAGGAGGCGCAGAGTGTGCTTTCCACGGTTTAGGTTTGATTCACTTGAAACCCTAGCCTCCTCCTCTCGCCGCCTCGCCGAGCGACTAGGTGCTTGCACACGCGCCGCACGCGCCCATCTCTGGACGTGTGGACTCTGCGGTGGCGCCGCTGCGATCTGGGCGTGGGAGGACGATCCACGGCGAGGCGAGGACGATCCACTACATCGACGCAACGATCGCGGCGAGGACGAACCACTACATCGACGCGCGAAGGATTCCGCAATCGCGTCTAGTGGTAATCTTATCTATGATCCCTTCTTGCGAGTAGCTTTACGGTTGCGCGGTAGTTTTTTTTTGTGCTAGCGTAGCATACCGCGTTTCCCTTCAGTACATGCATATACAATTAGTCTTTCACATGAAAATTTGAAAACTCAAATTAGAGCACTCGTTTCTATCTTGTAGCATACCGTTATCCCCGTAAGAGTGTAGACAAAGATCTTGCACTCAACAAGATACTGAGACCACTTATGCGATGGTAATGGATAGAATGCTTATCGGAGGACGGACGGTTTAGAGATCCCAAAAGCTCCTACTAGACCAGATGTGAACAAATATTACATATTTGAATGCGATTGCATGTGTACTTATGGTTAAGCATGTTTACGTTCTATTTTGTTAACGAATGTGATATGTGTTTGTTGTAACAAAGTATTCATGTTCTTTGAATGTGATATGTTGTCTGTAATTTCTGTGTGAATGTGATATGTGCATATTGTGTGGAATATGTGCTGATTAGAATGTGATAGCACACCACACCCCTTCATCTCTGTCGGTTCTCACAAGAAAATGATAGAGATGTGACGGTCATCTCTATCGGTTCTTTGAAAGAAGCGATAGGGATGATGAACTCATCTCTATCGGTTCTTTATAAGAAGTGATAGAGATGAGTATATTCATCTCTATCGGTTCTTTCAAAGAAGCGATAGAGATGATTAGATTATCTCTATCGGTTCTTTTTAAGAAGCGATAGAGATGATCTGATCATCTCTATCGATTCTTTATAAGAAGCGATAGAGATGATGGTATTATCTCTATCGGTTCTTTGAAAAAAGCGATAGAGATGGTATATTCATCTCTATCGGTTCTTTATAAGAAGCGATAGAGATGATGGTATTATCTCTATCGGTTCTTACAAAGAACCGATAGAGATATGACCATCATCTCTATCGCTTCTTATAAAGAACCGATAGAGATGACCATATCATCTCTATCGGGCAAGAACCGACTGTAATAATGCCCGCCTCATCTCTGTCTCATGACTTTGTGTCACCACTAGAACCGACTGTGATGACGAAAAAGAACCGATTGTGATGTATATTTGTGTAGTAGTGACACTTCCTTTGGTGTGCCGCAGAGAGTCATGTTATAACTGTTACATTATTTAGCTCTGACTTTGCACCAGCACGGTGACGATCAACCCATTCTGTGGTGGAAGAACTTAGAGCATAGAAATGATAGAACTCCCCACAGTATGACGTACACCGTTATATTGGTAAACTTTTATTCCATGATCACCTCGTTGTGGACGTCCCTTCGAGCAATCCATTAAGAAACAGATCGTACTACTCCAGCCTTCTAAGTGCAAAGTCAGTTTTAAATAACTTAATAAGTTAGAGCTGTCCCATACTAGCACTTGTGGTTGTATGATAATTCTTGGCCTGAAAACAACCCATAGTTCAGTCCTTAACTCAACACGGGCAATAGACTCCCACTACACTACGTGCAAAGACATGCACTCCCGGCTATTGCCAATAATTGCCCGCATCTAAACCATAGTTTTATTTTCATTTTTGATCAAAATACCAACCACAATGAAAGGTCATACCCATTAAATGTCATATCCAATATTTTTAATTATGTCAAGATTTTATATTGCTTTAAGCATGGCTAAGCATGATACTAAGTGTAAGTGACCCAAATTGACATCAAATAATGTCTATGTTATTCTAGGGATATCAAGGTTCACAAATCCATACTTATCAAGGAAGTTCTATGTAGCTACAGGTACAACTACCAATTTCCATAATATAGCAGACTTTAATAAAAATAACGTATGCAGTAAAACATTTAATAAAAATATTTATAAATCTGGGATCAATATGATCAAAGGGGTGCTTGCCTTGTTGATTATCTTCGACGTCGAACTCCTGGTCGTCGACTATATCAGATTCGTCGGGTTCTACATGTCGTACGGCAATACATAGCAAATAACAAATTTTAATAGGTGTAAGGGCCCATTTTTGATAATAAATATCAATAATGGGTACCATGTGTATGCAGTACTAGTCCCATGATCAGTAGCTAGTACGCATAAATATAAATTGATACCACAGTCACACATAAGCTTTATTACACAGCGGAAGTAAGGTTACATAATATTCTTACAATACCAAAAGTAAGAACTGCAGTGGAGACAACTTCTTGTAGTATGCCTTTTTAACCCATTGCCCCACAGGCAACTGACAAGTAAAAACCCTAGAAGAATTCATCATTTAATTCCCTAAATCCTGTGTCAATGTAAGAGTCATCGGGTGTAACAGCCCAAAATTAATAAAATGAGAAATATGATATCCAAAAATTGTTATGAATTCTTTTGGCATTTCTCTAATAAAAGAAAGTGAATTAAGGATATAGTAAAAATGGTAAAAATACCAAGTCAACAAAAATCTACAAAAGTCATAATAAAAATCTTAGGGCTCTCTACAGCCAGTTTAAGGCGGTGGAAGACCTGGACCATGTGAGACCCCGTTTTTGCAAACAGGAACCTCCATGTGATTACTGTACTAGTCCCATGATCAGTGGCTAGCACTCACATGTTTACAACATTCATATCACATCCACAAGATAAATATTAGACGGGCATATATTACAAGCAAGAATAATTATACGAGATAAATTTTACAACAAGTGGAAAATAGAGGAATTAAAAACTCCAAAAGCCACGTGGTTTGCCCGCTAACCCTCGTGCAACCGACTTGGCAAACCTAGGGAAACTCATCGTCAAAAGTTCCGCACCTGCGTGAAAGTAAAAGTCGTCGGGCGCCGCAGCGAGCCGTCCTCTGAGACAATAGATGCAAGATTGAGTACTTTGGTACTCAAAGCAAGACTTATAGTGTTTGGCGATGCATTTAAGTAATTATGCAGCTAATCAAGGCAGGTTAATGGTTATTTTGCGATTGCATAAACATTTTAAGAATACAATATAATAAATTGAAAACACCGCATTTTCAAATGAGCATTTGAAACATAAAGCGATAAGCAAAAATCCAAGTCCTTCAACCCAGTCTACCCGATTGCATAGATCCCTGAGTCCGTCCTTTGACCCAAAAAGCTAGGTGCAAAATGGTTTCCTTTTTCAAACCCGTTTTCCGAAAAGTACCAAAACATTCTAACATTGGAATGACTTCACCAGCGTCCATAACCGTGGACACGGCTAATCGATTAGATTTACACTCTGCAGAGGTGTACAACTTTACCTACAAGGAATGATCAACCTCTTTTGCCAGACCAACTTACACACTTCCTTTGGTGTGTCGGCAAGGAGATCATACAGAGTAGTTACATTATTTAGATGTGGCTTTGAACCAGCCCGGGACGTTTGACCCTCGCCATGAAAACAGAAACACTCACCCAAGACGTGGATCCTTTCACTTTTCACCCAACACCACGTTTTGCATTCACGGCGGCGTACACCGTTGCATTGGTATGTAGAAACCCCTACAGACAAACCAAAACGGGATGCATGCAAGACTCCGCCTTCCTTAGATGCAAAGCCACACCTAAACAACTTAATAGGCTAAGACTGTCCCATACCAGCCCTCATGGTTGTACGAAATTCTTGAATCTATAGCGTCCCATTGCTCGGTCCTTAATCCGACACGGGCGATACTCCACCCTAACTACGTGCAAATCCTCTCGCACCTCCGCCATCGCCATTAATCGCCGCATCAAAACCATAGTTTTATTTTGGGTTTTTAATCAAAGTACCAGAACATTTCCCAAATGAGGATCATACATTTGTTGAAAAGATTGAAAGTACGATCTACTGACTTTGAGCGGATGTTCTATACCAAAGTTATACCCAAAATGACATTAAGCATGTCTAGTTTTCCAACTAAGGCTTACAAGGTTCACATGTTCATACAGATTGAGGCACCATAATTTACAGGACTAACTACTGTTCTAACCCAAATTAGCATTTTTAGGAGAACTATCCGGATGCACCGTATATAAGCAAAAACAACATAATGTAGGTAAATTATTAGGCTCGACATGTTCAAGGAGATGCTTGCCTTGCAGCTCGCTGTCTAACTCAGGATCTGGATCGGCGATGACGTCGTCTTCCTCTTGAGGTCGGCGGACCCTTCCACGACGATCAAGCGGAAGAATAGTAAATATCCAAATTCAGAAAAGGGCGAAAAGAAGATGACGATAAGTCAAATAAAGAAAAAGCTGCAGAAAAGGGTTATCCTTTTGAGGATTAAAAATATGATTTTTAAGATTTCACGAAGTAAATAATTGTACATCTGGAACGTTAATACTTTTGTGAAAAGATCAACATGGTTTCTTTTACAGATTAATTGCTTGGGATTTACGAATTCAAGAGGCTAAAATTGTGAATTCTAGTATTTATGACTTCGAATTATAGATGCTAAAATTATTTGAATTAAAAGAATTAGACACTAATTAAGGGTTACGCTAAACACTTAACCCTAAGTGATTTGCATAGGAAAGGTTTTAAATAATTTATAACTGGTAGCTAGCTAATTAGATTTATACTTGATTTTTGAGAAGGTTCTGGTGATACAAATTTATTAACTACAAATTCTTTATCAAGCTAAGTTGTTAGGTTGTTTATGGCTTGAATCAAATAAACTAGATTTTAGCTATTTAACCTACAAAGCACATATATATACATATATATGTGTGAGAGTGCATTTGGCACAAAAATGATTACATGCTTTAGAGTTAATTCAACCCAAAATTCCTACTTAATCAAACTTAACTATGCTACTGCCATCCTGCTATTTATAATTAAACTTTTGTTCCTTTTATATTTCTTTTAATCTTAGTATACATATTTGAATTGCTAGTGTATTGGAAACAAGGCCTAAATAAAAGTAATTCATATAAGCATGAAAATTAAATATCCTTATATATCTGGGTTCCTGGTAATATAAGGATTCTAGAAAATTAGTTTCATAAATTTCCAAGTTTATTTACAGAAATTTTGTATAGAGCATATCTCTAGCCTTTTAACTCAAATTTGAATTTCAAAATTTTCCAGAGATGATCTTCAAAATATTTTTGCATATTCTGAATCTACGGAATTTTTCATGAATTTAGAAATTGGTTTCACTATTTTTGGCGGATGATTCAAAAGTTATGCACATTTGAAGTGGTTCGGTTTTTCGAATTCAAGCTGGAAATTCAAAATACGCTTTCGCAGCTTGGAAAGCGGCTTTTGGATTTGGCGCTACGCGTTTGAATTTGGCCAGTGCGATCGACAAGTCGGCCCGCTCACCGCTACCATGCATGGCGCGATCTGCGGTGACATACCGTGGCCCGCAAGTCGGTGATCGCGACGACGGCGCAAGACAAACACGGTCCGACGCCGACGGATGGGCCCTTCGTCGTCGCCGATTAACCGGCTCAAGCGATCGCGCCATCGACTACTCGGACCCACCGGCGAGTGACCCGAAACAGGGCCTTTTGGTCTAAGGCTCGCCGCCGGCGAACTAACTCCGGCGCGGCGGAATGGGCAGCACTATGAGCATCAGTGCGCAAAGGCGCATCTAGTGGTGGTGCCCATTCGGCCGGAGGTGGCCAGGAGATGGGTCTCCACCGTAGGTAAGGCGCGCGCTAATGGCCGAGCAAGCAACGGCTCGCCGCCACCTTTCCACCGGGCAAAAGTTCCTAGAGTATCGGTCGACCTAAGGTTTCTATTTCACCGCTAGAGTGACCGAGAGTCGCCAAGATGGTCGCCCACCGTCGCCGCCGAAAGGAAGAAGAACGACGGAGGAGATGAACTGCAAAGAGAAGAAGTGAAAGTAAAGATTGACCAAAGAAGCTATGAGGTGCGTGAAGCTTAAGAACCAAAACCCAAAGATTGTTGCCGATTTGGCTCACTTCACCGCTTTTCCCCTTTTCTCGGGTGTTCGCGAGAATGGCGAAAAGATGGGCGATTGCTCGGTGCTCACTCGGGAATGAGTGAAGAAATGGGAGCCTCGGTCACGCGCCACACGGTATTTATAGCCTAGAAAAGCGATGGCTCCAGTGTTTGAATCGGAGAGAGGCAAGTGATCACATGGCGGTTCGACCGCTCGGCGAGGTGGCGCGAGATCTTTCCGCGCGAGACAGCAGAGCGTGGGCGAGGTGTGGCGTGGGCAGGCCGAGGACGAGCCGAGGTGACTCGCGGGCGTGGGCTCGGCGGGTTCACACTGAGACACGGAGGAAGCCGGCGAAGTCTCGCGAGGCATCGGGCTCTCCTCGGGCGAGAGGGGAAAAGGGGCGAGGGCAGTGGAGAGGGAGCTGACAGGTGGGTCCGGTCCCACCGGGCAGCGAGAGGAAAACGTCCACGCTGCTTGCCAGCTCACCAAGTCACTGCTGTGCCCGGGCCCGCGTGTCAGCGAGTGGAGATGAGCTACGGGATAACTCTGGCCGGGACAGCTCCCATGTGGGCATTAAAACCACCATCAAATCACTTTGAAAATTTCTCAAACTTTTTTACTGTGTTTATCTGGTAGTCCTCGGCGTCCAGTTAAATTTTCACAGTAAAATACATTATGGTTATTTTATAAAAATTCTGACACTGTGGACTGGTACAGAAATTGTATTTCGGTATTCTATTTATTTGAAGGTGTAAAAGTGATTAATTATTTTCTAAACTTTTTATGGAGGTTCATTTTGTCATATGGATGCATCCATAAAAATTTCAAGTCAATAACTCAGGTGAATATTTTATAAAAATTCTGACATGAGGATTTTCTTGTTTTAATAGTCTCTGTTTTTGAATTTTTAGGAGGCTTTACCGACATGATGAATTGCTGAGATTTTTACCATATGCAACTACTGCCCTAAGGGTTCTTTGGTAATTTTTGGGGCTTCTGATAAATTTCTATTATTTTTAATTAATTCAAACTTTACTGTTTTTAGTCAAAAGAAAGAATTAAGATATTTATTTTTGCTCCAAATCAGCACTAAAGATTTTTACTAAGTATTTTTACTGGTTTACCAGATTGATCATGGTCAAATGGTAATTTTTCTTATTTTTACTTTTACCTTCTCACCATTTTCCATTTAGTAATTCTATTTGTTGGACTTTTCATACTAAACACAAATCCAAGAAAATCCAATAAAACCAATAACATCGAGAAAATTCAGAAATAAATATATTTGAATCCAAAATATTCATTTCCATTTTATCATATACTGTTCTTCATTTTCGGGCTGTTACAGACCAATTAAAATATAGTTTAATCAAAGCAAAAGAAAGTGAAAAGAAAATCAGGGCAGAAGATAATGGGATTTTGTGGAATTCTCAAGAAGCTATCCTGAGTTGATATTTTTACCCTGCTCACATCAGTACAGTTCCTACCTACAGTAAAAATATCACAAATTAAATGTTAAATTTTATAATTTGAAAAATTCGAAAACAGTGAAGAAATAAAGTTGAAATTACCATTGTCAGAATTATTAAAATTTAAATATTAGGGATAAAAATATGAAATTTTTTAAAAAGGTGGATAATACTATTTCAGACTCTTGTAAAAAGTTTTAAAAAAAATTTAACCTAATTTCGGGCATCAATTAAATGCAAAACTGAATTGGCAGAAATGGAGAAGCTCCATTGTTAGGATTGTTATAAAATTTCTACTGGGAGTTTTTACCTGAAAGTTTACAGGATGTTTATATCTACGTTGCCAACTTAGTTAAAAATGTCCATAAAAATCTAAGTTCAAATGGCGGTTTGAACTGGTGAGAAAGTCTCGGTCTGTCCAGAGTTTTCACCCGAGTTCCTTTCTCTCTCGCTGACAGGTGGGCCCGATATGGCAGCTAGTCACCCAGCCGACTCTCGCTGCCAGCTCGCCCCCACATGTCAGCCTCAACTCCTGAGTCTTCTCCCGAGCTCGCTCTTTCTCACGCAGAGATGGCCGACCCGATCCTTCTCGCGCCTGCGCTTTGGCCACCGAACTGACTCCACCACCCTATATAAGCATCGCCCGTCGTCAACAGCCAACCATTTCTTCCCCCGCGAGCCTTGCTCCGCCGTATTTCCCCTTGTCTTCTCCAGCGCCGGCAAACCAGTGAAAAAGGAAAATCCCGCATTTCGCCGCCACAACCAATTTCAGCCCGAATCACCTGAACCAGAGCTTCTTCGTAGTGCTTTGTAACATCCTGAAAAATGAGTGATAATAATAAATTAAATGATATATTTTTAATAAGTTTTAATTTGTTTTTCTCTGGATTTTTATGAATTTTCTATGAGTTTGCTTGACTTCTTTTGATTATTGCTTGTAAGGAATTTTTTTTTCTAATCAATCAACCATTACTTAAGTAATTAGAAATGATTTGTAAAACAAAAAATAAGAAAAATTAATTTAAAAATTCGTGGAGCTATCCAGAACTCAAAATATAATTTTTAAAAATTATGACAAAATATTAAATGATGAAAAGTAAGGTAATTAATGAAACAAGACTAGTAATAGTGAAAATGTCAGAAATTAAATGATCATAATTTCGATGGGAAATATTTATATTATCTTCTCCCTGGATAGCTTCATCTTCATTAAAAATATTAGGAGATTATCTTTAGGTTTGATATTTATAAAAATTCAAAAACTGAATAGTTAAAAATCTGGAAACTTCAATTTCAGAATTTTATTAAATACACTGTCAATAATATGAATATTAAAATTTTACAGGAGCATAATATTCATATAAGTAACCTGTTCAAAAAGTTTCTAATTTTTTGAGTAAGACATAAGTATCTTGATAAATATAAAACCGAATGCATGAATATATGCACAGTGTGCTGTCAGAATTATTGTAAATTCCTCAGGTGTCAAATAGGTCTAAATTTTTTATGGTAGATCCTAAACTAGCTTAGGTACACTCAATAAATTTATCATTGATTTAACAATTAGATAGGCAATAGATTCAGTGAATCAAATCCAGGCTCTTGCAGTTCAAGCCAAACTTCTCCTTTGCCCTCTCTGCCATGCGGGCCCGAATCACTGTGTGGTCCCACCTGTCAGCCACAGCCTCCGCCTTCTTCTTCCTCCCTTGCAGCCGTGCTCACGCATGACCGGAGCCGTTTTCGCCTGCTGTAGCTCGCGCCACCGCAGCGCCTGCGCTTCGCCCGAGGTAACCGCCTCTGCCAAACCCTGCCACACATCGTCCTCGCCCAGATTTTCCGCAAACCGCCCATCCCTTCTCCTGTTCTAGCGCCGCAAAATCCCGTCGAGTTCACACTAGGTGTTGGCTCATCTACAGCGTCCCCCTCGGCCTATAAATACCGCAGCTTGATCGCTAGAGAGAGCTCATCAAAACCCCTCTTGTTTCATCCAGTATACCCCACTGAACACTGCCAATTTCGCGTTTCTTTGAATCAGCCGAAGAACCCTAGTTTTTAGATCATGACCGATTGAAGGTGGTACAAGCAACCATTCCTCAATTGCTTTCTGTTATAGCATCACCAGCTCATATGAATCAAAACCCCTATGTTATTTCCAGGAAATTCCGACCGGAGCTCCGCCGCCACTACGCTCCCTTCTTCTCTGAAACCGGCGATCGGTGGTGAGCTAATCCGACTCACCCCTGAGCTTCCTTTTGGCAAAAATGAAACCCCCAGAACCCGTAGATGTTAGAACCAGAATCCATTCCACCGGAGAAGCCTTTTGTCGCTGGCGCGGCTAGTCGCCGTGACCTCCGCCCCTCGGCCACGACGGCGACCCACCTCCGGTCATCGTCGGAATTCATTAGACTGTCCCCTAGATGCGCATTGGCATGATAAAGCCGTAGGTGCTACCCATTCCTCCTGGCCGGAGTTAGTTCGTCGGCGGCGAGCCAAAAATCGAGCTCCTCTGTTCGGAGTCGCTGACCGATGGGCTCCCGCTGTCAGTGACCGAGTCGGGCACGAGCGTGCGCAAGACCGAGGTCGCTGATGAGTGTGCCCCGGATGTCAGTGCCCCGACAGGATTTAACGCGAAATCCGGCGCGCAGTGAAAGGCGTTTTCAGAACATTGAAAGCGTATTTCATTATTTCCATTTGATTTTCAGAACTAGTTCAAATTCAAACTTGAATATATTTCGCATTTGAAATCCAAATGAGATGAAACCAATTTTTAAATTCATCTAAAATCAAGAGCTTCCAGATTATGCAAAAAAATTTGAAAATCTATTTCAGAAAAATATTTTAATACAAAAGGTGAATAGTACATAAGAAAGTAGACTAAATATGGAAACTTGGCAAACAAAGTTAATATTATTTGGAACCAATTTTATTAAGATCCTTATTCTACTATGAACCCATTTCTATAAAAATATTTGGGTAACTAGTTTCTTGATGTCTTTTCTATTAAAGTTTAATATTATTAGTAAGTATGCTATAATAACTAAATGGATAAGAAAAGAATTTTTGGTAGTTTGTTAAACATATTTCTTTTCATCATAATGGCAAAATAATGTTAGGCTGGGTAAAAATACTGAACAAATAATGATTCATGCGAATACGATGTGATTTCATATGAAGAGCATAATAAGTATATATGTGTATATATACATGTATATATAAGTATATGTTCATATGAGACCATGCTTGCATCTAGTAATTAGTTTATGAAGATAGGGTAGGTAACTTAATGTGTTATGCCTGATAAAGTGGCAACCAAAAATTTGGTGATAAATGTTCAATTTAGAAAGTCTTTAAATACATTGCTTTGCATCTGAATCCTATTAACAACATTCTATTCCATGATATCACCATAAGTCAAATCTTTCTATTTCAAATAATTTTAGCATCTAGAATTCGTTAAAATAAAATGAAAAATCCATATGAAGCAAGAAATACTTAATACCATTTAGTCCAAAATAACAAAGGGTGAGCACGAGCAAAAAGAAACAATAGAACCAGATTAACTTGGATTATAATATTACTAATGAACACTCCTGTTTTTATAAGTAAGATTTTTTGTTGGATTTTCTATCTGACTTCTTTTTGCCCTTATACTGGTTTGCTATTTATTGTATGTTATTCCTGATGATCGACGAGTAGATTCCGACGAACCTGAATTAGCAGACGACGACCTCGCCGAGGATCTGGACTTTATACCCGATTGCGATCAGCAAGGCAAGCACCCCTTTGATCATATTGGTCCTAGTACTTTAAAAATTTACTTTCAATGATTGCAAAACTATTAAACATATTCTAGTTTTTATCTTTAAATTTGAATTTAAAATTTAACCAGAGATCATTTTTAAAATATTTTTGCATATTCTAAATCTACATGATTTATTATGAATTTAGAAATTTACTTTATCAAATTTGGACTTAAAATGCACAAGTTATGATCTATTGAATACTCTAGGTTTTGAAAAATATTGAAAATCAGTAAATTGCCGAAAACGGAAAGTGCGCTTTCGCGAAGAAAAGGCGTTTTCCCTTTTCGGGTCGCGCCGGGCTGAGACGCTGACAACCGGGTCCCAGATGGCAGCGGCGCTCCGCGGGTGTGACCGACATGCGGGCCCAGGCTGTCGGCGAGACGCGCGCGATCGGCGCTTGCAGTTCGCGCAGAGCGCGCGCACGCGTCGCGCTAACGGAAGGGTCCCGCTTGGCAGTGACTCGAGCGTCACGCAAACGGCTGTGGCTGACATCCGATCCCACGCGACAGCGACTCCGAGCAGGGGAGACTTTCCCGAAGCTCGTCGGCGGTGAACTAGCACCGGGGCGGCAGAATGGGTTCCAACATGAGCTTCAGCGTGCTCATGCACACCCAGGGGTGGTCGCGCGGTGGCCGAGAAGGGGGTTGCCACCGGCGAGGTGCGGTGGCAGCTTTGGGCGAAGCTCACCGGCGACGATTCACCGCCGGAGAGAAGGAATGGGTTCCACCCAAGGCTTCAACATGCCAAGGTGCATACGGGGGTGGTCTAGGTTGGGCTGGGGATGGTCTGCAGCGACGCGCCACCGTGCGAGGTGCGGTGGCGCCATGGCCGAGCGACGGCGGGGCTAAAACACGGTTCACCTAGCCTCATCTTCACCAAATTGAGCATCAGTGCAATACAAGGATCTTGTTTTGCCATTTGGTCAAAAGAATGAGTAACCGGAGAGGGTTCTCACCGTGCGCAGTGACGGCGGACGGAGGAGCTTGATGCGGCGGCTCGTCGGGGAAGAAGGACTCGAACCGAAGGTGGAGAATGACTCCTGGCGTTGAGAGGGAGCTTCGGCTCGGTTGGTTTGGGCTGGGATTGATCGTAGAGGCAAATCGCTGGTTTTTCCCCTTTTCGGGTTTTGCCGGAGTTGGAGAAGACGAGCGGGGAATGCGGCGGAATGAGGCTCGCGGGGGAAGACTTGGTCGGCTGTGACGACGTGCGATGCTTAAATATGGGGGTGGAGTCGGTTCGGTGCAGGCGCGAGAGAGATCGAGTCAGCGCGGTCGTCTCTGCGTGAGAGGCGATGAGGGGAGGAGGCTCAGGAGAGAGGTTGACGAGTGGGGGCGAGCTGGCAGCGAGAGGGGCACCTGGCAGCTCGGGCCCACATGTCAGCGAGAGAGAAATGCCAACTCGGGGAGAGTTCTGGACAGACCGAGGTTTCTTCAGCAGTTCAAACCGTCATTTGGACTTTGTTTTTTATGAAACTTTTTACCTAAGTCGGAAAGGTAAAGTTAAACATCCTGTAAAATGTTCAGGTAAAAAATCCCAGTAAAATTTTTATTAAAATTCTGACAATGGAGCTTTTCCAATTCTTCAGATTCTGTTTTGTATTTAATTGATGACCGAAATGAGGTTAAGATTTTATAAAACTCTTTATGATAGTCGAAAATAGTATTATAGACCTTATGTAAAATTTGCAGATTTTTATATTTAATATATAATTTTTAATAATTTTGACATTACTATTTTCTACTTTATTTCCTCTCTATTTTTGAATTTTTAAAATTATAAAATATAATTTTTAATTTTTAATATTTTTACCAGAGGTACTTAATGTTCTGATGTCGGCAAGGTAAAAATTTCAACTCAGGATAGCTTCTTGAGAATTCTACAAAATTCTATTACCTTCTGCCCTCATTTTTCATTCACATGCTTTTGTTTTGATTTAATTATATTTTAATTAGTCCAGGTCTCCAACCGCCATAAGCTGGCTCTAGAGAGCCTGATGTGAAGTTGGGTCCTGATCTTTCGATGAGAGCGATAACTATCGATTTGGTGGAACCGACTTTGACGATCCGACTACAACGTACGATGACGATGCGCCTTAGCAATCGCTAAACCAACTCCGGAGTGTTATTGATCTTGCCGTGGGCACGATCAACCTGAACACGAGGTTCAATTCCTGCAAGCAACCGAAGAACAAGCAAGAACAATAGTAAAAACAATCTGAAATTGCAGATAAGAATGGAAGGCAAAATCAAGGTGGGGTTCTATTGAACATCTTGACAAGGTGGCTGTCCAGCACAACCCGAAGACACAAAGTTTGCACTTGGCTAAACTAATCAAACAAAACCCAAGTGTCTAAAGCGACGGCTACTAAATATATGAGAGGGAGGTACGTGAGAGGGTCGTCCTAGGGTTGTGTGCAGCAAGGGGGGCGCACACAACTTGGGCTTAGGCCCCAACACACTTACAAGGCCCGAAACAGCCTAAAACAGTATTGTAGTACATTATTTTAATGATTCTAGCTGATTTACAATGAATCTGGGCTTGAGATTAGATCCATTGGAAATATCTCATTGTAAGCTTTCAATCAAGTCCAAGTTCACCCAAATCGGAGTCCGTATGCAAAAGTTATTCATATTTGAAGTCGGTGCTGTCCCAGGAGGCCGAATTGGATTCCAGAACGTGATGGATTTGATATCTCTCTCTTCTTGGCCTGTGGATGACGTGTTGGAGTTGGCACAACCAAATGTGGTCATATCCGTAGTAGTGATGTCCTCATGAGAGCCCTAATATTTTATTATGACTTTTGTAGATTTCTGTTGACTTGGTATTTTTATCTTTTTAATTTTACCATTTTACTATATCCTTAATTCACTTTCTTTTATTAAAGAAATGCCAAAAGAATTTATAATAATTTAATAAAAGCCATAAAACACAAGAATAATTCACACAAATATTTTGAATATTATATTTCTCATTTTATTAATTTTGGGCTGTTACAGGATCCTTTCTATCTCTTTTTAGGATTCCGTTGCAACGCACGGGCACCCTACTAGTATTGTATACATATTTTACTAAGATAACCGCACAGGAGTTCAATCTATTTTGTATACATAATATTTTACTATCATAACCGCACGATTGTCAGAGGTTGATTGTTGTAAGGCCCTATTTTTGATAATAAATATCAATAATGGGTACCATGTGCATACAGTACTAGTCCCATGATCAGTGGCTAGTACGCATAATTACAGATTGATATTACAACCATACATAAGTTTTTATTACACAACGGAAGCAGACTTATATAATATTCTTACAATATCAAAAGTAAAAGACTGCAGTGGAGACAACATCTTGTAGTATGCCTTTTTAACCCATAATCCCCACAAGCAACTGACAAGGTAAAACCCTAGTAAAATTCGTCGTTAACACTCCCGAATCCTGCATCAACGTATGTGTCATTGGGATAATCTGATTCTTCACCTAAAAATATCAACATAAGCAAGTTGAGTACTTACGTACTCGCAAGACTTTTGCAAATCCTATAATACATGCAGGCCATTTCAAAGGAAAGGTTTCTATGGTTAATTTGCATAAAGCCAATTTGAAATGTAAATACAGAATAGTAGATTACAAATGGAATTTAAGTAAAATAAATTTAATAACCAAATGTAAATAGGAATAAATAAATTTCACAAACCTGGGTATTGTAACCATATCCATGAACAAATTCCCACCAACACATGGTAGAAATTCAGAATTTTGAGAAACTAAAAACAACTAACTATGTGATGACTTTATCAAGTCCTCTTGACCGTGGGTGCGGCTAATCGATTAGTTTTACACTCTGCAGAGGTGTACAACATTACCCACAAGACATGACTGAATCTTTGTGCAATTGATATTAGCACACTTCCTTTGGTGTGCCGCAGAGAGTCATGACATAACCGTTACATTACTTAACCCTGACTTTGTACCAGCACGGTGACGATAAACCCATGCTATGGTAGAAGAACTCAAAGCATAGAAATGATGGAACTCCCCATAGCATGGCGTACACCGTTATATTGGTAAACGTTTGCTCCATGATCACCTCGGTGTGGACGTCCCTTCGAGCAATTCATTAAGAAACATCTCGTACTACTCCGGCCTTCCAAAGTGCAAAGCCAGTTTTAAATAACTTAATAAGTTAAAGCTATCCCATACTAGCACTTGTGGTTGTACGTGTTTCTTGACCTGAAAACAACCCATAGTTCGGTTCTTAATCCAACACGGGCAATAATCTCCTCCTATACTACGTGCAATACCTGCACTTCCGGCTATTGTCAATAATTGCTCGCATCTAAACCATAGTTTTATTTTTATTTTCATCCAAAATACCAATCATAAAGAAAGGTCATTACCCAACATTTTGCCATATCCAATATTTTTAACCATTTAAAAATCATAGGATTCTTTTAAGCATGGATAAGCATGACTATCAAGTGTGAGTGACCCCAATATTGATATCAAGTATTGTCTACCTTATTCTAGGGTTACCAAGGTTCACAAATCCATACTTATCAAGGAAGTTCTATGAAACTACAGATACAACTACCATTACCCACGAAATAGCGGAATTTAATAAAAGTAACGCATGTAGTAAAATATTTAATAAAAATATTTATAAAACTGGGATCAATATGATCAAAGGGGGTGCTTACCTTGTTGATTGTCCTCGACGTCGAATTTCTGGTCGTGACTACTTCGGATTCGTCGGGTTCTATACGTTGTTTAGCAAAAACAAATTTCAATAGGGCAAAAATAAATCAGATGGAAAATCCAAATAAAAACAATTACACAAAACATGTATGGTTCCAAGGTTATGTTGTTTGTGACTTTATGTGTTCATGTTAGTTGTTTACATCTTTTATATAAATGTGCATTCTTTAGCAACTTTGGCTTAAGCAATTAATAAATCTTGTTTCAGGAATTATTTTCCTTTATTTTACCATTCTAAAAGACTAAAATCACGTCTTTTATTATATCAAATTCAAGAGGCTAGAATCATTAAATTACTTACTACATATTTAATAACTTGAATATTTCCTATAGTGAACCCTAACTATTTTGCATATTTAGGTTCCTAAGGATACCAGGAGTCTAACAAAATTTAATTTACTCAATTTGGAGTCCATTTTCAAGGATTCTATGTATGGCATATTTCTAACCTTTTTCTTTAAATTCGGATTCAAAATTTAAACTGGGTTCATTTTCAAAATACTTTTACATATTCTGAATCTACATGATTTATCATGAATTTAGAAATTTATTTCATTTCATTTGGATTTGAAATGCGCAAGATGTGAACTATTGAATAAACTAGGGTTTGAAAAATACTAAAAATTCAGAAAACTGCCAAAAAGGGAAAGTGTGCTTTCGGGATCAAAACACGCTTTCCATTTTTGGACGGCGCCGGATTGAGGCACTGACGGGCCGGGCCCATCTGGCAGCGAGAGGTTGAGCGCCTCGCGACCGACGCGTGGGCCCGTGTGAGCTGCGCAGCGCATGCGACTGACCAACAGGGCCCGTCTGGCAGTGACACGAAGCAGGGGAGGCGAGTTCCGAGCTCGCCGGTAGCAAAAATTTACCGGAGAGGTGGAATGGGTTCCACCATGAGCTCCAGCACGTTTGCGCGCACACGGGGGGTGGTATTCTTAGCTGTAGACGATATGGGAAAGTGGCGTGCCACCGTGGACCTGCGACGGCGGCCATGGCCGGCTGGTGGCGAAGCACCGGCAGGGGCTCCCGTGGCGCATCTTTACCCCCTTGAGCATATGTGTGACTCAAGCGTTCCATTTTGTTACTAATACTAAAGAATGAGTGAATGAACAAAGCTCTCACCGTGTGCGGGCTGCGGCGGAAGGAAAAGCTCGGTGTGGTGGCTCGTCGGGAAAGATGAGCTTCAATTGAAGTCGAGGATAGGTTCTAGGGGTTATGAGGTAGCTTCAGGTTAGATGGTTCGAGAGGTGGTTCGACGAAGAGCTCTATTGGGGTCTTCTTCCTTTCTCGAATGGACGCCAGAGGTGGAGGGGATGAAGGGAACCGAGCGGTAGGAGGCGAGATGGAGGAAGAATGAGATGCTAGCTGAGGCTTGCAGTGCTTATATAAATGATTGGGTTGATTTGGCGCAGGCACAGAATTGCGGCGATGAATTGGGACGATCTAGTCGTCTCTGCGCGGGAGAGAGAACGGGAGAAAAGAAGAAGGGGAAGGAAGGAATGGGAGAGAGGCTGACGTGCGAGGGTGAGCTGGCAGGGAGAAGGTCGGCAAGGAGGCCAACTACAGTGTCAGGCCCACAAGTCAGTGAAAAGAAACGCCAGTCCGAATGAGGTTCTGGACCCGCCGAGATAGATCCACTAGCTAAAGCCACCATTTCATCTTGGTTATTTCTGAAAAATTTTACCTAGGTCGGCACGGTAAATATAAGCATCCTGTAAAATTTTTAGGTAAAAAATATTGGTATAAATTTTATTAAAATTCTGACAATAGGACTTTTGAATTTCTGCCTGATCTGATTTATATTTAATTAATGACCAACATTAGGTTATGATTTTATGAAACTTTTTTTTGAGCATCTGAAATGGTATTACCTGTCTTATGTAAAATTTTCATATTTTTATATTTGATATTTAAATTTTAATAATTCTGACATTACTATTTTCAGCTTTATTTATTTTCTATTTTCGAATTTTTAAAATTACAAAATTTAATAATTAATTTTTTTATATTTTACCAGAGGTATATATTGTTTTGATGCCAGCATGGTAAAACTTTTGACTAAGGATAACCTCTGGAGAATTCTGTAAAAATCTTACAAGATCTGCATTGATTTATCCTCACATGATTACACTTTGCTTTTATTATATTTTAATAGTTCAGATCACCTTAACGCCATGAGCTGGGTTCTAGAGTGCTCTAATATTAAATTAAGATTTTTACAGATTTTATTGGTTTTAGGTTTTACCATTTTACTTTTACTATTTTACCATATTACTTATTTGAATTTCTTTTAATAGGGAAAAGCCAAAGAAATTACAATAATTTATGAAAAACCAGAAAATTCAAAAATAAATCACGTGAATACTTTTTATGTTATATTTCTTATTTTATTAATTTTGGGCTGTTACAATTGTGATAACGCGCAAGTAATCTGTACTACATTTGATCTGTACATACATCTGCTCATTGGTAAAAGCATACCATGAAAATTGCAGGATAGTCAATACTACTATATCGTATCTAACCGCAAATTATTCAGTAGAAGCACTGACAATATATGCAAGTTCTGAAACTAGCTAGTGTAAAATGCATTGCATTATCCTCTAGCTTATTTACTGAGCATCTTCACCATGTGAATCAGTGAATGGACTTCATTATACTCCCTCCATTCCATTATATAGGGCGTATAAAAATTTTCACAAAGACCAAGGGGGGTCAGCCTGGTGATTACTTTCCACACTTACCACTAATTATCTACCGCTAAATAACTGTGCAATTATGGTGACTCTTCGTTCGCCCTGTGCGCCGCGGCTGTTCACACGCTTGCCCATGTCGTCTGCATGGATTATGCGGCAAGGAGGAAGCGTTTGCATGGTGTAAGCCCCCATTTTTGATAATAAATATCAAATATGGGTACCATGTGCATACAGTACTAGTCCCATGATCAGTAGCTAGTACGCACAATTACAAATTGATATCACAGTCACACATAAGCTTTATTACATAGCGGAGGCAAAGTTACATAATATTCTTACAACACCAAAAGTAAAAACCGCAGTGGAAACAACTTCTTGTAGTATGCTTTTTTAACCCATTGTCCCACAGGCAACTGACAAGTGAAAACCCTAGAAGAATTCATAGTTAAATTCCTCAAATCCTGTGCCAACGTAAGAGTCGTCGGGACAATCTGATTCTTTACCTAAAAATATCAACATAGGCAAGTTGAGTACTTACGTATTCGCAAGACTTTTACAAATCTTATAATACACTAGTATAGTGCCCTGTCTTCCGGTTTCCTTTTCCCAGCACGTAATATATCGTCTTTTCCTTTTCTAGAACGTTTGTTTCCTTTTCCTTAATTCCAGGATATTTGTTTCCTTTTCCTTGAGATGATGCTAGAGGTGGGGGTGATCTGTTGTGGGCCACAGGGATGAGTTAGACACATTAAACAATGGCCATCAGATGTGGGTGAGTAAAGCTGAGGAAAGATCTGAGAGGTTAATTTTGATGGAGATAGGTTTCTGGGGACGTTTCGCTGGGTGCATGAAGGTTGGGCCATCTCTAGTGGGGTGCATTATTTGGGGTGGACGTAGAAAAGAATGCTTAGGTGCATTATAAAGGGGTATAGATGCAGGTCATTTCAATGGAAAGGCTATTATGGTTAGTTTGCATAAAACCAATTTGGAATGTAAATACAGAATAGTAGATTGTAAAACGGAATTTAAATAAAAGTAATTTAATACGAACAGTAACAGAATACAAGCATAAATAAATCTCATGTACCTGGGTATCATGACTATTTCCACGGACCTTTTCCACTGACACATGGTAGAAACCAGATTTTATGAAAATAGAAACTGCTAACTATGTAATGACTTTACCAAGTGCCTATTACCGCGGGCGCGGCTAATCGATTAGTTTTACACTCTGCAGAGGTATACAGCTTTCCCCACAAGACATGACTGACTCATTGTGCAATCGACATTAGCACACTTCCTTTGGTGTGCTACAGAGAGTCATGTTATAACTGTTACATTATTTAACCCTGACTTTGCACCAGCACGGTGACGATAAACCCATTCTGTGGTGGAAGGACTCAGAGCATAGAAATGATGGAACTCCCCACAGTATGGCGTACACCGTTATATTGGTAAACATTTGATCCATGATCACCTCGGTGTGGACGTCCCTTCGAGCAATTCATTAAGAAACAGCTCGTACTACTCCAGCCTTCCAAGTGCAAAGCCAGTTTTAAATAACTTAATAAGTTAGAGCTGTCCCATACCAGCACTTGTGGTTGTATGATAATTCTTGGCCTGAAAACAACCCATAGTTCGGTCCTTAACTCGATACAGGCAATAATCGTCCCCTATACTACGTGCAACACCCGCACTTTCGGCTATTGCCAATAATTGCCCGCATCTAAACCATAGTTTTATTTCCATTTTTGATCAAAATACCAGTCATAAAGAAAGGTCATATCCATTAAATGTCATATCCAACGTTTTTTATCATTTCAAGGTTTTAGATTGCTTTAAGCATGGCTAAGCATGATACTAAGTGTAAGTAACCCAATTTGACATCAAATAACGTCTATGTTACTCTAGGGTTATCAAGGTTCACAAATCCATACTTATCAAGGAAGTTCTATGTAGCTACAGGTACAACTACCAATTTTCATAATATAGCAGACTTTAATAAAAGTAACGTATGCAGTAAAACATTTAATGAAAACATTTATAAAACTGGGATCAATATGTAATGACCCCCATTTTTACATAAATGCAAAAATGGAAATCTTATGTGCATACAGTACTAGTCCCATGATCAGTGGCTAGCACGCACATTTACAACAATTGATATCACATCCACACTCTTTATTACAAATAATGATGGTAATTTACATAATAAGATGTTACAATACAGAGTGAAATTGAGCAGAAAGTATTAAGATTCTTGTAGTGTGCCCATCCAACCCTCAGGCAACTGACAAGGCATAATCCCTAGAAACTCATCGTCAATATCCCGAATCCTGCGACAATTATGTTTCATCGAGCTAATATGATTCTTCACCTAAAAACAACAATTAAGCAAGGGTGAGTACTTTCGTACTCCGCAAGACTTTTGCAAAACCTATAATATATGCAAGTCATTTCGAAGGGAAGGCTACCATGGTTAATTTGCATAAAGCAAATTTTGAAATGTAAATACAGAATAGTAAATTGCGAACGAAGTTTTTATAAAAGCAATTTAATACTGAAAGTAACAGAATGTAAGCATAAATAAATCTCATGTACCTGGGTATCCTGATCATCTCCACAAACCATTCCTACTGACACACAGTAGGACTTTCCGACACACGGTAGAAACCAGATTTTATGAAAATAAAATCAACTAACTATGTGATGACTTTACCAAGCTCCCATAACCGCGGGTACAGCTAATCGATTAGTTTTACACTCTGCAGAGGTATACAGCTTTATCCACAAGTCATGACCTTTTTCCTTTTGCCGCATAGTTCATGCACCTTTGGCGTAGTGGCCAGAATGTTCATGACGAAAACCTTTACATTACCTAGGTTAACTTTGCACCAGCTCCGGGATGTTAAACCCATACTATGGCAGAAGAACTCAGAGCATAGAAATTATGGAACTTCCCCACAGCATGGCGTACACCGGTGTATCAGTAAACGTTTGATCCATGATCACCTCAGTGTGGACGTCCCTTCGAGCAATCCATTAAGGAACAGCTCGTATTGCTCCAGCCTTCCAAAGTGCAAGGTTAAACTAGATAAATTAATTGGTTTAAGGCTGTCCCATACCAGCACTTGTGGTTGTACGATAATTCTTGGCCTGAAAACAACCCATAGTTCGGTCCTTAACTTGACACGGGCAATAATCTCCCCCTACACTACTTGCAAAGACATGCACTCCCGGCTATTGCCAATAATTGCCCGCATCTAAACCATAGTTTTATTTTCATTTTCCAACCAAAACACCAATCATAAGAAAGGTCATACCCATTTAAATGTCATATCCAATATTTTTAATCATGTCACAGTTTTATATTGCTTTAAGCATGGCTAAGCATAACACTAAGTGTAAATGACCCATACTAACATCAAATAATGTCTATGTTATTCTAGGGTTATCATGGTTCACAATTTCATACTTATCAAGGAGTTCTATGTAGCTACAGGTACATCTACCAATACCCGTAATATAGCAGACTTTAATAAAATAAAGTATGCAGTAAAACATTTAATGAAAACATTTATAAAGCTGGGATCAATATGATCAAAGGGGTGCTTGCCTTGTTGATTCTCCTCGATGTCGAACTCCTGATCGTCGATTATACCGGATTCGTCGGGTTCTACACGTTGTATGGCAATACATAACAAATACCAAATTTCAATAGGGCCAAAAAGAAATCAGATGGAAATATTCAAATAAAATAACTTGACAATTCAGAAGTGGCTACAAGCATTACTTGTTCTTATTTGCAATTTAAAAGATTTAATCTTCCTGAATCATTATTACACCATTTAATTACTTATTTAACAACTCTAATTTTTCTTATAACAAACCCTAAGTATTTTTACATATTCAGGTTCCTGAGGTTACAAGGAGTCTAATAAAATTTATTTTACTAAATTTTGTGATTATTTGCAAAAATTCTATGTATGACATATTTCTACCTTTTTCCTTAAATTTGAATTCAGAATTTAAATAAAATTCAATTTTGAAATATGTTTTGCATATTCTGAATCTACATGATTTTATATGAATTTAGAAATTTATTTCATAAAAAGTAGACAGTTAGTTCAAAAGATATTCAAGTTTGAATATTCTAGGTTTTGAAAAATACAAAAAAATAGAAAATTGCCGAAAATGGAAAGTACGCTTTCGCGGGGGAAAACGCGCTTTCTATTTTTGGGTTGCGCCCATCCATCTTGGCGTCTTGTATGTGCGCAGCCAATGCGATGACGCTGCTTGTGGCGCGCGGTGACGACCAGTGGTCCCGCTTAGCAATGACACTAAGACAAAAGGTGGATCGACCGGTCCCGCAAGTCAGCGACGCAGGCACGGTTGGCGCAAGCGGCTAACAGCCATGGCCCACTTGGCAGAGAGCCAAAGCAGGGGCAGCTTTCCGAAGCTCGCCGGCGGCGAACTAGCACTGCGGCGGCGGAATGGGTTACACGACGAGCTTCAGGAGGCTCACGCACATCTAGGGGTGGTCTTGCAGTGGCCAGCGGTGGCCAGGAAGGGGGTCTCCACCGGCGAGGGGCGGCGGCGGCCACGGTCGAGCAACGGCACGGAGGAAGAAGGGTGCGGCAAGCTAGGGCAATGGCAAGGTAAGCTTCACGGGGTTCAGGCGTAGCTGAGGAATGTCTTTTTGGTTGTCGGTTACAAAGAAAAGTGGCGCGCCACCGTGAGGCTGCAGTGGTTGCCATGGCCGAACGGCGAATCAGCGGAATTAGGCCTTCCCGCACTTGAAGATCACAAGGGTGAGCATCAGCATGATCTACTGACTTCATTTTTCAACTTTTTCAAAAGAATGAGGGAAGGAGATGGGTTCTCACCGTGCACGGCGGTGGCAGAATAAAAAGCACGGTGCAGAGGCTTGCCGAAGAAGGAGGGCTTGAACCGATGGCGTGAATGAGTTCCTGGCGACGAGAGGAAGCTCTGGCTCGGGCGGTTTGGGGTGAGATGGTTGGTAGGGCGAGATTCGGGGTTTTCCCCTTTCTTCGGTTTTCGCCGGAGATGGAGGAGAAGAGGCGGAATTGCGGAGGAACAAGGCTCGCGGGGAGAAGAATGGCTGGCTGAGGCGATGGGCGACGCTTTCATAGGATGGTGAAGGCGGTTGCCGCACAGGGAGACGAAAGAGGCGGTTCGGTCGGCGTCTCTGCTGGCGTCGGCGAGAGAGAGCGCAGAGTGGGGGAGAAGAACGTGTGAGAGGCTCGGCGCTGAGGCTGACATGCGGGGACCAGCTGGCAGCGAGAGTCGGCGGCTTTACTGGCTACCACGCCGGGCCCACCTTGTCAGCGAGAGAGACGATAGAATTCGGGTGAAGGCTCTGGACAGAACGGGATGATCATAGGTAATTCGGTGGTCAAACCTACTCCAGATTTTATAAAAAATTTACCATGGGTCGGAAATGAAGTTATAGGATTCCAGTAAAAATTTCACATTTTTATGATTTATTTAGAATTTTAAATAATTCTGACACTGGAGCTTTTACTTTTCTGCCCATTCGGTTTTTCATTTAATTGATGACCGAAATGAAATTAATATTTTATAAAACTTTTTATGAGAGTCTGAAATGGCATTTTACACCTTATGTAAAATTTAAGGTTTTATTTATTAATATTTTATTTTTAATGATTCTGACATTACTATTTTCTAATTTATTTCTTCACGGTTTTAGAATTTTTAAAATTATAAAATTAATCATTAAATTTTTGATATTTTTACAGCATATTGTAAATGTTCTGATGTCGGCAGGGTTAAAAGTTTAACTCTGGTTAAGGTCGAGTGACTTCTGAAGAATTCTTACAAGGTTGGTTCAGAGTATCTAGACATGGTTATTTTTGTCTTTTTAATTTATTTTATTGATCCAGATCAATGCAAGTTGCATAATCGGGATCCTGGATGGATCTGGGATTTATCTAATATTTTTACAAATTTTATTTGTTTTGGATTTTTTATCTTTTTACTTTTACCATTTACCGTTTCAATATATATAACTTTTCTTTTAGAACAAAAACTCAAGGTAAACCAATAATTTAGATAACTCAAGAAATTAAAATCCAAATTAAATATCACATCATAAATTCATTTTTATAATTTGTTTGTTTTGGAAGCAATAGTTTTAATATTGCTATTCCTCTTTTCGTAAGATTAAAATGCAAGAAAAGAAGAAAAGATATTGTTTAGAATCAAAATCTTGATTCCAATTGAACTTTTTATTTAATTTCATTTTTAAATTTCAAACTCTTCATTTTTCATATTTTCGAATTTTTTGGGATGTTACACAATATGATCAAAGGGGTGCTTGCCTTGTTGATTATCTTCGATGTCGAACTCCTGGTCGGCGACTATATCGGATTCGTCGGATCATTATTGCATCTTTTTACTATACATTTAACAACATAACTTTTTCTTATAGCAAACCCTAAATATTTTTACATATTCAGGTTCCTGAGATTACAAGGAATCTAAAAAAAATTATTTTACTAAATTTGGAGGTCATTTGCAAAAATTCTATGAATGGCATATTCTAGTCTTTCTCTTTAAATTTGAATTTAAAATTTAAATAAAGTTAACTTTAAATTTTTTTTGCATATTCTGAATGTACCTTATTTATTATGAATTTAGAAATTTATTTCATCAAATTTGGACTTAAAATGCACAAGATATGAACTTTTGAATATTCTAGGTTTTGGAAAAATACTAAAAATCAGAAAATTGCCGAAAACGGAAAGTGCGCTTTCGCGAAGTAAAGGCGCTTTCTCTTTTTGGGTCGCGCCGGGCTAAGACACTAACAACAGGCCCTGTGTGGCGCGGCTTGCTTTATGACCTGATCTGGTGGACGCTACGGTCCGAAGCGGCGTCTGGTGACCAATGGTCCGCTTAGCGGCGACACTGGCGACGACGAGCGATCGACCGATCGGGCCCGCAATTCAATGACGCAGCATAGCATCGACATTAAGCGGTGACACTCGGGCCGCTGGTAGAGAGCCAGAGCAGGAGCGATGGCTTCCTTGGCCGCCGGCGGCGAAGCGTCGCCGGAGAGCCGGAATCGGTTCCACCATGAGCTTCAGCGTGCTCACGCAAACCCAGGGGTGGTCGTGCGGTGTTCGGAGGTGGTCGGGAAGGGGGTTGCCACCGGCGAGGTGCGGCGGCGACCATGGCTGACCGTCGGCGAAGCAAGAGCAAAGGCTCTCGTTGCTCATTTTCACCTCTGACAGCAACTACAAGATACAAGGACTCCAATTTTGGTGTTAAACAAGGAAGTGAAGCATCGGGTGAGGTTCTCACTGTGCGCGACGACGGCGGAAGAAGGAGCTCGACGCAGCGGCTCGTCGGGGAAGAAGGGTTCAAACTGAAGGCGTGGACGAGTTCTTGGTGATGTGGCGAAGCTCTAGGTCGAGCGGTTTGGGCTGAGATTGGCTGAAGCGGCTAAATGCGGCTTTTCCCTTTTCACTGGTTTTGCCGGCGCTGGGGAAGATGAGCGGGAAATGCGGCGGAATGAGGCAACCGGGGGGGGTGGGTGGGTCGGCTGAGACGACGTGCGACGCTTTTATATGGCGCGAAGGCGGCTCGGCAGCACAGGGACGACGATTCGAGACGGCTCGGTCGTCTCTGCGTGAGAGAGCGACGAGGAGAAGAGGGGAGAAGGATCGAGCACTAAGGCTGACGTGTGGGGGTGAGCTGGTAGCGAGTGGGGCACCTGGCAGTTCGGGCCCACATGTCAGCGAGAGAAAAATGCCAGCTTGGGGAGAGTTCTGGACAGACCGAGGTTTCTTCAGCAGTTCAAACCGTCATTTGGACTTTGATTTTTATGAAAATGTTTACCTAAGTCAGTAAGGTAAAGATAAACATCCTGCAAAATTTTCAGGTAAAAACTCCCAGTAAAGATTTTATTAACATTCTGACAATGGGGTTTCTTTAATTCTGCCGATTCAGTTTTGTATTTAATTTATGAAACTTTTTATGAAATCTGTAAATAGTATTATACACCTTATGTAAAATTTTTAGTTTTTTATAATTATTATTTAATGTTTAATAATTCTGACATTACTATTTTCCACTTTATTTCTTCTATGTTTTCGAATTTTTCAAATTATAAAAAACATATTTTATTTTTTATAGTTTTACCAAAGGTAGGTACTGTTCTGATGTCAGCAACATAAAAATTTCAACCCAGGATATCTTCTTGAGAATTCTACAAAATTCTATTACCTTCTGCCTTGATTTTCCTTTCACATGCTTTTGCTTTGATTTAATTATATTTTAAATAGTCCAGGTCTCCAACCACCATAATCTGGCTCTAGAGAGCTCTTAACATTTCTTTATGATTTTTTCAGATTTTTCTTGACTTAGTATTTTTATCTTTTTACTTTTACCATTTTACTATATCCTTAATTTACTTTCTTTTATTAGAGAAATGTCAAAAGAATTTATAATAATTCAAGAAAAGCCAAAAAATACAATAATAATTCACACAATTATTCTAGATATCATATTTCTCATTTTATTAATTTTGGGCTGTTACACATGGATTATGTGGCAAGCGCTAATTGCGTTTGCATGCGATTAGCCTGGCGCGCCAGTGCATGTGCTCCCCCTCGCGTGCCCGTGCATGCGCTCACCTGACGAGCGCGCTCTGGTCGCGCCCGCGATTTGCCTTAGCTATTCCAATGAATAATGGTGCACATAATTGAAAATTTTGATTGGAAAATTGAGTAGATGTGGTAGGAATGAAATTTTGAAGAATAGTGTCCAGATTTTGCAAAATGAATTTCACAATTTGTACTATAAATAGGTGAAGAGCACAACATGTTGGCATCACTCTTCCTTTACCATGCTCCACTCCTATGGAGAATTTGGATCTAAGCCATCCACTAAGCTGGGATGAGCTCGTAGATTATGAGGGTCCTGTCATCGACTTGAATCATGATCCTGTGTTGGAGGATCTTAGCGATGAAGGCGAACACACTGACGATGGGCACGGTGACGTCGAACAAGGTCACGACATGAGTAAGTGCTTTCTCTCTTGATAATTTTGGATTCATGTTTATACTCCATAACTAATTTCTGATATTTGTAGATGTGAATGTCGTAAGAAGGAAGCAATACACCGATGAAGAGCGACAAGCCATATATGCTATGCTTCTAGAGAGAACTTCTTTGGGCATATTGAAACATGGAGTGACTAATGTTGTTTCTAATGGAACGGGTGTGCCTTCGAGAGTTGTGCAGCGGATATGGCGCAATGGATGGCAGGGTGGTGGGGTAAACGGGATCTTGAGCAAGAAGCCAAACAATTGTGGCCGCAAAAGAGTAGCTTTCGATCCCGAAGCCATCAAAGGACTGCCATTGCGAAAAAGAACCACCCTCAAAGATCTAGCCAATGAACTACATGTGTCAAAGACCACGTTGTTTAGGAGGTTGAAAGAAGGCAAGTTTAGGCGACACACGAATGCGATCAAATTTACGTTGACGGAAGATAACAAATTTACGTTGACAGAATATAACAATAAACCAAGGGTTCGTTTCTGTCTCTCGATGCTAGATCCAACTAGCTTGTTGGAAGAACCAACTTTTCATGGAATGTACAACATCGTGTACATAGACGAGAAGTGGTTTTATCGCATGAGGCAAAGTCAAAACTACTACTTGGCGCTAGACGAGGATGATTCGGAAAGAATCACATAGAGCAAGAATTTCATAGAGAATGTGATGTTCCTTGCGGCAGTTGCGAGACCTAGGTTTGACGGGGATGGTAACGTGACATTCTTAGGAAAGATAGGAATATTTCCATTCACTTTCATAGAGCCAGCGAAAAGGAGTAGTGTGAACAGACCTGCCGGAACACTGGTGACCAAAGTATTATCGTCGGTAACCAAGGATGTCAGCCATGATTTTATTATAAACAAGGTTTTGCCCGCCATCAAGGAGAAATGGCCAGTGGAGGAACATGGCAGCCCCATATTCATACAGCAGGATAATGCTAAGACGCACATTGCAGTGGATGATGCTGAGTTTTGTCATGCATCAGTAGCTGATGGTTTTGACATAAGGTTGATGTGCCAGCCGCCCAACTCTCCAGATCTCGATGTTCTAGATTTAGGTTTTTTTGTTGCGCTTCAAGCCGTGTTTCAAAAGAAAACTCCAAGTAATGTTGAAGACATCGTCGCCAAGGTACTCCAAGCTTTTGATGACTATCCGGTTGATAGTTGCAACCGCATTTTCCTCACTCACCAATCATGCATGAGAGAGATTTTGTGGTTAAAAGGAGGGCAACACTACGCTATTCCACACTTGAAGAAGCAATCACTAGAGAGGAATGGTGTTCTTCCTGTTAGATTACAGTGTGATCCATACATTGTAAATGAAGCAATTCAGTCCCTCAATTAGTAGTATGTCAATCTGTTTTCGCTAATGTAATGGGAAGATCACTTATAACAATTCATTGTCCACACATGAGCACTGCACGGCGAGTCCTTGAACTCCATCTCATCCAAAGATGGTGCTTAATCACACACTGACAGAACACACACAAAAGAAGAATGTACCGTCTGATCCTGGTCTAATTTGGCTGTGCTATTTCTAGCAGTAGTAGCACATCAGTGGTGTGGTGGTAATTCCAGCACGTCAACAATGCCATGCAACATGAAGTAGGTTCAGGTCGTCTCGTCGACAAGGGAGTCCAGGATGACGTCCACGTCGTCAACGGAGTCCAGGACGATGTCCACGCCGTCGACGAGCCAGTCCTTGTACTCCCAGTTTTGTAGTGATTCTTCATCGGGAAGGAGCACGCGGCAATCAAATTCGTCGAAGCCGTATATCCACGCCGTGAAAGTGTACTCACTGTGGACGCAGTAGCGGCGAGAGCACGGCTTCGTGTGCACTTAACGAGCACACGACTCCTCATGGCCGCAGCGATGGCACGACTGGTTCATACCTCTGTCGTCGGTGTATTCGTCTTCTTCGCGAACGGCGAGCTCACGCTGTCCAGCCGCCGCGCCATGGACGTCGCCCGCCGCGTCGCCTTGCACGCCTCCGGCCGTCGAGGCAGGAGCCGCGCCATGGACGCCGTCGGCCGCCGTGCCCTGCACGCCTCCGGTGGACAACAAAGGGCATGCATACGCCCTATAAAACCACGGTAGAAGAGGAGCCGGAGCCGGAGTGTTAATATGGGAGCATTAATAGTGCGTCGCGCGGGGTAAAAGTGGAAAAGACCACAGTAGATGAGGAGTCATCCTATAAAATGGAATTGCATTTAAAAGTAAAACGCTCTATATTATGGAACGGAGGGAGTACTATCTTGCATGGCAATTATTAAATTCAACAGTGCATGTGTCCCTTGTCTCCCTTGTGTTCGGTGGAAATTAATGAATAGTCAAACGAAAGCAACCCAATTAAACTCAGAGTAGGGGACTCCAAATTGCGTCAATGGTCAGCTGGGAAATTGCTCGTATCGATCAAATTGATCCACTTGTATCCATCACGATATGAGTAGTATTTAGTCCCTTAATGTTACGAGTAAAATGTTATATGTACCACGGTGTCAAATTAAAAGGCTAACTAAGTCCAGCTACGAATTTTTTATTTTAAGGTTACCTAGCTGCGTACTCAGTACGTTGTTAAGATTAATCCTGCTAATTGAATTAAGAAGTTATATATCGCTGTGATTCACACGCGCGCGCATATCCATAATATGTTTATGCTGTACCATGCATCGATTGCTGTAAAGTGAGTTGTGTGCTCTTCAGAAATAAACCACGGGTCCACGCATGACAGAGTAGTTAAACTTAACAAAAGATAAAATCTTGTTTGGGAGGCCATTCTCGACCGGGGTTAATTTTTCGGCCTATCCACACATAGATTCCGACCGTGAATAAAACTCGCAGATAAGGCCTACTGAAGATAAGAGTAGTTACCTTGATTGGCAGATTTTACACATATAATATATGATATATAACCAGAAAGGTTTCAACTGTCAATCTACTGAAGGATCATAACCATTAATAGTACTAGCTAGTTGCACAGCGCATGCTTCTAGAATCTAGAAAGTACTGCATGCAGTAATCAGCAACAGTTGGAGGGACAAGATGGGGGCACATGATTTGAAATTCATGATTTGAAATTCATGAATTCAAGTCATTTTAGGTATATTTTTTAAACATTTTAGTTTTATAGCATATACTCATTTATAACAATTCAAATGAAACATATACCTTTGAAAAAATATATTCGAATTCAAAGATTTTGAATAAAATTAGATCACATGCTTATCTGACTTATATATAAAATCATCACATACCTACAATCAAACTATTGTATAAAAGGAAACTTTAGTTTGAATTTCAGGTTTGAACTAGTTAGTAAACTAGTTGAACTCAACATCCTAAAAATTTTAAAAAAAAATCGCACGCAATACATAGGGGAATATGCTCATTTTAGATCAGGGTACCCAGGCAATTATATACACACACCACCTAAAAATATATATATGCACCAATTTTAGCGTTACTACAGTGTAGTTTTATGTAACTGAGGATAAGAAAATTTGAGAAGACTAAGAATTAATCAGCAAAACCAAAAAAAGGTCCGTCCGTACTGTACTAGAATCCTGTCAATGTTCGAGACCTAGGTTCTCTAAATCGAGCTTATGAAGGGATGATTGTGGGTTCCTAGTGAACAAGGTCATGAAAAAAGAGAATATGAAGATTGCTTCTTTATTAGCTAAGCGGCTTAACAGAGTACATGTGTTTACAAAGAATCGAAAATCTGATTATAATTGCGATTGTCAACCTCCCTTGATAATGCGCATGGACTCCCTATTTATATTAGATGAAGAGGCGGCAGTTGATCTCTAGAAAAGCATCGTGTAGCCGAGAGGTGTCTTCCCGCTAAACGGTGTCTTCTCGTCGAAGGGTGACATTTTCGGTCATAACTTCCAAATAGTTATGTGGATCTGTCAGAAAGCTCTCCGCATGAAGACATGTGCGAAGATAACCGCTTGTCCCAATCAGTTTCGCTGGTTGGGATGACTATTTCATTGATCGGGGCGCGACCGGTGCGAAGCAATGTTATGGTTTATTTTAACTGAATTGGTTGGAAACATCACCATTCAGATAAGTGTGGACCTCGTTCTATATTACGAGCTTTATAAATTACAGGCCTATAATTAGAGTATACTTTCTAACTGTCGAGGGCTCACGTACATTTTTAATCCTCGTCAAATCCCGTTGACCAAGGCAGATCCATCAAGGGCATGCATGTATGCAGGGCACCACCGATCACTGCACTAGCACTACCCGTGCGCGCAATATTTTACAGGGTCAACGGCTCAACGGCTCAGCCTCGCGACGGATCGGCCATGGATTGCGTAGGGGAGAGAGATAGCTCTACATGCATGGCATGCGTACATACGTCTTCCCCTTGCATCTTATGCTTTGCATCCACTGCTCGTCTGACTTGGGCAGTAATGATCAACCTTGGGAGCTTCCCCTCTCCTACAGAATTCAGGGGGCCTAGGGCCGGATGCACATGGCGGGTCTGGATCCGAGAGAGGGAGGGATCGAACAAGCTGGCCCATGATCCAAGGAGCTAGCTCCAACACTCCATCATGACCACCGGCGCGAGATATCCAATCTCCTCCTAACCTTGCCTTGCCTGTAGTATCAAATTCTACTCGATCGCCGTAAACAAATGCTCCTGTCCTTCGTTTGTGTGCGCGAGCTTGTGGTTTAGTGATGAGAATGAGATCGACCACATGGGGCTCGCATCTAAATTCGTAGAATTGAAGCTAAAATTTATAACTTCCGTACGTCAACATAATCCTGAAAAATTAAGTACTTAAATTTGTTATGCATGTGTTGATCCCATGCCACATCGATCCATGCATTGCTGCTCCGATCCACACGTACACACGGCGCCTTATCCGTGCAGCACACCTAATCAATGACGCCATTTAGTAGTATAATTCCCATTAGGAATAGTATATAATATCAATCCGAATGCACCCTTAACTATTGGTTCTAACTCAACGTAAATATCGGTACCTCATAAAAATAGTAAAAAGTCTCTAATACTAAACGTTGACTAAATTCATACTTCTAAAATCTCTATTACAAGTTACAAACATTTTCCGGTACCGGGGAGGATATATAATCCGGAAAAGGAAACAAAGCACGTCAATTTGATTGGGAGGGAGATGTTAATTACTCCCTCCGTCCTGGAAAATAAGGGACAGAAGAAATTTTAGGACAGATTATTGTTTCTGCCAAAAGACTCTAATGCCCCTATTTAATACTGTGTCTCTATTAATTGGCAACATGCATGCATTGATTAATCACGATTATAGGGAATGACTTCCTCATTTTTGTTTTGGAATATGTGTGGTCGCATGTATCTGCGTGCATCTGCATACATGGGCACAATTTAAGGACACAATTTAAGGGGGGAGAACTCTCAATCCATAATATTAGAGGACACAATTTGAATGCTTCTCTCCCTTATTTTCAAGGACAGAGGGAGTAGTTCGGTTGATTTTACGTTGCATAATTCTGTTCATTTGAGTCGTTCTCTTGCTAATAACGCTCATCGTGTAGTGATTTCTAAGGGTGTCTTTGACTTGGACGAATTCGATTACTTGCATCATAACGGTTCATTGCCGACACACTCAGGTTAATTTGCAGCTTCGACTGCAAATGGGCAGCCCGAGGCTAAATCGGGCCATTAATTGGGCTACTCGATCGCATCAACGACGAAGTAGCGTAAGACTGTACAAGGCTGCCAGACAGTAAAGTTAGTTTCTTAAGGCCCACTACTATTTTGTTTAATTTCACCAGCCTAATTTTACTGGGCTCCTACGCTAGTTGTGTATATCAAGTCCATCTAAATAGATTAACTTTTAAACGGTTTTTAACATAATTTAAAAGTTATATATAAAAGCTGAAAACTGAGTTGAACATGCTTTTGCAGCTTATTATTAAGGGAAATTAGCTATTTATTAAACGGTCTCTTATAAAAAAACTACAGCTATTTTTCAGTTCAGAAAGCTAAAAAGCAAATTTTTTAAAAAACAACAGCTCCTCTGAACGGGCCGAATTTCATCGACAAACTCAGCATCTCTCTTTTTTTCTCCGCTAAGACGTGTATAGCATCCGTCACAACTCACCACGATCAAATTTCATCATTAACATGTGCCCAAAGACACATAGGGAATTATGTAACAATATCACTATTTCCCATGGCACTTTGGGCGTCATATTGCAGTCCAAGAATTCGTGCAGGAATATTAATCTCACAGGAACTTTATAGAAAACTAGATTGGGCCTCAAGCTGTACCTCTTCTTGGTTCTCCGCACCCAGCCGCCCCCCACCTCGGTCCCCTCTACCACCCTCTTTCCCATGTGACGACAGTCATGGCTATGACAACAGAAGGCAAGCACGACAACAGCAACAACCGTAGCCTAACGGTGGTGGTGGTGGCGGTGGTAGGCAAGCGCAACGATTAAGATACGCATAGGTACATCCTATGACCCAACGTGCCAATGTGTTGTGTTGGACCTCGACGGCGACAGCCCGTCCAGTGACCCGACCAGCTCATTGTGGCGTGGTTCAAACTCCCAGAGTTGGACTGAGTTGGACTGCTTTAGTTCTGAAGTCACTGAACCATAGCAGGTGAGCATTGTGGTAACTCCTAAAAGCTTATTAATGAAGTACTCCACTAGAATAATCCATAATGCATGCCGGGGCAGGCAGATAATCATCATTACAAAACAAATAACAATAGTAATAACGCTGTCTCGTCCACTACTAACAGTCCAAGAGACATAGAACCAAATCGATGAACATACACGGATCCACCACCACCACCACCAATCTATCATCACTAGATAATTATACGCGGCATGCCACGCCGCGAACGCCGCTCCTCACGCGAGTAAATCGAGAAAACGTGCGACTGCCGCTCCCTACACGAGCAAATCAGGGAAACACGTGAAAAGGACCTAAACAGAATTTTGTGTTTTCCGCAAAAGGGCTTAAACGTAATGCTAGAAAAATGAAAAAAAAAAAAAAGACCTAAATGCATTGTATAATTTTTTTTCCAAAAAAAAAGGATCTAAATATATTTTTTTCCCGAAAAGGACCTAATCGTAATTTTGATTTTCAATAAAAGGACCCGAGCGCAATACTTAAAAACGCATAAAGGACCTAAATGTAATATATATTCTTTTTTTAAAAAAAGGACCTAATCGTAATTTTTTTCTAAAAAGATCTAATTAATTTTTTTCGAAAAAAGGACCCGAACACAATTTTTTTCCCGACTAGGCTCGATCTGCGAGCCGAGCCGGCTCACTCACGGCTCAAACGAACGTGGGGGCGCGAACTCCACCATCTTTAGTAGATGAATTATACAGAGATTTGAGAAATCCCTATGCGCCCAAACAAACCTAACAGACGCAAAGTACGCGAAATTATGAGCACACCGGCACACCAAACACCGATGTGTACCAGTTTTGGCCATCCTGACAGCGACGCACGTACTTTATATGAGCAAGTAGACCGGTCAGCCCTTTTCCGAGCTCAAGCTGGCTAGCCAACACGAATAGCGAGTTTTTGGCATGCTCGATCAAACTCGGCGATGGCGAAAGGTCAATGCCCCGCGCGTTCTCACAAGCGCCATACTACCGTGCATGCATTCCAAACGAAGCAAAATCCAGGAAAGGGAAGAGGCAAAAGGTAAACGACGACGTCGGCGTTGGACAACCACTAGGATCCATGCACCGCATGGAACCTGCAGTCGTCGCCCCCCAAAGTCAAGCCACCTTCTTAACTCGTAATTAAGTATAACTCCGGAATAATTCCTGTTTACCCACCAAAAAATTAGTTAAGTGGACGACATATAAAAGAATGCAATTGGTTAACATGATGATTTCCAAGGTTTCATCACAATTTTTTTTTCTCTTCGTATTTGACTTGCAACCGAGAGATCGTTGATATGATCGAATTACGTAAAATTCACAGATTAACACACGTAACATGTAGTTAGCGGCTGGACTCGAACCATGGCCTAGCCACACAACACTATGCACTATTGCCGGGAAAGGTTTTCGCCTTTGTGGAGTCACTCGGTCGTGTGTACTGTAACGAGGATGTACCGCACCAAAGCAGTCTAAAAGTTTTGTCCTAGTGCCACATCAATTAGACTAGCAATATGTTGGTAAAAATTAGTTAATAGCATCGGAAGAGTAATACTAGAAGATTCTTGGTTAGCAATTCAAACCTTTATTATACAGCCTCTCCGCGTGTTCTCCCTCCATAAAAGCCCTTATACATACCTTTGTTATACTCCATAGGGTTACCGGCCAGAGAGCCCCTCCATGTGTCCTCCCTCCATAAAAACCCTTAAAAATGTGTAATTACGTTTAGATCCTTTCACCGGTTGAGATAATTTTGTTTCTAATTTAATTGAGCTATCAAATAATATTATAAAATTTTGAAAAAATTTCATAAGAGTCCTCAGAATATTCCTAAGATACCATAAAAAATTCGGATCATGATCAAACTTGTACAATTTTTAAAAATTCTGACAATGCTACTAATCATTCAGAGCAACTCCACTGATTTAATTGAGATAATAAATCATGTTGGAGAATTTTTAAACTTTTTTATAACGGTCCTGAGAGCATGCATAAGCTACCATAAGAAAATTGGGACATGGTTAAACTTGTGCAATTTTTAGAAATTCTGAATGCATTTAAATTTTGCTTTTTTTGGTTTTCTAGAGCCATCAAACAAATTTGATTTTTAAAACTTTTTGAGAAAGGTTCTGAGAGCATGAATAAGCTACTATAAAATTTTCACATTATAATCAAACTTTTGCAAGTTTTAAAAAATCTGACAATTGTGCTAATGCATTTAAAGCAACTTCACTGATTTAGTTGACCTATTAAAGCATGTTGCAAATTTTTGAAACTTTTTGAGGAGGGCCCTGAGAGCATGCCTAAGCTACCATAAAAACTTCAAAGTATGATCAAACTTATACAATTTTTAAGAATTCTAACAGTGCTACTGATGCATTTAAATTTCGCTGATTACCCGGAAATTCACCTTTGCGCGGCGCGCGGTGCAAGTGCATGGCATGTCACCGCGTATACGCATCTAGTATATATATAAAGCTGACAGGATTGCCACCCTCTCAGCCATGCCAGTCACCCCTTCGCAAAAATGTCCATCATAAAAATCGACATTATGTTAAGGTCCTACCACCATTTTTGCAAAAAAAAAACCTCACGGTTCTGCAAAATCGAGTATTGCCTCAGAAATCACGTTTAGGTCCTATCGGCTCTTTTGCAAGGAAATCCGTGTGGTGTACGTCAATTTGTGAAGATGTCCTATGCGGTTTAACACGGAAGCCCTTGGGTTTTCGGTAATTCACAAAAGGCCTTGCGCCGCGTAGGCCCTCAGGGTCCTGGAAATTTACGAAGAGATCCTCCACAATTTTACATAGGACCCCCAGAGTTTCGAAAATCTGTTATATCCCATCCAGCGCTGCGTAGCGCACAAACCCATCTAGTATATCATTAAACCAGCTGGATTCCAGCTCTCTCATTTGTCCACATCACCCTTTAATCCAGAGCCATCCAATTTGAGGTGAGATGGAGTTGGCCGTCTGATCGAGGGGAGGAAGACCCTTCCCATTGCTCCCTCGATTCCTTCAAACTGCCGTCTTCTCCGTGTGCGGCACTGCCTCGTCCTCCGTGCATGACGCTGCTGCCTCTACCTATCCATGAAGTGCCGCCTCCCTACCATGCTTGCCGTTGTTGAGGAAGACAACCCTTCACATGGTGGTCAATGGTGATTGAATCTGACCGAATCTAGATCACTTTTGTTCAGATTCGGCTGGATCTAGACACCAGCAAACCCTGCATATAGATAGACGTCGTCATGACCTCCACTCCCTTCACTTCCTCCGGTATCCTCCACGTAGAGTGGTGACGACGCGATGAGGATGGCATGGGCGGTGTCGTTAGGGCCGGATGGCTTGACCGAGCAAGGGCGACAACGCTAGGCTAGGTGACGATGACGGCCAGGGGGACTGAGGCCACCGGATTGGCTGGACAAAGGCAGCGATGATGAGGCTCCAGATTAGTAGCAACGACCAGATTCGACCGGATCTAGCCCAGAAGTGGCAACCAAGACAGCCACTCGAAGAGGCGATGCGGAGGTTGGGGGAGGAGGTGCGATGGAGGAAGTCAATGAGGATGCGGAGGGGACGGAAAGCAGGGATGGCGGTGAGCACCGGTGACAAGTGAGGAAGAAGGGGAAGAAAAAAGACGAAGAGAGGAGATCAAATGAAGTGGCACCAGGTGAAAAGAAAATTTAGAAAATTAGATATATACCACTAAAATATTTGTGGTTTAGATATATACCATCAAAATACTTGGGTTCACTTTAATACCACCCACAATTCCCAAATATCTTTGATCTACCACTCCGTCTCCTTCTGTCACTTCTCCCAACGGTGACTTGCTTCCAAGGCTCGCTCGCCCCACTTGACTAGACTCACCCCTTCTCTCCTTCCCCTCTTCTGCATCCTTCAACCTCTTGTGTCATCATGCTCTGCTTCTCCAAAACTTGCAACAACGCATTGGCCGCCTCTTCCGTGCGGTACACGCCTTGCTCTGCTCCTCTCTGTAGGATCAAGGATAACCGACTAGAGGGGGGTGAATAGGAGATTTCTAAATTTTTCGGCTCTAATTGCAATAAATAAAATTACTAAGCAAGAATTACAATATTCACCAATTGAACCTAAATTCTCTAGGGTTCACTAAGTGCTCCAACAATCTAAGTATAAGCAAGAAGGGACAAGACTAATACACTTAAATTGCTAGAAATGTAAATTGTACTCAAGAATAGAAAATTCAAACCACAAGAGGATGAGACACAAGAATTTATCTCGTGGTCTCGGAGACTTGCCGGTCACCCTAAACCCACGTTGAGGTGACTTGAACAACTTCAAGCCGGCTCCAATCATTTGAGCCTTCCTCGATCACTAGGTAGTTCTTCCCCACTCCAGGTAGGCGAACTCTGGCCTTCATAAACTTACCGGGGCTTCTCACAATCTCCGTCGAGAAGCCCACCGCGCACAATCATCTCCAAGCCGTTTAGGAGGCGGTAACTTCTAAGAGAATAGAGTGATGACGCTTGCTTAAAGATGAATCAAGTATCTAAATAGCTCAAATCTATATGCAACACTTGAATGCTTTTTACTCACTCAAAAATGAGAATTTAATGCACTTGAGAGCAAAGGAGACTTGCTAGGACTCAATATGTATTCAAAGAGTCACCAAGAGCTTTTACTATGCAGGTGTGGGGTATTTATAACTCCCACCTACTATTCCAACTGTTGGGAGTGAGATCCTGAAGAAATCAGAAAATCCGATAGTACCGACGTGCAAATCCCAGTAGTACCTCCCCTATCCCAGCGGTCGATTTTAAGCATTTAATGCAACGGGAAAGAGCCGTTTGAGAAAGTCTGGTACTACCGCCACACAAAGTGTGGTAGTATCGACTTTTCTGGAGAGATTTGCTCAAAATCGACCTGCTTTGGAAAAAGGGTATTGCAGCATAAATCACGGTACTACCGTGATTCCGATACTACCGGAGTTTACCCCGCGGTAGTACCGCCCAAGGCATGCTCAAAACACCCCTTTCTACAAATAAACTACCGCTCATGCAAGTACGTACTTTCGCTCTTGCGGTAGTACAGCATATATAATGTCGGTAGTTCTGGAAAAAGACTGAGATATTTGTTAAAGAGGTGCTTTTCTGGAAAATACCTGCGGTAGTACCGGCTGTGCTGTAGACGAAAGTTTTGCTTTGTGGCACATGATCTAATGCAACAATCAATGATTTTTCTATCAAGATATGAGCCCTATGACAATTTATTCAAATTTAAACTATTAGTCATTAATCCCTCTTGATGGTACGACATTTAACCTATTAACCCGATATTTTTACTCCTAGCTCCGAGATCGGTAACAAGTTAGATGAATGTCCTTAAACTACATATACCTTGTGCTTAACCTTGTAGTTCCTTCTATGAACTTCAAACTTCTTAAGGTGCCAATGCGAGGACCAACCTATTCTTACAAGCTTAAGATAAATTGTTAGTCTTTTAACATAATTGTCATAAATTACCGAAACTTAATTAAAAATAGAAGCCTAGATGCTTCACTCTCCCATGCTCTGCTTCTAGCACGCATAGGAAGTTCCGAAGTTTACTGCACCACCTTCAAGCATCACCCCTCTTTGTATCCGGTTACATTTGTATTCTGGATGGCAGAAGTTAGGAGATGGCGCGAGAAACTGAGTTGTTTCATTCACTTCTGGACACGAGCAGTAATGCTGAAAAGAATAAAACTTTCATATCTTGTTATAGTTACAAGAACTTCATGTCCTTAATTTGGAAATCGGTTTCGGTTTAATTCATGCTTAGAAAATCACATCACAAACTATGTAACGTCGGGAAACTGGAGGGGATTAAGTTTGATGTCCATCCATGGAGATCAGTGGTGGCGCTCTGAGCTAGCCGTCGGTGGCTGCGGCACTACCTACAACCATCCAAGGTGGTGCCACTCAAACCTGGGCAATTGGTGGCGGCAGCGCTCCCTGCCACAGCGGTGGTGGACTCCTCTATGAGGGCGGTGGCATAAACCGAAGAGAAGAGAAAGGGGCACAAATGAGGACTTGGAAGAGGAAAAAAAAGCAAGAACATGGCAAGAAGGAGGCGCATCGGGGAACAAAGCATGGTGGCGCAAGAGGTTGGAGGATGCGAGAGGAAGGAGAGAAGGGGCATTTATGGGCTTGGTCAAGCCAAAAAAAGGGCGAGAGCCTTGTAGCTGAGTCTCTGTTATGGAGAAGTCACGGAAGGAGACGGGGTAGTAGATTGAAGAGATTTAAGAAGTTTGGGTGTTATTAAATTGAATCCAACTGTTTCAGTGGTATATATCTGAATTGTGAATATTTCAGTGGTATACATCTGAATAGCGAATATTTCAGTGGTATATATCCAATTTTCTCAAAAAAAAAAAGGAGAAGAGGAGAAAAAGAAAGAGGGGAGAGGAAGAAAACAAAAGGAAGGGAAAAAAGAGTAATGGAAAGAAGAAAATTAAAAACAAAAGAGAAATAGGGTGAAGAAAATAAGATATAGAAAGTGGAAATAAGTGGGTTTTGCTTAAGTCCAACAAAAATTAAGTTTGCAAGATTATCCATTGGAGGGAAAAATAGAGTAAAGGCATAGGAACGCATTTCGAAATTTGAAGAATCTGTCTTCTTTCTTACCACTTAGAACAAGGGAAAGATGCAGAGTAAAGCAAAGGGAAGTTTGCCATTTCGATCGATTTGATAGGAAATCTAACATCCAGTCTGAGCTCCGGTTTCGCGTACGACCGATGCAATCCGATGGTTAGCTGGTGCGCGCCGACCGCTGAAGCCCCTTCCGCCCATACAGTCACAACCTAAGCGACCTATGCTCCAAACCATTGATTCATCTGCCATTGAACTAGCTCTTGCATACCACTGTTGAAGGAAACGACAGGGAATAGAGTGCTCAATGTGGAAATGGTGCTCCATGAGTCTCCGAGGACAATGGGGAAGAGAAGAACTACTACTTGTGATATGGTGGCTTCCATGGCTTTTGGCCCCATAGATGATAGATCACCTGTTGGGGTATGGGTTAGTTCAGTTGTTGCTCACATCTATATGACCCCCTCATATGCGCTGATTGTATGTGTAATCATCTAGGTTTTGTTGTCTAGAAATATGCCGATCTTCTTAGTGTCATATTCTTAAATGTTTATGGGCATTGCGGTTATTGCCGAGCTATTTGCAAATCTCGGAAGATTATTTCAGTTTTTTGATTACTTGGTATGGCTAGGTTCTATTGTTCAGATTTTTACTATCTTAATTCTAGAGATTGCAGATTGTAGAATGCATTAGATATATCTTCAAATCGGAACTTCATGACTCCTGGTATGTTCAAAAGAACTACAAATGTTTTGTGCAATGTTATGATAGGCATCCCACTGAGCTTAAGCCCCTGTGCATCCACACTGTTTACAAAGGGTTTTGATAAATATCATCCGGATGTTTTCTTAGTAAAAAAACATCTAAATTTTAGAGTATTGGATCTGCGGTGAGATCCGTAAGACGTGAAGGGAGGTGGGATTGTGTTTTGATGGAAGGTTTGATACTTTGATTTAAAGGTCTAAAATTTGGATGTTTATAAGAAACAAAACATCCGGATGAAGGCTAGACATACCCGTAGATCAAAGGATCAAACCATCTATCAAAACACAATCCCACTCCTTTCACGTCTTACGGGTCTCACCACAGATCCAATACTCCAAAATTTGAATATTTTTTTGCTAAGAAAATATCCGGGGTGATGTTTATCAGAACCCCTAATTGAAAGCGCGGGGATTCGCTCGTTTATTAAATTATTAGTGGTGTTCACATGCATCACATCACATGCCCCGCTGCGTTTGTTTATTCGTCGCTCGCGGTTGGGTCAGAGGCGAGCTACTCATCCTGTTTAGGCCCTTAGGCTTCTAAAATTTGGAGCTTGGTCCCTTTGATAACCTTTTGTTTGGTTGACTTTGGCGAGTTCGTTACCAGCGTTGACTTACAGTTTAGAAAAAGTAAGAAGCTCGTCGTGACTTTTCACTGAGTTTGAATTAATACCGCGAACTTTGACTAGGTGTTGTAGTTTTGTCTAGCGTATACCTTTTTGCTTCCACGTAAGTAAAGTACAGGTATATCTGGAAAGTTTGTAATGACGGCGATTGCTTGGTGGAAGTCAACCTCTGAAAAGTTTTAGTCCTAACTTTTAGGATTAGTGTTCTTGTGTGTGTAGTTCTTTTGGAGGAGCAATTAATGTGTTTTGAGCATTTTAGGTTGAAGAGTTCCAAAGTAGAATATGTTCACCTCGGTTGTTCTTGGTTTCCTGATTTATTAGTACATTGTTAAAAAGGGGACGAGCTACGCATGCTTGGCAATGAACACATAAATTTACGTGACTGTTTCCACTCAAAAGATGGTTTCCAAATAATTCCACCTAATATGCTACTCTGTCTTGACAATAAACAGTCTCACTCTTGAAAAATGATATGTTTGCACTGTTAGCAGTTCATGCACTAGCTCCCTCCTCACTCGTCAAATACCCTGCTTTTAATTCCTCAAATAAGAACAAAATAGTCGTTGCTTTGAAGTAGTAGTAGGCTCGCAGCAGTGCAGCACAGACATAAAAGCTGTTAGTAACCGCTAATCAATGCTCCTTTGACATCGTTCCAATTTTCTTGGAAATCACCGAGGGCTGTTCTCAAAATGCACACAAGCTCAGGTTTCTTTCCGCAAAGGAACCTTTTCAGGGGATGGATTGGGAGAGTGGGAAGGCTCGAATGGTTGACCTGGAAAATGTTCGAATTAACAAAACTGAGTCGGTCAGAATCCTTAACGATTAGCGCTGGCTCTGCTCTGTTAACCCTGTTGTTTATTCAGATCTCTGGCCCTGCTGCCATGCGGTGACAGAACTAAAAACTTTCAATTGGGGTGTACACTTTACACATACAAATCTATAGTTTTTGTACAATAATTTCGTGACATCATAAATCCAATATGTATATTTAAAATTTGCTAAACAATATATTATAAATGGTTTTAAGGTCTTAAGAATCTCAAACTACCAAAATCAGAACTAATTCAATCAACAAATTTAACCATTAAAAATGTAATCTTGTAGCGTTTTTAAATTTTTTAAAGATACCGAACATATCCGACACCTGTAGATCCGCCCCTGCTGCCATGCCATGCCATGTTCCATCTCTAGAGACGTGCGCACCGCAGCTTGGATTGGGTGGCCTTGACCACGTAACTCTTGAGTTGTTTTATCGTTCATCTGATCTGAACAAACTAGCTAGGCAGGTCCGCGCACGGGCAGACTCACGGTGACTGAACAGATAGCCATCCTACAGTGTTTGCGATGTGAATTTTCTGAGTACATTGGTAGCTAGGTATTCACTTGAGAAACGGTCATGTTAAGCAGCGGTACAAAGAACTGTACATCAACAATTTGCATGCGGAGGGTAACAAAAATACTCTAAACATCCTTCGGAACACCGGCGGGCAGATATTTAGATTATATCATTCCACTAACCGGTTGCACATGGCTAAATGGCCAACCACCCATCGCAAACAATCCCTGAAACTTTTCAAGCCAAAATGCATGACTTCCTTGCCCAAGGTTAGCACCATGTTTAGCTAACCTGGAAATGCTGACTAGGTAATTCACATGTTCTGTATACAGAGGCTAACGAACATAAGCGGGGTGTATATTCTGTTGTCATACAAACAATTGATAGCCTGTACATATGAAGAGCGGTGGAACTAAAAAAAATTATATGAAGGTGCACACTTCACACATACAACTCTATAGTCTTGTATAATGATTTTGTAACATGATAAATCCAGCATATTCATTTGAAATTTGCTAAAAGTACAATATAAATAGTTCTAAGGTCTTAAAAATCCGAAAATACCGAAATCGAAACCAATTCAATCAACAAATTTGGACCGTTGAAGATGCGATGTTGTAGCATTTCTCATATTTTTAGAGGTCTCTCGTAAGTGCATAGTCATGATATCTTTGATACAATATTTGGGATAGAGCACACGTATTATAATAGAATGAAATGTAGCAGTGACAATGACATGCTATAAAATTGATATGGTAAGTATGAATGCTCGTGCTCTAGCTGTGACAATGATATGCTAAGTATAGCATATGAAGAGCAAGGAGGAGCCTCGATCTAGTATAACTATGTCGGGCAGATAGCTATACAGGTTATTAAACGGCGACAACAGCCGCGCCCGGCCGCTCATAACAACCCGCCGCGCATTTCGTCCGACGTGTATAGTACGTGCTTCTTCCGGATGGCAGCAACGGCGAGCGCGCCCGCCGAGGTGCCGTCCTACTTCCTCTGCCCCATCTCGCTGCAGCTCATGCGCGACCCCGTCACGCTCCCCACCGGCATCTCCTACGACCGCGCCGCCATCTCCCGCTGGCTCGCCCCGCCCGCCGCCCGTCGCACCTGCCCCGTCACGCGCCAGCCGCTCGCGCCGGATGTCCAGCTCACGCCCAACCACACCCTCCGCCGGCTGATCGGCTCCTGGCTCGCGTCCATCTCCCCCGGCTCGGCGGTCGACGAGGAGGTGGCCGCTCTGCGGCCCGTGTCGCTCGGCGAGCTCGCATCGCTCCTGTCCGACGCCGCCGCGGCCCAGGTCAGCGCGTTGAAGAAGCTGCGGGAGCTGGTGGCCGAGTGCGAGGACAACAGGGCAATACTGGAGTCCCAGGACGGGGTGTTCGACGTGCTTTCTCGTGTCTTGACCTGCGTCAGTGCTTGTTCGACGGCGCGTGAGGAAGCAGTCGCGGTCCTCGTGTCGCTCCGAATCCCGGAGCAGGAGCTCGTGGACGTCATGTCCAGGCACGGCAACCTAGCGGAGTCCCTTACGGCCGTGCTTCGCTCGTCTAACTTGCAGTCACGGGCGCAAGCCGTGCTGCTCGTGAGGTCGCTCATCGACGCGGCCGTGCCTTCCTGGGTGATCGGGCTGAACCGGGAGCTTCTTGACGAGTTGGTCCGCGTGGTCCGCGACCGCCTGTCTACGGGGGCGACCAAGGCGTCGCTCCACGCGCTCGCCGAGCTCTCCCCGTACGGCCGGAACCGCGTCAAGATCGTCAGCGCTGGTGCGGTGCCGGCGCTCGTGGACCTGCTGCTCGACGAGCCCGAGAGGCGCCTGTGCGAGCTCGCGCTGGCCTTGCTGGACCGGCTGTGCACGTGCGCCGAGGGCCGCGCCGAGCTGGTGGGGCACGCGGCGGGCGTGGCCGTGGTGGGCAAGAAGGTGCTGCGCGTGTCGGAGGAGGGTAGCGAGCGGGCGGTGCGCGTCCTGCGGTCCGTGGCGCGGCACGCGGCTACGCCCGCCGTGCTGCAGGAGATGGCGCAGGCCGGCGCCGTGGGCAAGCTGTGCCTGGCGCTGCGGTCGGAGCAGTGCGGGGTGAAGACCAAGGAGAAGGCGCACGAGGTGCTCAAGCTGCACTCCAGGGTCTGGAGGAGCTCGCCGTGTTTTTCTCCCAACTTTTTGGCGCTCTACCCATCATGAGTTCAAGACGAAGACGACTTCCTCCTGTTCGTCTGCATGCAGCTGTTGATTCATTCTTCTTTTTCCATTTTTTTTCTTTTATATTTACTTGGATACGAGAGAGAGAGATGCATGGGAAGTCGGAACTAAGCTTTTTTGGTCGCTCACTAATTCTTTCTCGTGTTTTTTTTTTTTGCCATTTCTCGTGTGTTTTTTTTTTCTGGTTTACGCATGTTAAATTTCACACAGAACTACGGATTCAAATCGCAAATTTCAGTCCGGCACCTGTGAGTTGTGCAAGGATCTTTATCAGATTCAAGTGAATCGAGGACCAAATAATTGTGATCATGCGTGATCCATGAACACACGTGCGGAGGAAATCGATGGATCCAACCTGAGTGGGAGCTGAACGTGTCATGCAAATGCTGAATTCGTATCTCAACTTGAAAGTTCAATTCTCCGGTTGAGTACAGTCCCATGCTTACTCCATAGTCCATATTCATTTAATCTGCATGATCTTGCAAAACCACTTAAACACAACTATTATTCTCAGGTTCAAAATACACACCAAGTCACATTCTCAGTATTCAGTGAAAACAGTAAGGCACTTCGGTGGTACTTGCTGAACATGGAAAAAAACGCTGAACTGCAAATACACAACCAGATACACACGGGCACCAGTAAAGCAATTGGCCTACATAACATATCAGATTTTCACCACAATTAACAATACTGGTATTATAAAAGCAGAAAAACCTGGTGCTATCCTAATTCTAACGGTATACTACATTTAGTCACTTCAGGAGCCTGCCTAGACCAATATTTTGCTACACTAAGGGAGTGTTTGGATTAGAGGTATTTCATTGGAATGTTTTGGGAACTAGTTCAAATTTGAACTAAATGCCAAAACCTCCTAAGGAATTACCACTCATCCAAACAGGGCCTAAGGCTTCCATCACAAGTTACAAAGACCGGCTGCAAGCTAGTTTAAGGTTAGAAGAACCACATGAATGTATCCGAATCTCTGCCTTCCTTATCAACAACACGTCGTGTTAACAATGGAGACAACATACATGTCTCAGCATGATTACATACACGTCCCAGCATGATACCTGATCAACTGCATCCATGGTTAGCTGAAACAATGCGAAGGAGCAAAGGTCATGGCAGGTGAACCCACTCACAGCGCTCCATTTGCTGAAGTACGGTGGTGCATTGGTGTCACAAGCAGTTAGAGAAACCTGTGGCTGGAATTGACGATGGATAGAAACTATTGCGTGGCAAGCTAATATTCTCAACACCTGCTGGCGACATAGAGCTTCCAGTGCTAGGTTCCAGAAGATGAACAAGTGCAAGAAATATTTCCATCCGAGTTACATCCTTGTTTGCCTGTACAAATTTCAATTTTTTTAGTAAACTATTTGTCCAGTGTACCCCACACCACTTGCAGCTCCATAATCAAGCTACACTAGAATAGGATTTCCCTAAATGGTTTTGGCACCAACATTCATAGCACTGCCTTAAGATAAAATAGTAAGTTGAAGAGACAAGGTAGATATATTACCTCAACAGCAAAGCGTGCCCAAATCTTATCTTTACGAACTTCCATCACCCCCTTAAAGATAGTCAACCCCAAACCTCTAATTTGATCAGCTATTTCCAAGAAGATTCCTCTCTCTTTACAAAGCATCTGAACAAATTATGATGTGTTTGTATCATCTCTCGGAACTAAACAGAACTAGAAAAAAAGAATGAATAGCAAGTACCTCCACAAGCATTTGATGGGGTGGGCTGAGATCCTCTACTATGATTGGGCATGTCATGGATTGTGTACCAAGTTCGAAGGCCCATGTTGCGCCACCCTCGAAATTATCTTTCAAGAGCAAGCCTCCCTCCTTACTAATTATCTGCATGTATGAAACAAATTTCACATTGATGATATTGCTGCATTTAAGTATCAAATATTAACCAATTAGAACAATATTTTGAACATATTCAAGAGTAAAATCACTTCAACTGCAAAGTCTGACAAAATGAAATACAGTAAGGTTTTACCTTTTTACCTATCTATATAGAGTTCAATTTAGTTGTACTTGATTAATTTAGATCTGCTATATTTCATCTCTGCAATAGAAAGCACTTAGCTGAAGAAATGTTAATTAGTTAATTGTAGCTGTTTGTGATGATTGGTAGTCTGTCCATTTGTAATTCACTAACTACATGTGCTGCTGTGTATTTTCATAGTTTGGATCTAATGGACGATTTTGTTCTTCTTCTGAGAAAGCCCATGGGCTTAATTGCAGAAGTAAACCCAGAATTTTATATTTCAGCAATCTACCCAAGGAAAATGAAACTATTAGGTTGCAGCATCTTTTGAAAACTTATGAGTTATGACAAAAAGGGTTTCAACAAAGCTAAAAAAATGGTTAGTTTTGACTTTTGACCAGTTTACAGTTAAAACTGACCTCTTTATTTTTAACTTTGGCTTCAAAATAACTTCATATCAAATTTCTTAACTAGTAAAAGGAGTTTACCCCCGCGCAGCCTCCCCCTCTCTTCCACGATGCGCCAAACGGTCATGTGTCATGCCTCCTTGTCAAAAACTGTGCCACCCTCCTACCTGTGTAGGGTGCAGCCCACTCCTCATTGTTCCTTGCAAAAAACCATTCCATGTGCACAGTACACCCTACATCCTCCCGTAAAGAAATTGATACAAAAAAAACCACCTCCGGACGTTCACGTAAGAAAACAACATAGAGAAATCGAAGGAAAATAGGAAATAGCCCCACTTCCTTTGCAATGTACTCGAACCGTCCCACATTGCCCTTTCTAGCCTGCTTTCTCCCTTTCCCTCATTGATACCACCTGCTCTCTCGCCTCTCGCTCCCCCACCCCCACTTAGTCGCGATCCGGACACCACCATTCTCACCTGCCATCGTGCTGTTGTGGCGCCGCCCACATCCACGTCTGGGCAAACGAAAGGGAAGGAAGATGTCAATGGGTGGCCTAGTGCTTGATGCAGCCGGCGTGCCACTCCCCGATGAGACGCTCGCGAGTGACGAGTTGTGGTTACGCAGCGATAGATCCCATCCTCCTCAACGGCATAGAAGGGTGAGTGACTTGTGAGAGTAGAGTTAGCGCATTGCATTGTCAAGATCACTTTCACTTCACTCTACTTCCATGGTACATGATGTTCATGGTTCCGTCCAATAGGTGTTTTGATCAAATGCTTCTATCGCAGGTCACGGCAACCAAGTACATGAGGAAAAATGGCGTCAATGTGAATTCTTGAATGGATTGTGAAGAGGTTTGGTTTTGTTTGCTGGTTGATCCTGTACCAATGCGGAGGTTGTCGAGAAGGGTTACTCTTCATTCATCCTTCTTAACTATTAGAGTAAATTTCACAAAACTACAAGTTTCTCGTATAAACTATCAGAAAACTACATATTTAACAAAACTACAGATTTTAGGAGAACTTTTGTCGCAAAACTACATGTTTTAGAATTGACCGTTTCTTGTAACGGGTCTGACAGTGTGGGTCCACATGACAGCCTCACACGACCTCATTTCCCTTTTCACTCGCGCGTGAGGCTACCACGTGAGCCCACTGACACCCGTTATAAGAAACGATCAATTCTAAAACATGTAGTTTTGTGATACAAGTTTTCCTAAAATATATAGTTTTGTGAAATAGAAACTAAAACCAGTGTTCTAAATAAAGGCTGTTAAGGCCTTGTAAACAACCGTTAAAACGGTAAAGATTCCCTACCCGTTACGTTTATGGATATTTCAAGGTTTGACGATTTTATCAGGTTGTTTATTCAGTTTAACGGCCGTTAACGTTTAACAGGCCCATTTTACCAGGCCGTTTATTTGGGTAAAGTTACAAGATTGCTATATGACATAGAACATTGTGACATACATGAGATGAATGCTAACTTTTCTTTTTATTGCCACTTGAGCAGTTTATTTGTTCAATTATGATTCTTTAATTACATTCACATCATGTAATCTTTTTTCTTTATGTTACCACTGTAGATAATTGTTGATAGCTTGGGTAGTTCTTCTATATGCATGAACGAAGATGAATTAGATGCTTATTTTGTTACTACAAACACATGTATATATTTATCTGAATTTTAAATAGTAAAACCGTTTACAAGACCGCTTAACGTATAAGCACTAAAAGGTGGGGTGACCGTTCGTTCACCGTTTACCGTTATTTAGAACATGTAGTTTTCTGATAGTTTGTACAAAACAACCCTATAGTTTTATGAAATTTACTCTTAACTATTATCAAGTTCGTACGCATCATGGCTTAACTGCATCTTTTGCATCATTCTTTCGACAGCAAGGTGAGAACAATATACACATCTTGATATTTGTTTCCTTGTTCTTGGACCCATTGATAGATTGCTAAGAGTGACTTCTTGTGATGCAGATTCACGAGGTGGACATACTGGTTTCGTCTAAGAACGACGAATGGGATGAGAAGTAGTCAGCTGAGCATCCGTCCCTGCATGGCGTGAAGCTTGCGTGAATCAATCATTCACATCTAGGAGAACTACTATTTGGTTGGGAACTACTAACTTGGGACTTGGGTAGCTAGGTGGAGCAAGATGCATGTGGCCTCGAAAAAGCCCTGGAGGCATTGCGGCAACATGAAACGGTGAAATGAGAGGACGTGTGCAGGCAAGTTGATTTATGGGTGTTCATGCTATAATTGAGGTTTGAATGGATGATCTTAATCTTCAGCTCTTTCTTGATCCATGCATTGGAAATTTGATTTTCTTATGAGATGAAGAAGGGTCATATTTATATTGCTAATTAGTAGCTTCCAGTAGCGTGCCTTGTGTTTTGCGTGTTTTACAGTATGGTAATTACGATAATCAGCACCTCGGGTTGAGTAGGTTGCCATGTTGCCTCTATCATGCCCGTTCCTGCACCAATTGGTAAACCTGATGAATATGCTTCCATGAGAAGGCAGCTTCGAGGTGTGCTTGTCATCCAAACGGAATCATCTTGGAAGCAGCAGGTCTAATCTAGAGAATTTAAACCATACATTGTTTTGTATAAAAACTCATTGCTTTGTTTGCTACCAAGACAAAGGTTTTTCCATGAGATGGGAACAGTGAAAATAAGATACGGATGTCCTGTAAATTATGTACAACACAAAATGCACTAATTTTGCACATAAATGACAACAAAAGAACTCACTTGCCATTGATTATGTAGGCTTTTGGTTTTTACCTGTTCAAAAGCAGATGGACTACCACTGATTTTATTCCTCCTTGAATGTGCTTATGTGAGGGCAGAAATTCATAGAAAGTTTTGTAACATGAATTTATAACATGAACACGCGGGTATTCGTTTTTTCTGATGTAGCCTATGGGAAACAATTTTTTGTATAAACAAGACTGCTATGTACCTCGTCGGCGTGTATACAATGATATTTTGTGGTAGCGTGCCTTTGCACATGGGCTTCTGATCACCTTGAACATGTGAACTAACAATACATTATTTTTATATAATATTCTTTACTATATGTTCTGCAAATATGCTTTTTATACATCATGTATATTGGAAACTCATCTTATTTTGCTTTTTTAAGAGTTTAGCACTTATAGTATTGTTTATTTGAGATCTCCACGTAAAGTATTGTTTATTTGAGATATTCGTTGCAACGCACGGGCACTCCACTAGTAGTTATTAAGTGCAGGTTGCAAAAAAGACTTGATATGCGCTAACTGCTTCTGCATAAATTAGCCAATGCTGCTTTCTGAAACTGTAGCTAGATGTGCAAAAGGCTCTTGGAGATTTGCTCACAGCCAGTGTGATGTCTCTTTTATAGTAGATCTATTGATCATGTGTTGTCTCCTTCCTTGTCTGAATTCTGTGAGAATTCCTTGGTCTCCAAAGTGAATGTGGACCCTCCAAGCTCACCTCTCACATTTATCACATATATTTACACGTGTGCATTGATATCACGGCATCGCCTAGTCGCCGCCTAGGCGTCCTGGCGGCCGGATGGGGGCGCCAAGGCCGAGCGCCTCGCCTGGAGAGTGTCAGGTGACCGCCTGGGACGTCCAGGCGTCGCGGCGGCAGATTGGACTGGAGGCCGGGTAATAAGAGGAGTCACAAGCTATGTATGTGTGTAACCCAACCCTAGAGCATTGCGTGGAGATTGGAGAAGATGGGAGGCCGAAACTGCCGGGTAAACCTAGAGCTTCGCAGCCAGGCCCGCCACCTCCGCCGCCTCCACCGACTGGCGACGGTAATCCCCCTCCGCCTCTGCTACTGCAGCCGCCGCCTACTGAATGTGCTAAACTGCTGATGCTTCAAGTGCTCCAAAGTAAAGATCCTAAATTTTGCAGCCTTCAACCAAAAAAGGTTCTATAATAGTATTGAAGTTTTCTTAGTGCTTGGCTGACATGACATGGATTTTGGACTGAATATGGGCTCAACATGGGTTCTTGCACTAGCTCTTGAATGTTTCAAAAATTGAGATACCTATTAGATTTTACTCTTTTAGTTGCCAACTTGCCATAGTGATTCCTAATTGAATCTCCCATCCGACTAGGATATCTGGATCAATTGAATTTTACTCTTTTAGACTTAGATATAGATGTTTGAATGTCCTTGATCTTGGAACATTCTTAGTTTATTTTCAAAAAATGGAATATAGTATCCATGGTTATTTAGTAATTCAGTACATTAGTATATTACTATATTTGGTCACCTAACTGTCGTCCAGGCGCCTGGCGTCCAGGCGCCCTGAAGCGACTAGCCTCGCCGGGGCGCCGTGATAACCATGCAGGTGTGTTCTACACTTCGGCCAAAATTTGCTTACTTACGTCCATTCTCAGTAGTAGCAAACTGATGCAGAAAGTTGAACCAAAAAAAACATGATTACTGTTTGAACTAAATCAAATCCTATAACTAGTTTGAATTTAGAGCTTGTCTAAGTCAGCCTAAGCAGATTAATCATCAAAACACACCAAAAAGCTACTTCATCATCTTACCCAACACTGGAATAAGAAATAAGTAGTTTTATGTTAATTGCTGAAAATATCTGTTTACACCTATTGAAATTTCGATGGTGTTTCTCATTAACAGATGTTCTCTGTGCATACGAGCAGTAGATAAATGCTGATGAATCATGAAAGAAATTAACTCAGAATAGGTACTAACATAAAATATACCTTTGGCTCCCCAGATTCCTTCAACTTATCAGCATGCTTTGCAACACTTTGCAAGAAAAGCATATGCTTAATGGTTTTCTCCAGTAAAGCATCAATGCTACACTGCTCAAACAAACAGAAATGTAAGTACTGAAATTAAAAGGATTAAAGTTTGCGTAGGTTTCATCCAAAAGTCAAGGACTCAACGTAGATCTCTCTGAGTTGAGAGATGTTACCTTTGAGCTGTTAGGTACTATTTCACGAAGCTCCTTTATACGGTCTTGAATCATTTGGCGATCTTTGGGCCTCGGTCTTGGGTTCTCTCCTGGTCTAGGTCTCTTCTTGTTTGATTTACCAATCTCATTAATCCTTTTACACTGTCCAGCTGAAAGACCATCGGATGCTTGTCCAGCTGAAAGGCTTTCGGATGTCACACTCTGGCTGTTTTCAACCCAGAGCCTTATTTGTGATTTGTAAACTTGCGGTCTTTGAGAGCATCCTTTGGATTTATCTATACCAGAAGAGGATTTCTCAAAACTTGCAGCAGGTACTTCAGTTTTAACCGATATGGGAGAAACACCGGGCAAATTGCAAAAGAGTTGCCTTGATGACGATCCTGTGGTATGTGGATAACAACTAGAATGAAATGATAGACTGTCAACGTTTGCCACTGAAGTGCTACATGAAACACTAGCATCCAAATTCTGCTTGCGCCCTGTGCTCATCTTTGAGACTATTGCATCCAATAGCTGGTCTGGATCAGATTCTGTGATCAATCCAGTGAAATCATCATTCGTACCCCCAATGAAAGACTTAACAGCTTGCTCTGAACCACAGGACATTGATTCAGGATAGTTTACTTCCCTACCATTCAACCCTCTTGGCTTCTGCTGAGGCTGTAGTACATCAAATAAATCATTCCCCCCAGTCAGCTGTAAAGGTATTGGAGATGCCGGAAGCTCAGGCAAGTCACTGGAACTGGTGGTATTTCTGCTTTCTAAAGAATAAAAGCTACTCTTTCCAGAGACAACATTATGAGAAGTCTCCCCGTGAATAGCATTTGAATTGCTGGAGACAGTACCCTGAAGAGTGCCAAGAAGCGATTGAAAGCAGTTTGAATATTGGGAATGGTCAATGAATGGGGCATCTGAACTTGCAAAAGAATCATCTTCATCCTTTGTATTATCTGAAATGGACATTGTCTGAAACTTGTTCACAGATGTAGCATTGCTTGTCTGAAAATCTACTGAATGATCCTGACACGTCATAGCATCCACTTTATTGAGAATACATGTTTCACCAGTACAACCTGAAGCAGCAGTGTCACTTTTTGTTATTTGCATGCCCCCTTCCATGAAAGAACCACGTTGTTCTATGCTTAGACACTTCCTTTTGCCTGAAATAGTGATGTTGGGTTCTTTGAGGGAGCTAAAAACATGTGGAAATGCAACATGCGACGCTTCAGAATATGAAAGTTTATTTTTCTGTTGTACTGTTGACTTATTGCCCTCTGATTGACTGTTCAAAAGAAAGGTGGATCTATTGTCTGATTGAACCAGTGGTTGGAAGAGATCACAGCGTGATGCTAGGGTCACTGGGCGACAGAAAGTAGCTCCAGCATAGAACTGTTGTACAGGGTGGAATGACTGAATCATAGAGGCTGGTGACATTTGATGCCTGAAGTGGTGATTAATCCTGTCATCATTAGGCAAAGAAGCATTTACACTACCAGGAAGGTCTCTCAGATGTGAAGAGGTAGGCACACCAAGTGAACTGTGAGCCAATGTTTTCATAGTAGGATCTTGTAAGAAGGTATCACGTGGAACAGCAGCAGTTGAACTACCGAGCTGCCCAAACAAAGATCTGACATGAGCTATCAACGCTGCATCCTCCATAACCTGTAGATAGCACATCATTGAAACCACTGAATATCGCATTGAATAAATTGGACAAAGTAGCAGCAGAATCCAAAACTTCTTTTTTGTTTGTGGTAGTTCAGAAGGACCAGCTATCTAGAGGAAATTACACCCATAATCTAATGTTTAATCAGGATAAAAAATAGTGGAGACACACTGTTCAATTCTAAGGAAACCTCTCGAAAACTGGCGAGAGAATAATTCAGGTTCACTGAAAGTACAACAGTAGTAGATATAAAAAATAGTAAGGCTCTAAGATGAATCAGAACACCAGGTCCTACTCAGCAATTCTGAATATACATATCATAACCAGTGTTACTTGGACAAGGGCACGGGAGTCGGAATCCGACTCGGATTCAGGGTGTCCGATTCGCAAAAAAATTTGGACACGGGAAATGCTACTCGGAATCGGATACGGGTGTCGGAATCCGACTCGGATTTGAGATGTCCGATTTGGCAAAAAAATTTGGACATAGGTATCCAAGTAACACTGATCATAACGACAATTGTATGTCCTGAACCTATAAAAGAAGGGCTTTTCTCTTTAGGTAAGAGTGAGCTTAGTTAGATGGATCAAGGATGAGAGTATTGAAGCGGGAACACTACTAGGAGATTGATATTCATGGCACTTGCACCAAAAACAAAATGAACAGTGCACTTACCATTTTCGTTGAGCCAAGCTGAATAACGCCTTGTGGAAGGACAGGTATCACTGCAACTGTCTGTTAAGAAGCCAGCATCCTTAGATTAACACGAAGAATGGGGAAGATGATCATAATTTTTAATAGAGTATGAAAGAAACAGCAGCCAGACCTGTATTCCTGCACAAAACTGGTCCTTCATTTCCAGTAATACCTGCATGAAGATGGTAGTAGAGAGTTATAACAATTGAAACCAAGCTCGCTTGCTTCCACAAAACAAAATACAAATAGAGTTGGTAAAACAAGCTGCATGATCTCACAAGTAAATTAACAGTGGTTTCTACTATGGAATTGTGAAAACTCCACAAATTGGCACCTCATTCGGAACAGTGCAAACCACTGTCACCATTTCTGCTGATAGTCTAATACAAAGTGTCCATAACAACTAATTTATGAATCAGTCAGCGCTGCAAGCCCGAAACATAACTTCAAGGTGCCGCTTGTGGTAATTAAGGTCTATATATACTCCAAATTTGAGCTCAGATCTCAGAATTCACAGTTCAACTTGCCCTACACCAACAATTAGAAGAATATCACAAGCAATTACCTCATCTGCTTCCCCACAGTCATCAAGACTGTCACGAAGGATCCACCGGTGCGCCCCCGTCAGCGCTGCCTGACCAATCACCCTGCCCAGCCACAGCCATAGCACAAACCAAATCACACTTCTATCGCATAGCATCGTACAACCAAACCTAAAGCGCTACAAATACAAAAGGAAACCCAAATTACCCTTCTTCCGCGACGTGGACCTGATGCACCATGGCCTTGTGCACGAGCGCGTCCACCCTGTCGTGGCCGTGGCCCGCGGCGCCCTCGGGTGCGTGCCCCTCGCCGCCGCTCCGCAGCGCGGCGGCCTTCTCCTTGAGCAGCAGGTCCATGGCCTCGAAGCCGGAGAACGCCGGCGCGCAGGCCGCCCGCTCGCAGTGCCCATCCCCCCACACCAATTGCCTGCCGCACAGAGCCAAAAACGAAAGGGATCCCAACTCCTCAGCGCTCCGTTTGCCACTTAAACGAACAGCCCCAGAAAAGGACCACTTGTTTGCGGAAGCAGCAGAGCAATTGATGGCATTTATTGAAGTCCTAGGAAACAAAAAAAGTGCATATTTTTGCCAAGTCCAGAGTACTCGCAGCTGTACTACTAGTAGCGGCTGAGCTGAGTTGTAGGAGAAAGTAAGCAGACGAGACGAGATCATGGGAGGTGCTCACAGTTTCTGGGAGTCGGCGGCGCGGGTGGTTCTCCAGAAGACGGCGTAGGACCAGCCGACGTCGGCGCAGAGGCGGCGGAGGGAGTCACGCAGCGGGGTGGCGCCGGCCATGGGATCTGGCTCGCGCCGCTCGCTCGCCGGAACCCTAGGTCTTGGTTGGGCGCGGACGGCTAGGGAGCGCGGTGCGTAGGCATGGAAGGAATCCGAGGAGAGTGGGAGTGGGGGATTGGTGTGCTGCTGGTGCGCGTGTTGGGAATTTTTAGTAGCAGGAGAGGAGGATTGAGAGCCTGCAACAGGGTTAACAATTTCGATTTGGCGAAAATCAGAAATCGGAAATATCGAATCGAAAATCGGTAAAAAAATCGTAGAGTTTCAAAATCAAATTTTTTGAAAAAAAAAATTCAAAAATCGACTGTTTCCATAGAAAATCGCCCGATTTCCATGAAAAATCGACATACAAGTTGAACTCATTTGGTGGTCGATTTTTAAGTGATTTTCGTCGATTTTCTTCAAAAATCGAGCAATTTTCACCGATTTTCGACCGATATACGTCGCACAAATTTTTTCGAATTTTTTTAAATTTTTTTTTGAATTAATCGGTTTATCGAGCGGTTTTAGAAGTCGAGCCGTGGCGATACAGGCGAAAATCGAGCAATTTTCGTCGATTTTTTGAACCCTGGCCTACAACTTAGCAGTTAAATGTGACCAGGGATGAAAATGAAAGAAAAATTTATGAATTTTTTTTAAGAGAATAACGAAAACGGAATTTTTTTTTAAACGGTGATAGTTTTTTTAAAAAAATAGGAGAGCTAGTTCCTACGAAAATGACATAGAAATTCCATATAATTCTAATCGAAAATTTCGACCGCACAAGACCCAGTACTCAGTCCGGCGACTCAAGCCCAACTACCAAGCACAAATCCTAGGCTCTCAAGTCTCAGCACAAATACACCCACCCGAGTGCTTCCCGGCTCCCAGCCTCCCTCGTCCTTGCCGCAAACTTGCAATAAATGTCGACCACCACGCCACAGCAGCTGCGCGGTGCCCCACCGAGCCGCCTGACCGAGTCCTCCCGAGTCATCCCCATCGCAGTCAGAGTGGCGCCGCCTCCCCATTCACAGCCGCAGCTGCACCGCCGACTGAGTCCTCCCGAGTCGTCCACCACCGCAGGCCACCCCCACCGACGACCCCCACCTCGTCTCCTCCCACCGCGCCTCCCCCTACCGGTGAGTGCACTCGATCTCTTTGTTTATTGTTGGGTTGTTAGCACTGAATCTGTAGAGATAATAAGATTCATCCCCAGCCTACACAATGAAGTGATGTCTCTCTACTTTGATATAATGATAATTTTGATAATTGAAATTGCTCACGTTAGGACAAATATATTATTAAACCTTTGTAGAGTCATTATAAGGCTTGCAAGGATCTGGCCCATAATATTAGAACACAAGTTTACTGATGCAATTTTGTAGAAGTTCTCTAACTGGGGTGCTGAAGCCATTGGCCTCCATGTAACCCCCTCTTTTGCCAAAATTGTACTTGGAGAAAGACTCATGGGTCATAAGATTTCACCTTTAGAACACAGACTGGATTGATACTAATGCCAGATCCTCCCTGTTGTATCCCATGGATCTCACTATCTTCTTGAAAGAGCTAAACGCCTTTTTGCCAATATAAATTGTCTCTTGGTACACCTAGCAATGTTAATAATACCAATATTATGGGCAACATTTTTTTTCATAAACAACATCATAAATTGTGAACAGAATATTTGTGTGTAAATTGCATACCGGTTCTTAGGGAACCAGATCCTTGGCAGTCACTGGGCAATCCAACCGTTGGATCGAGCGAATCGGCGGTCCAGATTGGAAAAAATGGGTTGCTACAGTATTTGCTATAGTAAATTACTACGTTGTTTTGCTACGTTATCCGAAACAATCTCGCACGTCTGATTTTGATCGAACGGTCGGACGGCAACTGCAAACTTAGCAGTTACTACTACAACTGCACAGGATCCTTATCCGGTTCTTAGACATTGAATTTGTTGACCTTGAGCCTACTGTGATATGAGTAGTATGCTTTTTTTGTAATCCATTTGTCTATGTTTATTATTATACTATGATGTATTGGTTGGTTTTGAGGTAAACAATATTTACATATCCTTATTCATACTATGCTCAATGTTGGCTAATGTTTTTAAGATGTTGTTCCGTGTAACTACAATATCATTCAAAGTTGGTATGTTTGGATAGATCATGTATTATGTTCTTGTGGAATTTTTCGCTTTCATTTCTATATCCGCTCCGTTCCGTTCCGCATCCGTTTTCGGGGTTTTCGATTTCGTTTCCGTTACCAGTAAAAAATATGAAAATGAAAACGAAACAACTATTTACCGACCATTTTTGTTCGTTTTCATCCTTACATGTGACCATCGGATAAAAAATGGATAGGTATTTTGAGGACACTGTTTAAAAGTATTGTAACAAATATTGTTGCACAGTCCTAATGGTTTATTCTCCCGCTCGAGCCATCCAGACTGCTTGCACAGGATCTGGAGAGAGACGACGTGGTGGGTGGTGTGTATACTGTAGAGTAGGGCAAGGAGATGCGAGAGGATAGGCCATCGTCATCATTCCCCCCACCAGGGGCATTCTCGTCATGCAGCAGTGTTCAGGGTTTTTCCATCCACTTTCCTGTATTTGGATAAGCACGAGATGCTAAGTTCTGAAAATAGTCAAATGGTTTGTACTAAATCCATTGTATTTTTTAATCTTACGGATGCTAAAATATGAAAACAGACTTGTCCTCGGCGTTATAGTTTCAGCTTCTAGATTATAGTATCTGGATTAGAGGAGAAACTGTTTCTGATTATAGGAGAATCGAGTTGGACTGGCCGCGACTTCTAGGTTTCGGATCGGATCGGCAAAAATCAGATTCCAGTCGGATTCTAATTTTATGTAGAGAGCAGCTTTTAATTGTAGGAGAAGCTATCCAAAATTCTTCCCTTCCGTAAATAATCTGTTTTTTTAAACAGACTTAAACGAACTGGCCATAATTTCTAAACATGCTAGGTGACGATTGCACAGATGGTCAAATAGTAGCTCTATTGACAAGCGCAAGACGTCGGTTAGAAGCGCCACTGTGTCAACTAATTGTAAGATAGAAGTACTAACTTTTAACTTCGATGAAAATGAATACGCACAATAAAGGCTGCATCCATGGCAAGGTTGAAAGGTAATTAGCAACAATGGACAATGAATGAAGAAGTAAGCGGAAAAGTTGTCAGTCGTGTACGGCGGGTAGCCTATGAAAACGAAGAAAAGGGGATAGGACTGGGACCTGAATGAATCTCCGAATGTTTTTGTAAAAAAAAATACTTGGGTTAGTAATTTGAAAAAAAAATGTAAATCTGATAAACAAACAATCTTTCTCGCTATTATTGAAGACTAAGCCTGATTCCCTAAGTATATCATGATTTCTAATAAGCTGCAAATATATAAAAAAAACATGACACTAGTTTTCACATGTATATGCGGCAATGCAGCTGTAGCTCATAAAAGGTGGCTTTTATTACTTCATTGTATTACTAAAAGAATGCTTATGATTTGTTACGGATAAAAATAATATTACTCATCACGTTAAGCTTTTGTTGATCATTATGCTCTTGGCTCCGCCGTAGTGCTTGGTCGAGCTCAGTCCCGACCAATACCATGCATCTACCATCGAGTTTGGTTTACACTGCACCCTTAGCTCCGCCCTCGTTTTTTTTGCATCACATCTTTGCTGCACAACACGAATGGAGATTGTTGGGATAAATATTATATTTTTTATTAATTAATTTGTTTGTTATGGAACATTTTTTATTTTTTTTGTTAGAGATTTTTTAAGGGTAGAAGAGTGATTTGCTAAGAGGTGAGTGGAGATTGAGAAGATGAAGAACTCTTATTTACCATCACTATATTGTTTTTAAAGAGTAGTAAAGGTCTTCCCGCATGTACAGTGGTTCTTTTTAAGAGTAAAGATCTTCCCTCATTCTTTTGGCCATTCTACCGTCCTGTACGTAAGGCTGACAGTGCCAGAGAATGTTGCGGTGTTAAGATCTGCGGAGTGCGGATTAGCTATTTAATTAGCGCCTAGGCCGCAGATTAGGTGTTGCAGTTAACAATTCTTATAATCAGCAGTAGCCTCCGTTTCTTTTGAGGATGGTGCAGTACTGCAGTCCTTTTTAATGCTAACCTGAATTCTGAACTCCACTGTTTGCGACTAATCAAGTTTTGGCTCGTCGTTACCGATGGTTTGGTCCACTTGGGCCGTAGCATAGGAGTATGGATCGGTGTCTGGATGGGATTACTCCTGATGAACATGGCTGATTGTTTGATTTCAATTGTTTAAGGGGGACAGGATTCGAGTAATTTACTGACGTGACAGTGCAATTGAGACTTTTATTATTATTTCATTTGCCTGTCTCCTTGGGACAAACCACGGGGCTAGCCTAATCTATGCCTAATGCCTTGGAGGTGCAACTCTGTTACCATGACAGTTTGAAGAATGAGTGAATTTTCCAGCACAGTCGTAGAATGGTAAGCAATGGCCTTTCTCTGGCCCAGTGCCGTGGACTAAAGGTTCGCAAAGCCAACGAAAACCGGTCGGTTTTTGCGAAAACCGAGCTTGTCGAGCCAGTTCGGTATTTCAAACTGAGCGGTAAACCGTGGAGTTCAAATATAAATTTAAAAAATTTGAAAAAATTTAGCAAAATATGTTAAATGTTTTTGAAAATTTTTGTATGAGGTCCTGAGGCAATTCTAATGATGCTATAAAATTTTTAGATTATTATCAGAAATGTGTATCTTAAAAAAAATTTGACAGTGATACTGTCAGAATATATGCTCTTCAATTTTTTTATTTTTTAGGGGCACAAAATGAAGTCTATTATTTCTTAAATTTTTTGTGCGATGTTAGAACGTAATTACAATGATTTTTTAAAATTTTTAGATGATTATTAGATATGTGTATTTTTTAAAAAAACTGAAAGTGCTATTATCATTGTATGTGCTCTTCTGTTTTTGATTTTATATGGGTACTAAATGAAGTCTAATATTTATGAAAATTTTAGTGCATAATCCTCTAGATCTATTTATGGTTATATTAAAATTTCAGAATATAATAAATCTTTTAAATATTTATAAAAATCTAACAGTGTCTTTATTCCTTTTCATTAATTGTTGTTTTGGAATTTTTTAGAAGAAATAAATGATTTCAAAAATTGTTTAAATTTCTTTGAGGTGTTTTATATATTAATTTGGATTTTTTGTATTTTTTTTTTGCAATTTTTCCTTTCATTTTTCACCATTTTTTCTTCTATCGTCGTTTCTCGACAAAAACCGACCGGTTTATGGTTTTTTGAATCGGTTTTGATCAGCTGGTTTAACTTTCGCAAACCAATTGGTTTTCACCAAATTTTGGTAGAATTTCATGAAAAAACGGTGCCAACCAGATTTTGGTTTTCGAATGCAAAACGAAAATGTGAACCCTGGGTGGACTAGGTCCCAGCTTGTTGCCCGATAAGCAATCGTGCTTAGCTTATGAGTGTTCAAGAGCTCACGTCGGCCCTCATTTTGAGAAGCCTAGTATTGCAATTTGGGCAAGCTTACTGCTAGGGTTTCAAATTTTGTTTTCGGTTCACGCCATGAAGATGGGTGAAATCCAAAATTTTGATGAAATCTCAGAATTTGTGATGAAATCCAGTCAAAATTCAAAAAGCAAATTTGAAATCCTGAATTTTTTAAACAATTTTTTTGAAATTTTGACCAAAATTGTTGAAATCTTAGCAAAATTCAACCGAGTGAAAAATGGTCAAAACGATGTTAGAAAATTTTGAAAATTCTGTGGATGGTCATCACACAACACTAATGTTCCCATAAAAATTTTAGATGATGATCAAGCCTTTGAATTTAAAAATTATGACATTGCTACTGTCCTGATAAAAGGCTGACCGACAAATTTCAACTAAATGAAAAATGGTTCAAACCACATTAGAAAATTTTGAATTTTTTTATGGTTCTGACGCATCACTAATGTTCTCATAAAAATTTTAGGTGATGAACAAGCCTGAGGAATTTTTAAAAATTCGAACAGTGTTACTGTCCTGAACTCCACATAAAAGCCTTATAGTGGGAGAATTTTTGATAGAGAAACAAAATAGGTTTAGAATTTTAAAACTTTTATAGAAGGGTTCTGAGGCAATTCTTAAGCTCTCTTAAAAATTTTGGATCATGATCACACTAGAGCAAATTTATAAAATTCTGACAAGGGTAGTGTCTCATTTATGTTCCTTCGATTTTTTATTTTTCAAATATAACAAATGAAGATAAATCCTTTTGGAATTTTTTTGTGTCATCCTAGACTGCTAAATATGGTACCATAAATTTTTTAGAACATGATCAAGCTTGTAAATTTTTATAAAAATCTGACTGTGCTTTTCAAACCCTGTGAAATGGCCTTCCGAAACTATATAAATTGGAAAAATTGATGATTTGCCCTCATTTTCTTGTGCCATTGATTTGCGCCGTAATGTCTCACTGACATACTTGCCCTGGGACCATATGTCAGTGAGACACATAGGGCAAATCATCTATTGCACCAACTAAAACGGGGCAAATCATCAAATCTCCCATATAAATTCTCGTACCTCTTCCATGGCATGGATTTGTGATTGCCGAGTTGGTCAGCAACACTAAAACCCTCCTAGAGGTCTTGGGTTCGAATCCCACTCTGGACATTAATTTTTAGATTTTTAAACTCTTAACCTATGGTCCAAAAAAGTTGCGTTGATCTATGCTCGAACCCAAAACTTATGGTATGCTAAGGGAGCACTTCACCATCTGAGCTATAGTCGGGTGTTGTCATGTTATGTGCGCACAATGTTATGAGCATATGCCTTCTATATAAAAAAAATCGGTTGTCGGGACTCGAACCCGCGTCTCTAGGCTAAGAGCTAACTCTCCTAACCAGCTGGTTTATATGCATTCCGGTTCAAATCCGGTGGATTTTGTAGTGATTTCGGTTCGGGAGGCCAAAATCTCGGCGAAATTGGACAAAATTTTGCCGAATTTTCTGAAATCACTGTAGTAATTTGATTTTTTTTCCAATTTTTTTTATTCGGTTGGGATTTAGAATCTCGTCCCCGGCCAAAATCCGAAAATATCGCCAAAATTTCGCTAGGATTTTGAACTATGCTTGCTGCTAGAGTACTACCACTAACCCCGCTGAGGCGATCGAAAAGCATCGCTCTCATGCACACGCCCCAGTCTGGGTTCAAATGTGCATGCTCATAGATTAAAAACAGATACACAAGTATACATGTTAAGTAAAATAGCTCCAGAGGACGTAAAACTTCTAATTAAATCCTTAGCGTGTGTAGAGAACACACACGTATATATATATGCATCTAGTGCGTAATTGTGGTGTACGTCTACTTATATCTAAAACCCCCCACATTCTCGTTGACCATGTTGTTGTATGTATCGGTGTGATCCGCCTACTTGAGTAGCCGCCGAGCTCGTTATATTGGGAAGCTCTTACTCGATGAATCTGGGTGTTACGAAGTGTCCACTCACTCGTAATATTGCAGCTCTGAGCCTGTGACCTATTGTCACTCTATCCGTTTTGTCGGATGGGAGTATCATCCTCCTGCACGGCTGCGAAGTGATCACTTTTCTAACCCCATTATCTCGTTTTTTCGAAATTTAGCCTCCTCCCCATCGCGGAACTTGCCTCCCACGCTCCCCTACCCTTGGGAGGCCGCTCCCCTCGCTAACCAGCTGCGGCAGGCCCCTCCCATGGTCGCTGAGCTTGGCAAGTCGCCACTCCAGCATTCGCCTTCCTGGCAGGCCACTGCTTCTGTGGTATCATTAGCTCCCATGCTCCCCATGCGCGGCAGGCAACTCCTGTCTTTTGCTACGCCTTTCGCGGTGGGGGAGTGTCGAAGGTTAGAAATCGACAATAAACTTATACTTTCAGGTACCTTCGGGTTATCAGAGCCAAGCACAAAATTAGAGGCACACGATGTAGAGATGTTCGAGCCCCTCGGCGGAGTAACACCCTACTTCCTGTGTGAATGATATATGTATGTGGTGGATGGAATACAGAGCAATGTGTCTAGCTCTAGTTACAAGGAAGATTGAACTTAGGCTAAAGCTAAGCTAAGGTTGGAGGTTGATGAAGCTCGGGGGTGAAGGTCTTGCATCCTTCATCGATATCCTCAGGGGTCACCTGCCACGGATCTTGTCGAGGAGGGAACCCGCGCCGTACAGGCGAGTGGCCCCTCGAGAGCAGAGACTCGCTCCATCGGGCTCGACGCGCGAGAGATTGGCCCCTCGAAGGTGGGGACTCATTTTCCCATCGCTCGCGATCTTCCTGGTCACTTTCCTCCCTTCAACCGCGAAGGACGTCACGCAAATCTCATCGATCGTGAGGAATACAATCTCATAGATTCTCGAGACGCCCCTGATGGGGGTTAGTGCGAACCGACTTGGAAGCGCGTTGTTTGAGCTAGCCATCGCCGATCCTACTGCTCGATGGTGGTGGGATGGTTCTGATCGCTGACTTCGGGCACCCTGTTGGCTAGGGCGTCTAAGTCTCGAGTTGGCTACTCGAGCGGTCTAGGCTTGCGCTGCATCGAGCAGTGTCTTCATCTGGTCAAACACTAGAGTCATCGGGTTGCTTTGATCCAATGGCGAAAGAGATTTCAACAGCATGTGAGCGCAATGGACATTTTTCTTAGGGGTGCTGAAGATGTCGCTGTTGTGGCTCTGGTGAGACGCTGCTCTTGGAGTGCGACCGAGCCTGCCATTGCGGTCGAGCTGTTGAGGAATTTGTTGTCCCTGAAGATCCTGCGCCCAAGGGTGCGGCGTCATCGGATCATCAAGATCAAGTTGCCTCGATATATTGGCCGCTATTCCGACTGTGGCCACGTCTGCTAGATCACACCGATGATCTGTGGTATTGGGAGCAACAGCGTTTGCAGGATCTTGAAGCGAATGCAGGGGGATTTGTCGTCCCTAATCACCTGCGGCATCTACCCCTGGGTTCCTTTCTTGGGAACTACCGGCAGTAGCACTGTTGTTGGCTTCGGCCATGAACACGCATCGATTTGTCGTGCTGCTGCCCTGGTTGCTGCAGCTGTCGTTTTCGCCTTCACTCTTCGTGTCGATGCATATGAGGACGTTGGGCTCCGATCACAGGTGCTTGGTCGATGGAGCTGGCCGAGCGAAAATTGTCGCACGGGTAGTCGCTGGAAAATCCAGTGTGAGCGCGCACCGAAGACATGCTTGATCTGCAAAAACAGTTGAAGGCCCCTACCTGGCGCGCTAACTATCGAAAGTTAGAAATCGAAAATAAATTTACACTTTCGGGTACCTTCTGGTTATCAGAGTCAAGCACAAAATCGAAGGCACACGATGTACATAGGTTCAGGCCCCTCGGCAGAGTAACACCCTACTTCCTTTGTGGATGATATATGTATGTGGTGGATGGAATACAGAGCAACGTGTCTAGCCCTAGTTACAAGGAAGATTGAACTTAGGCTAAAGCTAAGCTAAGGTTGGAGGTTGACGAAGTGCGGGTCACTGACTCCTGGTTGCTCTGCACAAAGGCTCTAAAAAGTCTTCTCTTCTTCTGGTCTAGAAGTCTTCTAGTTTTTCCTTGTCCCCCTTGAGGGTCCCTACCCTCGGCCTTATATAGTCGGGGTAGCCCGGCCTCAAGTCGAGTTATAATCGGTTTGGAGTACCAGATTGTAACCGATGAGGAGTCTATCGTCACGTGATCTTCGCAGCATATCCAAACTTTCCTGAGTATCAGGCGTACTCGAGTTGGTCTCCTCGTAACGGGAATATGATCGAGTCCTTCCTAATATGGAATTATCCTTTCTGCGCATATCTTATCCCATAGAACTGAGCCCGTGATATCCAGAGTCTATGTACGTCATTAGGAAATATCCTTCGTGTATCCTGCACGTGCTCATACCCTATATTTAGATATTCGAGAGGGTGGAGTCTAGATTTACAATTCTACTCAAGGGAGACTATATTTGGGAAAAAAACGAGGTAACGAGGGCTAGAAAAGTGATTACTTCCACGGCTGCACCTCATCCATGCCTCAAGTTGAGTTTAGACCCTATTCTGAACTAGCCAGAATTCTTGATTCATGCGGCAGTTAAATTATTTATTAAAAGTTCAAGTGTTCAAAGGTCCCGACAAAAACAACTCAGTTTTCGTAGAAATGAAGAAAAAAGTTATGTGCTTCAAGCCAGCCATCCTTTCATCGGTGCTTCGGGTGGAGGAACAGTCGAAAATATGCGTAATATTTTTATTCTAGAGATATATAAATTAGCAGGTAACACATTGTACTTCGGAATATGCTTAAGTATTGAAAATTAACTGAGTTGATCTTTTACACGAACGACATACAATTGGGTTTGATGAAGAATGGCAAGCAACGCAGACATGGTCGTGGAAGTAGTTGATGTCAAAGAAGAAGCAGAGCGGTTGCAAGTATGTGCCGCTTAGAAACCTTATTGCTGCCCCGTGCAGGTGATCTCTGTGGCAATGGGTCGGAGATACTGCTCACTCTCCTTCATGGTGCACGTCGAGGAGGAAGGCCGCCGAGGTTCAAGTGCTCAACACAATAGTACAACAATCATGAAAGGAGGAAAAATGAAGCTTGAATTCGGTGTCTTCTAGTCAGGATGTCTCAAGTTTTTATATAGATGCACGTTAGTTACTCACTAGTAACTGACGACATTATCTCAATTAAATGCAGTAATTACTCACTAGTAACTGGCAACATTATGGCAATTAAACCAAATTAAAACAGATGTTTAAATCACATTTAAAAAGAATGAATAGAGAAATTGAAACAGATGTTTAAATCGCATTTAATCAGAATGAATAGAGAAATAATTGCATGACTCAAAAAAAAACAAAAGATGGATTCAATGTGCCAGGAAACACTCGTTGCATCGCAAGTCACAAGTCACACACAAATACGCAAATGCGCATGTGTATTTAGGTAATGTCCACCTCATGCCATCCTCATGCCATATGTCATGTTATTCAAGGAGTGGCAAGGATTCCACCTTATGGATTGCCTTCTCTCCACCTGGCTAGGTAATATGGTACTAAACCATGCTTGCTTTGGAATTAAAGGAAATAAACCTCCCATGGGCCAATTTCTAACAGGAATGGTTTACAGGTTTGATCGTGTTGTCAAGCTTAATAAACTACTTTCTCCGTCCAAGTTTATAGGCCATATAGACTAAAGAGATATTAAAAAGGAAAAGTCCATATATCTCCCTAAACTTTGCTCAAAAGTCTATCTAATACCTTAAACTTTGAAACCAGTTATCTAGCACCCCGAACTTTCCAATCCCGTTTGTTTAACAGCCTAAGCTGATTTTATAGGGAAAAAAGTCTATATAACACCCGAACAGGGAAAAATTCCATGTAATTACTATCGTAGTTTGGTGAGTCATCACACCTCACGCGCAGCCTGCTGACACAGCATCATCCGTGACGCATATAGAATTACTAGTTCAGTGCCCGTGCGTTGCTATGGAAAAAAAATTGTAACGAAACGTAAAGGTTAAGTAATAAAAGAAAATTTAAAAATTTGACTACAAGATCAAACATAAATAACTGCAAACATGAAGTCGCATTGGAGTATCTTATAATTAGTATTTAAGTATACCGAAGGCAGAGGATAACAACAGAACAAAGTTGTTGCAAAATGACCACTAATATTCTGAGGTAAGACAAAGTTCTTGCAAGACAAGATCCCATTGTACTAAAAGCTTGAGGTCACATGGAAAACCGGGCATAAATTTTAAGAAGCATTGAATGGGAAAGCAAGCTTGACCTAATGAAATTTAAAAGATGACATTATGTTGTGCTGTATATACGATATACATAATATGCACTGTATACCTATAACCACCTTATCTTTTGTAGGACAAATGAAAACAGAAGCTTCTGTGACATAAACCTGTGACACTATCTTTGAAACACAGCCGTATACTTAAGACATACAAAAATTTTATTGATAACAACAGCAGATGCAAACTGGCTTATAAAAGGGGAGGCCATAATTAACCAGGTTGCAATGGGCATCTAGTCAAGAACCAAAACAACATCACCAAGAGCGTAGACGTATATAAGGTTTTGATAACAATAACACATGCAAATTGACTACACACTTGGAAAAGAATAACAAACTGGCATGAAAATAATATGTTATTTTAAGTTTTCAACATACTAATGTATTTTAGGAAATTGCACTTGGAAAAGAATAGCAAAAACATGGAATGGGGCAATTGAACAATTACTGCATTAAATAGTTACTGTTGTGGCATGACTCGTTATGAAACGCATGATTTGAATCAGAAGTATTTGACAATGATTGAGCGAACTAAAACAAACCAAAAAGGTGATACATTTTAAAAAAAACATATGGCAGTAGCTCTGCCCATTCATTAAAGAGTAATAGAGTTTTAAAGCTACACAAGCATCACTATTTAAATTATAATAATAGTTAACTGGTGACTATTTCACAAAATAAAAGCAAAACAATTCCTCCATTCATAAACAACAGAGAGAGTGCATTTAACAACATTATGACCATGGATAAAAAGGAGTAGGTCTATTTGACCCCTGAACTATCACGTTTGTCTAAAATTCAACCCTCAACTACCAAAACAGATAACCAACCCCCCTCAACTATCAATGCCATTATTTTACCCCCCAAGACCATTTGAAGCCGGTTTTAGCTGGCGTGGATAAAAATGCTATAGTTGGCATGATTTGCAAAAGTTGAATGAGGAAAGACTATTTTCCAAAGAAGAGTGAACATCAATGAGCTATCAGAATGAAATGACATGATTAAGTGCTTATTCATAGCTTCCGTGACCTAATGCTAATGTTCAATACTTTAATGTTTATTGTGTACAACTGCACAGATACACAAGAAAATTTCAGTTATAGAAACCTTATTGAGTATGAGTCTAATTAGAATATGCCAATATGTGGGGTGTACCAAAATATATAATGTATGAATAATAATGAGGAGACAGATTCACATAGAGGATTCAGCAAATAAACTTGCAGGATCAAATTCTTCTTCATCTGTGAAAGATTGGTGTGCCTTTTGGCTTGTTGAATTTCACAATGCATTAGTGTCACCAATACTATGTAGCTTTGCTTCTAGAAGGGTAATAGATGAGTCTAATTTAACTATTTTTCTGGAAATGGACAACCCATAGTTTTATCAGCACAGGCACACGAAATCATTAGGATATGTATTGCTATAAACAGCTTTAGTAATAGAGATGCAAGAAATGACTTCAAAGCAATGTAGATTTCCCGTGTACTATTTCTGTAGGAAGTCTAGTCATGAGCTCAATGGTACTTCAAAATGCTCTAGACGAACTGCTACAAAAAAATGGCAGATCTGAATAGTAAAGCTGTCACCACAATGAAGTTATCTATTAAAAAGCCCAAGTCAAACTATCTTAACACAATCCATGGAACTGAAAACAACACCTTTTATAGAATAAGTTCTCTAACATCCTCCAGGAATTTTTAAGCCACACGGAATGGGTTGCGCAAGCAAGGACCTTACATGATGCATGGCATGAGATAAAAAAATGTACTTCTACAGTGGCCTGCTATTCCCCCAAATAGATTCCAAGAATCTGATTCAAGATTCTTTTCATAACAAAATCCACTTACTCCTTAAATGCACCTAAGAATCAAACCTAAGTCATCTAATGACATTAATCCATGAACATATACACAAACACAAGTAGCTCTAGTGTTCTCCTAGAATTCACAGGAAATTTTGGACTTCTTTTCACTTGTGGAGGGGCACGAGCTTGTCATTGCAGAGCACATCAAACAAGTTGAGGAACTCCACCGTGTTCGCTGTGAACATGTTTACCTGCAGTGCACAGAGATACACGCAGTCAGAGACCCGAAAGAATAGGCCCATTGATGTGGGTAAGCACCACCATATTAGGAGATTGGAGAGGGGGTAAATGGTCCATTGGTCGGAGATGGTGATGGCCCTCGCGCTCTCATTGTCGTCGTCTTTCGTCGGCGCGGGTGTATTAGGCACGAGCGAGTGGCCGGAAGCGCTCGCCATCGCCGATCTCAGGCGACGCAGCATGACTTCTTGCCACGACGACAGGGGCTTCTGTTGTGGAGAAACGAGCCACCAAATTAGATTTTAGAGAATTTTAATAGGCAACCGAGATTCGGATCAAGCTGAGCCTGGGATTCGACACGTAGTATGATGCCGATTGATACCTTATGCGGATTTAGGGTCTAAACGGGCATCAGGTCAGTCCAGATGCCACCGATGATGAGGAAGTGGAGCAGGAAGAGGCCAAGGAATAGGGGAGGCGATGTAGCAGCACGAGGTCGTTGTCGCAATTTCACCGAGCCACCGTCGATCGGATCAAGCAGGTAGCAGGGTGGAGAATGGAGCGATGGCCTAGACTGAGGGAGGCGAGAATGTCGACAAAAACAGGGGTAGAGATCTCCTGGGCTGAGGTAGCTGAAGAGGATGGAGTCACGGAGACGTGGGAGCACGTGCGCGAGAAGCCTCCCACCTCAATTGCCCCCGCCTTCGTGAAGTGGGAGGGGACGGTTTGGGGGTGGGTGTGGGGCCTGGGGGAGGAGAGAGAGCATCTGGTTTTGTTATTGTGTGATGTAAGTGTAGGAGGAATGTACGGGAGAACGGACATACCACCACCAACTCCTAATTAGAAGTAGGAGAGATAGATTGTTTGATAGATTGGTCCATTCCATTTTTATATGTTCCCTGACTGCCTATTTGACCCTCCGATATATGGTCACTGGTTAGCAAAAACGGAGATTTCAAACTCAAGAGTCTGCAAATCTCAGTGGTCGACAACAACCATATCCTCCGATCTCGTCAGAAAATTCTGCACTTGCTGCATTGCAAGAGTGTGAATTTGAGAGATGGACACCAACAGCGGCAACATGCACGTAGTGATGCTGCCTTGGCTGGCCTTCTGCCAGATCCTCCCCTTTGCCGAGGTCGTCGCCGTGTAGCTCGGCAGGGCCACCAGGTCACCCTCCTCTCCATGCCTAGAAACACCCGCCACCTCATGGCCCTCATCCACATCCCTCCCAGCCTCGTTGGCCTCACACTACTACAAGAATGTACATCATAATCGGTTCTTTTTTGTCATCATAGTCAGTTTTGGTGGCAATATAAAGTCGCAGTGATGAGGAGGCGCTATCACAGTCGGTTTTCGCCCGATAGTGATAAATTGTCATCACAATTGGTTCTGATTTAGAATTGATTGTGATATATGGTACATCATAATCGGTTCCCATATATCACAATCGATTCTAACCAGAACCGATTGTGATGATGGCGCACATCACAACTGGCTCTAGGTCAGAACCAATTATGATGTGTATGTTTGATGTTCAATTTGTACAATACACATATCACATTCACAATATCTAACACAATATATAGAACACAAACATATGACATAACATTCACAGTACATAATATTGTTTACATAGCACATAACATTCACAACACAAACATATCACATTCACAGTACACATATCACATTCACATTATATAATAATGTTTACAACATATGGACTAGTAGGAGCCTGTCGAGTCTCTAAACCTACAGTCCTCCTCTAGAACTTCTATCCAGTACCACTGCCATATGTGGTCTCGTAATTTGTTGAGATCTTTATTGTCTAGACTCTTGAGGGGGATATTGAGGTTCTGAAAAATAGAAAGTAGTGCACTAATTTAAGTTTCAAAATTTGTATGTAAAAGGCTGAGTGTATTATGCATATACATATACCTTAGGGAAAAGGTGTGCGCCGCCGACCAGGATCAGCATGTGATGCATTATGTAGAAGTCGCATAGGTCGTCGCACCTCTATTGATGACACTGCGAATAAACAAAATGAAATCAGGAGACAAAGAATAGATGTCAGAAAAAATCCTATGCTAGGCACTTGTACCTTGAAGCGCTTTCACTCCAGCTGGTCGCCTCATTTGTCATCATGTCGCCCTTCTTCAGCAACGTAAGACAAGAAAGCTCTACATACATTGGAGAAATGCCATTGAGGCAAAAAAATTAATTTAGTTAAATACAGAAAGTGTTAGGTTAGGGGAATGTACTTACTTGTGCAAAACATGCTTGATCACGTAGGCCATTGTCTCTTCTTGAGTGAGTTAAAAGTGTAGACTTTGTTTTCACTCGGAGCGACTAAGAGTAGAACCCAATGATTGCTTATTAAATGGTATGCAGTGCAAGCAAATAAGTTTATATACGGTTTAAGTGCATACAAGTAATTGAAGGGTAAAATAATTAGAGTAGTACTTGCTTCTCGTGGTACAAGAAGAGAATGCAGTCCTTTTTCGCCTCAGCCTGTAAGGCCTGCTTGATGTAGTTGACAAGAAACTCCGATTGAAGCTTAGCCATGGTCGTAGACACCATCTCGGGATCGATGAACCCAACTAGGTGTTGACCCGTCACAGCTCGCTACCTCATTATCCCGCAACTCGTGTCAATTCTTAAAAAATATAATTCAAAATCCTATAATAGTCATAGGCTTATGCTGTGTGATGCGATACTCAAAGCGTCCAGGGTCGTACAGTAGAAATATTAATGGTTTTCTGGCTGTACAAACAGAATAGATCCTCAAAACTCACTGGGAATGTCCTATGCTCCTGGTGATGGAAATGTCCCCCTCGATACCTCACATTGAAATCGGCGTGACGCTCAGCCTCATTCGCCTTGTCAATGCACCATCTATGGAGCAAGCGGGTGCACTTGCCTAGAGCATTCAATTCGTTGCTAGGGACAAGGGGCTTTCCATGTGTGTACCCCATCTAATCTTGAGAGGGCTCGGTGGCCTCTATCAACTTTGCTTTCTAGACAGAAGGAGTCTCCGAGGTCGGAATGAGGGGCTTTCTATGTATTTGAGGGGGCATTGTGGCCTCTGTCAACTTTGCCTTCTTGACAGAAGGATTCTCCGATGTCTCATGTGGTTCTTTGGTCGTCGTTTTAGTCTTTTTGCGCACTAGGTCTGCACTCTACGTAGGAGTCAACTTAGACGGTGGAGTCGTCATGGTGGTGGGAGTAGGAGCAGGTGCAGGTACGGTAGGAACCTATAAAGCACATGCATATGTAACGTGTTGCAATACTAGAATGATCGAGAAGACGCAGGGGATTTTTACCTTGAGTAGTACGACACCCGTCGTGGGCCACTTGATGAACGACATCCTTGCTTGCACGAGAGTGGTGATATCTTCGTTCGGGAAAAACTCCAGCACATGAGATAGGATGTCTTTGTGAACATAGTCCACCTGCACCCTCATGTAGCCCTTCACTAAAGGGTTACCATGCACCGTGTCAGTCTCCTTGCATGAAAATGCAACCCTACGTCCAACCTCAACGGGAAATCCGTCTTCCATTACGACGAGCTAGCACTTGGCAGGTGCCTGCAAGAAGTACGCAACTTGATCGAAAAGATTATTTAGCTTAATTCTGTACCTTTAAGTCAGAAATAATTATTACCTTCAAGTGAGGACCGACCTAATCATGTCTGAAGTGCAGCTGCTAGGGCGAAGCACAGGCCTTTCTATGAGAGGCGAGGCCATATGACTCTAACTCTAGTAGATCATCACCATCATCTCGACCCTCAGGCGCTCCTCATGTGCCATCATCTTCTCCCTCATCTCCTCCTTCAACTCCTCCCTCAGCTCCTCCCTCAGCGTGTGCTTGAGGTGCACCGCACGCGCTTCTCATGATCTTGATCTAGCACTGGCAGTGTCCTCGTATTAGAAGAAGGACCTTTTCTTATGCTACACAATTGTGGCAAGCACCCGGCCCTTATGGTTGGGCTTTTCGATCGTCGAAGATAGGATGCTCTCTGACCCTTGGCTCTAGAAGGTCATCTACTCTTTCTACTAGCTTACCTTCTCTTGCAAGAAGCGAATATAAATTAGTGCTAAAATATAACGAGAAGGGTCAACTTCAATGTACTAAGTTATATGTCTTACGATGGTGGAGGCCATCCGCGCGGTAGCGGGGTTTGCAACTACAAGCCGACTGTCAGAGGTTTTCTTCGTCCTCGCTAATACCCAATCGTGTGCCCGCTCCTCACATATGTGGGAGTAAGGCATCGTTGTCTCGAAATTCGCACACTCCTCGGCTAGTCGTGTCCACTCTACCGTCTTCCCTACATAGCCAGTGGAACCAAGGTGGTGTGCGTGTGTTCTATCTCTAGATAACGATGTTCTTCTCTCTTAACTCCTATGCCTCGGGTATACTCTTCATCCTTGTGAACTCCTCCCAAACATCGAAAATTACAAACGGATACCTCTCGAAGGGAGTATAGCCTTTCAACATGTACTCACCATGCATGATAACCCTAAAGTGCCTCAAAGACACACCCATTCTCTTCAAGTCGTACCGTCTCGTATTGCTTTCATCTTTCTCTGATATAATCCATTCCCCCCTTAACTTCGTCCCACAGCCAATTCTTCTACACGATGCTGACTTCCTTCCTCTTGTTATTAACCGTAATCGACATTCTCTCCCTCACCGATTGGCTGAGAAAAGATCGGCAACGCCCCTTATACTTGAGTGGATCCGTGCAAACCCCAATGGCATCAAAGTGGAGAATCCGCGATGTTTTCCCTGTGGCCCCTTTATTTGGGCGACGGGCCTTTCTCACCTTACTTGGCCCCTCAACATTTGTCATCTTACTCATCCCCTCAGCATCACCTTCTATTATGTCTGGCGATGAGCTAGTTCTCTCTCTTTATGATATTTTGAATATATATATCAAACATAAACTTAATGAGAGAAAACAATTCATATATTTGACATGAGAGAAAGCAATTCATAGCTATTGTGTCAACTTGGCAATGAATCATGTAAATTAACAGATTAATGGATAATTCATAGCATATTATTGTACTAGCATATTGTAGTAAATTAACAAATTAACAGATTAATGGATGATCTTAAAGAAACGTCTAAATGTTGACCAACTAAATACGTACCAACGTTGACTCCAAATCTCTAATTAGGTTAGGTCCTAATCCCATTCGAGGATATGTGATTCGGACAAGTTCCTAAGCTGTTGTATAACTCCAGAGAAAATTTCGGCAGTATCTCCCCGCTATTCTCCAAATACACGTCTCGACAACAAGTCAAGAGGGTGTGTATCCGAAGAACACCAAGGAGATGCCGCCGAAATTAATTTTCTCTGGAGTTGTACAACAGCTTAAGTAGGAACTTGCCTGAATCACATATCCTTGAACTGTCCAAAAAAACATGGATAATTCAAGACTGCTTGCTTATAAATATGCCATTTCAGCATATTTATAAACAAACACACTCGAACGGAAGTTGTAGTTTACACAACCTAAAGTCTAACATTCATCGCATTACAGCAACAATAAAGCATATGCTAAATTCTGAAATATGATATTAGACAATATCATAGCAAATGTACTCATAATCAGACATATAAGCATAAGTATGTTCAATGAACAATACAGAAGCTAACAACTAGCAAGATGCTCAAGTTGATTTTGAGTGTTCTCAGATATCATGTTGCCTTAAAAGGCCTTCCTCACCACTAGGGACAAAATACAAACTGATTTGTGATAACCTTACCTTTAAATGACAATCTCAACACTTGACATATTAAGAATTCTAATCAATTGATTATCTTGAATAAAATGAGTATATATATCTTACTAAAAGGCTCGGCAAAGCTAAAGGAACCAGTCAGCAGAGATAAAACAGAGATAGCCGAACAGCAAGATTATCGACAATAGAATATGAATAAGTAATCAAAGACATCAACCAGCTGACGGAAACAAGCTAAGCAAGCAAGCATATATATATATATATGTTCTCAATTAACATTAGATCATCAATTGAACTAATCAAATATTGCATGGTATAAAAATATTGTCACAATCAGTCTATCCAACACAAATTCTCACTGAACAACAGCCTCCCCACATGCAAGGTCCCCAAATCAATGAAATTGACTGGCCCCTTTGCAAAGCAATTAACAGTAGACTGTGGCAAGATATAACAAAGGCAACATTCTTTGTTAAGAATCAGTACCAAAAAATAACATGATGAGATGACTACTAATGTCCTAAGATCACTGTGTTGCTAAAACACTGGATTGAATGGTTATCATCAGAGTTATTATGAAACTACTGCAGTGAGCTTCTTTTGTTTCGAGGAACATGTATAGCAAGAAGAACCTCTAAAGGGCAGGGTTCAAGGTTTGACGGTTTCAGGGTGGTTGGTCAGAACATTGAACTGGAAAGGTTACCTCACAAAGGTGTTGGATAAGCAAGTGAATGGAATTTTGGAACAAAAAGAAAGGGAAAGATATTTTCCAAAGAAAAGTAACTTGAGAACTATTTCAAGCCTGCTAATATACTTGCTTCCAATTAAAATAATTCCACCTCTCTATATACTTTTTTATGTTTCTGCTAGTTTGGTCACCACCTCTCTGTATGCAAAAGTGAGTAGCTTAAATTAATACTGCTACATACCTCGAATAGTTGACACTCGTTAAACAAAAGATGCAAAACAAGTGCATAATTAAATGGCGATCAGTTAGATTGCATTTGTCATGATACGCCTCACATATCTTATGCTCCATAAAATGTATATTTCTTTGAAAATAGAATGCTGATCATGGTCAACACAGTTTTAATTGTTTAGATATGCTTTCATACTACACAACCTTAAGTTAGATGAGGAAACTCAAATACAACACTAAAAAAGTATGGGGACAAGTTCTCCAATTATTCTGGATATCTAATAGATTGACTATTTAGAAGCATTCCCATGGTAAAATAAAACTCCTATATGCTGAGTTAGAAGCACAAATGCAAATCCAACCATAAATCCTATAGAAATTCATTGCAAAGCATAAACGTTTTCGAGCGATTTCATTAAACTCATTTGACCATACCTCTAAAGCAGATCCCAGTTGGACAAAACAAAATCAACACCTCTTGGTAGGGGCGACAGGGAGTCGGAGGTGGGGCCGACGAGGTCGATCCAGAGTGGGGGAAGGTAGGGGCGACAGGGAGGCGAAGGTGGGGCCGATGAGGTCGATCCAGAGTGGGGGAGGCAGAGGCAGAGTTGAGTGGCGTGGATCCAGTCGGGGGCCAGCCAGGTTTGCCGAAGGTGGAGGCAGGCCGACGTTAGGGATCCAGAGCAGCCGAAGGTGGATGCGGAGGTAGACCAACGGCCTAGATCTAGAGCTAGGGAAGCGGCGTGGGGGTCGGGGGCAGGCAAGGCAGCGGCGTGAGGGTGACGTGGGGGTAGGGGCGAGGCGATTGGTCAGCGACGGCGTGAGGAGGCTAGCTGCCGGCTAAGGGCTTGAGGAGGGGAGCGGTGGCCTGAGGAGGAGAATTAGGTCTAGGTGAGTGCAAGGTGACCGGGTGAGGGCTGAGCAAGAGAAGTTATGCATTGAGCAGATGCATCACTATCGGTACCAGAACCGATACAAATAAAAACTCATCTCAATCGGTTTCACTAGGAACCGATATAAATGCAAAATTCATCACAATCGGTTTTCAAAAGAATCGATACAAATACAAAAGTAATCACAATCGGTTTTCAAAAGAACCAATACAAATACAAAAATAATCACAATCAATTCTTAGTTGGAACCGATTGTGATAATGACTGCATCATAATCGGTTCCAACTAAGAACAGATTATGATGTACTCTTATGTCTTCTAGCTTATTTGATGATCATTGCATAATGTAATTTTCTAGCTTCTAGCTTACTTATAGCAAGTGTCTTTGTTTACTTGTAGAAAGTGTCTTTATTTACTCTTATGTCTTCTAGCTTCTAGCTTACTTGTAGCAAGTGTGTTTGTTTGAGAGGGTTTCTAGTAAGTTTCTTTGGATGGATGTAGATGTATGCATACCCATATACTCATGACCTTAGCATTCTTTAAATTCTTGTTTTTCTTTTACGCTAATTGCCTTGCTAATATTTTTTTAGGCAGGAAAAATATCCAAGACAATTATTGTTTCTAGCTAATTGGATTTTGATCTACAAGTATTTATGATTTGCATACTAATTTATAGCATTATTTACATAGAAGTAGTCTCTCTATTTATAATACAACCCTTATTGATGATCTACACGCATGTAATTTATTCCATGTGTGTCGTTTCACCGCTAAGACATGCCCTATCTGCAAACAGAGGTATTTCATCGAATTAGTTGTACTCTTCTTCATCTACGATATTTTCAACTCCAACAATCCGCCTCTTGCCATAAAGGATGACGTGCAAACTCAGATTGGTCGGATCACGCACATAGAAGACTTGATTTGCTTGCTTCATAAGGACGAATGGTTTATCTTTATAGACGAGTCTATTGTGATCCACAAGAGTAAAATTTCTCTTGTCGACCTTTACTCAATGTGGAAGTCTCACCCACTTACATCAAAACAATGAAATTTGGTATATTCCGTTATCGAGCTTCTAAATTTATTCGATCATCCTGTAGTAGGAGTTCATTGTGGTTGAGTATCCTTTTTTTGAGTAATTATTGGACAAAGCATCTATGCTTACACCACTATTTTGAATCACACTCTTTGCATCTTGAATTTCATTGTAAAAGGTGTAGCCATTAATATTGTATCCATGCCATGTCTATACATTAAATCTTGATCCGTCAGCGAACCATTTGACATCCTCACTGACGGAGACCTTTGCCTTTTCTTTGAACCATCTGAGGAATCGATCGTTGTGTTCCCGCGTGATGGAAAGCTCATCCATATGTGGATTCTCTTCTCGTAATATCAACTTGTGCTACTCGATATATGGATGAACTTCTGTGTTGTACTACAAGACTGTCAAATGTGTTTTGTAATACATGTCAAACCGTGGACTCGTTAGTTTGGACCCAATGGTTCTTTTGCCACCAAGTCTGCCCTCATGACGAGATAAATGAACATCAATTGCTTGTCTTTTACCTAGATAGTCCACGCAGAACACAATAGCCTCTTTAGTCCCATAACCTTCAACAATACTACCCTCAAACTTCGTCCGATTCCTCACGTATGACTTTAATATACCCATGTACCTCTTGAACAAATACATGTAACGTAAGAATGCAGGTCCACATATCTTAATCTCTCTAACAAGGTGAACAACAAGGTGGACCATGACGTCGAAGAATGACGGGGGAAATGCATCTCAAACTAACATAGACTCTGCACCACCTCACTCTACAAATTGTCTAGTACATTGAGATCAATAACCGTGCAAAAATCGCATTGAAGAAATAACATAGCTTCATGATTGCCAACTTGACATCCTTTGGTAGAATATTTCTAATTGCAACAGGGAGCATTTGGGTCATCAAGACATGACAGTCGTGGGACTTCATACCAAGCAACTTCAAAGCTTCTATGGACACAAGCTTCTTAATATTCGTAGAGTAGCCCAATGGAACTTTAATACCTTCGACACACTTGCAAAGATATTCTTTCTCCTTCTTGGACAAGGTGTAGCATGCAGTGGGGATGTAAGGACCTTTTCCATTCTCCTCTTTCACTGCAAGCTTGAGCTTGATTCACATGTAGGCCATGTCGCGGGAAGCATTCACTCCATACTTATTCTTACCAGGTATGTTCAGCAAGATTCCAACCAAATTGTCGCAAATATTCTTCTCAACGTGTATGACATCAATACAATGCTGAACTCTTCCTAGTATGGTAAATCCCAAAATATCGACCTTTTCTTTCAAATGATCCTAGAACGAATAGATTTTTTGCTCTTTCCATACTGAACATCGATATCATCCACGCGTGGATATACTTGCCTTCGACTCATAGGCTACGGGGTCGAACGAACTTCCCTCTTTTTATCAACTTTGTCATCCATCTTACGGTATCGATGACTTCAAGGTAGAAACCTACGGTGACTCATGTACACAATTTTCTTGAAATTCGGTAGCCATAAGCTCTCAGTATTGTCTTCACAAATAGGAAATGCTTTGGCTCCCTTCAATTGTATCCTGTCAAATTACCAAGAGCTGAGAAATCATTAACGATGCAAAATATCATAGCCCGTAGGGTAAAGTTCTCTCTTTTGTATGCATCCCACACTGCGAACCCCTCATTCTATAATTTTACTAAATCCTCAATCAGTGGTGCTAGGTACACATCAATATCATTTTTTGGCTGTTTGGGTCCCATCCGAGATTAGTAATGACATCATGATATACTTCCACTTCATCCACAACTAAGGAGGGAGATTGTAGATACACAACAGAACTGACCAAGTGCTGTGACGATTGCTCATATTACCACACGGATTCATTCCATCGATACTCAATCCAAATCTTATGTTCCTCATCTCGGCACCAAACTCCTCGTATTTCCAATCAATGTTTCTCCATTGAGTCGAATCAGTAGGGTGTCTCAGCTTGCCATCTTTCTTTCAAGATTCATAATGCCAACATAATAATTTTGCATCTTTGGGATTTGCAAATAACTACTTCAAAGGGGAATGATGGATAATTTCCATAATACCTTGGCTGGTACCCTTTGTTGATCTCTTCACTATCGTCGCCTTGGCTCTTAAACTTCTTTTCATTATGCTTCTCCTTTTGTTTGTACTGGGGTACACCACAAACTAGACAAACATGAAATTCCTTATACGCGTTACGGTGCAAGATGTAATCATTTGGACATGCATGTATCCTTTCTATTTCCATTCATATGGGACATAGTAGCTTTTTCGCTTCATAAATGCTTGTCGGCAACTCGTTTCCCTCTGGAAGCACATGCGATAGAAAAACTAAAAGTGCATTGAAACTTGTATCTGTCCAACGGTGTTTTCCCTTCAGTTAGAACAATGTAAGGACCAAACCCAACTTGGTGTATTCCGCTTTGCAACCCGAGAACAACGGTTTGACATCGTCTTTTGTCAAGTTTTTAAACTTTTCAAACTCTCTTTTCGCATAATTTCCCTCCATATCCCGTAATATTTTCTCTAAATTGTCCTCAAACATATCATGTTGCAACTCGTGATCGGGTTCCTCATTTCTTCATTGCATACCGAACGGGTAGTACTGGTCTCCCTACGATGGATCCAACATGTATAATTCCTCACGAAGCCACATCAATTAAGTGGTCTTTAATTTGAGCTGAGTTGTTAAATCTCCTGAGATTGGTGCAATCAAAGCAAGGATAATACATGAAGTTTACACCCCTCTTCACCTTGTCTTCTTTTGCAATTTTTTTGAATTCCTTAATGCCCCTCTGAAATTCTGCAATCACATGGCTTTTGTGATACATCCATTCATTACGATCCATTTGTAATTAAACTACACACACTAAATTAAAAAAATACTGGAGCGATAACTAGCTAGCTATTTCAATATTGAGACATCATTTAATTACCTTTGCAAAATAGAGGACAGGTTCCAAGATATATAATTTTACTCCCGATTCCTTCTTTCCTAGTTAACAACTTTTAATTCCCTAGTTAGGAGACATACATTTGAAACATCAACAATAATATCGAATTACCTAATGCAGTAAGCTTGCAATTCTTTCGACTTCAATAAAACAAAATAAGGGTAGAAGCATTAACAAATTCTAGGAATTGAACGATATTAAAGAAACGTCTATCTGTTGACCAATTAAATACCAATGATGATTCCTAATATCTAATTAGGTTAGATCTTAATCCCATTCGAGGATACATGGTTCGAAAAAATTCCTAAGCTGTTGTACAACTCCAGAGAAAATTTTGGTGCATCTCCCCATTGTTCTCCAAATACACGTCTCGACAACAAGTTAGAAGGGTGTGTATCTGGAGAACAGTAAGAACATGTTGCCGAAATTTTCTCTGCAGCTGTATAACAACTTAGAAACTTGCTCGAACCACATATCCTGGAACTGTAAAAAAATATGGACAATTTAAGAGTGTTTTTTTTTATAAATATGATATTTCAGCATATTTATAAATAAGCACACTCGAACGGGAGACACAGGTTACGCAACCAAAACTCTAACATTCGTCATATTACATCAACAATAATTCTAGATTAACACGAGAGTACTAAAAAGATAAATGGATGTGTATTTGTCAAATAAAGGGTGTGAAATCTGATAAGATACACACTATTCCTGTGCAACCTAAACTCTCTTTCCGACATATCAAATTACTTAGTGCAAAATTGAAGAGATATATAGGAATGCTCATATTTTAAAGAAAACTACAAATGAGTGAAAATTGAGGAAAAATCTCTTCAAGCTAATGCTTCAACTTTATCCTCTTAACACCCATCCTTAAGGATTTCATAATTTCTCACCCAAATATTGTTTCCAACCAGAGTATGTTGTGTTTTTTGATACGGCAATTTTTTTGCCTCTAGAATAACAATAGAGGAGAGTTTAGCCCGAAAGTTATATAACCTAGTGAGTCATATCACAATCGGTTCTGAGATCAGAACCAATTGTGATGTGTATGATTTATCACAATCAGTTCTCAGGTTATAACCGATTGTGACAATCTGTTCACACCTTAGAAATTTGTACATCATAATTTATTCTCACATGAGAACCGATTGTGATATAGATGACACATCACAATCAACCTGATAACCGATTGTGATGATTCCGTTCTAATTATTTACACCCTCGTTCAATCATCTATTACAATCGATTTTTTCTTGAAAAAATAAAAATCAATCTAAACGAAGCCATAGTGTTATAGCATTACGTAGTAGCATCATCATTGTCGTGGTCATCCAGTCATGGACCGCGGGAAGTACGCCAAGACGGAGCCGGGGCACTTCACCGCCGTCCCCGACCACCGTCGCGTACAGCGGCTACGAGACGCGCGAGATGTTCGAGCCGGGCCTGCTCCCGGACTACTCCGGCGTGTCGGAGAGCTACCGGTTCTGCAAGTCCATCGAAGGGTGTGCCAGCTTGTGGGCATCAGTAGCAGCAGGGAGTTCGAGCCGGAGTGGCTGTAGCTGCTCGGTGAACTCTACCAGGAACCGGTGATCCCTGTAGGGCTGTTCCAGCCACCGCCACCACAACACGTCGCAGGCCACGAGGCAACAATGCGTTGGCTGGACAGACAAGCACCAAACTCCGTGGTGTATCTTGACACACGCCGGCTGTAACTCCATCGTCGAGGGCCTCGCCCACGGCGTCAGGCAGGTCATGCTGCCGGTGATGTTCGTGCAGGGCCTCAATGCCAGGCACCTGGTGCCATGGTGGGCAAGAAGATCAGTGTCGAGGTGGCGCGGGACGAACAGGACTGCTCATTCGCGGCCAGAGTCATGGGGTAAGACGAAGGCACGGAGTTCGGGGCAAAGGTCAAGGAGCTGGCCAAAGTGTTTGGAGATGAAGATGTGAATGATCAGTGCGTGCGAGATTTTCTCAGGCGCTTGTAGCAATACAACAGGCAGCAAGAAGGATAGTGTCACAGTACTGGTACCATTTCAGGATTCTAAACTCCTATTTATTCAGGAAAGAACGAAAGAAAAGGAAAATGCGTCGTGCCATCTCAGGTGCGGTGTAATAGCAAATTTATGCTTTCAAGCCAAATAAAGACAGGCAACGCAATGTGCAAATTCGGTGGAAGCATGTTTCAGTTCCCATGAAAAGGCACCCACTGTTTGAGGTTTTCCTAATGTTCTTGTCATCACAATCCAATGAACCATGCTGTTCCATTGACAAGAGGAAAATCGGGCGCCATGGCCAATTCACAGAGTCAAAACTGTCGCCCTCGAGGCCAACACGGGCGGAATATGCTCCATTCGATTTCTGTATCACCACGCAGTCATCCTTTGATTGCCGAATCCAGTGGTGTACGTTGAGTGTTTGGGCGTGGGGGGAATTTTAAGGATTTAATATAGTGTAGTGTATAGCAATTCACCGTGGAAATTCACCCCATCCAAACAGAGCCTAAGCTTAAGATTGTAGCGGAATTCACCGTGGAAGCCCCAGCAGAGTCCTTGTTCTGTTCACGAACAAGTCTCGGGATTTCATCATCCCAGGAAGGTGCCCTATGACCGTGGCAAAGGAGAACTGCACCACAGCATCCCTCTTCCCCAGTGACACCATCGGCATTGTTAGTGAAGGTTTGCATTTCAATAGCTTTCTGTCCATCAACAGCTTTATGTTCTTCGCCACTATCATCGCATGCCCCTGCGCTAAGTACCCTTGCTTGAACTCCTGCCAGCAAGAAATTTTACGAGGATCATTACCATGCGTTTCTTTCTACAGCCGCCAGCATAGCATTTAACAAATAGATTTGTCAACATTGAAATCACATACGAGCTATCTGTTGGATATATGAGGAAGTCCCATAACAAAAATGGAGGTTAATGATGATTTACAGGTAGGGGTGAAAACGCATCGGATACGGACGGATAATAACTCTACCATATTTGTTTTCATATTTTTTTCCGGATACAGATACGGATAATGTCGAATATAGATACGGATCGAATACGAATCAAATCGGATACGATTTCGAATATTTATCGGAACATGATAACCCCCTAGATTGTACATAAAAAATCAACGAAAACACATAACTAGTTGATTTGATCAAAACATTATTGAAAATTGAACAAATATAAGCATTTTCATTCACTTGGACAATAGTTAGATACCATGTCGTAAACAAAATTATATAAGACTTAGTTTATCACACACATACGATTAGTTCATTATACACGTAGATCAAAATACAAAATGAAGGTAATCCTTGCTCAGAGATACAAATGAAAGCAAACACATAACACACTAAAAGTTTGATAATACTTAGATACCATGTCTCCAGAAAAATTATATAACACTTACATGTAATGATGATTTATATTCTTTGTTGAATTATGTTTAAAATAATAAATTATGTATTTATGAGTTTTTATGCATTTTTAGCTATTTATTTAAAATAATTTCCTATTAAGAACAGTAGTGTTTGAATTTTTGAGAAAATTTAAAATATGATAAAATCTTGAAAATAATTTTTTAAATGTTATATTGTATCTAGAATTTTCTCAAAACATTTCATAATTTTTGGAGTTGGTTTGCTAATTTTAATAATTTAAACTTGTTTTATGGATTAATTAAATTAGAAAACAATTTTGAAATTAAGAAACATTTTTGAGCCAAAAGAGTAGCCTTGGCCCAGCCCATATGCATATCCAGATATCTGAACCGTCAATATCCGGATTATCCGAATCCGTATCCGACGGATAGTAAGCTACCAAATCTTTATCCGTATTCGACAAAAAAAATCCATATCCGTATCCGATCCGATACTATCCGACAAATATCCAATCCGACAGAATCCGTATCCGAAAATTATCCGGATGAGTCGGAAACTATCCGATCCATTTTCATCCCTACATAAAGGAACATCAGTGATATCACCTGCAGCAAAAATATTACTTTGGCCATTCAGTCTGAGATTTGCATCAACCATCAATCTTCCATCACAATCCAAGTAATTTCTCAGCTCAGAATCTCTAATCCATGATGAACTCAGTGGACTGTCGAGGCAAGAGAAGTAGCAATCGGCTGTTATCTCTACCCCAGATGAAGTTCTATAGAGCCTGTCTTCCTTTGACATGGACTCTAGATCGACTGACTCGTTCAAAAAAACTTCGACATGCTTTGATCTCAGCCTACAGTGCCATGCCGCCAGCTTTTCAGCCAATAGATTCTGACAATCTTGGTCAGTCATGAACCAAAGTCACCTTCTTGTCTGGATAATTCACAGAATTTCAGCAACAAGTTCAACACCTGGTGGCCCACCCCCAATAATAAGAATAGACCCAGAATGTTTTATCTTCATGTTATCTGGAAATGTAAATGAGATCAGATACACAAGAGCTAACAATATCATTTGCAAAGAACAAGTCATATCCAGCAAACATTCCCTATGTCAAATGTACAGCAGAAGTGACACACTTAAAAGAGTATAGAATAACACACAAATTGGGCTTGAATATAGCTAGCATGACATGTCGATATATCTGATCCCTAGACAAGTCCATTTGAAAAATATGAGGAATTGATAGTGACTTTTAGAAACATGCTTGTTGCTGCAAATAAATCAAAAGGTAAGAATGGTAATGTAAACAGATTCAGTTCTGGCAAAGAAGTTCTATAAGTTCATTTTTTCTGATGAATGGAATCTACATGTAATAATTTTGTCTGGTTGTCCAGAACAATTTTCATGTGGGTGTAAACGACACACATATAGACAAAAGAAACTTACGAAAACAAAGAATCAATTTGAGGAAAGTGGTAGTTTGCCTTCCTGAAGCTGTTCTAGTCTGTCTCTCCTTTTTCGTGGACACTGATTTGCGTGACCTGTGGCTATGACAAGGTATTTGTATTCCACCAAACGACCCTCTGCTGTTATCACGGCCTCTTCACTTACATCAGCAGCAGAAACTGTAATAACTTGACCGCTCACTAAGTAATCAGTGTGGTTAATTAATGACTTCTCAGCAACAGATGGTTCCACCTTTTATCTCAAATTAGTACATGAAATTTCAAAGTACTCCTTCCTAAATTCAAGCAAAAGAAAGATGTGTAAGTACTTTTGAGTTAACATGAAGAAAGTAAAACTTGGGGTTATGCTGGCATTCTCTTCTTTAAATATGTCAAACAAGATGATGCCTTATGCGGTGACTAAAAAACTAGTCTATTCACAATTCTGTAAAGCCAGGCAGCCAGCAAGTAAACAAAGGCTCTGTTTGGTATAGCTCCAGATTCCAGCTCCACCTCAGAGCTGGAGCTTGTAGGCTAAAATAAAGTGAATTAAGTTTATATTTTTAGTCTAAAATGTAAACAAGATGACCCACCTAAACACTTTTAATGTACCCACAGCTCCAGCTTCATAAATTTCTGGAGCTAGGAATACCTTGCTCCACCAACTCCACGGATTTTGGTGGAGCTGGAGCTATCCCAAACACCCCTAAAGTATGCTCACAGAGGAACACAGTTGAATTCAGGTAGGAGTGTGTGGGGGACTGTGGGTGGCAAAATCATTTTTTTTTAATTATTTATAACTACTTTTCTATATACTGTGAGCATCCGAGTGACGGATCACGAATATTCACAGGTGAATCATAAGGTTCATTTTGCCGTCAATACAGAAGGAGTGGAATATACTGAAGATCTACACCAAGTCAGTGAAGTGCTTCGCATTGGAATCACGCCAAAGAAAAAGAAAAATCAAATGCTCAGGACTTAGGATCACTATCCAGAGCACATATAGATAACATTTTTCCTACATGGTCAGAATTATAAAAAGTTGAGATTTAGATATATATTGGTAAGATAAAAAAACAGATAAGGATTAGCCTAGCTGATCTCAGCAAACAAATTCTTCTTTAACAAGTGAAAAGATCATCCAACGATTTCATAAGATATCTCATGCTCTCGTGCAATCTAGCAGGAACTGTAGTTTGGCAGAACTAATGTAAGCGATTTATCTGAATATCTGGCATTAATGAATGAAATAAATTCAACATTGGATGATCCGCGTAAAAGCCATCAGCAATGTGCACGATCCCATCAAACATGTCACACTTTTGAAACAAGCACGACGACAATGCATCTGCTTCCTAGCGGCAATTTTGAGGATGGATTTTGGAGGTGGCATCAGAAAATCCAAAATCAGGATCGAACAGGCGTGCAACAAATGGAAGGCTGTTGTTATGTGGAGAAAATTAGCGGCCCAAATTTTGGATGGAACGCTTGGACGCTTAAAGGTCGATGAGGGCGACTTCGGCGTGGTTCTGAAGGGAATTAGCGAGGAGGGCGCCGGCGACGCCGCTGCCGACCACTACCACGACCGCCCGCTGGCTCCCGGAAGGCTGGGGCCCTCCGCTGGCCATCGCTCGCGGCCGGCGAACCGGACGAGCACAACGAGGTGGAGGCGGTGGCTGTGGTAGCGGCGGCTCCCGGTGGTGGCGGGCGTTGCCTTGGACGGGCGGTCAGGGTCGCCATTCTTAGCAACGGTGGGGGTGGTTGCGGTGCGCGGCGCGGCGCGCGCGCTCCCATCGTCCGCGGAAACCGTCAGAAGCTGATGCTTAATGGAAAAATTCAACGTATACCCTTCCATTAACTGGTACTTCAAAAAATAGACCTACATATTATTAAGACAACTATGGCTATTTTTTGAAGTGACAATAAATAGAGTGATATTTTCTAAAGTGTCAACGAATAAACTAGTACTCCCTTCAGTCACAAATAGTTATCGTTTTAGACATCGACACGGTCCTCAAAACTCAACTTTGACTACTAATTTCTATTGTAATATATTTACAAAATCTAATAAAATTATAATATTATGGAAGTACTTTTCAAGACGAATCAAACATATGATTTTCATGCATCTAATTTAAATATTTAAAAAGATATCGATAGCTAAAGTTTTAAAATTTTGACTGCACTTATCCCAAAACGACAACTATTTATGACCGGAGGGAGTATATCCTTAATTCTCCTAAGCTTAATTGGCCCACTTGACACTTGTTTTCACAAATCTGGCATCCTTGCGTATACAATTGCAAAAATAGTTCTCTCATCGATCACAAAAGCAATGGCAGTTGACACGTGTCACATGCCGCGCTCGTGTACCGCGACAGGGTCCCAGACCTACAAGAGACTAGCCGACCGCAACAGCAGCCAGATGACGTACCGCAGTAGCTGTCGTGCCACCTTGGTTCAGCGGTAAGGTGCTAAGCACCCTAAGTGTGGCAGCAGACCGGTCCAACCGCTGTGCCCTGGCTCTGCAACATCTCTTACCACATTCTTTGTTCTACCATGGGTTCGGTCATCTGCCGTAGTATACCAGCATGGTAGGTGACACATGCGCATTTCGCAATTGGGAAGAAGAGTATTTTTAAAAGAAATAAAACGTATGAAGGTTAGATTTGAAAAAAAAAATAATGAGAGCTTAAAAAAAGATTCGGCTTCAAACTGTTGCTCGCGAAACGGAGTCCGCGGATCGCTCCACGAGAACAAGGGGCCGGCACGCCCGCACGATAGCCTGATCACCAGACTGCGTGTCCTATTCGTGCCTGCGCGCTTAGCTTTGCTTCCCTACATTACCACGACCATATTGCTGACCATCAACTGCATTAGTAATCATGAATTCATGAGTACACTAGTTGGTGGAACCATGTACATCAGTGTTTTTATACCATGTAACAGTTACAAGATATATGAGGTGAAAGTTATGTTACACCCTTGGCTTTATTTGGGTGACATATCAAATAAGCTTCATAGTGCAAAGAAAAGTTGCATATAAGGCAATGCTGCTTTAGTCACAAGAGATGTGTAGCAGCAGGTTTCATTGGTTATGTTGATGTGTGTATCCATGATATAGGAGCCTTTGTTTCGGCCTTAGCATAAAAAACCTGTGTACGATTTCCCTCCTGTTAGAAAAAAAAAGTAGTAGAGGTGCTTCAATGCTTTTCTTTTTAACAGTTGCACAAATATTAAAGCATGAATAAATGATAGATGATGATTACTTACCCCTTCGGTTGCTTTAAGATTTGTGCAATTTGTATTGAAAGGAAAGCATTGAAGCACTGCTCAAAAAGTAGACTTGTGTATGACATTTACTGTCATACATGTGGTGCTTAGAAATTTATCCATGGAGCGTCTTTTTTGGCATGATGTTCGGCATTGCAAAATGTAACCGTTGGACAGTGGTTTCCTAGTTCTGATGTATGGCATTCTTTCCCTTGTGCAGACTGAGAAGGCTTTCTAGAGGCAGCCAAAGGTCTTCCTCCGGTGAGGGCTCTGCTCTACCTCTTATGCTTGCTGCTCTTGAAATACAGCACATGTATCTTTAACAAAAGTATGTCTGATTTCAGCCCAAAGAAATGTGGCAAGGGGAAGAAGCCTGGCTAGGGAGGTAACCACTTCTGGAAGAATATTGGCCTCCGCTTCAAGATCCCAGGGAAGTGATTGAAGGTACAAATAACCGCTTCTAGAAGAATATTGGCCCCGGCTTCAATTCCTTTCCCACACTACCAACAAGTCCAAGATAAGTAATTGCTCTCTGCCCTTCTCATTTTTTCAGTCCAATTCTAGTGGTATTGATCCTGGTACAAAAATGTTGAGATCTCCCAGTCGTCAGTCCTGTTCGATACTTGTTGTTCCTCCATTATTCTCTCCTTCATGATGAGATTGAATAACTTTGGTTCACAAACTCCTTAATGGGAGCGAACGGCCTTCCACCCAACATGGTAGCTATCTTCTCATTAGTAGATAGAAATGAAATTCCTGCTGCAACTCCAGATGAACTCGATGAGGGGGTTTGATTTTGAGCTATTAGTGTTCATGGTTATTCACTTAATTCAAGAACAAACTGCTGCTATTAGCAATAGTTTGAATAACTTTGTTTGGACTTGCACATTGAAATAGCAATGTAACTTTGTTTGAATAACTTTGTTTGGACTTGCACATTGAATAACTGTTAGCATTGTAACTCCATCTGGAGGATGGTGTCCGAAAAGCTATGTATAGATACTGTCATATGTGAAAGCAATTAGGCAATCGAATGCAGTATTTCCATTGAGGTCATGCGTATACATATAGGTACAGCAACCAAGATTGGTTGAGATACATGCCAAACAAAGAAAACAGAAGATAAGCTAAGGATGGAAAATAATCTCCGTGATATGCTCTAGGTTTCCTTTGGTTGAATAGGTAAGTACTGCCTAACACCCCCCCGCAGTTGGAACGGGAGAGGGTTGAACGTTCAAACTGGAGCAGAACTCTTTGAAGATGATAGTCGGTAGTCCTTTGGTGAAGATATCAGCATACTGAGATGAGGTCGGGACGTGGAGAACACGAACTTCCCCCAAGGCGACACGCTCGCGAACAAAATGAAGATCAATTTCGACGTGCTTTGTTCGTTGATGCTGAACAGGATTAGTGGACAGGTAGACCGCACTGATATTGTCACAAAAAACAACAGTCGCACTTTGAAGAGGACGATGAAGTTCGGCAAGAAGTTGACGTAGCCAGCAGGATTCAGCGACGACATTAGCGACGGCGCGGTATTCCGCTTCAGCACTAGAGCGGGAGACCGTCTGTTGTCATTTTGACGACCAAGAGACAAGATTGTCACCAAGAAAGACCGTGTAGCCCGATGTTGACTTTCTTGTGTCAGGGCAACCAGCCCAGTCAGCATCGGCGTAGGCTGTGAGAGATGTCGGCGAGGTGCGATGAAGCTGAAGACCGTAGTCGATAGTGCCCTTGAGGTAGCGAAGAATCCGCTTGAGAAGATTAGCATGAGGCTCACGAGGATCATGCATGTGGAGACACGCCTGTTGAACCGCATACGTGATGTCCGGTCGCGTAAAAGTGAGATACTGAAGAGCGCCAGCAATGCTTCGGTAGTCAGTAGCGCTTGCCACGGGAGGGCCGTCGGAGGAGAGCTTGGCACAAGTGTCGACCGGGGTGCTGCAGGGCTTGCAGTTGCTCATGCCTGCGCGAATCAGAATCTCCTGAATGTACTGTTGTTGTGAGAGGAAGAAGCCGGAGCAGGTGTGCTGTACGGAGACACCAAGGAAATAGTGGAGGGCGCCCAAGTCCTTGAGGGAGAACTCGCGGCGGAGTGAGTCAATCACTCGGTGAAGTAGGGAGGTAGTCGAGGCTGTCAAGACGATATCGTCGACGTAGAGTAGAAGATACACCGTGTCGGAGCCGTGGCGGTAGATGAACAAGGACGGGTCAGCCTTGGAAGCGAGGAATCCCAGAGATGTGAGGAAGCCGGCGATGAGGCTAAACCAGGCACGAGGAGCCTGCTTGAGGCCATAGAGCGACCGGTTGAGACGGCAGACATGCGTCGGAAAGCTGTGGTCGACGAAGCCGGAAGGTTGTTGACAGTAGACGACCTCATCAAGCGTGCCGTTAAGGAAAGCATTGTTGATGTCAAGTTGATGAACCGGCCACTCGTTGGAGAGCGCAATGGTGAGGACGGTGCGCACGGTAGCCGGTTTGACCACCGGAGAGAACGTCTCGCCGAAGTCGACACCAGGGCGTTGGGAGAACCCCCGGAGTACCCACCGAGCCTTGTATCGGTCCAAGGAGCCATCAGGCTTCAACTTGTGCCGAAAAATCCATTTTCCTGAAACAATGTTAGCACCAGCAGGGCGAGGTACAAGTTCCCATGTATTATTTTTGCGCAAGGCATCGAACTCCTGCTGCATAGCAATGCGCCAATTTTCATCGCTAAGTGCTGCGCGGTATGTGCGAGGAAGCGACGATGGAGCTGCAACATGGAGGTTTAGGCGATCAATGGGCTGGCGAAACCCCTGTTTGCCGCGTGTGAGCATCCTGTGAGTATTGACTACAGGAGGTATGGGTTGTGCGGTATGCGGCATGGAAACTTGTGGCGTTGCAGAAGCTTGTGGTGTGGCAGAGACATCTTGCATGGGCGATGTGGGCAACACAGGGGAGCGGTGCACTGTCGGCGTATGGGGAGCAGATGTGCCAGGTGCGGACGGTACAGGAGGAGTGGCGGACATAGAAGGAACCGCAGGAGGAGGAGGAGACACGACGCGAGCAGCCGGATGACTAACAGGAGTTGACACAGGAGCTGAAACATGCGAAGCAATGGACAGAAAATCAAAGTCGGAGGAAACGGGCGGGTTCGGCAGCTCGGAAAAAGGAAAAGAATTTTCATCAAATATCACGTGGCGAGATATGATGATTCGATTTGTATCAAGATCGAGACAGTGAAATCCCTTATGATGATCGGGGTACCCAAGGAAGACACAGGATTTGGAGCGGGGGTAGAGTTTATGAGCTACTGTGGCGGACAAATTTGGGTAGCACCGAGAGCCAAATACTCGGAGATGGGAATAATCCGGCGGAGACCCATAGAGAGCTTGGTGGGGAATGCCAAGTCTGAGAGCCTTTGTTGGGTGAAGATTAATTAGGTGCGTGGCTGTATGGAGTGCTTCAACCCAATAGGGCGGTGGCATGCTGGCTTGGAATAGGAGACAACGAAGGATGTCATTTGTGGAACGGATGATGCGCTCCGCTTTGCCATTTTGTTGTGATGTATGTGGACATGACATGCGAAGTGCAATGCCATGCGAAAGAAGGTAAAGACGCATGGTGTGATTATCAAACTCGCCACCATTATCACATTGAATACCACGAACAGTTGAGGAAAATTGAGTACCGACATAGGCAAAGAAATTGCGAAGAGTATCAAAAACGTCAGATTTTAAGCGGAGAGGAAATGTCCACAAGTAATGGGAGAAATCGTCGAGAACAACAAGATAGTACTTGTAACCCGAGATACTAAGAATTGGCGATGTCCATAAATCACAATGTATTAACTCAAAAACCCTAGTGGTGCGAGGTTGAGAGGGATGAAAAGGAAGACGAACATGTTTGCCCAACTGGCATGCAGAACATAAGTGATCATTTGTTAACTTAGTACAAGAAATGTGAGAGACACTAGCTAGTTTGGACAAAGCTTGTTGACCGGGATGCCCGAGACGACGATGCCATAAAGTGGTGGACGGAGTGGTGACAGAAAAAATGCGGGGAGAATGTGGCGGCCATATGAGGGGGTAGAGATCGCCTCGACTATTGCACCTGATGATCACGTTCTTGGTGTGAAGATCCTTCACAGAAAGGCCAAAAGGGTCAAATTCAACAGAAACATGGTTATCAATGGTGAAACGACGAACAGAAATAAGATTCTTAATGAGAGAAGGAGTGACAAGGACATTATGGAGTTGAAAAGAATGGTTGGGAAAATTTAAAGAAGTTTGACCGGTGTGAGTGATCGGGATGTGAGATCCATTTCCGACAATAGCATAAGGAGATGCAGTGGAAGGAATAGGTGAAGAACACGAGAGATTACCATTATCTGGGGTCATGTGTGTGGACGCGCCAGAGTCCATGTACCACTCAGAAGATGGTGGAGCCAAAGTCATCGTGTTGAAAGCTTGCATGAGATGCTGCTGGTCCCAGGAGGCTTGTGGAGGAGCAAACCCAGGGGCGTACAGGGACGGAGGAACAGTACCTGGCTGCGGCCAGTATGTGGTAGGCGCCTGGGGCAGAGTAGCTGTGAAAGCCCCAGCAGGACGTGGGCCAAGAAGGCCCTGACTGGGCCGTGGGCCTTGACCTGGCCACATGTGGATTGAGCCGGCCCAGGGTTGTTGCATGGAAGGCCAAGCCTGGGCGTTCCCAGTAGGCTGCACGAAGCTTCGGCTACCATTACCGCGAGAGCGATTTGCGCCGTTGTTGCGGCGACGATTATTGCCGCCCGTGTTGTGATAGCGCACGCCTCCGGTGTTGTTGCCGGAGTCCCCGCCGGTGATGGTGTTGGTGCAGGACAGGCCACTGCCCGAGTTGGATGAGGATGAGCCGTCGGAAGACGGCTTGAAGTTGTTCCCGGTCTGCGCGACGAGGATCGAGGGTGCTGAGTTCTCAGAGTTCATGGTGAGTTCTTCAAGAAGGAGTGCCGACCGCACGGCAAGGAACGTTGGCGTCGGCCGCTGCATGGAAAGCAGCGTGCGCATGTGGGCGAAGCGCCGGTTCAAACCGCGTAGCGTGTTGAGGACGAGACTTTTATCAACGATCGGGGTTCCCACGGCTGTGAGCTCATCTGCGAGGGTCTTTTGTTTTCGGCAATAGTCGGCAACGGAGAGGGAGCCCTGCATCAGGCCATGGAATTCTTGCTCGAGGTAGATGGCACGCGTGTCGGCGTTGTCGCGGTAGAGGCCTTCGATGCGTGTCCAAACATCGTATGCGGTGGCGGAAGAGTCCATCACCATGGCGAGCAAATCAGTGGAGACTGCAGCATAGAGCCAGGAGCGCACAAGGGCGTCCAGGCGAAACCATTGCGCATCCGGAGTTGAGGTAGAGGATGCATGGATGTGGCTGTCGAGAGCATACTTTTCGAAGGCGACTTCGAACATGCCACGCCATTGGGCATAATTGCCGGCCTGGAGATCGAGGGTGATGGGAACAAGAAGCTTGACGGAGGAAACGGCAACAGCCTGCGCCCAAAGGGCGGCTTTGGCCTCGAGCTCCGCCGTAGTTACAGTAACAGCATGAGCATCGGCGGCTGCCTTGGCCGCATCGGAGGGCGCGGTCATGGCGCTGGGAAGAAGCTAGGTGGAAGAGATGGGACAGGATCAAAATCATTCTGATACCATGAAAGCAATTAGGCAATCGAATGCAGTATTTCCATTGAGGTCATGCGTATACATATAGGTACAGCAACCAAGATTGGTTGAGATACATGCCAAACAAAGCAAACAGAAGATAAGCTAAGGATGGAAAATAATCTCCGTGATATGCTCTAGGTTTCCTTTGGTTGAATAGGTAAGTACTGCCTAACAATATGAAGCTGGTATGTAACCCCAAAAGTGGCACAAGTAGTCTTAGAAATCATATTGCTGATTCTTGTCCAGGAATCGAAGAGGTTGACATAAAGAGGTTCCAAGCTACTATCAAGAAACAACCATCACAAGGTTCATTTGTGTTTGATCCCCATAGAACCCGTGAGCTAATTTCAAAGTTTTGTATCCATGTTGAGGTTCCGTTCCAGAAGTTTGAGGACCCCAACTTTGAGGATTGGATGGCATCCATGCAACCAACCTTTAGAGTCTTTGGCCGGCAAACACTGCGTAACGATTGCTTTAGTTTGTATGAGCGAATGAACCAAGAGTTACATGCCGAGCTTCAAAGTCTTGATTCTCGCATTTGCCTCACCTCTGACCAATGGACCTCAGTTCAAAACTTAGGGTGTATGTGTGTCACTTCTCATTACATTGATGCCGATTTCAATCTCAAAAAGAAGATTATAGCATTCAAGGATGCTAAGTATCCACCTACAGGTTTAGTCATTGAGGAGGCTATTACCAAGTGTCTCACAGAGTGGGGTATAAAGGGTAAATTGTTTACTCTAACTCTAGACAATGCAAGCAACAAAAATTCAGCATGTAACTTGTTAATTGAGAACCAAAAACAGGACTGTTGTTTGATGATCAGCATTTTCATGTCAAATGCTGTGCTCACATACTAAATATCTTGGTTCAGGATGGAATCGTCGAAAAATTAATATGGCATAACATTAATTTAATTCCAAAGATATGCAATAAGAACATGAAGATAAAAATTGCGTCTACAACATGGTTACTAGCAGCCACCAAATTGACAGAACATGCTAGTAAAGAAAATATGCCTATATATGCTAGATAGCCCAAAAAATATATGGATGTAAACAATACTATCATAGCAGCATGCATTCTCAGCGGATCTAATCGCAAAAAGGATCACTTGGACCAAGAACAACTTATCCAGAGCACTCACTAAGGGCTTAATGAAGAACACGAAGCTGCGCAGAAGCGATGCGACAATCGAAGAAGATAACGAGCAGTCGCACGGTGTGGCGCTTCCTAGAAACCCGACTGCTGGTCTCCCGTGCAGAGCGTCAAATGGTCGGCATCGAATCGGAGACACTGCTCTCCCTCACGCCCGTTGCACGACGGACGAAGGGATGGAATGGCTCCGAAGGCTGCAAGCACCGGAGAAGCAGAGATCGCCAAAAAGAACGAGATGGATTTCTGTTGCGTATTCACTCACGAACAAGGATGTCTTCCTTAAGAAACTGCGAACCGAAAATCGCCTCGCGAAAAAACAGCCGAACTGCCACGATTCCAGAAATAGCCCCTTGGAATCTCGCAAGGTGGGCGAACGGACTAACGGCACGAAAACATGCGTCTCCCTGGGTCCGTGATGCCACATCAGCAGTCGAGGTGTAAGGTGATGTGGCATAGCCAGTACAAGTGGCAAAAGGTTAAGTACACTTAGCATGTCTCAGTCACGGTCGCGCGTCGCCACAATGCTTGTACATAGCTTAACATAGCCAACTATGTGTATCTCTAGCCTTGCCACCAACTCATACTAGAGTCCATACATGAGCTCCTCTTATAAGTTAGTTGCACTTTACCTAGCTAATCAATATGGTACTAAAGATCATACTCTTAACTCAACATCCCTTTGACTTCTTCCATTAAATTAACTCAGAATTAATTCCAATAGGAATGAAACTAATTCACGTGGCAATTGGAAAGATACGCCACCTGCTTAGATATATTGAGTCTTCGCCCTCGCGACTTCAAGCATTTAATGGGATTGCTGCTAGGATGGGTCTTCCCTCAAAATCTGGACTACCTCTATGATTGGAGAATAGAGTACAAAGTTTTACCATGGGAGTGAAATCACTGATGTAGGATTACGTTATTGTATTGGACAAGAATCTCAACCAAAGGTGGAGGGTATATAGAAAGTAGAAATTAGTAATCAGCTAGTGCTATCTTTAGCTCAGCAAGGACTTTGAGTAATTATATGCATATTGCTTTTAGTTGTCTGTGTAATTTCATAGACATGTTCATTCTTCTGTGTGCTGGTTCATAGCCAAGCAAGTTGCCTTATATTGTTCCACAAAAATGATGAAAAGCAATATATCAGGATGTTTTTTATGGTATCTACATCTGCGACAAGCAAGGGCAGCAATGCAGTGAGGTCTTCCGAGGGTCTAGACTCCAAAGCAGTTGTTTCAACATAGCCATGTGGTTTTTTTTTCAAATTGTTATTAAATATATTCGCAAAATGTTATGCCTTGAAATTTGTAATTTGATGTATTTTTGTATAAGATTGTGGATGTTACTAAATTTGTGGTAATTTTTTTTTGTATTTTGTGTGAATTTTCTATGATATGTGGGCATGGAGTATGTGTGGGTTGAGGAAATGGTTGAATGGGTTGAACCCATATCAGGGAAGTGGGTTGGATTGGTTTGGGTTCAAATGCCATGTGGTTTGGGTTGGGTTGGGGTCTTAGGAATTTTAGGTAGGTTGGGGTGGGGTGGGGAAATTGGTATAATTGCTGTGGGTTGGATTGGGTTTGACCCCATTAGCACCCCTGGGCCACGACACACGAATCCATCTGCGCGGGCGAACGTTGTCGTCCAGAGCTATTGTGTGAATTTTTCCTTTTTATATGAGAATTATGCCGTTTCTCGTAAAATTATTGTGCAGCTTCTATAACAGTTCCTGCATTCGAAATAAGACCTATATAAATTCGCGGCATGTACAAGTTAAATGAACTATTGTAGTGATAGTACATCTACATCATTGGTAGCTGGTACGAAGCAAATCGTAATTGCTACTCAAAATTGTACTAGTATCCGAAGTTCCGAACCGAATCAGCGCACAGTTTTCTGATTAGCTGCCCGTTGGTTGTGGGTAGCCGGTACCTTATGGCCATGCTTACATACTGATAGGCTAGTTTTTCGTTGATCTAGAAGCCTTTAGGTTTATAAAAAGCAGGAATCATCGCTTATTTAGCTCTGTGTATTTTTTTTTTGCAAATCAAGCCTCTCGTGTATGCATTTGTAAATATATCCTCCTCCACCGTAAAAGGCGTGGAAGCTTACCGACGTTGCGACAGGGCATATGAGCACGGGAATAGAAGGCCAACCGCGAGAGCGCGCAGGTGAGCGCACCTTGCTGCCATGGCTAGGTAGTGTAGAAGCTCTATTACCGTGGTAGGCCACACTGCTCCCATGCTGACACGCTGCCATGGTGTCAGAAAGCTTCTACGCTCTCCGGGGCGCAGTATGGGACAAGTGTCACCTATCGCGCCTTTCGTGGTGGAAAAGATGGTCAAATTTGCAAATGCATACGCGGGAAGCTAGATTTGCAAAAAATGAGGTGCAGGGGGGGCTAGATAAGCAATGAAGTCTAAAAAGCATAGGTTGTGTTGTGATCCACACCGCCTGCTTCCCCGACCGTGAGCCACGGGGAATGGTCGTGGTAGTTGCACCATCTCTGCGATGGTCGCTTGAGCTGCGCCTGGATCTAGGAGAGACTGGATAGGGCCATCAGGGTGTGGTCGTCGGTGCTAGCACTGGCGTCGAGGCGCGTGTAGCGGAATGCGAATGGGAGAGCACAGTTGAGGAGGACGACAAGCTGCGGCGGAGGTGGGTGGGGAGCAGAAGGGGAGTGGAGCCTCAACATCTGGATGTGCTCATGGCCGCAGCTGTGGAGGAGGAGAGAGGGAAAGAAGGAGAGGAAGAGAAGAGAGGAAGTGGAGGAGGAGTAAGGGGCTGACGGGTGTACCCTAAAATATGTTTTTAAAAAATTATTTGGTGTTCATGATGACATGGTTGCCCAATCACAAAAAAATGCTTATATGTCAAAATCCGCTTCCACGTTGGTGCCACCTCATAGCAAAACTACTTTAAATCAATCTCATGTGGGCAAAATAAACGATATTGATAACCGATGGTTGTAAAATATCCGGTCATACAGTTCAATGTTGAAAGTTAGACTTTAGCAGGAGTTCAGGGAGGTCAAATGGGCTTATTACAAAATAAAATGGCATAAAAAGTTATGGTATGATTAGTTTAAGGTTACCTTCAAACTAACAAATTTAAGAACACCCTCCTAAGATACCATCTGTCATCTTTTTTATTCACCTCCATCTTTCCCCTTCCCTCTTCCCTACTCATCTGCCCACATCCCTTTCTTTCTCCCTAACACAAAAAATTAAAATTAGAACATTTTAACTTTGAAAATTTTAAATAGTAAGTTTCAACTCGAAAAAAATTCAATTTGAAAATTTTCAAATCAGAAAGTTTTAACTCGAAAATTTTCAAATTAGAAAGTTCAACTCAAAAAGAAATTCAAACTAAAAAGTTTCAATTCAAAAAAATTTAAATCGCAAAATTTCAAATTAGAAGGTTTCAACTTGAAATTTTTTTAATAAACAAATCTCAAAATAGAAAGTTTCTACTTGAAATGTTTTAAGTCAAAAAATTTCAAATAAGAAAGTTTCTTCTTAAAAAGTTTCAACTTCAAAAATTTCAAATCGAAAACCTTCAAATCGAAAACTTTTGATCCAAAAAACATTAAGTTCAAACAAATTTGATTCAAAATTCAACTCAACATTTTCAACTCAAAAATTTCAACTCAAAAAATTTTAAATTATAAAGTTTCAACTTGAAAAGTTTAAAATAAAAAAATTAAATTAGAAAGTTTCAACTCAAAATATTTCAAATCGAGATGTTTTAAATCAAAAAATTTCAAAATAGAAAGTTTCAACTCGAAAACTTCAACTATAAAATTTTTAAATCAAAAAGTTTCAACTAAGAAAACCTTCAATTCAAAAACTTTTGGTTCAAAAAGTTTCAACTAAAATAACTTTCGGTTCGAAAAGTTTTGATTCAAAATCCAACTCGAAATTTTTTAAATCGAATAATTTCAAGTCGAAAAGTTTCAGGTCGAAAAAATTAATTCAAAAAATTTTAACTAGGAAAGTTTTAACTAAAAAAATCAAATAAAAAAATTCAACTTTAAAAAATTATATTCAAAATCTTGCGATTCGAAGAGTTTTAGTGAAAAAACTTTAAAAAGTGATTATAAATGCTTGTTTTCATATCTCAGGGGGAAATTTGAAACAAAAAAACTATTTTGAGTTTGAGAGGAAGGGAACTGATGAGGAAAGGAGATAAAGGATGTGTTGTCACCTGTCACTTGTCACAAGGAGAGATCCTTTGAAGAGGAAGGGAAGTTGTGGAAGGAATGATGTGCTCTCACTTGACGTAAGGAGAAGGCTTTTGAGGGAGAAGAAAATAGGAAACGAAAGAGGTGGTGTCACTTGTCACAAAGGGATGATGTCATTATCAAAGATTTGATGAAGGCGCTCTCAAATTAGCAATTTTCAAAAGTTTTTTTTGTTGGAATTAGTTGTGCTCAAAATAAAGTATAGGATGGGATTGGACGGTTAGGCCTCTGAAACAAAGCCTAATGGATTTGGTTTCCTGGATAATAATTTCCCCTATTCTCCAAAATAGTACTACATTGTTAATTCGTACGACTTTTGCATATCTGATTTTTCTTTTTGTTGCTATGTCTATAAAACCATACTGGATTTCTGAAGGACCAAAAATAACGATCAGAGGGGGTGAATGATCACAATCCAATTTCCCCCAAAGAATCCAACTAAAGCCTCCCAAGACCTCAAAAGAGCGAAGGACGAAATTTCTTCTGAAAATCAGCACAGGGGCGGCAATATCGCTCTTAGATGACCGATAGTACTAGAATGAACAGTAACTCAGGTACTATCAGGTTACTATAGCGCAATAGTACCGGTGAACAGGAAAACATGGTATGAACAGAAAAATCGACACAAGTTCAAGATCAAAAATTTGTGTAACTTTTGATCGGCTGATCCAAATTCTGTGAAACTTTGTATACACTTTTCTAAGGATGTCAGGAACCTATTTAAACCTTCAATCGCAAGGATTAACATCAAAGTTATGACATTTTTCCAATTTACTGAAGGTTGCATCAAAATCGGGTCAAAATCTAAAACTTTTCCGTAAGTTTGCTCATGGGGCTTTAATGATCAAGATGATCTTAGATGGTCTCCCACATGTCACAACAAGTAAGAACACCAAAGAAATTGATCTCAAACATGTAAGATCAAGATCTAACTCAAAATCCTCCTTCTCAACCCAAAAAACAGTTTCTTGAAGAAACTTTGACGATCAAGAAGAGGCTTGCCTAGATGATTGGGTGATGATCTATAGAGGATACATCCATCAATTATTCATCCTTGGCAGCACAAGATCAAGAAAGAAAGTAACCAAATAGAGGGATCAAGAACTACGAAAGAGGAAGATCAAAACACGAGACAAATCTTGAGCGCAAATTTTGATTTCATTTCACAATAAGATGGATGATTATAAAGCCTCTCCTCCTAAGGGCAAAACTCTTAAGGAGCACTCATCCACACACACACACACAAGAAAATCATAATCTTGTGAAAACCCTAAACTTCTAGGTATCTAGTCGAAGGCTTAAGTCCTCACCTCCCACTACATCTCCTTATATAGTGGAGGCAATCCTAATCTTAAACCTGGACACTAAGGTGAATACCATCCACTCTTACATGGGCTAACCCGAAACCCAACACTCTTAACGGGGTTTTCACTCACACAAGCATGTTTATCAAAGCTGCCATTACATTGACATCAAATTCGCTCCATGAGCCCGAATTTGCGTCCAACCCCACTTTGGCGTGACCTAAACCACTTAGGCCACCATCACGGTTTTTCAAACCACCTCGACCGCCGGTATTTGATAAATTACCAATTTACCCCATGACCGGTCTTTCTTCTCCTCGAAGCATCGCCCATACTTCACCACTTTCCACGTGGCCTCAATGACTTGCCGTCAAGCCTCTCACACGTCCGAACTTAGCCGAACCGTCCTCGCTTGTAAACGAGCCCTAGTCACTTGACGCATCACGTTTCCTTGTCAGCTTCACCATGGTGGCACCGGCTTTCTTGACCGTTCTGGACCTCAACTCCTCCCTGAGCTTAGTACCGGTCCATACCGTTGCCCTTAATGTCCATCACCAGTGCATCATGCTCAGGTTCTTTGTCTTCTCGGTTTGCAACCACTTCCCAGCCTCAATCATCTTTTGGTATCCCTTGACAGTTCTGGACCTCAGCTCTCCTAACCTAGCCCGGTCTCGCCTTCGCCTCACCATGACCTAGCCCCGGAGTCCTACAACCAACACAGACAAGAAACACATCACATAGTACTGTTCACAATAATATGCATTAATCATCAATAATCAATAATGCAAACATTAAACACAAAGTCATTAGAAACCCGGTACTACCGCCACCCGAGCGGTAGTCTCGCAAGTCCCAGATACTCTCGCTCTGGTTGGGCGGTGAGTACCGCAGATCACGGTAGGGAGGCTCCTGGTTTGGTTTCTTCAAGGTCAAAATCAGCAATAAACTGTGGAAAAAAAACTCATCGAACCACTTGCACAGGGGAAATAAAAGATAAACTTTGCATGTGATCAGCAAAATGACTTGTACATGGTCAGCTAGAGTTCCACCGTTGTTAATCTTGTATACTATTTTGTTGTATGAAAACTGCCATATCCCTTCGTGTGTTGTTGATTCTCAGTGCTCCCTCCATCTAAGTTTATAAGTCCTATTTTTTTAATAGCTTTGTCCACAAATATAAAACATATTTCATATTTAATTGCAAAATAAATATGACGTTTACTCTTTATCCCTAATAAATATCCACCTTTACTTTATTTTCTCTATATGCATGCATTGACTATAGTACTTAGTGATAATAGTTAGGAGTAATCTAGTCATTTTCATCTTATTGGTCTATGTGTTAAGAAGAAATACGTTTTATAAACTTGGACAGAAGAGTACTTCCCTACCTGCAGGTGCAGCAAAGTAGATCATTTTTTTAAGAAGTCCATATAACCGCTTGAAGTATGTTGGTGCAGTCACTTAAACGCTAACCTAAAAAACTGGCTATTTAACATTAACGTTGCAAAACTAGATTTCTTAACCCCAATGGCTGTTTTAGGTGGTTGTTTTGCTTGCGTGACACTGGGTTGGGGCGGTTTCGCCACATGGGGCGGGTGACATGGCCAATGGCCATAATTTCCCTAAATCAGATCCCAAATTAGCTACTCATCGCCTCCTCCTCCCCCCCCCCCAAATCTCCAAAGGCCATCTCCTTCTTCCGGTAGATGTAGATCTACCTCGTCCTTCACCATCTCCCTCTCCTTGAGATGTCGCCTCTCCCTCTTTAACTAGGGTTGTGGGTTTTACTGAACCGAAAAAATCATGCCAAAAAACTGAACCAAACCTGTCAACTCGTTTTAACTGGTTTATGGTACTCGGTTTAGTATGGCAAAAATCTATTTTTTTAGATATGGTTTTTTGGTAAAAAAACCATGAGTAAACCGAAATAAAAAAATACATGTATAATCAGGTAAAGTAATGATCAAATGTGTGTAAAGCACGATTTTATATGGAAATAATATCACTAGATTTGTTAAAGTAATAGTCAAATGTATGTAATAATTTTTACTAAAGTATAATTGGATAAAGTAATGGTCAAATATGTGTATTAGAAACCGTATCGATATCCAAAATGACAAGTAAAAAAGAACAATTCATATTAGTTTGGACTTGGTAAATATGGTATTTACCAATATCGAACTGAAATATTATGGTATTTATCAATACCAAACCAAAATTCTATTTGGTATCACATTTCAATTACCGTATTTACTAAATATATTATATGCACAACCCTATCTCCAACGCCGCCGCTCACTCTTCAGTAGACATCGTTGCTCAGTGGCGAAGTTAGAAAATTTTGGAAGCTTGGACAAGCCTAACTATGGCCAGAGCTTGCCCGAGAAGACGCCTGCGGTTTCTATGGTGTGTGACAGTGGTCAAACTACACTAGAGTTCTATTGTTCGTCGTTGGTAAACTCGTGCAGTCGTCCACCCTGTGCAGAAGACGGCTCCACCCCTGTCATCGCCCCTTGCTCACTCTCCAAATCTGCTTCCACCCTCTACTTGAATAGTGTCACCACTGACTGGCGTCACCTGAGACATGCACACTGCCACTCCCTCTTCAGCAGGAGCCGCCACTCCCTTCAGAATGCGCCATCGCCGAAGGGGTCTACCGATGCAACCCCTTTTGTCAACAACGCCCAACCCCGAACCGTTCACTTCCAATCTACTACGATGACATCGTGCCTGCGCCGAAAACCTTTCAAGTTTAATATGCAGAGTATATACACTCTTATTTAGAATATAGGTTTAGTCAAACTTTCAAAACTTTAATTGTTAATATATTTTTAAATATTTAAATTAGATATATGAAAATAATATGTGTAGATTTGTCTTGAAAAGTACTTTCATAACATTATAATTTTGTTGGGTTTTATAAATATATTATAACAAAAACTAGTGGTCAAAGTTATGTTTTAGATACTGTGTCAATATCTAAAATGATAACTATTTGGGACCGGAGGAGTAATATAATTATCAGGGACACTATGGTGACCGGTCACCATGATGTCAAATGGGTATTTCCCCTATGTGTTGTGTGCGAAAAAAAGTTAAATTTTTCTATATCGAGTTTAACTAGTTTAACCGCTAGTTCAAGTTTAAATTGAAATTCAAACTAGGTTTGCCCTTTTTTTTTTTAAGGTAGTTTGATCGTGGGTATAAAATATGACGTTTAAGTACTGTACGCTGCGATTAAAGGCCTGCACTTTTCGGTGTAGAGAAAAGAAGTACTCACGCTAAACTTATAGTGTCCGGACTCCGGAGGCTTATGGACATGATGGCGTTGTAGCCTTGAAAACTTTGTTGGAGCCATAATTGTGTCTTCAACATCTTTGCTGAAGCTTAGCACAATATTTATGGACTCCCTTTACTCCTTGTTATGGTCCTTAGTCCTTACCTTCCAACGGGGATCAGCAGTCCTTACTTCGGTCAGTGCCATTTCTTGTTCCTCTCTCTCTCTCTCTCTGCGCTGCTGTTTCACATCTAGCTATGGAGTATTACTTGTCAATGCTTTTGGGTTTTGGTATGGAAGGTAAAGACATATTAGGAGCTCAAATCTACTGTGACCAAATGTGTCTACTCACATGCGGCGCAGCTCTGTTCTGTATGACTGCGTCACCTTATCCACTGCTTGTCCATCTTGAACTTAATCTGATCGACAACCTGTCAGACATGACCCAGATCCTGCACATGCTGCATCTCTGCATTGCAAATGGGCCCTCGTAATTTAATGGTCCCACTTGTCACCCACCACACTGCAGGTTATAGTTTCTGCCAGTTTTTGTGAGTGAAGCAGCTGATCTAGGAACTATTCAATTCATCCTTGGGAATTTAATTAACTTGATTGGCACATCATCGTTCACAAAATCGATGAAAACCGCTTGAAAGTTGCGAAAACCGAGCGTATCAAATTGGTCTGGTTTTTGAAACCCCTCAGTAAACCGGTGGAATTCAAATTCAAATTCAAATTCAATTTTTTAAAAAAATTTGGAAAAAATTATGAAAAAGTGTTGATAATTTTTGTGTGAAGTCCTGAGGCAATGCTAATGATACTGTAAAATTTTTGGATCATTATCAAACTTGGTATTTTTTAAAAAATTCTGACAGTGCTACTGTTAGAATATATGCTCTTCAATTTTTTATTTTCTAAGGATACTGAATGATGAGACCATACCGGTCCAGCAAGCCATGCTTCTATCTCAAGGCAAGACAAGGGTCTAACAACTTCTGATGCTCCAAGTCCACCCCAAGATCAAACCCAATTCGTTCATGAGTCCAGTTTGGCCCCAGGAGCAGTCTAAATAAAAATGATCATATCTGGGTCATACGAAGTCCGTTTGAGGCATTCTTAGACTCTACGGAGAAGCCCACGACGAGAGCTTTTCAATGGAAGTGATTTCACGTCCAAACTCCTTATGGATCGACAGGAATCATCAAATCAATATGACAAACAGAATCTGTCAAGTGCTGTGACACCTCCACTTGGGTCTAAAGGCCTTGTACGACCTAGGGTTTCACGGCCACCCCCTTGGCCGTCTCCCTTACCATATTCCTCATATATATTCAGTAGTTGTCGCTAGAATAGATGGGTTTTGCTTAGATTGCAACTAGACACTTTGTCAGTTTTTCGCCGTTCATCGATTTGTGGAACCCCAACTCGTGTGCTTAATATTATTCACAATTTTAGATTGCATCTTCTACGTTCTTCCTTGTGTTCTTGATTCGCATGCAGGGATAAGCCTTCTTGGCGAGGTCAACTGTGTTTGTGCATGGTTGATAACCAAAAGAGCCGTGGTGTAGCGATTGCAGGGTTCGAATCCGTTCTGATTGGAAGTCGGATCGTCAACGTCGAGTTCTCCACCAATCGACTTACCAGTACCTGTCGGAAGATCAGGCCACCGTTCCCATCACTGAATGAAGTCTAATATTTATGAAAAACAATTTGTGATGTTTTGAGGCAATTCTAAAATTTTTAGATGATGATCAGACCTATGTATTTTGTTAAAATTCTGAAAGTGCTACTGTCTTTATATATACTCTTCTATTTTTGATTTTATAGGGGCATTAAATGAAATCTAATATTTATGAATATTTTACTACATGATCCTTGGGAACTATTTATGATTTCGTTCAAATTTCAGAGCATGACCAAGCTTGTAAATTTTTATAAAAATCTGACAGTATCTCTATTTCTTTTCATTAATTGTTGTTTTTGATTTTCCATAAGCATTAAATGAATTCAAAATTTGTTGAAATTTCTGAGGTGTTTTATAGATTAATTTGGATTTATTGATATTTTATGCATTTTTTCCAATTTTCTGCAAATTTATTTTTCTAATTTTCCTTTAGTGTGCCGAAAATCGAAAATCAAACAAAACCAGTCGAAAATCAAGAAAATTGGTTGGTTTTCGATTTGTTTTCGGCGTTGTTTGACCGTCGAATTTAACATTTTTTGTAACTTAGAACGTTTTCGATTTCTATCAATTTTTGACTGATTTTTATCGATAATCGAAAAAAAAAATTTGTTCAGAATTCGAAAATTCGATATTGCGAACCTTGGTTGGCACGATTCTTAGACTCGGTAACTCACTAGTACTACTAATCACCACTACAGTTCCATGGGAGCCAGCCCCTGGATCAGCAGTCTGTGCTCAAGATTCAAGAATTGTATCATGGGATATTCCAGTGTTCCTGTACTTGTTTACTGCCGTTCTTAACTGACTAGCTGTGCTCTCCTGCGCACGGTTCCAAATCTCGTTAAATTTTGGCGAAATCTCGTCGAAATTTTGGATTTCGGACCATTCCGAAATCTAAAATACTGCCCGGGGGAAATTTTTTAAAATTGCTACAGTAACCTAAAATTTCGGTTTTTCTCGGCAAAATTTCATGTTTTTTTCGGGTTTGGTAACTTTTAGGGCCGGATTTGGTCCAATAAACCCTTAGGAAAGTCATCTCCTATGAAAATTTGTTGAAAAATCGATTTTTTTTAGACATTTTAAAATTTTGGCAGAAACACTGTCAAATTTTTATAACATTTTACAAGATAATAATTTGAAAATTTTATATTACTATCCTTAGTAGTTTAGGATCATACATAAAAAATTTCAAAATAATTTAACTTCATTTGTTATCTTTAAAAAATCAAAAACGGAATGAACATAATTGGGACAGTTACATTGTCAGAATTTTATAAATTTTCTTGAGTGTGATTATGATCTAAAATTTTTGTAAGAGATTAATAATTGACTCAGTACCATTATATAAATTTAAAAAAAATCAAATTTGTTTGTTTGGTCAATCAAATCTATGTAAGCATTGAACTTTGTTTGTTTTATTATATTTCAAAAATAAAAAAGAAAAGAACATAAATGGTACTGTACCTTGTAAGGATTTTATACATTCACTGGATTGTGATCATGATTCAAAATTTTTATTAGATATTAAGAAATTTCTTATCACCATTATGTAAAATTTTCAAAAAATTTAAACTTTTTTTATTGCTAAAGCAAATCTATGTATTGATCATGAGACTTTTATCAGGATGTAGCACTGTCTGAATTTTTAAAAATTATTTGAGAATGATAATCATCTAAAAATTTTATAAAAACATTAATGTTACATCAGGACCATCCACAAAAATTTTCAAAAGTTTTTAACGTGTTTTAGATAATTTTTTATTTTGTTCAAGTTTGCCGGTAAGCCTTTTAACAGGGCAGTAGTACTGTTCGAATTTTTAAAAATTCATATAGTTTTATCATCATCTGAAAATTTTATGAGATCATTAGAGATACATCATAACCATGTAAAAAAAATTCAAATATTTATAACGTGGTTTGAACCATGTTGGATTCGGTTCAAAATTGCCGGTCAGTGTTTTATGAGGACAGTAGTAATGTTTGAATTTTTAAAAAATTCACAGAATTCAGAATAATCTGAAATTTTTATGGAAATATCATCAATGTGTCAGGACTCTTCAAAAAAATGTTTAAAATTTTTCGATATCGTTTGACCCACGTTTTTTCCATTGTAAAAATACCAAATTTTTGAGTATTTCGCCCGAAATTTCGGTATTTTTCGGCGAATTTCGTTTTTTCTCGGTAGAAAACAAATCGGATTTGAATTTTTGTTTTTGAATTTTGGACGAGATTTGTCCAAAATACCCGAATTTCGCCGAAATTTCGGAATCCGGTCAAGGGCGATATTTTATCTAAAAACAAAATTTGAATCCTTGAGTAGTAGTACAAGTCAAGTGAGTGGTCACTAAGGCACTGGTGAGTGGTCACTGTTGAGGGCGCATTGCCCAGCAGTCGCCATTAAAAAGACAGGTCCTTTTGTAGTTAACCATTCAATACCACTGCACGTACTACCTAATTAGAAGTCTCAGCTCACTAAACCGTACAAAATGGGATCATTAATCATTAACCTACAACAAACCAGGTTTATGGATAACTTTGGGTGATGCCAATTGGATAAACCAACTGTGCCTTGTGCAAAGGCAGAAAAGAACTGGTGAGTTATACAGTTGAACAATAGTTTAGTTTAGCCATGTAACACTTGAATTATTGGTTCTGTTTTCCCCCACTTCTTTTTCTTCTTTTTTTAGTCCAGACAGAACAGAACAACTGGTTCAGCCATCACATTGCTTGGTCGGACGGCTGAAAGCCTGCAACCATCGTAATTTGATGATTGATGGGCATGTTTTGCAGCAGTGGCTGCCTGGCTATCTCAAGAGTAAAGGCGGTTAGTTCTGTTAGTGTTGACTTGGGCATGTTTTGCAGCAATGGGGAAAAACAAAAATTGCTATGGGGTTCATTGGAGCTGCGATTTGAAATTTTCTATTGATTAAGCAATGAGCTGGCATCGACGACAAACAAGTACCACTAGCTCTATAAGTAAACCGTAAACGATTAGCAATTGTATATGCAATAATTTAGTAACAGTGAATCCATAGGGCAGACAAAGGATTTAAATTTTGTTTTCGGATAAAATATCGCTCGGGACCGAAATCCGAAATTTTGCCGAAATTCGGATATTTCGGACAAATCTGGTTCGAAATTCAAAAATAAAAATTCAAATCCGGTTCGTTTTCTACCGAGAAAAACGAAATTTCGTCGAAGATTCCTGAAATTTCGGACGAAATTTTCGAAATTTTGGTATATTTGCACCGGCTGAAAAGTGGGTCAAACAACGACTAAAACTTTTGAAATTTTTTGTGGAGGTTCCTGACAATCAATGATTTTCTTATAAAAATTTCAGATGATTATCACATTTGAGGAATTTTTAAAAATTCAAACATTGCTACTGTCCTGATAAAACGCTCACCGGAAAGTTTGAACCAAATAAAAAATGGTTCAAACCACGTTAGAAATTTTTTAAAAAAACATTCATGGTTACGATGCATCACTAATGTTCTCATAAAATTTTCAGATGATTAACAAGCATCATGAAATTTTAAAAATTGGAACAATGCTACTGTCGTGTTAAAAGACTTACCGGCAAAGTTGAACAAAATGAAAAATAGTTCAAACCACGTTAAGAAATTTTGAAATTATTTTTGAATGGTCCTGATATAACATTAATGTTTATATAAAATTTTTAGATTATTATAATTCTTAAATAATTTTTGAAAATTCTGACAATGCTACGTCCTCATAAAAGCATGATGATCAATACATAGATTTGCTTTAGCAATAAAAAAGGTTTAAAATTTTTGAAACTTTTACAAAAGGGTGATAAGGAAATGGTTAGGATCTCATAAAATTTTTGAATCATAATCACACTCCAGTGAATTTATAAAATTCTTACAAGGCACAATACCATTTATGTTCTTTCTCTTTTTGAGTTTTGAAATATAATATAACAAATGAAGTTCAATGCTTACAAAGATTTTGTCAGGGATTGGTACCCTCGCCACATGTAAGCATCCCCCTGTGGCCTCGTGGCGGCTTTCCGCGGGCCCGGGGGCCCATCTCCGACCTAGGAGGTGCTTTTCCAATGCTTGGGCTCGGGACCAGCGAGCTCGGGCACCGCCGCAGGGGCAAGCACCCTCGACCTCGACCTTGACGCCTCTACGGCTGCCAGAGAAGAGGACATCTATAGTGTTTTTATTTTATCTTCTGTAAAGCTCTCCCCTGCGTGGGAATCAGCACTCTACCTACCCCTGCGTGGGAACTAGGGTTCAACAGCTCCCATCAAGATCTCAACAGCTCCCGTCAGGCTCCCAACGGCTAGCGACGACTTTCATCAACCCCCGTCAAATCGCCACGAGCTCTTGACGACGATCTCAGGACCAAGCAGCAAGGTTCCGAGAGGGCTACAAAAGCAATAGGTCGCCCCAACCACAGGACACACACGGAGAAAAGGAGAGGCAAGAAGCGCGACACAACGCAAGGCAACCAGAAGACACACAATACCCACCGAGGAAAGCGGCACAGCGCCCCCCTTGCTTGGGCCCTATTCTTGTACTCTCCCACAGAATCGCCAATACACCCTTCGTCTCAGGGCAAGATTGGAGTAGAGCTATTACCGACCTTAGGGGCTCGAACCAGTATAAACCTCGTATCCGGCGTCTCTTCCTCGACGACTTCCCTGCGACGCTAGGCACCTCTGAACGAGCACGACTTCGGGTCCCGCTCCCGAACGATCTTCTCGCATCCCCCTCTTTTCTTCTGTAGTCGACGGTCCCGATCGTCGACAGATTTGATTGACAAAAAAAAGTTTAAATTTTTTGAAAATTTTATAGAATGGTATGAGGTAATTATTAATCTCTCATAAAAAATTTAGGTCATGATCACACTCGAGAAAATTTATAAAATTCTGACAAGGTTACTGTCTCAATTATATTCATTCAGTTTTTTATTTTTTAATGATAACAAATGAAGTTCAATTATTTTGAAAAATTATCTGTATCATTCTACACTACTAAAGATAGTACCATAAATTTTTTAGATTATTATCAAGCTTGTAAAATTTTATGTTGCCAGTGTTTCTGTCAAAATTTTAAAATGTCTCAAAAATTCTGTTTTTCAAGAAATTTTCAAAGAAAATGACTTTCTTAAGGGTTATTGGACCAAATCCGGCCCTAAAAGTTTGAAAACCGGCCAAAAATCACAAAAATTCGTCAAGAAAAAACAAAATTTTGGTTACTGTAGCAATTTCAAAAAATTTAATTTTTTTACCCGGTCGCTAGTTTGGATTTCGTGGTGGCCCGAAATCCAAAATTTTGACGAAATTTGTATCCTTAAGGCAGACCCAACCATTTGTCACCATCACCAAGAGAATTTGATGCATCACCTCACCAACTCAACACTGTCACCGTTATTAGTATGATATCTTATTTGCTTGAATATAATAGGTTTATGTCTATCTATTGCTTTTGGATCGTTAAAGTATTATTGGACTGGTGCATTCCACATATCCAAAAGTTCAGATTTGGTGTATTGCTGCTTTAGTGTCAGCGATTGCAAGTTGTCAGAACCTACAAATATTAGTGTATCATAAAATTAGGAGCAGTTCATTTACAAATTTGTAGCATTTACTAACAAACTAGCTGACTAGCACGCAAATCACTGTGGTGAAAAACAACCGACTTGATCGATTAGTAGGCCGATTAATCGGTGACGGTGATTAAACCGTCACGAATAGTTTAATCGGAGTGCCATTAACACACACGAACGATTAATTGACCACATAATCCGATTAATCGGCCGTTTTCTGATTAATCATCATTTTTCTGTTTAATCATGAAAATAGCTTATTTTTATTCACTAAGTACGATAAATTAGTTTATAATACTGTGTGATAGTGTTCATGGTATATATCTTTTGAATGAGGTATAAACAATGAAATGTAAAACATGTTTTGTAAAGTGATAATATACAATAACTTTGGGTAACTAAAATATTTCTAATTAATTCTAAATGTAAATAAATATATTAATAAGAATGCATAATCATCCGTTAAATTTCAATTAATCAGTCGTATTACGATTAATCGTTGAACAGTATCACATCCGTCCGTCGAGCGTATACCGTTTTTCACAACAGTGCGTGAAACAAAGTTTATTTTATTCTTTTCGCAGGATTTTCTTTTCGATAGTTATTGTCAAGAGTTTGTTTCTGTTGTAAAACGTAGTCATTTACCTACGATCAATCAAGCACACGCCAGCGGAATCACAAGAATAAGAACATGAAGCACACATAATATAGGGGGCATAGCTCTCTCGCTTTATTAGATTGATCTTTTGTACAAGAGGTGCCCAATATATAGTAGAAGGTAGCAAGAGATAGATTCGGATTCGCCCACATATAGAGATAGAGTCCAACCGAATATGGTTAAGAATATCTTATCTCATAACACTCCCACTTGAGCGAATACCGCGTAATGCACATGTCTCGTTAAAAACTCCTCCCAAAAACCCAGTGGGAAAAAAAGGGATGGAGAAAAGAGTACATTGCATTCGCACTCCGTGTTACACTAGTTGCCTCATTAAAAACCTTCATGTAAGAAAACTTCAGAAAACTCACTAAGGGAAAAGGAGTACAACTTATAATCTTCAGGATTTAAAATATGACCTTCTGGATCATGCAAAGAGTCATGGTTCAGGGATTCACTCCCCCTGAACTTTGCATATCTCTAAATCTTCTCATTCCAATGTCTTTAACACATCTTTGAAATATGGATTTAGGCAGGGACTTAGTGAATAAATCTGTAGGATTTTTACATGACTTAGTTTGCAAAATCTTTACCTCACCGTTCTTTTGGAGTTCGTGAGGATAGGAAAACTTAGGAGCAATATGCTTCATGATATTGCTTTTTCACATAACCTATTTGCATTTGTGCAACACAAGCAATATTATCTTCATGATAATTGTGGGGGTATCGACGGTGTTAATGCCACGTATCTTCTGGATACGATTAATCACACGTCTTAGCCAAACACATTCACGTGAGGCTTCATACTAAGCTATAATCTCTGAGTGGTTGGTAGAAGTAGCTACCAAGGTCTGTTTACACGACCGCCAAAAAACGGCTATACCACCGCAGAGAAATACAAAATCAGTCTTAGATTTAGCACTGCAGGGATCAGACAGATAGCCAACATCCATATATCCCACCATGGTTAAGTCTTGGTTCTTCTGGAAAAACAATCCAAGATCTCGAGTACATTGGAGGTATCTGAGTAAAGTCTTGACTCCAGCCCAATATCTTCTAGTTGGAGCTGCATTGTGTCTTGCCAGCAAATTTACTGAAAATGCAATATCAGGCCTTGTGCAATTCGCAAGATACATCAGTATGAGACTTCAGGTCCTAAGACTTTCCCATTTTCCATCCTTAGTCTGAAAGGGTTTTTATCCACTTCAAGGGATCTTACGACCATAGGGTTTTTTAATGGATACGATTTATCCATATTAAACCTTTCCAATACCTTCTTGGTATAGAAAGACTGGTGTACAAAGATTCCTTTTGGGAAATGATCTAGCTGCAGGCCTAAGCAAATTTGGTTTTACCCAAATCTTTCATCTCAAAACTCCGTCGTGAGGTAAGCACTTGCTTCCTCTATCTCCTCTGATCATCGACATATACTGAGATGATATAGAATCCATTCTAAGATTTCTTTATGAACACACAAGGACAATATTCCTTCTTCAAGAGGAATTCACTAAGTCGGTTATACCTCATTCTCCCCGACTGTTTAATCCGTATAGCGATCTCTTCAGTTTGATGTTATACATGTTGCGATTATTAGGATTCAGAATTGTAATTCCTTCAGGGAATCTTATATAAATATCCGTATCCAGTGACCCATATAAATATACGGCCACTTCATCCATCAACTGCATTGATAAGTTTAAGCTTGCTACCATTAATATTAAATTTCGGAACATTATTCCACTCTTTATAGGAGAATATATTTCATCGTAATCGATGTCCGGTCTCTGCGTGAACCCTTATGCTACAAGCCTCGCTTTATATCTCACCACCTGGGTATTTCATTTCCCTTCTGGATGAAAAACCCATTTGATCCTACAGGGATTACTTTAGAAGATGTTTGATCAACGGGACCAAAACTTTCCATTTAATAAGCGAGCGCTGCCTCAATTGCTTCTTTTCATTTGACCCTATCTGAGCGCTTCTGGCACTCTGCTATGGACTTTGGTTCTGGATCCAGCTTTAGCAATTTTAGAGGCAATTATATGTCGACAATTGTAGTCTTTCTTTTATACAATTCTCCTGCATCACTTCAGGGATATCTCTTTATAAATTTCTTCCAGCTCCTCGTGATTTCCCACAACGATGGAGTCTAGGTGTTCCGATTTCCCAGCGTGGGATTGTGCGCACAAATATACGCTAGGATTATCATCTTCAGGATGGATCACTTTAGGGATGTTACCATCTCCAGGATGGATCACTTCAGGGATTTTCTCAACATCAGGTTGAGTTTCTTCTACTGTCATAGGTAGTGTTCTCATTTGTTTGGTTCTCTACTTCTGCGGACTTCACCGCGGAATTGAGTCCAGTGCACCTGGAGGCCTCCCCCTCATTTTATCATGAGGGTCAAGAGTGGGTTCAATATCTTTCTAGGGTATTTTCACTCTTTCAAGTGCATATACTGCAGGTACTTGAGATCTTTTCACTTCCTTATGAATAGTGAAGGTATTTAGCATATTATAAGCTTATTTATTACAGATTTATTATCCTCCGAACTTCAAGTTCAATCTCTGTAGTGCGTGGATCTAAGGACTTGGCATTCTCTAATGTGGTACTTATCTCCACCTAATGCCGAAAAATGTCCTTAGTACAATCAGCGTACCAAGCCGTGTACAGATCCCCTGTCATAGGCTCCAGGTATTTTAATACATGACGGTGATTCATAACCTACATAGATCCTCAACTTCCGGTAAGGTCCCATGATGGTACGCTATGGTGGAGAGATTGGCATGTATACAGTACAACCAAAATTTCGCAGATGGGAAATACTTAATTCTTTTCCACGCACTATCTGCAACGGGGAAATTTCATGATGTGCAGTTGGTCTGAGTTGAATTAATACCGCAAAGATGCAAACCTTTGTGTGCCCCAACAAGCGGTGGAAAGCCTACTATTCTGCAAGAGCGGCCAAGCAATAAGTTTTTATTCTTTTAATATAATGACTTTGCAAGGCCATTTTAAGTGTGGACTTTAGGTACGAGATGCTCTACATTAACTCTCAGAGCCATACAATAATCATTAAATGCTTTTGAGGTAAACTCGCTAGCATTTTCTATTTGAATAGACTTGATCCTTTATTCTGGAAAGTAGGCTCTTAACTTAATAATTTGGGCAGAAGCATGGTTCCTAGTAGATAAGCGATATACATGGGACCATCTAGTAGAAGCATCTATCAGAACCATAAAATTTCGTAAAGGAGCCCGACAGGGGCTGAGTAAGTCCACATATATCACCTTGAATTTTCTCCAGGAAATTCAGCGATTCTTCCCTAACTTTTTAGGTAAGAAGATCTATGAATAAGCTTTCCTTTAGCACAACTAGGGCATAAGAAAAACTTCAGGTCTAGAAAAGACTTTATGCTATGGCCAGCAGAATTATTAATTATTCTTCTTATACTATTCAACTTAGGGTAACCCAGTCGATCTGCGAGATCTTAAATATATCTAGGTTTTTCATCGCAATATAAACCTCAGGTTTTATATGTGCATAGTATAATCCGGAAGAGAATAAATGAAGCTTTTAACCACACGTTTATTACACCCATTAAATTTAGTCATGAGTAGGTATTCTGTACCATCCTCATTCACTATCTCCATACAGAAAATGATTAAAGCAGTACGACTGGACTCAGGGTATAATATGGCATTCTTCCAGTGCCAACTATGAGAGTATCTCTTCTGGCGATATTCATAATATTTTCAATTCACTTAGTGTGGTACAACTGTCTTCTAGACAGGTTTTCTCCTCTGCCATCAGATTATACTTTGTTCTATATTGGAAGTATAATTTAACAATCAAACAATTCTTGCATCAGGAACAAATTGTAGAGTATAGAACAAACATGGCACAATTAATCAAACATCTGAAAAATATCAATTTATTCAAATTTTTTTAATGATAATCGCTCAACAGGAGCGTAGACCAAATGTTCGTTCAGGAACTAGGGCTAAACTGATAAGGATACTTATAAGGAATATGTGACATCAACTTAGTAAAGTGAAGGGATATTTAGGAGACTAATCCAGTTCTCTATATGAGATGTAGGTGCCCACCTGGGACTCCTCGAACTCAATAATTTCAAGAATCATATCATCACACTTATCAACAACCGTATCAACAATAGGTTGAACGATGAAGTATGACTTAATATTATTTCTCCGGGTCTTATCTAGTTTTCGAGTGGATTGCATGTAAAGGTCTACCACATGCTTCGGAATGTAATAGTTGTATGACCAATGGCCAGTGCATCAATATATAAAACATGGTTATTCAGGGTTTGCATCATTACTTCTGGAAACCCCTGGCCCTTTACCTTTATTCTTTCACTATGAATTGCATCTTCCCATATTTGATTTGTCATTCTTCCACTTATCCCATATATTCCATTGGCCCTTTCTGCAGCTTTGGTTATTGCTAGCCTGTTGAGCATTTGCATGTGCTTCAAGCATTGCAAAACTCCCATTAGGGAGTACCTGATGATTCTTCACCAGGAATTCATTATGCTTTTCTGCTTCTAGCAAAATGCATATAAACTTGAAGTACTTCTGATACTTGGCGACGATACTGTTACGGCAGTATCCTCATTGGGGTGGAATATGCATAATATCTTGTCGATCTTTTTAGTATTAGTAACTTTTTGGTTACATAATGTTAGATCAATGACAAGCTTGTGTATGACAAAAATTATATATTGCCACGGCCTTTAAAATCCTGAAAGTGCGGAAGGATCCATCGTGTTGTACTTCTGACAACATAACAGATCTTTGCTGGATATATATTTTTCCTTCAGGGAATCCAAAAGTGTCGGCTGGATATCTTCCATCAACTATTCGGCCTTCAAATTCGTATGTAGATGGTGCCTCAGGAGGTGTAAAGCTGTACATCTAGCGGCTTCGGGAAGAGCAGGTGTACCAGCTTCAGGCTAAGGAAACAGTAGCTCCAAAAGATTGAGCTATCAGATTAATCTTAGTATTCATTGCCCGGGTACTTTAACTGTTGCCATTCAGGGCAAGCTTGATAAGTTCCCTCTTTGCGATGTCCAACATATCCTATTTCAATTTATGCAAAAAAATAACCTTTACTACTGGTAAAAACAATATATTGCATGCTCACTCTTCAATCAGTATAGCTTGGTCTATATCTATTCAGTAGATAATTATCTAAAATTTCCCAGAATTTCCCTAGCAATTTTCATAGCTTTCTGCTAATTATTCAGCAATTTTCAGAATTACCATGTAACAGAAAAATAAATTTCAACATATATCAATATGGAATTATGCTAGGACAATAAATTCAGAGCTATGGAGCATTCAATATGCTATATGAAATTTTCCTAGCATTTCTCATATTTTTATGTTAAATACCAAGCAATTTTTGAAATTACTTAAATAATAGAAAATAAATTTCAGCACATATTTAAACATGGTATAATGCTAGAAAATAAATCCAGAGAATAAAATTACCAATGTACTTAAATATCTCCTGGGCTACTGGGCCATACGGCCATTTGGCCCATACGGCTGGCCTGCTAAAAAGGGGCGGTGGCTAGGGTTCTCAACCCAAGCCGCCATACTGCCCGAATCACTTGCGCCATTGGCGCGATCTTGCAAGCACACCGGCCGAAAGAAGTGCTACCTTTCTCCATCTTGCGGCCGCATCGGATGCCGAGTGGCTGGCAACACGTCTGCGTGGCCGGTGGGAGCGTGGCTTCGGGCCACGTGCGCTAAAGGCATACGATCGTCGAGCGACCAGCGGAGTGGCAGGGAAAATCGGTGGCGACGCAAGCTACTCAGCGCGGTGGGAAACTAAGCGGCCACAGCGGGGAGCCAGGCGGTTCCGCGCACGGAGGAGCCGCCATCATCGCTGGCATACGTGCATCGGGCGAGGGAACCAAGGATTTCGGCGGTGCGCAGAGAGGCCGAGGCGGCAAAGCAGCCGGCGGCACACGGGGCCAAGATGGCGTCGCAGAGGGCGAGGGCCAGCCGGCGGGATGGCCAGAAGCCAGGCCACAGATGGCGTGGCGGGCACGGGCAACGACGTTTGAAGCCAAGTGGTGCGGCGAGGGCACCATCGCCGTGATTCGCGCAGGGGCTATTACCTGGGCACGCCGATCGGGAGTCACCACCGCCTTCAGGACGGAAGCTGAGGAGGCAACGGGCGCCGTCGCACGAGAATCAGGGAGGCGTGGACGCATCTTCTGGCGCATGCGCGAAAATGAAGGGGCTCCGCTTTGGGTGTAAACCGAGGAGGCGCAGGCGCGGCCTCCGTCGGCATGGGAGACGAAGCAACGCGTCGTCGTTGGCGCAACCTGATGCACTGCTGGCGTGGGGCACACAGTGCGAGGCGTTGCTCCGGCCGGGCACGGAGCCAAGATGGCTCTGTGCGAGGCAGTCGGAGTTGCGCGCTTCGGGCGCGGAAGCCGAGCATCGCCGGTGCTACAGGCGCTACTACGGCAGCTATTCCGACGGTTGATGGCCAGCACAGGAAAACGGCGCCTTCGCTGGCGACGGGCGGTGGAGGTGCAGTTGAGCCTCGAGCATGGAGCACCGGCGAGGCGAAGCAGCTGCAGCCTCCGACGGCTTGGCCGAGCACCTCATCATCTTTTTCCTTTTTCTTTTTAGTTATTGTGGTGATGACGATGAATAGAAACAACTTGATAAACAGTGCAATACACGATTAGGATTGGTGATGATCTGCAGGATCAACAGTTGTATAGAAGCGCTTACATAGGGCTTGTTGTAGGATGATCGCGTGTAGCATGATGAAATTCGATGCCGTGTAGATTGTCGCAGGCAGATGATCACAATCGGTAGTCTTGGTAGAGCTTCGTGCTGATAACGTGTTGTAAAACGTAGTCGTTTACCCACGATCAATCAAGCACACGCCTGCGAACTCACAAGAATAAGAACATGAAGCATACACAATATAGGGGGCATAGATCTCTCGCTTTATTAGATTGATCTTTTGTACAAGGGGTACTTAATATATAGTAGAAGGTAGAAAGAGATATATTCAAATTCGCCTACATATAGAGATAGAGCCCAACCGAATACGGTTAAAAATATCTTATCTTATAACAGTTTCATATGTAATAGCGGTCCCAGTTGCTTGTAGAATTCCACGTCATACTATCAAATCAAGGTCCGATCGAGGTTTAACTTCTTGGATGAAGTAGAGCCGCCCCAATGAAGCAAAAGCATCACACGCGAACCTAAAAAAAACGGATGATGCTTATGCGCACCTGCCAGCGCGTTAGGAGAAACGCGCGACACCGCTACCCGTGCAGGGTTAACAATATCGAATGGGACTAGAAAATCGACAATCGCTGGGCATCGATATTCATATGGTTGAAAACGGATGAATGTAAAGTCAAAATTTTAAATTCGGCGGTAAAAATGTGGTAAAAAATTGAAAACAGACCGATTTGACCGATTTTGTTCGATTTTTGACATAGATAGGCACATTCAAGGACCGATTTTTTATTTCGATTTTCAACTTGATTTGTCCGATTTTCGACCAATTTACATCGACAATCGGCACACTCAAGAAAAATAAAAAAAATAGAAGAATTGAAGAAAATCTTGATAAATCCTAATTAATCTATAAAACACCTAAGAGAAAATTCAAAAAAATGCAATTTATTGTTAGTGTTATGCCCTTGAGGCAATCATTTAGATGATTGTAACATGACTATGTTTATGAATAATAATATGATTATTGGTCCAATGAATGTATATCATTGTATTGATCAACAAGTATGTGACTTGCTTATGAAGCTCTTTACTTAATGATGTAATTCGATAAATATCTCTGATCGGATATCATCGTATAGGACAACGATGAATAGATCAGCACATGTAGTGATCGATGATCATGCTTCATAGATCATGGGATATGGGGATATCATCTATACATTGTGGACGCATGTTGAAGAACATGGGTTAGATAGACCCATGATGGGACAACTGCGAGAATGTTTCATTCTTATGTGTCATCGATGTATCTCATACCTAGTAGATGTATGATTCTTAGACCTGAGATTGTCATATTCCCTACATGTGTAATAGTTTTTCTTGGGGCTATCAAACACTACTTCCTAACCGGATAGTTATAAAGGTAGCTTTCATGTTTACTATGAAGCGTGCGAGAGGAAGTAAGGAGTCAAGATGGAATTTGCCACTCCAATGAAACGGAGATATATGACAAGGCCACTCGTGTGATATGATTAAGGAAGTGCATGGCTATGCCGTGATTGAGGAGTCAATCACAACTTATTAATATATCACGGATACGAGAGATGGATTGAATCATCAAAGGATGACATGCTTCTCGCCTTGAGATCAATCTTCATATACTTGGCAAAGGGATTATTACATGAGTACTTTTGATAGGTTCTGTCCGATTTGATCATAGTATGTTTGGGAGTTGGCATACTTTGCAAGAAGCCACTACCAACTATTGGATTGAAAAGGAGTTTTTCGAATCCATGTTCAAACGTATGTGAATCTGCAGGGTCACATACTTAATGGGCTGGGACGCATTAATTTGGATTGAATCCGTAATTAATGAACCTCATGGGCTTAGGACGCTGATGGGCCCTAGTTTAGGGTTTCATCTCGTGGCTATATAAGGAGGGGAGGAGGGAGGGCGCAGGGTGTGCTTTCTCACGGTTTAGGAGTGATTCACTCGAAACCCTAGCCTACTCCTCTCGCCGCCTCTGCCGAGCGACAGGTGCTTGCACACGGCGCGCAGCGTTCCATCTCGGGCGTGTGGACTCTGCGGTGACGCTGCTGCGGCTGCGGCGTGGGAGGACGATCCACTACATCGACGCAACGATCGCGGCGAGCGATCCACTACATCGGCGCGAAGGATTCCAGAATCGCGTCTAGTGGTAATCTTATCTATGATCCCCTTCTTGCCAGTAGCTTTCTGGTTTCGCGGTAGAATTTTTTTTTTGTGCTAGCGTAGCATACCGCGTTCCTCTTCATTTATTTTAGTGCTTCTAGAAAATCAAAAACAACAATTAATGAAAAGAAGCAGAGACACTATCAGATTTTTGTAAAAAATTTCAAACTTAATCATGCTCTTAAATTTTAATGGTATTATAAAAATTTCTCAAGGATTATGTAGTAAAATTTCTAGAAATATTAGACTACATTTAGTGCCCCTAAAAAATAAAAAATAGAAGAGCATATAAAAGATAATAGCACTGTTAGAATTTTACAAAAATCCACTGGTTTGATCATCATCTGAAAATTTTACAGCATCATTAGCATTGCCTCAAGACCTCACAAAAAAGATTTCAAAAATTTATAAGATGATTTGTAGCTCAATTAAATTAGGAATTGCTTATTGCTTTGCCCCGTTTTTTATTTTTTCTATTATGTATATTCGGATTTGCTCAAAAACGTCTCCCAAATTCAGTTTTTCAAAACAGTTATATCCCATATGTCAAAAGGCTATTAATACCAATTTTAGGGTAGTTTTGGATAAATTTATCTAAAATTTCCAATTTTTTGAATTTGAATTTGACTGATTTAACAACCAATTTCAAATATTAAGCCGGCTCGATACGGCCAAAAATTGTGATTTTCGAGCGATTTCATCGATTTTTGGAACCCTGGACCCGGGTCTTCGTTCTTTCCCTCCTGCCTTCCTCACCAGCGCTTGCTCTTGTTTCGCTCCCTCCCTTCCATGGTGATGAGCTACCCTCTCTCCACCGTAGCTTCTCCAGTGATGGCAGTCACTAGCGGCGAGATTTATGGTTTCTCTAGGTTTGGGAATAGAGCGGTGGTGGCGAGACGGTGGTACGAAAGAGGGAGCAGCACAGCAAGGCGACAATGGCGTCGCCGGCTGCTAGTGGTGGAAGCGGGGTAGGGGCAAGGTTCAAAATTTCGACGAATTTCGGCGAAATTTCGGATTTCGGACCCCCCCGAAATCTAAACTACCGGCCGAGAAAAAAAAATTTAAAAAAATTTGAAATTGCTACAGTAAAATCCGAAATTTCGTTTTTCCGGGCGAAATTTCGCGTTTTTTGGCCGGTTTTACCGTTTTAGGGCCGGATTTGACCCAATAACCATTAGGAAAGTCATCTCCTATGAAAATTTGTTGAAAAACCGAATATTTTAAATATTTTAAAATTTTGGCAGAAATACTGTTAGATTTTTATAAAATTTTACAAGCTTGATAATAATTTGAAACTTTTATGGTACTATCCTTAGTAGTTTAGGATCATACATAAAAAATTTCAAAATAATTTAACTTCATTTGTTATCTTTAAAAAATCAAAAACAGAATGAACATAATTGGGACAGTTATATTGTCAGAATTTTATAAATTTTCTTGGGTGTGATTATGATCTAAAACTTTTATGAGAGATTAATAATTGACTCAGAACCATGATATAAATTTTTCAAAAAATTTCAACTTGGTTTGTTTGGTCAATTAAATCTATGTAAGCATTGAACTTCGTTTGTTATATTATATTTCTAAAAACAAAAAGAAAAAAACATAAATGGTAGTGTCCCTTGTAAGAATTTTATAAATTCACTGGTGTGTGATCATGAATCAAAATTTTTATGGGATATTAAGAACTTCCTTATCACTATTCTGTAAATTTTTTAAAAAAATTAAACTTTTTTTTACTGCTAAATCAAATCTATGTATTGATCATCAGACTTTTATCAGGACGTAGCACTGTCAGAATTTTTAAACATTATTTGAGAATGATCATCATCTAAAATTTTAATAAAACATTAATGTTATATCAGGACTATCCACAAAAATTTTCAAAAGTTTTTAACATGGTTTACATAATTTTTCATGTTTTTCAATTTTGCCGGTAAGCATTTTAACAGGGCAGTAGACCAATAGTACTGTTCGAATTTTTAAAAATTCATACAGTTTGATCATCATTTGAAAATTTTATGAGAGCATTATAGATACATGATAACCATTCACAAAAAATTTCAATAGTTTCTAACTTCATTTGTATCATTTTCCATTCGGATCAAACTTGTCGGTCAATGTTCTATCAGGACAGCGCCACTCTCGAATTTTTAAAATTCCTCACATGTGATAATCAGCTGAAATTTTTATGAGAACATTATTTATGGATCATAACCATTCACAAAAAATTTCAACATTTTATAACTTGATTTGTACCATTTTCCGTTCCGATCAAACTTGTTGGTCAGTGTTTTATCAGGACAGTACCACTCTCCGAATTTTTAAAAATTCCTCAGATGTGATAATCAGCTGAAATTTTTGTGAGAACATCAGTATTGTGTCAGGAACCTCCAAAAAAAATTTCAAAATTTTTCGATAACGTTTAGACCACTTTTCAGCCAGTGCAAAAAACCCGAAATTTCAAAAATTTCGACCGAAATTTCAAAAATTTCGACCGAAATTTCGAGTTTTTTCGGCGAATTTCGGTTTTTTTTTTCCGGATTGAACCGGATTTGAATTTTTAAATTCAAACTTTGTCCGAAATAATTCCGAAATTTCGAAATTTCGCCGAAATTTCGTTATCCGGCCCGGGGCGAAATTTATTCCGAAACCGAAATTTGAAACCTTGGGTAGGGGAGGGTGTGGAGGTGCACAAAGCTCAAGAAGGAGGAAGAGGGAGTTCAGTGGGGCCGGCGGCGGCAAGAGGAGGGGTTTGCTTGGCAGGGGCAGGGTGGGATGGAGGTATACACTGCACGTGGGCTCAGTGACGTAAAAAAAAACTCCTCCAAAATATGCTTGGCTCAACGGAGCAATCAAGACGAAGGATATTATCGGGCACACCGAACATGGTGATGTGACATCTCTAATCATACGATATAGCAAGCTGCCCGTCAAGCACATGTTCTTAATTGTTTTATATTGCAGTTTGCCGGTTCAATTCGTTGGTCATCGGATCGGACCAGAACGAAGTATTGCCAAATTTGCATTAGCAATTCCCTGATTCCTCCAAACCAGAATTGACTGATTGTAACTTCTAGTCAGAAATATTAGCAGCTGGATCAGCTAGCTCCCAGTGCTGGGAGCATCCATTAATTGCGAAACCGTCTTGCATGTCACGAATGTGATCCCGAATATAAATACGCGTCACGCTGCGTCGTGCGAAATTTAGAAGAATCGGTTACACGACGCTACGACAAGCGAATTCTGGTCCGATGAGTATTTCTATAAAAAATCATATAATTTCGGTTTTTCCTGGTTTATTTAAAAAAATAGGATGTTTTTGCTTAATTCCAGTTTTCTTATTTTTTTAAAGAAAATGGGTCCGTAGGATCCGTTGGTGAATCGGCAGATTGCTATAAACAGTCGGCGAATCTGTGGTTTTTTTGCTTTTGGAGAACGTACGTTTTTTCGTTTTTTGGGTTATTCTGGAATTTTTTATATAAAAAAATGGGTCACCAGGGCCCGTCGGCAAATCTGTGGACTGCTATAAATCATCGGCGAATATGTGGGTTCTTTTTTTTAGAAAACCACGGAGGGACCTAAACGTAATTCGGTTTTTCTTTTTCTTTTTCTAAAAAAAAGGGTCACCAGGACCTGTCGGCAAATCTGTGAACTACTATAAACCATCGGCGAATTTGCAGTTTTTTTTAGAAAACCACGAAGGGACCTAAACATAATTTTTTTTCGGATCCAATATGCTAAAAACCGATTCCTTAGGACCTAAATGCAATTTTATTTTTTTCCAGGTCCATTCTGCTAAAAACCGCCTAGAGGACCTGAACGTAATTTTATTTTTTTCTGTTTAAAACCGACCGGAGGACCAAAACATAATTTCAAATTTTTCAAAAAAAAATTTCGCGAGGGGGTGATGTGGCTACCCTAAGAGGCTTCCAATCCTCTCCGCTATATATATTGCGGAGGGACCTAAACGTAATATTATTTTTCAGATCCTTTCGATTAGAAACTGATCGGAGGACCAAAACGTAATTTCAAATTTTTAGAGGATTTTTTTACGAGGGGGCGACGTGGCTGCCCTGAGAGGCCTCCAATCCTCTGCACTATATATATAGGTACTAGCTAGGGTCACGCGCTACGCTGCGTCGTGCAAAATTTCAACACGTGGCGCTACGACGTGCGAAATTTGGAAAATTCGTTCGTGCGACGTTAAGCCGTGTGAAATCTGGTTCGACGAATATTCCTGAAAAAACGCATAACTTCGGTTTTCTGTTTTTTTATATAAAAAATGTGCTGCTAAGAGCCGTCATCGAATCTGTGATTTTTTTTTGAGAAAACCGCGGATGGATTTAAACATCATTTAGTTTTTTTTCGTAATTTTGGTTTTCGTGTTTGTTTTTTTTTAAAATAGGTTGATAGGACTTGTCGGCGAATCTGTGGACTGTTATAAACCTTCGACGAATCTGTGTTTTTTTAAAAAAAAAACATAGACGTATTTTTTTTGTTTTTTGAGTCCATTCTGCAAAAATCCACTCAGAGGAGCTAGAAATAAACCGCAGAGGGACCAAAACGTAATTTCTTTTTTTCGGAGTCCGTTCTACTAAAAACCATCGGGAGGACCCGAACCTAAACTACTTAGGGACCTAAACGTAATTTCTTTTTTTCGCGTCCTTGTGCTAAAAAACCGACCGAAGGACCTAAACGCGAATTAAATTTTTGGAAGGATTTTTTCACAAAGTCACTGACGTGGCTTCCTTGCCTGCGCGATTCTCTCGGCTATAAGTATAGTGTATATATATATAGATATAAATATATAGATATATAGATTATTAGTGGAAACCGACAATTAGGTCTGGAATCGTGGAAACACTTTCAGCTTAGACATCAAATGAATATAGAAATTCCAAAAATGCTCTATGCGGGCTACCGAGGTCGCAGTCGCTAAGGAACAGTAATAGACAATTAGTTCTATCAGAAATGCAATTGTTTTTCATCGAAATGGTAGGATGCACAAGATATATCACGTTGTTAGCGCGAACGAGCGAGGCTCGGTTCGCTTGTTGCGCGAGTGTGCGAGCAGTCCACTTGGGTTCGAGTCTCCGAACTCGCATGGATGTACACAGAGTCGAATGCAGCGAGTGTGCGTGCGTAGGCGTGTGTGCGCGTGTTGTACGTCTGTAGCTTGACTATTTACTGAATACATACCAGAGCTCCTAGCTAAAATTCAAAAAAAAAGAAGAAATATCACGTTATTAGCAACAGCAACTATTACAGAAAGCGTGTGTGCCCCTTTAGAGAACGAAGGAATTTCATAGAATTTATACTACTTCCTGTGAAATTCTTGCATAAATTCCTGCGCTCCAATGAACATAAGTAATTTGAGTACTACATAGGTGGTTGTCCTGCTCTTCATGGCGGCCACCACAATTGATAATGGGAATGACCGTAGGACTGTCTTTTGAACCTCCCAATGGATGCACGGTGAAGCGCTATCCTAGATTGTGCCTCTCCTATACAAACACTCCAGAAGGAAGACGAGATCGGTGGCAAACGACTTGCAAAACAACAACTAGATACGAGACATTCGCCATCATCTCACTCCACAGCTCATAGAGGAATATGTTCGCCTATGGTTCAATTCCAATCGGTGCCTCTTCGCCTCGATATGGAAGACGTCATTACATGGACAGGCACCTCCAATGACGTCTACTCAGCTAGATCGGCGTATCATATGCAGTTCAATGGAAGCATCCAAAAATCGTTCGCGTTAACAGTATGGCCAGCATGGGCGCCGCTGCGCTGCAAGATCTTCCTCTGGCTTGCACAACAGAATCATCTGTAGACAGCGCAACGCTTGCAGATCAGGGGTGGCCTAACCAATACTTTTGTCCAATGTGCTGTCGGAACCTAGAAACGATTTTTCACCTTGTCGTCGACTGCCCCAGAGTTTGACAACTGTGGTCATCCATTGCATGTTGGGTTCGCGTACCAACACTTCGGTCGGACCAATGGTACCCATCTGTGCACCTCGAACAATGGAACCTTCGGCTGCTAGACTGCCCACCGAACCTTCGGAAAGGTGTCAAAACTCTAATTATCCTGTCATGCTGGCAATGGTGAAAAGAGCGAAATGCCATAATTTTTCATCACAATTGGGCAACTCATAAACAAATCGTGCAATCGGTAAAAGATGAGGCTACCAACTGGGTATTCACTGGAGCAAAGCATCTTAAACACCAGCATCATCATTAGAGAATAGACTTTTGTACTTAGTATGTTGTCTTCCTCTCTAATTAGATACAGTCTCTTGCACCATGTAACTTACTAAAATCTATTTTTATTCTCTCCTATTTCTAATACAATCGCAGCCTAGCTGCCTTTCAAAAAAAATTACATAGGTGGTCGTCCGTTAATTTAATCACGACAACTAATCCATCTACACATCGCTGGTGCCTGGTAAGCATCATCACCCGCGGCCATGGCGTATATAAGCTGCTGCTCCTACCAGAACAAAAAAAGAGAAGCCAGAGCAACACCAAAAAAACAAATCAAAATCCCAAAAAGAGGCGAGGCACCACCACTAGCCTAGCAGCCGAGGCCGCGAGGCGACGAGGGCTCAGGTACGGGAGAGCAGAAGCGTCTGCGACGAGACGCGACGCCGCCCACCCCACCCCTCCGGAGGCGGCGCCGGCGGATTCGGCCGGAACCGGGGCTCACCCGCCCTGGAGCGGCGCAGCGTCGCCAGAGCCCTCCGCCCCTGGCCAATGTCGGTGGAGAGAGCCGCGGTAAGGTCCCTGTCTCGGCCAGTGGCGGTTGGTGGGAACTGTGTAGTACAGTTGCGAGGCTTGTCACTTTTTCTGCGAGGAATGGCTATTCTTTTCCTGTGCGTAGTACAGTCGTTAAACTGCGGCCATGGATACGTGTGGCTAGATGTTTCGAGTTGATTTGTGTGTTTAATTTTTAATTGTTCTAGTGTGGGTAAATTAGGTGTTTAGGGTTCTATTGGATGGAACACGAGTAGGTTTTCTCCAAATTTGAGTACAAAGCCTGCACTAATGCTGCTTGATTTATTACTTTCTTTTATGCTTCTACAGAAATCGGCTAGAACGTGGAGCTGCGGCGTGTAGAAGAGATGTGAGGATTTAGATACCAGGGACTAAAATCAAGGCTAAAAATTTGCAAGTGTGTGTTGCTGCTGGAAAGTTGCAGTGCAGCAGTTGTGTTGAGAGATTGGGAAGCATGGAGTCACGGATGGATCAATACGAGGTTATGGAGCAGATTGGCCGTGGCGCCTTTGGCGCTGCCATCCTCGTGAACCACAAGACCGAGAAGAAAAAGTACGACGCACGTTGCTTCTACTTTGTTGTGGAGTCTGTGTCCCCTTAAGGTAGTTGGTTGACGTCTGATTGGTTTGCAGGTATGTGCTGAAGAAAATACGGCTCGCGAGGCAGACAGAGCGCTGCCGCAAGTCTGCTCATCAAGAGGTCTGTGAAGCATGAGAACTCATTAGGCTTTATTTGTTCAACGATTGGTACTGCTTTGAGGAATTGATAGATGAAAGGAAAATTGCAGATGGCCCTTATTGCTCGACTGCAAAATCCTTACGTTGTTGAATTCAAGGAGGCATGGGTTGAGAAGGTTTGTTCTCTAGGAACATGCGACCGCATGTGCCTTCTGTTTTGTTTCATCTTTTCCTAGCTTACTGTGTGAATACTACAGGGCTGCTACGTTTGCATTGTGACGGGATACTGTGAAGGCGGCGATATGTGAGTGTAACTTAAGGATTGTGAGGTTAGTTTTTTTCTGTTGCCTTTCTGTTGACTGTTTTGTCTCACTATGTCCTTCTGCGACAGGACTGAATTGATGAAGAAAGCAAATGGGATATACTTTCCAGAGGAGGTAATCATGCCTTTTTCTAGTCCTTTTGTTTCATGCTCTGGGAAAACAATGTGCAAAAGTGTGCTAACTGTTGTGAACAATCCCCAGAAACTGCTGAAATGGTTTGCTCAATTGGCACTGGCTGTTGACTACTTGCATTCAAACTTTGTTTTGCACCGGGACCTCAAGGTAAGTGATGAAGAATAGTGATGCTGTCATTTAGTTCATCAAGCAGCACTTAATGTTTTGTGTCTTGTCCTTTTTGCAGTGCTCGAACATATTTCTCACAAAAGATCAGAACATTCGTCTTGGTTAGTGTCCCATGTTTATGCAAATAATTCTGTGTTTTATTCCATCTGTATTTTGCAGTGCTTCATTTCTTGCAGTTTAAATATCTCTAGTTTACCTGCAGGGGATTTTGGCCTGGCTAAGACTTTAAAGGCAGATGATTTAGCCTCTTCGGTGAACTTCTCCCTTATTTGCTTCATCTTCTATTGCTTTCTGTTTTGAAATCTTGCATGGAAAGCCACATATTGATTAATCCTTATTTTTTCTAATAGTATATCATTATGTTAGCTTAATGCCTTTTCTGGTCTCAGAATCTTATGTTTTAGCATGATGCTTTTTTAGGTTGTGGGAACGCCAAATTACATGTGCCCAGAGCTGCTTGCAGACATTCCTTATGGATTCAAGTCAGACGTATGGTCTCTTGGTAATATTCCCTTACTTTTATGGAGATGCTTAGAGATATTAATGCTACATACCTAGTTATAACCAATATATGTCTGTACAGGATGTTGTATGTATGAGATGGCTGCTCATCGACCTGCTTTCAAGGCTTTTGTGAGTTCTTATCAGCTCATATTCCTTAAATCACTATAATTACCTAACAGTAGTTTCTAGCCAGAGATGGTTTACTTCTTATCAGCTCATATTCCTTCGATCACTATAATGATCTGCCCATGGAATGGATGCTTGAATGTAAATACTGGTGCATGTCCCATTTCTAATCAATGCTACATAGCTTGTATGCAGAAAGTTCCTAATGGCTGCCCTATTAGAAGGATAAGACTGTCTATTGCACTTAGAAATAGGTATGTAGGTTGCTATCAAAGAACATAAGATAAAAAAACATAAATTACACTTTCTAGTGGCGTTATGAGTAGTCACAATGTGTACAAACTATGTGGTTTCCAGACTGTTACGTTAGTAGGGAAATAGTGATCATAAGCACCTTCCATTGAGAGGCTGTGGCATTAGCATCTCCACCGAATAATTCGTTTTTTCCACTTCTATTCATTTCATTTAAGTAAGCTCAAAAAATCGCTTGACAACAAAACAGCATTGAACTCTTCATTCTGTGGTGCTATTCTGAACTCTGGGTAGAAGTCGGTCATTATATTAGCAATAATGACTTTTGCATAGCTTCTTCTGCCTCATCCTCCTCTCTTTATGTATGTGCATGTGCACTTTTCATGCACGTGCCATGTGGAACATTATGTAAGGGAAGGATGAGTTTCCTTTCTAGGTTCATAGCATCCTGGATCAGAGTTCTTCATGATCCATCCAGGAACTTCATTTCTGGATTTTTGTGAATGATGTAGATCTTATGTCTCCTGGACTTTCAAAATGTATTTGAATAGGTCTACTACTCTCTCCTTTGTTTGAATATTTTGCTTTTAAGCAGATCCATATGTACGATGTACCTAAACTAATTCAAACTGAGGCTTTGTTTGGAAACTATGATGATAATTAATACTTTCTCTGCATGCTATTTTGTTGAACTGCTGGACTGTGGTTCATTTAAAAAAACAAAATGTTCATATTCGTTCATATCATTACCAATGTGATGGTGTTATTGGTTTCAAAATTTTAAAATTTCAGTTATGCTTATATTTGTTCCTTGTTTGTTTCAGGATATGGCTGGACTGATAAGTAAGATAAATCGCTCCTCCATTGGGCCTTTGCCTACTTGCTATTCGCCATCTGTGTAAGTGCATCTGCATGGTATACATATGGATAAATTCCTTATATGCCATTGGAAATATTCAAAATCCGCTATACGCCATCCATCCATTGTGTCATTGACATGTGGACCCCCACATGCCAGTGACACAATGAGTGGCAAATAAGGGATCATGAAAACATTCGATGGCAAATAAGGATAGTCATATATTGGTCATATATGGAAATTTTGCTTTCCTTATCTTTCTTGTTTTAAAAAATTCACATTCTTTTTCAATCGTTATTGTAATGTTATATAACATTTTTATCCAGTTCAGACCTACAATTTAGTTCTTAGATACGCGTTGTCTTTCAACTTCTTCAGAGCCAAGTGAAGTCTGCAGCAGATGCAGCAATTTTTGTCCCTTTTTTATTGTCATATTGTGATAAGCTTCCTAGTCTATGACTAGCTGAAATGGTCCCTTTTTTGCTGTTGAATGCAGGAAAACACTTATCAAAAGCATGCTGAGGAAGAGTCCTGAACATCGGCCTACTGTAAGCTACTGTCCACGTAGAAACCTCCCTGCAATACCTGTTTGTCGCATTGAGTTGATTCCAACGGTATTTGTTACATTTTGTAAACAGGCATCCGAGATTCTGAAAAATCCATACCTGCAACCGTATGTTCGTCAATACCGCCCATTTGCTGATATATCACATCCCATGCGATCACCGGAGAAACCCATTGCCAGTTCACGCAGCAGCCAGAAAAGCATGTCAGGGAGCCAGTGTAGTAGCATTTCTGGCACTGGCAGTGATATGGATAGTGTACAATCAAGCGAAAGAAACACATCAAGAGTAGCTTCAAGTTCCAACGACACCATCATTGATACTGAAGGTGCTGAAGCTACTGATCATGCGTCGGTTAGAAAATATTCAATACCTCATGATCTTAAAAGCCATAAGGACACTACTGGTCCTGAACTGGAGAGACAAGACTCATCTAAATCCATACATGTCGATCATCATCCAAAATACAAGGGTAAGCAGCCAAAAATCATCAAGAAGAAACTAACAGCTCTAAGAGAGGAGAGCAAGCTCAGGGAAAACAATTCACCTGTGAGAGCTAGCTGTGTAAAGCTACATTCACCTAGGCAAAGAGAGCGCTTGTCTGATGATTCAAAGCATAACAGTGACATTACCTCCAGTTCAATGTCTAGTGAATCAGCAATGATCACCTGCGAACCTGTGAAACGGATACAAGCATCTCCTCCCCTGAAGCATTTGGTGAGGATCCATCTTTTTCTTGTGCTAAAACCACTGCCTTTGTGTTGCTAATTTTTATTCTGGTACTGTCCTGCAGTCACCTATTGTTGAACATTCTCCAAAGGTTACAATTAAAGCGGCTGAGCTGCAGCGGCTAGACCCTGCCAAGCAGACCATGGAAGATGTTGATGCAACTGTGACACCAGTCAGTTTTACTAGAAACCCTAGTTTTCCCCCTCGTAGACAAGTGGGAGCAGAGAGTCCACAAAACAGTGGGAGAAAACGAGCTCACAATAAGGTCATCACGGAGCATGCAAAAAGTACTTATCGACCTGTCCATGGTCTAAATAATGCTCTAATTGAGCTTCCAGATGTTCTAATGGTTCCTCCAACTCCTCTGGGAGGTATTCAAATGAAAATGGGCAAATCACGTGCCAAATCTGCTCCACCTAGGGCCGCAGCAACCAAGGAAGACAGCAGTGCCTGCTCCAGTTCCACAATTGGTTATGCTGACAATATGGAGCAGTCTGAAGAATCTGAACCTGATTCACCAACTTACTTGATTTCATCTTGCAAATGCTCGATCCCTGATACCACCATACAAAAGCATGACCTAACAGCTATACCAGGTTCAGAGCTCAACACCACCAATTTGCGGAAGAGTATGGCTAATAATGATGATAATAGTCTAAGCTCAGCCTTGGCCCCATCTTTTGATATCACTGAGCAAGAGTTTATTTCCAAGGATGATGTGACCTGCAGTAACGTGGGGCAAAGCACTGTCACAGTCACTGTACAGAGTGATGAGGATAAGTTCACAGTTCAGGAACTGCTTTCATCAGTACCAGATATTGCTCCCTTTGTTTCAACAACAAAAAACATTGCACTAGACAAAGGATCCGCTCCTATCCAGCAGTCATCAGAGAAATCACCAGCTCCTCATTTTAACCCTCCAATTGAGGATGTTATACATGTCATAAGACATAGCAGTTTCCGTGTCAGTGGTGAGCCGGCAGTAACACAGAGCTCTGAGGGAGTCCAAAGCACAGACGTTGGCAAATTTCTCAACGTGGTAAGAGAAGAGATGGACGTGAGAAGCATCCCGACGAACCTTATACCTTCCAGACTTCTTGATTCTGCTACTGCAAAGCCCAACGTTTCAGAAGCTAATACTATCAGTCTGAAACCAGCCAATTCAGATGTGGTAAAATTGCCCACTATCCCAGAAGTAAATTCTACTTCTCCTGAAACCAACAATGTGTTTAAGGAGGAGGCAACCTCAACAAAGGAAACATTAGATGTCAAGTCCTTCAGGCAGCGAGCCGAGGCTCTCGAAGGGCTCTTGGAGCTTTCTGCCGATCTACTGCAACACAATAGGCTGGAGGAGCTTGCGGTGGTTCTAAAACCGTTTGGGAAGGATAAGGTGTCCCCCCGAGAAACGGCAATCTGGTTGGCCAAAAGTTTTAAAGGGATGATGAATGACGAAGCAAGTCGCGGTTCAACGTGAGTGTTCATAATCTTGACCTTTTTTTTTTCTTTTTGTGATCTGAATTTCCAAAGGTTGATCACATCACGCTCCTTCACATCATGTTATCTATTGGTCCCGTATTTGCATTTGGATAGTTATCCATTCTTTGCAGGACATTTTACAAATAGCCCAGACTTGTGAACAGAAATAAGACATGACAAGGATGATGTAAAAAATTTACATAACCAAGCTAATTCAAGGACCATTTAGTCTAATATTTCTTTGTCGGTGTTTGTGAAGCTCACCGAATTTTACGGAATGTGTTCATGTTTGCTGTCCGTATAATCTGTTTGTCGACAACACTTTCATCCCACATGTTAAGCACTGTAATGACACTACATGTTTATCCAGTCAACAGATTTTAGCATCAGGCAAACACAACTCTTATTGTCCCGGCAGAAGCTGCTTCGCATGCTGTCATTTCTCACGACTGAAACCACAGAACTGTCATCCTACAAGGATACTAGTCTTTTATGAAAGAAGTGATGCTCATTTCGTTATGACTTCTTACGATGTACTCTTTTAACTCAATTCCCAAGTGCTATGCTTCGTTATTTCCACAGTAGTTATTCTTGTAGCCTCCTTGGTTGCATTTGCTGTTTACACCATCTGGTCTTTGTTGTATTGCCGCTACGAGCCTCGAAGATTTCGTCAGTTTCTTGTCTTCACAGTTCACACGTCATCACATCGAATGAAACAAACATCATCCTCTATTCCTACATGTCACGTCACCTCAACTCCCTCCAGCCATGCACCAATCACGGCAAGAGCTGCACGTCTGCCGCTACAGCGTCGGCATCGTGCCGGTCTCCTCCTTACCCTCAGCCCGAACCTCCCCAACGCCGCCGCCGGAGCCCATTCCGCATCCTGGTCAGAGCCTTCATCGCCGTTTGCACTGTCGTCGGCGTCCTCGCGCTCCTCAGATGGTTCATTTACCGTCCCCGTACGATTCAGGTCGCCGTTGACGCCGCGACGCTCTCCCGCTTCAACGTGACCTCGATGACGAGCCCGCCGGCGCTCTCCTTCAACCTCACTGCCGGCCTGGCCATCTTAATCCGAACAAGTCGGCGGTCGTCTCCTACGACCTGCTGCGGGCAGAGGGGTTCTACCAGGGCGAGCATTTCGGCCGGGCCGCGCTGAATGCGCCGTTCCAGGGCGCGAGGTGGACCGACGCGGTGCGACCCGTGCTTGAAGGGAGCTCTGCCGTAGGCGTCGGGGGCTCTGTCATCATAGGTGCGTTCGGCGATGATAACAGGACGTCGACGGCGCCGTGCGGTACAAGTTCGGCCAGGTGACGATCACGTCGGCCGAGCGCGCTGTCGGTCAAGTGCCCGCTGTTGCTACAGCTGATGGCGGCGTCCCGAAAAATAAAAGGCAATGGGGCTGGTGGTGTCACCAAGGTTTCAAATTTTGGTTTTGGATCATATCTCGAAGGTGACCGAAATCTGAAATCCCGGCAAGAGCTCAGAATTTCGAACGAAATCCAAAAAGCAAATTTCAAATCCGGCTTTTTTGGGACCGGTATTTCCAAGATCTCGGCGAGAAACACCGAAATCTCTGCCCAAAAAACTTAAAATCCGGTCAAAATACCTCATGTCCACAGATGAGTCATCACATATGGTTTTTGGCTAAAACCATTTGTGATGTGTATTTTTGAAAAATTTTAAATATTTTTTATTTTGTCGGGATTTAAAATCTCATCCACAACAGAAATCCGAAATGTTGACCGAGATTTCCAAAATTTCAACGGAATTTTGAACCTTGGTGTCATCGTCACCCAGTAGCGAGTTGGTTCGACGATACTTGGGTCATATGGACGCGACCACGACACGAGGGATTTAGGTGCATGCGCAAGGATTCAAATTTTGTCGAATTTCAGATTTTGGGCCCCCACGAGATCTAAATTACCATCCGGAAGAAATTTTTGATTTTTTTTTAAATGCTACAATACTTTCATTTTTTTGGCGAAATTTCGCCTGAACTGGGCGAAATTTAATGAAAAAAATCCGGATTTTGCTTTTTATGGCCGGATTTGACTTCAATTACATCAATAACCCATATGAAAGTGATCTTTGATGATAATTTGTTGAAAAACTTATTTTTTGGGATATTTTAAAATTTTGGAATTTTATAAAATTATACAGGCTTGATAATGATCTGAAATATTTATGGTACTATAATTATTAGTTTATGATCGTACATAATTTTTTTTTAAAATAATTTAACTTCATTTGTTATATCTAAAAAAATCAAAAACAGAATGAACATAATTGGGACAGTAACCTTGTCAAAATTTAGAGTTTGATAATCATCTCAAAATTTTATAAAAACATTAAAGATACATCAGGACCATTCACAAAAAAATTCAAAATTTTCTAACGTGGTTTGAATCATTTTTTTATTTTGTTCAAGTTTGCCGGTAAAGCTTTTAACAGGACAGTAGCATTGTCCGAATTTTCTAAAATTCATAAAGCTTGATAATCATCTAAAAATTTTATGGGAATATTAATAATGCATCAGAATATTGCACAAAAAATTTCATATATTTCTAACATGTTTTGTCCCATTTTTCATTCACTTCAAAATTGCCGGTTAGCGTTTTATCAGGACAGTACCAATGTTTGAATTTTAAAAAATTCCACATACTTCATAATTATATGAAATGTTTACGAAAATATCAAAAATGTGTCAGGACTCTCCAAAAAAAATTCAAACTTTTTTGTAATCATTTGACCCACTTTTCAGCCAGTGCAAAACCATCGAAATTTCGGATAATTCGCCCGAAATTTCGGATAAATCGGCCAAATTTCGGATTTTTCAGTTTAAAACGGACCGGATTTGAATTTTAGTTTTTGAATTTCGACCGAGATTTGTCCGAAATACCGTGATTTCAGCGAAATTTCGGATTTTGATCCTAAACAAAATTTAATCTGAAAACGAAATTTGAATCCTTGTGCGTGTGGGCTACGGCATACGCGTCCCAGGGGCGAGGGGCGCGGTCCAAAGACGCAACCCGCGGTGTTTAGCCAGGTTGCAGGCTCCGCTGACCTTCAATGACTCAAGGTTTTCGGCCGGCCCCCTGCCTGCATGCCGCATTGGGCCTAGTTTTACTACTAGCACTAGCATGTTGTAGACAACTAGACATCCTAGATTTTCACACAGGTTTAAGATTCTCCAAAAAGGTAACAAAATATATTGGGGATTTTAGCTTAGATGCCACGTATTCTTTGGGCTCTTCTGGTACAGAAAGTTTATGTCAGAGAGAGAGAGAGAGAGCTCCCAGGTATTTGACCAGTCCCGGTGGAAAGAACATTGTAAAACGACGTGTACAGTAGTGCGGAAAACATGTAAGGCTCAAGCTCTGATACGCGCTCGACGTTGAAAGAATTATGGCAAGACAGATAGCGGAGCTAATACACAACCGAAGCCATCCGTCTTATTCCCCTTCCGCGAAGTTTCCACCGATGTAAGCTAGCAGCGTCTTACGACCTTTCCATGGAATCGTTCTCACTTTCGTTGTTAGTTAACACGATTTTTCAACACAGGAAACGTATGCACGATTTTTCAACACAGGAAACGTATGCAACAGCGATCATTTTGCCGCGCAAAACTGCGAAAGAGAGACGACTCCTCGTCTCCTCCTATCCGAAAGCAAACGCGTCTGGAACTTGGAAAATTGCGACGCGCTTCCAAATTAACCTCCCGTTTCCTCTTCCACATCCTTCTTTTTCATCCCATGACTGTATATAAATATCACTAGCGACGTGATTGTTATCTATCAGACTTAATCTAACTCATTACCAATTATCACCTTCTCTAGCAAAAGAATTGGTTACGCACTTACGTACTTAGCCACGAGCAATTTCATGGCAGCCTACGAGAAGCAGCATCCGCAGCCGGGGCTCAACGGCGCCTACTACGGCCAGCCGATTCCGCCGCAGCCTCCGCAGCCAGCGTACTACGGTCCCCTCGCCCCTCGTCGGAGCGGCCCACGCTGTTTGTTCTGCTTCCTCTTCAAGGCCGTCGCCTTCGTCGTCATCGCACTCGGAACCGCCTCCCTCGTCCTATGGTTCATCTTCCGCCCGAGCTCCATCAAGGCCTACGCGGACTCCGCCGCGCTGTCGCGCTTCGACCTCGTCGGTGGGCCCAGGGGGCGCGGCGAACTCCTCCAGTACGACCTCACCGTCAACATCCGCGTGCGCAACCCGAACCGTTTCGGCATCCACTACAACTACGCCGAGGCGCAGGCGTCCTATGACGGCGAGCGGTTCGGCTTCACCATCGTTCAGCCGTTCTACCTGGACAGCAAGAGCGACGGCAAGATTACGGCCACGTTGAACGGCTCGTCGGTCATCGATGACGACGCGGAGCGCACGTACCAGAGGGAGAAGAGCAAGGGGTTCTACTTCGTGAAGGTGAGGTTGTACGCTAACCTAGACTTCAAGGTCAGAGTCTTCAACATACATGATTACAAGAGTAAGATCAGCTGCATGCTACGGCTACCGGTACCTAATGCGAACTCGACCGCGATGACGACGCTGAGGACGAGGTGCGACGTGGACTTTTGATCTTCTCGCCGATTGAACACACAGGCATGATTTGCCGCTGCCGGGGGGGTGACAACGTTTCTGTGTTATACTTCTAGTTTGAATATGTCATTCGAGACCGCCATGTATAGTTACGCATGCTTTTTGCGATCAGCGTGTAAATTCTTTTGATTTGATGTACGTAAGTATGAATAAATCGGTATCGTGAGTTCGATGGTTGTACTGTGATTAGGGCTAGCTATAAGGTTTAATCAGCTATTATCGAGCTTTTTTCTAAATTAACGTAGTTAGATATAAAATTATTTTATTTATTATTTAAGTAGTTATTTTAAATTCGAGTTAATGAGCTACTATCGAGCCAAACCCTATTAACCTTTTTTTTGTTCGAAATAAATTCATTTCAATTTCAGGTGGGGAAGCTCTCCCCGATTGCCTGAAAAAAAAAACCCCGGCCCACTGAGAATATGACCCAGCTAAACCCAAGGTCTTCCGTAGATGTATGTGTCGCAACAATGGCCCAATTTGACCGTGTATGACTTCAGGCTATTGAGTTGCATGGATCAGCTAAAAGCTGACATTTTATTTATACTTCCTCGGGTCACACTTAGTTGTTATTTTGGATATAGATACAGTTAAACTTTAAAACTTTGACTATCAATAGCTTTTAAATATTCAAATTGGATACATGAAAATCATATGTATAGATTTGTCTCGAAAAGTACTTTCATAATATTATAATTTTATTGGATTTTATAAATATATTATAGTAGAAATTAATAGTCAAAGCTATGTTTTGGAAACCATATCGATGTCTAAAACAACAATTATTTATGACCGGAGGGAGTACTTCAACACTCCCCTTCACATATATTTTTTTAATTACGCCAACCGAGTCTTGAACTCAAGACTTCTTGACTCTGATACCATATTGAGTTGTATACATCAGACGGTTCATTTAAAAACTTAAGCTGATGAGTAAAGAGCATTTCACTCATACTACAACATATTGGACGTGGTGTTCCAATAAATTTTATATGAAAAACGTGCGTTTCAAATAGGGCACAAAACCTACCACCCATATGATTCCCCAATCTTTATAGTACTCCATTCTGTACGTTACGCTGCCAAGGGGCAACTGGACAGAGGGAGCTCACCTCACCTGGTCAAAACATGGTATGATTTTAACGTAATCCATTTTGCATGTAATCGGATTACAGCCTAAAATACCCGAACCAAACACCATCTTATGTTTTGAAAACCAACACCAGCTCGTCAAAACAAAACAGTTAACGTACGCCACCGGCCGGTATGCTATTAGGAGAAAAGTAGCTATGCTATTAGGGGGGCCCGCTCTCAGTTAATTTGCTCCGGACATAACGCAGGTTCCATAAATTGCACCAGTACGGTCCACCGGTCTTTCTGGTTGACGACAAGAGTTGCTAATCCAATATGTTCATCGTTGAAATCTTACATTTCGAAAATGTAATTTCATGCCTGAACATCGCAAAGCGGGTACAGAAAATAGCCAACTAGTTTGTTTAGAGAAAAACGTAGGGGTGAATTCTCCTGTATATACACTATAAAAATGAAAGAACATATATAGAAACAAAATGTTTGCGAGGAACAACCTAATTATTTTGCATGACTAGCTGAGTGTCCATGCATTGCAACAGATCGTAGATAAACGTCAGACCATACACACATATATGTACGTAGGATGCTGAAATGGAACGCCATGATGTCAGGGTGCAATGGGCCCAGTGCCCCAGTCGGTACCTGCTGATGTTCAAGACCTAGGGTCCCTTAATCGAGCTTATGAAAATATGATTGTGGGATCCTTAGTAAACAAGATGAGGAAAACAATATATGGGGATTGCTTCTTTATTAGCTAAGCGGCTCTACAGAGTATACAAATTATAGAACGAATGCTCTCGGATATCTATTGCTTATTCTGGTTGCGGGTCAAATCCCTCCAATAGCATGAATTGGCCCCCTATTTATATCGGTTGAAGAGGCGTCGGTTGTTCTCCATAGGACCGTCGTGTAACCGAGATATGTCTTTCCGCCAAATGATGTCTTCTCATCAAAGGGTGTCTTTTCTAGAGATAACTTATACGTAGTTATGTATACCTATCAGATAATTGTCCGCACAAAGATACGTGCGTGGATAACCACTTGTGTCCGACCAGTTCACAGGTTAGGGTGACTATTTCACTGGTCGGGACGACCAATAGTGAACTGGTCGAAGACTTAACCGTTTGGATAAGGGTAGACTTCATTCTATATATTATGGGCTTTATATATTGTAAATCCATTAATAGAGTATAGTCACGAATAATTTGAGGGCCCAAATAAGTGATAGACTTTTAATTTCTCGTCATTATCATCGTGCGGCTCAGTGTCTCCCTTGCCCTTGCATCTTGAAGTAGTGCTAGTGTCGAAGCGTCTAGGGCAGGGGGTATTCCACAAGTATCTGATAGGCTACTGTGACGCAATGGCACATCGAATTCACGGCGGTTGTCTAGTGAGGACTACAAGTTGGAACACAGACCCTTCGTCATCCCGTCTTGATGGCAAGGGGCGGATGGTGGGGAGAAAGTCGATCCCCAAACCAAGAATGGCATAGGGAAGTGCCGGAGCAAGTGGCAGTGGTGGTGGCTGTGACAGCCACAAGGAAGAAGCAAGAGCAGGCAAAAGAAGGCACGAGAAGGAAGAAGAAGGGCATTTGCCCAGTCCCCAGCGGTAGCCAGGGGGTTTTATGATCGGATGAGAAATGTCTTGGACATGAGAACATGCCATGCCGCAACTGCCTGTAAGCAAAGTGATGTGACAGTAACCCGTGGGGCCCACACACACCCGCACCGCTTAGGGCATGTACAATAAGGCTACGTCAGCTGGCTCTTAGTCTGTACACGTCAGTTTTGATTTATGTGAAGGAGTGAGAAAAGAGGAGAGAGCATAGAGCTGACTCTTATTTAGTACTAGAGCACAGGTAAATCATTTATGTATAAAAGAGAAAAGATAATTATTACACAACATCTAAATACAACCTTTAGAGACAGTTATTATATAAAATAGTTTTCAGCTCACTATTAACTCGCAGTTGGTTTTGTTATTGTACTGGCTCGTATCCTACTCTGTCAGGCGATCGATTATTGTGAGAGAGGCTATTATTGTGAGAGTGGCTCCCATCTGCCTTGTAGTCAAAGAGCAAAGGAATCCCATTCGAGAAGCCGTTGGATCCATCCATCTTAGCACCCACGCCTATCAGATTGGGCTCGGTCAAGTGGACCGTGCCTATGGAGGTGAACGCGCCAGGAACACCTGACAACCATGTGGCGTGCGGCCAACACATGGACATTTGTGGTGAAAGGACTCTGTTGGCGTCAAAAACTTGATGTAGGGTTTCTGACAACAGCACACCAGACGAACACCTGGTTCAGAGCGTGCCAGTCGATTTGACCTGGAATCGACAAGGTAAAAACAATAAAATTCACTCAAGCCGATCGTTAAGATCAATCGGCTTATACTCAATCAGCTTGAAGCCGATCAAGATCAAAGTAACAAGGTAAGTCTAATTAGCGATTAAAGCTAATCGGAGGATAAAAGCGGATCGATTACGAAGAAGGCGATGCGCAACAAAATCGAATAAATCGAACACAGGCGTAATTGGCGAAGATCAACAATCGGCGATCGCAACTTTATTGATCAAGATCGATTACAAAGGCTAAATTACAAGAACTACTCCTAGTCGACGGAAAAATAGATGAAAAGTAAAGTGATTGTTTGTATGTGTTGATGATTATTTCTTGCGGTTTGCTTGGCTCTTCTTTTATACCCTTGACGATCGTATCCTACTCCAACACGTTTCAAGGTCCGTATCCGTATCGGCCTTATCTTTAGAGGTTGTTTCCTTAAAATCTTAGTTTTACCAAACATCTCGATTCTTTCCAAACTTCTATTAGCTCCGCATCTTTAATTTGTATTTGCTGATTTAGACTAACTTGCGAATTTTGGTGCAAACATATGCCCCCATTTTTAGAGATGACTTGTCATCTGTCAAAAATCACAATTATCGGCTTGTGCAATCGGCTAACGTTTGATCTTCACCCATTAATCTTCTTTGCTTTATTCGCGTAGTAAATCTCGACATGCGGGTAGTGCGTTTTTAACCGCTCACGCCTTTTGAAATTCACTTCCGCCTTTTCAAATTTTCAACTGTCCTATAAAATCGCCCCCACCTCATTCATTCCTCACACGCACAAGCTCTCGAATCACCTTCAATCGGCTTGAACTTTCCGTTTAAAGTACTCTTGAGGCAATTCAACTCATTGACTTCCTTCATCGGCTACAATGGATCCTAGTCGGTACTTATTCGATTCCGCACAATGACCAATATTTTTGGGTCCTTTGGGAAATCTAGGCGTCCATACCGTAACAAACCAAGAAGTCCCTCGATTACCTCTGTAAACCGGTCATAACATAGAGGGTGGAATAAGAGTTTGAGGGCTTGGCGAATGACTCTCAAAGGATGGAGAAATTGGTTTATCGGGTAGCAGCCCAAAGAGGAGTGAATGGGAAAGAATGGGCATAGTGAGTGTATTTCACTTTCTTTAGCCGACCACAAGCCAATGAGCCCTTAGTGGCCACGGCACATTTATTTTTGGTCGGACTTGTTTTAATGCTTTCTTATTCGCGCCCGGTCCCATCGGCCCAACTCTTTTAGATGTTGCTCATTTGTGTTGTCTTGGCGGATGGAGATCAAATATCGACTTTTAGTGGAAAACCAAAATATAGGCTCATCCGATCCAAGGGAGAGGTTGGGCCAAATATATTGGAAATAATAACAAGGTCAATGGCTTAGTATCGGACGAGGAACATGTGGCTTTTACAATCTTTGGCTAGACCGTTTTCTATTACATGGTGCATCTCTTGGACCAACTCAAGTATATCAAATGATAGCGAGCGACTTGTTGAGGGTCGTCGGTGGCTTTAGGAAAAATCTTCTTGGGTCTTTGTGTACCAAATGCTTTACATAATAAGGAGTCGGCTTTATACGGGTTTTGGAAAATTCACCGTTGGTAATGTAGGTGGCCCAATGTGGTTTGTGCAAATATGGTCATCTTGTTTATTCAGTAGTTCTTTTAATTTGGATTTAGCCGATGATACTCCTTTTCCAAGGAAGATATACGAAGGGCACCTATTCAATTTAGAGAATGCCGATCCTTTGGTGAAAGATTTATGATGTGCTCGAGAAATGAGACAAGGGCCTTTCTGACAGGTGTAGAAGGTTTCATCATTTTCTTGCAATTGGACACGAAAGTTTCAAGCGACAAGATTTCTTTAGCTACTGATCTTTGCAGTAGATTTTCTTTGGCCTTCTTTTCTTCATCACAAGCCGATAGCTCTCGATGCCTCGGAGACTACGGACTTGTATAGAATTTTTATTTCTCCATGCATATTCCATGTCGGCCTTCATACTCGAATCGGACTTTCCGGCCTTCATACGAGTTTTATCACCCTTGATATATGCAAGGCGGCTCGGCTTTGGCCAAGTGATACCAAATCTGCCACTTCTAGATCGGCTTCAACCAAGAGCCGAGTCCGCAATGCCACATCCGCGAGGCTAGTTACGAGTTAGCCGCGAACTCCAAGCTACTGATCTCCTCACTTCCATCGAATGCTCGCCGCGCGAGGTTTCACGACATGGTGGTCGGCTATCGCGACATGTTTGTATATGGAGAAGACCCTTCGACTATTGTCAAAGAATTTTTCCAAATCTGCGGAGACATCCTTAGTATCTAACAAATGAATCTAGCAATGAAGCTAGCTCGTCGGGTTATACTAACTCAAGCTTAGTAGATAAGGTATCGGCTTTGAATAATCTTGCCTCATGCATCGGCCTTAATTGAATGCATTTTATAATCACACTTCCTATATATTTGCGGGCTAAGGATGTCGGCAAGAAGGCATTTCTAGCCAATGGGAATGAGCAAGGCAAGAGAGCTCATCCATCGGTGGCCTTACAGGCTACACCTCGGCACTCTGGGAGTGCATAGTCCTTCTTTATCGGATATCGAGAAAAAACACCAAGTAAGCATAAATTAGCTTTGACATTTCCTCTTCCTCCTTGATTTAACCTTTATCAGATTTAAATTTCGAGAAAAGAAGAAGGCAAAATATACCAAGGCTCCAACAAAGAAAGGACCCAAACCTAAAGAGCAAGCGGCGAGAGTTCGCCTCATGTATCGGCTATTGGAAAGGTAGGTCACAACACTTTGTGCAATAACTCTTATACTCAATGCATTGGCTTATCTTTTATTTTTCTTTAGCCAACGCATAATCTGCTCAAGTCGAGAAGATCCTTGCCGATTTTCGAACATTTCAATCGCTCCAACTCTTGCACGAGCCAACTCTGCTTGATCCGATTTCCGGAACCATCGGATCCGACAAATCGCTTGGATTTTCAGCGGCGATCTTGGCGACCCGGAGATTATGGCTACGGACGACTATGATGCGTAAATCGGAAGAATTCTTGAAGTATCGAGAAAAGGCATCGGCTGTGGTTACCTCCGCTCCGGCATGAAAGAGCGTCTTGGCGAGCTTTTCAAGCTTGTGATGCAACCACGATCGGAGATCTGGTTAACAATCGGTAGATAAGGGATGCCATGGCTGCCGTTGAAGCCGATCTTCCTCCGAAGCAATGCAAGCTCTTACGGATGTATGTCATTTGGGCGACGAAGAAAAGAAGTTGAGGAGGCGAGAGAACCGGATCAAGCGCCGTGAGGCCCAAGAGGCCGATCGGAAACTCTGGAGGCGGTTCGCGATGCCAAGGCCAAAAGCGCAAATTTGATCTCGGTGCTCGGCATCTCAAATCGACCAAGGAAGCTCTCTTGAAATTGGAAAAAACAAAGAAATTTCTCCGGAAGAATTGGTCAAGCTCGAAACAAATCGGAAAAGGCCAACAAACCTTGGAGACCACGCATCGGAGTGAAGGAAGAAAAACTTAGCATTGCGATGGTGTTGAAAATGTGACCAAGCAATCGGCCAAGGTAAAAATGGTGCGGGAATGCCAAGGGCGATGAGCGTCTTACGGGCGAAATCAAGGGATCATTGCGAAGCGTTGGTGTTTTATCGGCTTTGGTAGCGACTCTTCGAGATCGGCATCCAATAAAACTTTATTGTTCATTTTGGAAAACTTGTCTGAATCATCACGAATATTCTTGTAATCTGTACTTGTTATGTTTATAATCGGCTTTTTAACCGATTTTATCTTGCTTACATCTCTAGTCGTAATCCTTTCACCATTAACGACATCGTGTTAATCTTGGCCTGAACATGATTTTAGTCGGCTAGGCTCGATCAAGCGCTAGGATAATATTTCTTTAGATATTTCCCATTAATGGCTTTAGGCGGGACATGCCCTTCAAGTGTTTCCGATGAAATACGAGTTCCCACCGACTAGTCGATTAATCTTGTATGGTCCTTCCCACGTGGCGACCATTTCCCAAATCGGTTATCTTTGGAACCAACGGTAGTATAGTTTTCCATACTAAATCGGCTTGATCGAAAGATTTAGGCAAGACCTTTTGTTATACGCCTTTGCTACTCGATCTTGTTCTTCTTAAGCCGATCAAGTGTAACCAAGCGTAACCCGACCAACTCGTCCAAGTTGTCTATCATTAAATCGTTGTAATCTTGAGCCGACAAACCATTTTGTGCGGCTATTAAATATCGACTCAATGTTGATCTCCACAGGTAGAACGGCTTCTGTCCATACACCAACCGGTAGGGTGAAAGCTTCGTTGTCCGTGATAAGATAGCCGATAGGCCCACAATGACTCGATAGTGTCGAGTGCCAATTCCTCGGCTTTTCATCAATCTTTCTTTTGATTAATTTAATAAGTGTTTTATTAGGCGACTCGGCTGTCCATTGCTTTGGCGTAATCTGGCGAGGAATTTAACAATTTGATCCTAGACTCGTTGCATAACCTTGAAACTCGTTAGACATGAATACCGTCCCTTGATCGGTCGTGATTGTCTGTGGTATTCAAACCGATGGGCGATATGTTCATTCACGAAGCTAATCGCCTCAACGCTAGTCACCTTCTTAAGTGGTATAGCTTCAACCCATTTTAAAAATAATCGGTTGCGGCCAAAATAAATTTATGGCCTTTACTTGAAGCGAGAAAAATTTGGCGATTATGTCTATTCCCCAACCTCTGAATGGCCAAGGTTTGATAATTGGATGCAAAGCCGATCTTTGGTGCTAGTTATGCGTTGCCAAACTTTTGACATGTCGACATCCTTTGTAATATTTGAAGCAATCTTCTAGCATCGTTGGCCAAAAATAACTTTGTCGCCTAAGCATCCATTTCATTTTATGTGCCGATTGATGAGATCCACAAATTCCTTCATGCACTTCACCCATCGCCACTCGGGCTTCTTGACCTCAAGGCATTTTAGCAACAAGCCTTCCATAGTCCGATGTCGATTGTATCGTCCATGATAACGTACTTCAATGCTTGTTGCCGTATCCTTCGTTCCGTTGGCTTAGATGGATCAACTAGATAATCTTTTATTTCGTCCTCCAATCGGCAATATCCGTGCACATTATTGCTTTATCTACAAGTTCGGTTTCGACTTGGCCAACATCTCTATACCACGATGCTTGTTGGGCCAAAGCATTAGCTCTGTCGTTCAATCCTCGAGGAACATGACCAATAAAAATGATGTAAAAGAGCTTATCATCTCTAAGCATTGTTCTAAGTATTTCGTTAGTACTTCATCTCGACATTGATATTCTCCTTTTATTTCTTTGTACTACCAATAGTGAATCACCATACGCTTCAACCGCGCTCACTCCAATATTTTCCAACAAGCGTAAGCCTTTGAGTAACGCTTCATACTCGGCTGGTTGTTTGAGCATCGACTATTTAGCGAAATGCAAATTCAAAGCTATGCCCTCTAGGTGAAGTGAGTACAATGCCGATACCATATCCTTCCTCGCATCTTGATCCATCAAAGAACGATCGCCATGGCGCGATCAAGACTAAGTTTGCATTGTGTCATGTCTGTTATAAAATCGGCTAGGACTTGTCCTTAAGCGCTTTGGTGATTCATATGATAAATCGAACTCGACCAAGGCGTAAGCCCATTTGCCAAGTCGACCTCGCAAAATTGGAGCCGACAATATATACTTTATAACATCGGTTTCTGGATGACTTTACAAGCCGATGCTAGTATGTAGTGCCTTAGCCTTGTGCATGAAAAGTACAAAGATAAACATAATTTTTCAATGAAAGGGTGCACGACTTACGCATCTAGCAACCGTCGGCTTAAATAAAAGATAACCCTCTCTTTACCATGTACTTCTTGTGCCAAAACAGCTCAATAGTATCTTCTTGGTGAGACATACAATCTGAAAGGAACACCTTTTGAGGTGCGGCCGGATCGGAGGGTTGGATAAATACCTTTTACTTCGTCAAATGCTTTACTGTGATCGGCTCCCCATATAAATTCTTCATTGTCTTTTAACTTGATAAAGGAGTAAAAGCACGAATCCTACCAGAGAGGTTCGAGATGAACCGACGAAGATAGTTAATTTTGCCGATCAACTTTTGTAATTTGTTTTTACATGTTGGCGGTTTGGTATTGGCTATGGCTTTGACCCTTGTTTGGTGACTTGATTCCTCTTTCATGTACCATAAAGCCCAAAAGCATCCTGCCGACACGCCGAACGCACACTTGTAAGATTCATCTTCAAACCATGCGCTCTTATGTTTTGAACACCCTCTCCAAATCGGCGGATGTTGGAGATTTTTGCGATTTTACCACTACATCATCTATATAAATCTCAACAGTGTGGCGATTAAATCGTGGAAAATAAGATTCATTGCCGTGATATGTTGCACGGCGTTTTCAAGCGAAAGTCATTCTGATCCACTCGAATAAACCTATTGCACCGGACATCGAAGGTGTCTTGGGTATATCGACTACGCCATGAGTATCGATTATATCGGCATTCCGTCCAAAAGCTTATGATCTTATTTCTGATCACGGCATTGATAAGCATATCGGCTATTGGCATATGGTATTAGCCTTTTAGCGTCGCCTTGTTCGGATCTCTAAAATCGACACATACTCGAAGTTTTCCATTTTCTTCATTCTTTGGAGCGATGTTGGAAACCCATTGAACGTATCGGCAAGGCACGATAAACTTTGCTTCTAACAATCGTTCTATCTCTTCTTTTATGACTTGGTACAAGGTGGATTAAAACGCTGGGATCTTGTTTGAGCGGTCGATAGCCGATTTAATAGGTAGCCGATGTTCCACCAAATGACGGCTTAATCCGGGCATCTCGTGATATTCCCAAGCGAAACAATCTTTATAATTCCTAAGTATTTTTATTAATTTTTCCTTGTACTTTACATCTAAATTTGCCTTGACAAAAGTTGGTCTTTTCTATCACCTTCACCTATATCGACTTCTTCAAGCAAGTCGGTGGGCGTGAATCCTTGACCTAACTTTTCGATTTCTTCATAGTCTTCTATGACTTCGTAGCTATCTGTTGTTTGCCGATAGCTTTGCATTTTGTTTTGTAGCACCCTCAATGCTTTTCTTGTCCCCATCGGCGCAATACTTCATTTGCCCGATCAAAAGTGCCGAGCTAGACAACGATCGGCATTAGTCGGTTGCTCACGCATATGAAGTCGCAATCGTCCGATTGCCTTGCCCGATATCGGCCCGACTTCTTCGTGTTGCCAATTTGCATCGGAACTAGCCATGGCGATGTGTGCCGATGTATCGGTGTGATGATTTCAACTTCTTCTCCGTTCCATTGAACTAGTGCTTGGTGCATGGTCGATGGGATCTGACAATTTGCATGAATCCAATCTCGACCGAGCGGCACACTATAGTTTCCTTGGCGTCAATTACAAAGAACACTTGTCGGCAAAGTCTTACTACCGGCGAGTTAGCTCTGTGACCATGACACCTTTTGCTACAGTAGGGTCGCTTTGTGAAGTCATTGAACCATGTTAGTTTTAATTAAGTCTTCATCATACTTACCCGACTTTTTACATGTCGTGTAAGGCATTAGATTCAACGTGGCGCCTCCATCTACGGCATTCTTGATATTGGCTTGCCATTTATATATCCTTTTAGGTACAATGGTTTGGATGCCAATGATCGTCTTTAGGTTTCTCAAAGATGGCGTTACGTACCGGAGCATAAGCGAGCAGCGGCCTCATTGGCGATTCTCTTCGACTTTGAACTCGGTAGGCAAGGTGAACACCATGTTGGCGTCCATGGGAGGTGTATCGTCCCTAATCATGGGAGAGTCAGTCATCGGCCGATTCGAAATCTTCTTGACTTGATCTTTTCTTCTCCACTCTTTCTGGCGCATCTCATTGGGCGAAGTTCATTAAACGCCGTCTCTTTCTTTCTCGGCATCGGCTTCACGAATTTCTTGTGTCCTTAGCCTCTGAAGCCGTCGTCGTTGTGATTTGCTCAGGCCTGATGGGCACCACCTGGGTTTAGGTTCCACCGGCTTTCGTATCTGACCAGCCAAGTCTTCTTGCGTAGAACTGGTTGTGTGTGTCTTGGCTTGGCTTTGCTCTTGATTTGGTTTAGATAATCTTTCATGGACCGGCCTTCTGTGACTTCTGTCTTGCTCTCTGATCGGCCCAGATAGCCTGTGTCTGGCCGATTGTGTTGGCCAACCGTCTCGAGGATAATGTTCCATCGGGCAGGTATACGGTGATGGCAACGCTACTCTCCTCTCCCAGCAAAATTGCCAAAAGGGACACCTTCTATGTGCCCTCTCCACGTTCTCTGTGCGGTACAAATTATCCGACCGGCGGGTGTGGTACCGTGGTCGGCTATTCATCCCTTCATATTTCTCCATTAATTGTGAGAACGTAGGACCTGGCCTTTTCGCTGGCTGCCTTAATGGAACCTTTTCTGCTTTGTACCATTTGCCTATCTGGGATTCCCCTTAGGTGTAATGGTACTTGAATTTTTTCCGTCTCGATCGGCTTCTATTTATGCGGAGCCGATGGTAATCTTTAGTGTCGGCGCCGTCAAGCTCAATTGTATATCGTCTTGTTGATCCTTCTTCTGCTCATTTTGCATCGGCTCTTTTCCTTTAGCCGAGCATTGTACCACATTAATAGGAAATGGATCGACGTCCACCTGCATGGTCGGCTCATCGGCGAACTTCAACCGACCATCTTCAATGGCGGACTGGATCTGTTGACGGAAGATATTGCAGTCATTAGTGTTATGTGAATAAGAATGATGCCACTTGCAATACTGCGTTTTGATCTCGTCGGTTGATGGTATTACATGTCCCTCCGGCAACCGTATTATTTTTTCTTGCAAAAGTAAATCAAAAATGCGATCGCACTTGGAAACGTCAAAAGAGTATTTGGCCTCCGACTTGTTCCTAGTCGGCCCGACCAAGAAACGGACTAAGGATTTCTTAGACCCTCTTATCCATTCGGCTATGTTTATACCTTCCTCATCCTCAGACGAATCACTAGGACAATACTCAACCATATTAACCTTGGCCTTATCCTTCTCTTTATTATTGCTATTATTGTTCTTAAATCTGTCTTTAAATACTTTGTGATCGATAAATCGGCTTTCTTGAGCGATGCAGTGCAACAAATGGCTAAGGTCGGTGAATTCTTGTCCTCGAATTTCTCCTAAGTGGCGGGATCAAACCTTGAAATGCTAAATCGGCCAATTGGTTGTCGTAACGTGACACTAAAACACCGATTCTAATTTCTCTAAACCTCTTGATGTAATCATTACGATTCCCCAAATTTTTGACGTCTAGAACTCGGATCTGAAATTCTAAGCTCGGTGCCCGAAAGAAATATTCATGGAATCGGCTTTCCAAATCGTTCCACGATGGACCGAATTCGGAGGCAAACAAGTAAACCAAGTAAATGCTGCCCGCACAAAGATAACGGAAATAATCTAATTTTCAAACCGTCGGATTGGTGCTTCACCGCATTGTGCGATAAAGCGTCCAACATGCTCCAAGGTTGTGATCGAGTCATCCCGGAGAATTTGGCGAAGTCAGGGACTCTAAAATTATGAGGTAGGGCATACGATCTATGTAATCGAGTCACGGCTTTCTATAGCCGATCACTTTTCCTTTCGGTTGTATGCCAAACCGATCCCTCAAAGCGATGCAGATCGATCGGTCCAATCGGCATTATCGGCCAGCGCACAAGCGGCCCCGATAATGTCGATCATAATCTGCATCCTGCCCCGAGTGCAAGCTCGGGTTGCCAATCTGGCCGCGTCGTCGTGCATTCGATTATCTTGATCGTGCGATTATGTCTAATTGTGGTTCCGCACCGGATAAGCAGTTACGAATACGTTACTACCTGTGTGGACCCGGGTTTCTAAGCGGGGTAGGCTCTTGGGGATATCTCTCGGATCAATCGGTTGTGAAACCGATTGGGAAAAGTAAAAAGGAGCCGACGGCGGTAGGTTGATGGACGAATCTAACTTAGCGTCGGTATAGGCGTGTAATGGCTCACCCCACTTGACCGAGGATCCTAGGCGGTATGACCGTGGGTTGTGTGGGCATCATCGTGGGAGGTGAGGTTATAGCCGATGGTTTAGGATCGATCGGTGTGCTCTGCGTGTTTTGTGATCTTGAAAAAGCGGGATAATTTGGCGAGCTTGTAGTGGATCTAGCAAACTTCTGACGAGGCCAACTCACGGGCTATAGTTTTGGCGCTATTTGCTATCATCGGCGAGGGTTGTCACTAGAGCCGATGATTGATTTATCAAGGCGTGGTGTGCAGATTGATTAATCATAGCCGATAATTCGGCTTGAGCGGTGAATATCGGCTTACTTGTTACGTTATGCCCGCATCACCTGGCGTTGACCGTCGGTAGGCGGATTTTGAGTAACGCCACGTCTTGTTTTCGATAGCAACTTAGCATCATCTCTTCAAGAGCGACTTCCGAGCTTCAATTTCTTGGCGTTGTTCTGCGGACAAATCGTCCATTGTTGGGACGATTATAACTTCGAGTTGAGATCCGATGGCGGAATCGACTTCCCGATGAAGACATTACGGGTCCCACCGTGCGTGCCAGAGTGTGTTGGCGTCAAAAACTTGATGTAGGGTTTACGACAACGACACACGATTTAACACACAGTTCGAGCGTGCGGTCGATTTGACACGGAATCGACAAGGTAAAAACAATAAAATTCACTCAAGCCGATCGTTAAGATCAATCGGCTTATACTCAATCAGCTTGAAGCCGATCAAGATCAAAGTAACAAGGTAAAACTCAATCAGCTTGAAGCCGATCAAGATCAAAGTAACAAGGTAAGTCTAATTAGCGATTAAAGCTAATCGGAGGATAAAGCGGATCGATTACGAAGAAGGCGTGCGCAACAAAATCGAAATAAATCGAACACAGGCGTAATTGACGAAGATCAACAATCGGCGATCGCAACTTTATTGATCAAGATCGATTACAAAGGCTAAATTACAAGAACTACTCCTAGTCGACAGGAAAAATAGATGAAAAGTAAAGCTGATTGTTTGTATGTGTTGATGATTATTTCTTGCAGTTTGCTTCGGCTCTTCTTTTATACCCTTCGGCCGATCGTATCCTACTCCAACACGTTTCAAGGTCCGTATCCGTATCGGCCTTATCTTTAGAGGTTGTTTCCTTAAAAATCTTAGTTTTACCAAACATCTCAGATTCTTTCCAAACTTCTATTAGCTCCCGCATCTTTAATTTGTATTTGCCTGATTTAGACTAACTTGCCGAATTTTGGTGCAAACAGACTCTCAAGCCCATAATAATAGCACTTTAAGGGTGTATTATTGTAAACCGCTAACCCCAAAGAACCATTTAAGAGGGTTGGAACACTTGTAAGTTGTAACTAAACAAATCTCCTATTTATTCCCTATTTTTCAGGCTTCAGCTAAGCCTCCTCATAACCCCACCGAAGTCACCTTTTTCTTACTGTTTGGCTCGTAACCACAGTAAATCGAGTTCAGATTAGTAGTAGTAGTACAAGTCAAGTGAGAAATTTCTGTATCTTGTAGAGCTCATTTCATTTTCGGTAACCGCGCAAATTCAGTCAGGTTGTAGGCGCTGAAGGCACATTGTGACGTTACCTGCTGAATTCTTTGCAACCAGCCAAAATAAAGAGCACGCGTGATTAGTAGTCGAACTCAAAGTCCGGTCTTTTTATGTTGGCCCAGCCCAAATGTTTTAAAACCGGCCTACGAAATTACATAGGAAGACGCGTGATAACTCCTCGGCCAGACCAGGCAAAGTATTGTGGTAGACCGTTTCGTAATTTCAAGAGGCAGAAGCCCATCATTTATAGAAACAGGCCCATTAAGCTGCCTCTAGGACCCTACGTACCTCTATTTACATTACGAGCTATGCTTTTATGTTTTCCTTTTTTAATGCAATTTGTACAAAATTTAAAATTAGAGAAGAGTAAATAATCAATATATACCCTTCATTTATACTTTAACATTTATACAACTTTTTAAAAGAAAAACACATAATCACCCCTCGTTATGAGTATACTCATGTCAATACCGACAGATCGTAGACTCGTAGTACTAGTGCCCATCTCGAGGTCTGCAAGGCGATTAAACCGATCCAGACTTAATTATGGCTTAATTAGCAGACTTGCATATGGAAACAAGCTAGGGGCATACTACCTTTCCTAATCCCAGAAGACTTCCTGGATGGAGAGTGTCAGTGTTTCGAGCACCGACGAGTAAATTTTTTAGTCAAGAGGCCGCGCGTTCCCTCTCCTTGAATGGTTAGACTCAGGGAGCTCAAGATGTATACTGGTTCGAGCCGAATGTCCCTACTCCAGTTCTGTGGTGGTGCTATATTGCTTCGAGTGCAGATGACTGCGTGATGTTTACAAGCGAGAGCTAAGAAAACGAGAAAATGATCCCCCTCCCGGAGGACCATGCCTCTCTTTATATAGTCGGAGGGGGCAGGTTACATGAAAAGTCGGGAGAGGAAAGGATGAGGTGTCCTACGCTAGGGGTCCTGGCCCTCAGTCTTGACGATTTGATCGGCGTCCACCCACTCCACGTCGGGTTGGTGGACTCGTCGAGTGACGTAGCTTTCCGCTTCATCGGGAAATGGCGCACCTGCCCTTAGTACGCCTGTCAGATGCTGACGCCATAATGCGTGGCTCTGGTGCTGCCTCGGGAGGGAGCGTATCCTCACACTGTGCATGACTGGACGATGAGACTGGAGCCTTGACTTCGGCAACCTCCTTGCTACTTTGGGAAGGAGCCACCTGCCCTCGCACGGTCACTCCGAGCTGTCGTGTCCGTGGGGCAGGTGGCCAACGACCCGCGGCGGCCTGGCACTCGGTCCTTGGCGGAGATCGCCTCGGCTTGGTCGGAGCTTGCGGGGAGTCCGACCTGTGGCGGGGGTCGGACGCCCCCTGGTTGGTTTGGTCGGAGACAAGTGTCCTTGTGGTCCAGCGAGGGCCTTTGGCCAGAGCCGGGCTCGGGACAGCCAGTTCGTCATTCCGGGCCGCTGAGGGTACCCGTGGTACGAGTACTTGTCAGGGAGCTAGCCCACGGGTCCCTTCAAGTCGGCTCGGATATTTACGTTTAGGTCCTGTTTCAGAAAAAAATTAAGTTCGGGTCCTTTTTCGGGAAAAAAATTACGGTTAGGTCTTGTTTCCCAAAATGAATATATATTACGCTTAGGTCCTTTATGTGTTTTTAGGGCTTACGCTCGGGTCCTTTTCCATAGAATCAAAATTACGTTTAGGTCCTTTTTCGGAAAAAAATTCGTTCAAATCCTTTTTTTTCCGAAAAAGAAAATACATTTCATTTAGGTCCTTTTTTCGTTTTTTTAGCATTACGTTTAAACCCTTTTTCGAAAAAACAAAATTTTGTTTAGATCCTTCTCGAAAAAAAATATGTTTTTTTTTTCTATTTTCCGTTTTTCCGACGCTTTTTGTTTCCCGTTTTTCCCGACACGAGCCTTCTGTTCCAGCGAAATTTCATATTATATTCTTTCAATATTTTGCTTGTTTTCTCGTTTGCTCACGTAGAGAACGACAGTAACATGTTTTCTAAAATTTGCTCACGTGGGGAGCGACGGTAGCGACGTGTCACGCCGTGCTCGATTTTCTAGTAAATACACAGTCGAAAACCATTTCAGCGTTTTAGGTGAACCTGTGTACTGATGGCTGATGGGTACTCCAGTCCGTAGAACCGCAGATAGGCACAAATTGAATGCGATCACGTTGGAGCGCACGGCCCATCCATCGAGCTAGCTACTCCCCTATTCTATATACATGAATGATGAAGCTGGAGTGCTGGACACACTCCTCATTTCAAAACCATAGTTATTGAAACCGGACAGATGAGTGAACCGGTTTGCAGATTCACCGGTCTAACCGCCCGGCCAAACCGGTGGCTCAACAAACATTAGTATTTTAATTTTCCATGATTATCTTTTATCTGAAGTTCTGAACTGGTTCATCCAAGAACACTTGTTGGCAAAATTAGTTCGCATAGTTGGGTACTGTAGGCATTGAACATGACAAAGAACACTATGCTACCGAACGAAGATAGGGGTGCAGGGGCAACTAGACATCAATCTCTTCGTAATAAAGTGTTAGGGTTCAGGGTTAACAATTTCGATTCGGCGAAAATCGGAAATATCGAACCAAAAATCGGTAAAAAATCGTCAAAAATCGTAGAGTTTAAAAATAAAAAATTTTGAAAAAAAATTAAAAAATCGACCGTTTCATGGAAAATCGCCCGATTTCTATGAAAAATCGACATATTAGTTGAACTCATTTGGTGGTCGATTTTTTAAGCGATTTACGTCGATTTTCTTCAAAAATCGAGTGATTTCCACCGATTTTCGACCGATATACGTCGCATAAATTTCTTCGAATTTTTAATTTTTTTTTGAATTGGCCGGTTTATCGAGCGGTTTTAGATTCGTCAATTTTTTGAACCCTGGTTAGGGTTAGACTAGATTTAACGTGAAAAACCCTTGTGAGAAAAAAATCACAAAAAATAATCCACTATAATCGCTCAAAGATTACATGTATAGGGGTGTAGCTTAAATAGCTAAAATAGTCCGAGTAGTTGAAGATTTTGACTAATAACATATTTAGGTAAAACTAAAAGATATGATAAGTTAACATATTGAGTTATCTCTACAAACCTCCCCTTGACTCAAAATCCATAACGAAATTGTTTACTGAAAACCTCGAAGAGTAATTAAGCACCATAAATATAAATGCGTTAAAAGTCCAAAGGACTAATGAACAAGGAAGATATGAACAATCAATCCAAACACTTGTAGTGCGAAAAAACACAAAAGGTATGAAAGACTAGAACAATCTTATATAAACGCTTCTCATGAAGTAAGATTGAGAAACCATCAGTAGGTTAAGAGAAAGATTGAAACATTTAATCGAAACACACAGCTGTCAACAAAGCAGATGAAAAATCTGGATCTTTAAGAATTCATAACCTCAGTGAAGTCTGAGTCTGTTCAACTAATCTCTTGAAACAAACACTCAATCATTAAACGGCATAAGTCAAGACATCACCTAAGGTGCTAGATAGATAACAAAGAACATATAACATGAAATTTTGACATGCTCCACATGGAACATAAAATTCAGCAAATTACCTACTGAAAATCCATAACATGGTTGAAATTGCTCATGCAAAAATGTCAAGATGAAGAAAATTCTCGTGCTGTCAATGGAGTATAAATTGCAGTAGACCCCTCATATCGAATAAAGACAACAAAATAATGTTATAGTATCCATGCAAAAGAAAACTTATTCTTGCACTTTAAATCTTCATCTCAAACTGACATTAAAGCAAAACCTTCACTAGTAAAACTCCGAAGAGTATAATGCCACTAGCAGGGTGTCATCAAATTCCAAATGGACATTGCCAAAACCTCTATAATGGTTGCGCAAGCGATCCAAATTGCAACGCCTTCCAATGATGAATAAAACACCAAAATAACGGTGATGAAACACCAAATTTAATTGTCTACTTAACGGATATTATTTTTTTCTTCAAAGTAGACGATGAAACGTCAAAGAAATCGATGATGAAATGTCGAATAAATCGTCAAGAAACTGCCAATGATAAACAGACGATGAAACGTCGAAGAAAATACCTATGATTAATCCCGCTAGAATACACCATCAATAATTAACCCCATATAAATATCACCAATAATAAGACATAACAGCTGGAAGCCGGAGCCAAAAAACCGAAAAAACCGAACTAGCGAACTGCGCCTTGAGCTTTGATTTCCATGTGACTTCTACAAGATTTCCATGTGACTCCTACAGAAGTAGACGAAGTCCAGCCACATAACAAAAATACAGTACGGGACAACATAGCGCTTGAGCATCTGGAGAGGTTCTGGAACCGGAGCTAAGGGCCTGCTTGGGAGTTATGAAATTTTTTACATCTGTAATATCTTACACTTGTATATTTGTGGGCACAAAAAAAACCACTTGATTACACTTGGATTTATTTTCCCTGGTAAAAACTTCCATATTCCATTTGGGAAATCCCCTTGTAAATATTGCATATAACATCAACTCAAGCATTGTCAAGCATTAACTCAAAACATAACATGAAGCATTCTAGTCATGCATAATCTGTCATTGCTTGCATAATCGCTTCCAGATCATAATTTTTTTATGTTAGGTCATGCAAACATATAGTAACAAGACACATAACATCTCAGTTGTCTTCCATCCAACAATGTATTCGAGAACAAGCAGGTGGTAAGGTGGCCCGGTTAAAATTTGCATGATCTGATCCATGGTCTGCATTGGCTGATCAGGCTCCTCATATTGGTTGCTCATACTATCATCGTCCATTAGATCGTGGGAAGGTTCTTCAAGAACCAACTATGGTTCCATATTTCGAGGATCGTTATTCTCGCATTTATCATCACCAGAGTTCATGAAATTGTCCCCATGAATATGATGAAATTATAAATAAAATTATCCTCTGCATTAGTGATGACCAACAATATCATCAAACCTTAGACATGAATATGCAGACGTGAAATAACAGCGCAAATGTTGGCAATGTAGAACTAAACTATAGGCAGATCAGATTTCCACCAAAGTGTCCTACTGACATGTACTACTTTTTGTTGAGTCGATATGACTGCATATTATATACCTCTAGGAATCTAGCAGTTTAGAGGAGCTATAGTATGCCAATTGACAAACTATTCTATTTACAGACTAGGACTAGCAAGTACAAAATCACAACTGTCGAACCAATATATTGATCACTGATCAGCAAGGGACAATGCTGACAAAACACAATATGAGTAGAGCAACTAAAATCACAAACATGAACACCAAACTTAGTATGACGGAGACAAACACATTCTGACATGCACACCAACGCGTATACATGGGCAATATTTGAATTTTGTATCAAGGAAGGGTAATTCACAACTGTCCTGAAAAGCTCAAGCTGTCTACCCCTAGCCCCCTACCTTATGGGCTCCTGGAGCTTATACAAAAGCTCAAGCTCCTCCAGACAGCCTGATATCACCTAACATTTCAGGTTACTTCTCAACTGAACTTTAGAGCTAAATGTCAAGAAGAGCATACCAAAGACGCACATCACAAGATACAGGATATGATATTATTGAACACATTAATATTCCCATATCTATAAAATCACAACAAGTTCTAAAATAATGTTAAAATGTACTAGTATACGTTTCAACCAGGTTCAACCAGATGCAACACAAAATATACTAGTATACGTTTCGAACTCAAAATGTACTAGTAAACACTGTGTTGAAATTTGCAGTAATTGGAATGGCAAAGGCCAAAAGAGGAGGACTTACAAGGAGTCAATTTCTAAGTTTGTTTACTTCCTCCTTCAACCACGAAGTCTTGGCTCATAGCATAGAAAAATCTCACGGTTTATTGCATCCTTGAAAACATCAGAGGCATAGATCTTGATCTCATTGGACACATCATCCATCGCCTGTAACACTTCAAAGCATCTTGAAATTGAGTACTCATTTCCTTGCTTTGAAGCTTGCTCCTTCATGCTAGCATGTTCTTTTCTGAATTCAAAATAAGCTGCCATTGTTTCTTCAATGCGTGGTGCCGATGTACCCTGTTGTTTCTTGGGTCTTCCTCTTTGTGCTCCAGCACTCCCAGTTCTTGAATTTGGATAATCATCACCTCCTCGTTCTTGTTGATTTGATTCATTATCTTCAACATCCAACTGCTCACCATGACGATTTTGAAGTTCATTCTCTACACTCGTTCCAATGTCTTCCATTCTTTGACAAAAGTACATAGTGTTCTCTTCTTGATCTTGTATGTCATTCTCCAAATCTTGCCTTTCAACTTCATGCATTCTTGGAGGAGAATTCATGTTGTCCTGTCTTTCCCCAATGTGAGCTCTTGAATCAAATCTTGCATCCCGTGAGTGTTTTGTAATTATGCTTGCATCCCGTGAGTGTTTTCTAGTGATGCTTGTATTTGCAACATCAGATGGTTGACTAGAAGTGAAGCAATGTTTTCCTTCCGCAATTTGTCCTATTAAGACATCAAAGATGAGAGGATTATAGAATGGAATGCCAACTTAGATGCAACGAGCGATTTTTACTCATTTCTAAACTCTAAATTACTTTTGAAGCTAATAGACAACATATTAGACTGAAAATGAGAGGATTATAGAATGGATATTACCTTCATACAAGAGATCCAACGACTCAAACAATGGAAAACTCTTGTTTTCATATCTTCTTAGTCTAGAGTCCTCCTACATAATGATAGAACAATTCAAGTATAAATCGAACAATTTTAATTGGACACAAAGAAGATTCACAATTAAAAAAACAAGAAGCTTACCTCGATTATCTCATCCCAATTTTCAGATGTGGTGTTAATTATGGATGCATTTTGATTCCATGAGACACCGCTACGATTGCGAATGGATCTAATTGCTTTGTAGTCTTTCTTCAATTGAGCCTCTTTATCTTGAATTTGAGCTTTAAAAAGTTTTGCTTCTGGAAAGAGTTTGTTGAAATCCTTCACAATCCTGTTTCAACCTTCTGAAGTCCATCCATTTTGACCACGATAGTGAGAAACATTGAACTCAAGGAATACATCAACCAATCCTTTTTCATACTTTGACGCCCACCTTGCTATATTTGCCATAAAGCCTTAGATAAACCATAAACCACAAGGAACCGTAAATAGTATGAATAAATGGAAAATAAAATTACAGTGTTCAATTTATGACATAAGTACATTGTGACAATTAATAATTAGACAAGCAACATAAAGTATGACATATGAGAAATTGTTTTGTTTTATTACAACGAGTACAAAAGAAAATAAAGTAAAAAACAGAGATTTATCATAATTGCTAATGAGATCTCCTTTGTACTCTCCGCTTCCTACTTCTTTCATAATCTACCCACATCTTCTTTGCAATCTCATCTCTCAAAGCATTACCCATGTTCCTTTCATTGTTCAATGGCACAACATCATCTCTATATCGGTCATCTCCACTAGGTAGATCCACAAATTTATCTGAAGAAATGTTCATTGTTTGATCACTTAACCAATTTTCATCACTTTTATAGCTCCGGATTATATTACGCAACGTAGCAGTTACTACTGGAATTTTCACTTGAGTTTCTATTGGGTAAAATGTTGCAACTTTTAAGACAGGAAATCGTATCTTTAGGATACCAATAGCACGCTCTATATGGTTGCGTAGGCGAGCATGGCGAAGGTTAAACAACTCCTTATAGTCCCTTGGTCGGCAATTACCCTGTCCTTGTTCCTTGATATGGTATCGGACTCCTCGATAAGGAGCAAGAAAGAATGGTGTGTTTGCATAGCCCCCATCAACCAGATAGTACTTGCCCCTAGGTACTCGAAATCCAGATTTAATGGCAGAATGTAACACCCCTGCATCTGATGCGGACCCTTCCCAACCAGTAGAAACATAAATAAAATTCAAATCAAAGTTACAAGCAAGCATCACATTTTGAGAAAGAGTCCATTTTCTATTTCGACATGGAGTAGCCTCACTATCGTCATTGTGATAGGGACATGAGTACCATCTATTGCCCCTATACAGTTTTGCAAAAACAAGACCTTATTACTAATTGAGGAATAAGATGAGAGGGTAAAAATTCCTAAATTATACTAACATAGATTACATGTACCTCAAAGTAAGGCCAAAATTGTGGAGTCGATGATATTTTCCAATGAGTCTCAGTGGATGGAGGCTTGATAAATTCATAAGTGAATGAAGTGATCGCCTCAAAACATGCCCCAAGATGCCTATGTATAGTCTCAAGACTGTGCTGAAATCTATCGGTCAATACTCGAAAACTAGCATTCCGTGCAAGCATTGCATGAAAATGCCTAATTGCTCCTCCACGGTGACACCTCTTGTATTATGCAAAAGATTTTTTGATCTCAGATAGTCTGAGAGTGTTTGAAAAATATGGGGTTCCATTCGAAGATTTTCGTTACATCGGCTTGGATGACCTTCAAGAAGTTCAGTAATATATTCTGCTCCAGTAAGTTTTGATGTATGACATGGAGTTTTAGTTATGGTGGAAGCTGAGTATAATGCAGGCAAAATAAGTAGCATCATATCGTCATCTTCCTCTTCCTCGGACTCAGTAAGAGTAAGGTCTTTCATATCAACTAGCACTCAAGAACCTTAAATTTTAAAAATGAAAAATTTCCACTCAGTAAAAATAAAAAGTTGATAAACTAATATGAAATCAGCCAAGACAATAACAAACTGAGTTTTATGACATAAGGTATTGTGGACAAACAGAAGCAAACATGTTAGAAATCACATCTAAAATGAATGAAAGAAGCACCCATCACCATGAAGATGTCGATGTTACATATTTTGCAGCTTTGTTGGACTTGTTGCTTTGTTGGACTGCTGTTTGAATTGTTTCTGCTTCATATCGACATAGGGACAGGTGCTATATCACACACTTATTGATTTTCAGAAGCTATGGATGATAGGCTCATGTGCCTATTTAGTTATTATTCATTGTACGAAATTGCACTGACAGGTTATCCTCATCCACTGAAGCTATTCCCAGACTCTTTGGTTGCTGATCGTGACAATTTATAACAATTTTGTGAAAACAAAAAGTTCAATAAATGGAGCACTTCTATACTGCCAATGAACATCCATCCATCTGGTTTCCTTTCACATGAAACATGATTAATTCTTATCATGTGCTTTATTTCTTAAAGTAATTTGTGGAAGGTATTTTCTTTGAGTTTTTTTTATAATATCTTGTTTTTGTTGCAGCTAGAAACCCATGGCTCAAACCTGACAGAGGAACAACTTGAAACACACACTATTTCTGCATGGAAGGAGGCTAAGCGGCAAACTTATGGAAGAAACAATGGCCATTGGAGGTCAAATCAGCATGTAGTGAATGTAAGTTTGTACCTATTTGTGGTTGAGAATTAAATCACGAATTTCTGGTTGAGAACTAAATCAGCATCTAGTGAATGTAGTTTGAATTATCAGCCTTATTGCACCACAATTATTGGTAAAGACACGAGAGTTAGACCCCAAAAATCTACTTGATTCAGAATACATATGGAAAGAAAAATAGTAATAATTGATTCAGCAGACAATTTCTAAATGATCATGAATACATATGGAAAGAATACATATGGAAAGAAAAATAGTAATAATTGATTCAGCAGACAATTTCTAATTGATCCTAGCTCTAATTTGTAAATGATCATGAATACATATGGAAAGAAAAATAGTAATAAGACATAGAAGCACCACATACATGTAGCATTCTAGTACCAGACCAAATCGTGAGCAACAAGGATTGAGACCTAATTGATTCAGCAGACAAACGCCCCCTAATTCTGTAATTAATTAATGCCAACTAACAGAAAGATGCAGCAAATAATAAAATTTAGCACCAGATGGAGCTAGCAAGATGCAAAATTGTACTAAGTATCCTCAAGCACATCTAAGTTACAAAGTCATCTAGTGATTTCACAAGCACAAGTGATTAGCAACAATTCTTTGCAACAAGGCACTCAAATATATAGTGCTATTAGAGCACCAATGCCGCCAGGTATATATATTCTTCCAGTCAAACTATTGCAAGAAAAATCAAGATTTACCATGTATATCATTTCTTTAGAAAGCTCAAGTTGCTGCCCTTTAGTAAGCACTGATACTCTTTCCGTATTTTGCATCATGTATAAACCATATCATAATACGGACCTATTCCATAATCTGTAACCACGATAAGATCAGAACTACGGTACGCTTGATATTTCATTGCTGTTAAGTTCATAATTGATTCAGGTATGCTTCCAGAGAAGTTATTAGAGACACAGCTTGAACCTTAGCGATGCTAGTGATGGCAGCTTTTAAAAAAGTGCAAGGAGAAAGAGGGGAGAAGAGGAAGATGATGATGACTGAAGTCGCCAATCACAACAAAGGAACCATACCTTCTAAGTTGTTGTCGAAGAGAAGCTGGCAAGATGTTGGGTTGTGCCGCCGTCACCGCTGCTCTCAACATCGGACCGCCGTTGCCGCCGCAATGACAAATCTCCGTACCTTTTGTAGATGAGGAGTGCAAGTACATCAAAATTGATTGTATGTAGATAGCAATGGAGTGTTTCAAGAACAAGTGGATTGACAATGTGTAATGAATATACCAAAGGCATATTGTGATAGGTAGCCTTGTTCTAATTTACATGCTTTCTAGAGTAATTCATAGGACTGGTCATATGTTCAACATATACAGTTATTACATTTCAATTTCAGTTGTGGAATTCACTGCTTTCTAGTGCTGGGGTTCACTATGGACTAGTGTCAGCTTTCAATTTCCATTTCATTTTTGTAGCCTTGTCAAGTTCTATAGGTCTGATGAGAATTTGGTTGCAACAGCCCCATGGGTTTTTGACTATGGGTTCTTTAGTCCACAATACAAGGAAATCATGGTGCAAAAATCATGTATTGGAAAAACAGTAGTACTCAAATCATCTGTCTTCAGTCTTCATGCATCTGAGAAAATAAAATGTTGTCTTAGAAAACTATTTCTATCAAGCCCCTAGTTTAACCAACTCTATTGAGTCCTGTCATAGCATCAAAAACTCCACGTTTGCAATGGATTTGGACAACGCTTGTATAAAATTTTGTATCTAAAAAATCTCATGCTAATCTGGTCGGAGAGAGGAGAGGTAAGGCCCAGATGATCTGGTTGGAGAGAGGAGAGATGAGGCCTAGCAATTTTGTACCTAGATCTGGTTGGAGGGAGAAGAGGTGAGGCCGATGTAGTCGCCGAGATGTCGCGCCACCGTTGCCGCCACTCTCAACGTCGGACCGCCGTCACCTCCTCTCTCAAGATGAGCCTGATGATTGGAGAGAGGTGAGGCAAGATAGCCATTGATTGGATCAAAATCAAAGAGGGATGACGTAGGGGACCTTGTCGTCGCGCTCGCCGTCGTCGCCAATGAAAGTTGCAGCAACAGTCGCTGTCGATGCCGTCGAGATCACCGCCGTCGCCTTCTAGGGTTTCTCTCGAGTCGACGAGGCGACTCGGCAGTTGCGAAGGAGCGCTCGCGAAGTCGGAAAGAAAACGTCGCCTGTTCAGCCCAGAGAATATTTCCGGCTGTGTTGGCCCAAACCGAGAGTATAATTACTGGATCACTGGCCCATCCAAGCGATAATTTAAGCCCATACAAGAAAATTTTTTCGTGCCGGTATTTTACACTGGTTTTGGGCTAAAAACTAAAGTTCGGTGACTTGGACACGGACGTGCTCAGTCAAGGTGGGATACTCGGGCGAGTGGAGGCTAGTGCGAGTGCCAGAGCGGGTGACAGCGGAGGCGGTTGTCGAAGGGCTGGCAGGAGATGGGGTTGGCTGGAGTGGCATTGATGCTAGGGCGCCGGCTCAGGCGCGGACGAGCTGGCCGGCGATTAGGGTGGTCACGAGGCGAAGGTCGGAGACTGGTTATGCCTGCAGGAGGACGAGTGACGTTGCGCAGGCTGGCAGCCGCTCGGTCGAGAGGCGGAGAGGTCAGCGGGCGAAGGTGGCCAGGCCGAAGGCCAAAGCAGAGGTGGGCGCTGGAGATGGTCGACCGGGAAGGAGGCCAAGCATCGAGGCGCTTGAAGCCAGAGACAGGTGGCCGAGGCGATCGTCAGCCGGATGAAGCAGAGCCAAAGGGCGAGGCGGCGGTCGGTGGGCCCAGAGCGGCGGAGCGATGTGGGGGAGACGGGCGACGAGGCGGCACAGGAGTGGGTCGTCGGCTCTGATACCACTTGTTAGTGATAAAGCCCTGATACCACTTGTAGGGTTAGCACGGCAAAATAAATGAATATAAGATTTAATGTGGAAAACCTTTTAGAAGAAAACCATGGGAAACAATATACTATAATCGCTCAAGGATTACATGTACAGCCGTACAAGAGTGTGACTTAAATAGCCAAAATAGTCCAAGTAGTTGAAGACTTAGACCGACAAACTATTTAAATAAAATCAAAATATATAATAAATTGAGATATTGAGTTACTTTTATGTTCTAACATAAAGCAAATAGGACAAAATCACTTCACCCGTACCAAATCCAAAAGGCCAACGAAATCTGAAACAGGAATCGAAGCCAAAGAAATTTATAATCTAAGCTTGCCTTGCTGCCATGCATCACTGGATGGCCATGAGGAGTTGAGGACCATCAGGCCAGCCGCTTAACGTCGGCTAGAATGAGAGAGAACTTGGGAGTTGGGAGCCATGGAGGAAATCAGGAGTATAGAGTAGAGACTGGATGGTGGCGGCTGGGTACGGGTGAGCCCTAGGCTTTATCCTTCTTCACGTGGAAATGTGACTTTTCTAGGCTCTTCTTATTTTATTTTTCAAATTTAGTCTCCCCATGAATACATTTGCGGACTAAACTCACTTCTCCACCGCGGAAGGTATGGTAGACAATACCTGTCATCTGTCGCGTCTGGAAGCATTGGAGCAGACGCTGCTGCACCTACGAGCCAGCGAGTGCGGACCACGCGCTAGTGTGGCTAGCTAGCACGGAAGGAGTCCCGTGGCATTCTAACGAGTGCGAAAGGCGATACGTGTCACCTTCTAGCACTTCCGCAGTTGAGAAGGAGGCTATTTTTATAATTTCTTTTGAAAATTGATCAGATTTTTTAAAAAATGAAGTAATAAATAGGTAAGAAAAGGGATGATTTCCCAAGCGCACGTTCTTCTCCCTTCTTTCTTTACTAGTTTTCCATGCACAGCGACGTCCAGTTCTCCGGTTTCCGAGAAAACGCTGGTTCACCAGGTTTTTCCCATTCCGATTGCGCGGCGGTCCTGAAGCAAACCGACCGCTAAGGCCCGCTTGTTCCTGGTTTTTCGGGTTCAACCAGCCATCCGATCCGGTTTTAATATGTGCGTAGGGTGCATTCAGCTTCAAAAGATTAATTACACCTATGGATCAATCAGTGTAGGAGGCGAGCAATCAATTAACGTTGCTTTTAAAAACTCGGCGAGATGTATTCAATTCTCTGTTTGGGCAGCGCATTGGGATCGATTAGACGGGTCTTAAAACCTGACGAAGCCAGACAGTAGTATAATGCATGGGCTAAACGCCTAAACCCATGCACCGTGCTCCCCGGCCGGCCGGTTTGAACAGCTAGGGCATCGAGCTCCGCGACCGACAGCTCCATAAATCAACCACCCGCTCGAGATCAAGTGGCCAGTGGAACCTTACCGTACGATCGATGTCGATGCACTGGCAAATGGAGGCTTCTGTTCTACTCCCTCCGTTTCAGTATGTAGGGCGCCTTTTCTTTTTGAGTTTGTTCCGATTTGTAAGGCGCATTATCTTTTGTATGTAGTTTTTCTCTCTTATGCCCCTAATAAATATGCTTGGTAATCTGCTCTTTGGTTGTTGTGCTATAGTATTACTGCTAAGACGCTTCATACTCCGTGCAATACTCAACACTGCATGCATGCAGCCGCACCAGCTCTCACCAACGCATGCGAGAAAAGGCACCTATATACCGGAATGGAGGGAGGATACCAAGCAATATACACTCATCAAATCGTTAAAAACAGCGGGATGGCCAGCGGCCATGGCGACGTATCATCGGACGACCTCGCTGGCTTCCAGGACGAGCTCGGCGTAGACGGCATTGACCGTGGTGATGTATCGTTGGACGACTGCCTCGCCGGCTTCCAGGACAAGCTCGGCGAAGACCTGAGTGCGGCAAGTTCTGGACGGCATTGACCGTGGTGATGTGGGGTCGTGAGTGCGGCAAGTTCTGGACGCATGCAGATTGATTTGGGCCATGTATGGCGCATGCACGCTGCGGTGTGTTTAGCCATGCATGGCGCTAACAAACATGTCATGCAATCATTAATGAGGTGCATGCTTGCCTCGGTTAATGATGCGCCGGCTTAATTAGGGCGCTTAATTAGGGGTTCTATTCCGCAATATCCCTTGATCTTCAAAATAAACTAAACCTTCCGGAACGGAAGTATTCATTCGCATTGCCTCAGACGACTAGAGCTTCGGGAAGATCCACTCATCTTTGACTTCTCTCAAATGGTGCACTTGCTCGCTATACTCTCCTAGAGGCCCTAGCTGTTGTCATGACTTGATTATACAATCGCTGAGATAAAATATTTAGTAGTAGTAGCTAAGAATGGAGTAGCTGGCAAATTCTTCTGGATCTGGGAATGATTAGCGATTCTCTTGCAAGCTGCGGCAGCATCTTAGCGCATGTGGGAATGATTTGATTATCGGTACGTGCGTAGTATCCCGTTGGCTTCGCTTTTCTTAATTTTCAGCTTGAAAAGGGGCCAGAACTGCATGCACATGAAAGAAAGGGAGTGAACAGTCCAAGATTGCCACATTGGTGAAATTGATGGACTGTCCAAGGTTGCTGCAGCTTCTTTCGGCCATGGAAAGGAGGAAAAGGCTATTGGCTTCACTGTTCAGATGCGTATGCAACATGGCGCGTGCATGCATACATTTCCGGCAAGTCTTGCTAGCTAGGAGCCTAGGAGGCTATAGCTAGGCCGCACTCCGCACTAGAGTGTGCAGTTCTAAGACACATAATTTTCCTCGAAGTGCACTCTTCTTGTCTTATGAGATGTGCACCCCATCAATGTTGTAGATTGTGTTCGAGATCTCTCCCTCCTTTCTCTTATTTATTTGTAGACTGTAGGGCCTGTTTGATAGGATTCTAAATTCTATTTTTTTAATTTAGATCTTTGCTTCTTAAAGGATTTACTTCAACGAAGAGTTAGATCCATAAAAAAAACTTTTGGTTAGAAGGTTAGCTTCAGAGATCTTAAAAAAAGTAAGAAGATAAATAGATCGTGCTACCCTTTGTTGTAACTCTTTTTTCTTTATTTTAATGTTTCTTTCTATTTGTGTACTAATATCTACCTATTGTATTTTTACCTTGTTTGGTTATTTTTCCTAGTTTGGGCACCCGATGTCAGCACCCTATGTCTGGTACTGTGGCTACTGACAAGTGCCGATGGCTACCGAGCATTCAACTGCACATGTGACAAGTGCCGAAATAGTAGCACTACTACTTACATGTTACATCTATGTTATATTAGTTACTCTTTTTCCAAGCGCGTTACTTTCCCAAGCATTAGCTAGTGGATACAATAACATATAATTTAACATGATCTGTTCATTCCTCTTAAGGAATCTACAAGAATTTGTTTCATTCCTAATTAAATAAAGTCCAAGTCCATACTACTATAACTATTCCAATAATAATGAAGCGCTAGCAAAAGACGAGAACATATCACAAGTAATATCTCAATCATCCTGTAATTGCCTGTGTAAGCTCATCACGAAATGCGTCCATGGATGTATCACTCCTATCCGATATTGACGCATCCAATGCATCTTGAGAAATGACATATCTTGCATATCTTGATGGTATTGTAGTCACATAGTTTGGATTCTGATCAAACCTTCGAAAATCCCTGTCTGACGCATCATGGTCACATATGAAGTTGTGCAGTCCCATAATTGTGACTACAATCATCTTTTGCTTTGACATTGGATAGCTTGGCATCTTCAGAAGAATTCTCCATTTCATCTTCCATACACCAAAGCATCTCTCAATGATATTGCGTAAACTTGAGTGCAATTAGTTGAATTTCTCTTTCTTACTACTTGGTGCAGAACCTCTTCGAAACGCCACCTTGAACCCGCGGGAGGCCGCCGACGCATCCTTGAGCATGTGGGAGGCCGTTGTTGCCGCCTAGAGGAGGTTGCCCAGATTCGCCACCGGAGTCGCCCGAGCGGATTGCGACCAGATGTGAACAGGCACGACGAACATATGCAAATGGGTGGGCGATGCTTGGGGTGGAGAATAGAGAGGGTAAGCTAGTGGCAAAAGTGGGTAATTCCATGAAATTTTGGTGGGTATTTTTATTTATATGTGTTGGCTCTGCACAGGATCACCCAAAAGGTTGCTCCACGAGTACGGTGCATTTTCAGTTCCACTCCTTCCTCAGATCCATGGACCAATTTTCTAGAGTACGATGTTTGGTTTAGCTCTAACTCATCCGGACGAAAATCCTGAAGTTGAAGCCCTACCAAAAGCACTAAGAGTACTTACTACTGGACGTACATCTCATACCGTCCATAGTCCATACATATCAACGAGTTTTGTGTTGGAGATGTGTACTGCTTGGCATGATGAGCACAGCTAAGTACGCTCGGAAGAAAGGAAATGGTGAGAGCGAAACAAATCTACTCTAAAAAAGCGTACTACTACAAAAATGAAGTACCACGACTTATATACAGGAGACCATGAATGCATCCGTAATATTTTTTTTGGTGCAGATCAACTGCGTGTGGTTCTTCAATTCATTTGACTGAATGTAGTATCCATGGGAAGATCTTGGACTCAAGTTTTCTTCACCGTTTCGTTCGTTTTCGTTTCTGCTCGATCTTAAAAGAGTTTTTACTCGTCTGTATACTGAGTACTGACTGTACTATCTGAAACAATCTATAGTTTGGTTTTGTCAGGTAGTACCACTTGTAGTTCTTTTCAGCGACGAGAGCAACTGAAAACTTGAGAAAAGGAGGGGACATGATTCGATAGACATATTTTACAGATCAAGTTTTTTCGCCCAAGTAGTAGTAAGATAGAAAAGATCTCTTCAACAGAAAAGATGGGAGCTGGGCCAGCGGCATGGCCAGCTTGTCCTCACATGAACAGGTAGTCAACTCCAACAGCAGACTTTCGTCCAATTACTAACCATGACATTTTTTTACTCCCCAGCCACACCATCGCCCCTACGTTCCCTGCTCAGAATTTACCACCCAAAGTTAACCCACCTCTGTCCAGTCACACCAGCCATATATGCATGCATACATCTCCAGCTCACCTCCTCTGACATGAGCCCCCCAGGATCCAATCTTGCACCCATGCACATACATATACTAGTAATAGTACTACATCTGCTTGTACACACGAGCACATCTCTGTATTTCGCTCACCTTTCCTTGCACTGTCCCAGCTTATTTTACCCACACATTTCCCCTTACACATCTAATTATCCCCTTCACATGCTCTCCCTCCTCCGTCCACACTGTTCATGTCACTCTCTCTCTCTCTACTCGCCATTTAATCGTTTCTCACGCTCTCACATGTCTCCCCATTAATATATATCACCACCTTCTCCTCCCGCTCCAGGCTTCAAGAACTAACTCTCCGAGAGCAGAGCTCACACATATCCATCTCGCTCTGTCCAAGCAAAGCTAGCTAGCCTTGGGTAGGTTCGCTCTGTGTTTGAGGTGTTGAGGGCTGCAGAGTGCAGAGTACATACACACTAGCTGTCATCCATGGCGGGCAGGTCGTCCAGGAGGGGTAGCTTTTCGCTGCGGCAGCCGCCGGTGGTGGACATCGGCTGCAACTGCCGCCGGCCGAAGCTGTTTTCACTCTTCTCCTCGTCCTCCTTGTCTTTCCGCGGCGCGGGCAAGCCCAAGTCCCCCAACGCCTCCTCCACGTCCACGACCACGGCGTTCACGGCCACCACCGCTGGCGGCCGGAGCGGCACCACGGTCACCTCCACCGACTCGGCCTCGTGGGGTCCGGCCTCGTTCACCACCAACTCGCTGTACGAGGAACCGGCCCGTCATCTGGAGCAGGAGCAGGATACGAGGCGGCGGCGAAGGCAACGCCGGCGTCGCAGGCGTGCCGCCGCGCGGGTCGGCGGCGGCGGCCACGAGCAACTGCAGCAGGAGGAGCACGAGTCAGTGTACGGGCGCGTAACGCGGGAGAGCGTGGCGGTGGCGGTGGAGTCGGCGGAGCCGTACGAGGACTTCCGGGAGTCGATGGTGCAGATGGTGGTGGAGAAGGAGATCTACGCGTGGGACGACCTCAACGACCTCCTCCACCAATTCCTCTCCCTGAACTCGCCGCGCCACCACCCCCTCATCCTCCACGCCTTCGCCGACCTCTGGACTAACAACGGCCTCTTCTCCCCTCCCTCCCCATGCCAGTTCTAGGCTTCTAGCTGATCGATCAACCAACACGACATCGCCACGGCGCCATGCACGAACGCATGCATATCCTACTACTACCTGTTAACCACTAGTGTTGATGTGTTGATTACTATAACCTGATCATTAGTTTGCTAACTAGATACCTGGAGTCACTTCATGACCGGGAGGTTATTAATTGAGATCCCGGTGACATATGATGCATTCTAATCGTCCTCAGCTTAAGCTGAGCTGAAAGGCTACATATGCATGATTAGCTGCTGCTCCTATTGCTTCTTGATGTAATGTCACATCATGTAATGTAATGATGTGCGCGTGTGGCGCCGTGGTGGTGTAATGGTATACTGTGTTGCTACTCGCTAGCTAGAGATATGTAGCTATAGCTAGGGCTGCATGGATCACTGCTCACTGACACTGGAGTTTAGTACTGCATTTGTTGCGATTCGTTTGCACACCGTCTGTCCATGTACGTGCTGCGTTGTTGCTAAGTTTTGCATGGTACTTTGTACTCCATCCAACCCTCTTCGTTGCGTGTGGAACAAAGCTGTGTGTTAACGCGATCGATGCGAGCTGTGGCCTGGAGTGCAGAAACTGCTCGGTGCTGCATGTTTCCCCGTGGGGCTTCATTGGTTGATGTGTTCAGTTGTTTCGCTGTGGGGACGAACTGACACAGTGCAGTAGGCTGTACCGCGGTTGCGTCGGATAAAGATTGAGGTAGATAGCGCGCTCGCCTGCTACTCAACGGCTGGATCTTGCCTTGCACTGCATTGTGTGGGCTTGTTGATTGCTTCGGGCCCTGAGGCCTGATCGAAGATCACCGGAACTACAGTAGTCGTAGTAACTTGCTCGTTTACGCTTATTAATAGGCATGAAGTTTTACTGGTCCTGTCTTAAACGTTTACATGTACGGCGAGGAAAAGGCGCATGCAGTAAATTGGATGCTGTTTCTGCTGCGTCCTCGTTAGGATGGCACTGTGCGTGCATGCTAGAGCCAGCCATGCATGGATCGATGGAGTCAGGGTTAAGTTGCTAGCTAGCGATCGATCGACGATCAATACATGTGGGCGCTGATTTATGATGCCACAGTAAAACTTGAAGTTGCACTGACATGCGTGCACATGCAATCGTATGATCATATTCATGGTCATGCTGGCATCTACAAATTAATATCGTGCCGCTGAATACTTTCAAGCATGCTTCAAATTCAAGCGAGAAAGAAGATGAGATTGATTCATTACACAATGAAACTCGGAAAACTTGGAATTTCTTGTTTAGTAGTCATCCTTCTCTTTACCTCCTTTGCCACTGCTAGAACGGAATTGTGTACGAACGACATTACTTCGGGACAGATCAACATACGGGCACGTTACAAACACAAAGTACGTAGAATCCGGGACCTAAGTACATGTAGATAGAAGTCAAAACTCACCGTACACGTTAATACATGTAGTAAAATGAGGTTTAGCAACCCAGTGTTACTAAATACTGTTTGTCATTATTTGGCCCATTCAACCATAAATTCAGCCCAGTCAGCCATAAACTACTCTGTACTCTACCCAGTACTCCTATGAAGTTTATCTCATAATCTAACCAACAATTTTCCGTTTCCGTTTTTCATTTCAACATTGGAACAAGCAACATAGTATACAGTTAGTTCTTTTTTTTTGAAAGACAACACCGTGGAATTGAGTTTGCAGCTGATCCGTACTCCGGGCACGGTAAAATCAGCGCGCCAAACAAATAATCAAGGCCGACGCGACGCGACGTGCCTATCCAGAAACGTGCAAACGGCCGGGGGCGCGCGGGCAGAAACGCACCGCACCAGCTAGCGCATGCGTGCTGCAGCTCGCGCGCACAGGGTGGCCCGCGGCTGCCGCAAATGAATGCCAAGTCGTCCGCATTAGCCAGCCCGGCCGGCTTTCGCAGGTGGGGGCTCTTCCCAGTTCCCAGTCCCAGGAGTTCGTGACCCTGACACGGTCAGTGCGCGCAGCGCAGTCCAGTACTCCAGTGGGCGCTAGCCAGCTGCATGCATTGCCCAGCGCCCGGCCGGAGCTAGCCCGGAACCGGCAAGGCTTTTCTTCGGCTGCGACGTTTTTGTATGAGCCGCGCGGGCGGCAGCGAGAGCTAGCTAGCCTGCCTAGCCAAGCCCGGCCGCGCGGCGAGGCAAGGTAACACGTCCATTAATGCTGACACGGTCTTAAAAGGGGTCACGGGGAGGTGCTTTTGCCCCGGCCGTACGCGCCAAATCGCGTGCGCACGCAAAACTGCAAAGGGCCAAAGCAGAACGCGAGCGGCGAGCCACACACCGGCCGCCCACGCACGCCGGGTTATTATGGAGAGGGGAGTCGCCCGTGCCGTTGAAGTGTCGGGCCGGCTATGGCTGCATGTGTGTTGTGTGTACGTGTAGGAGGAGACGAGGAGGAAGGGGGTGCATGGTTTTGATTTCGCTTACATTTAGTGCATCACTAACCCCTATTCGCAGTGTCTTGTGACTTGTGAGCCATTGGCGCCGCGCGTGCAGTTGGATCCACGCGTGTCCAAAGTATCATAAATGGGCTGTGTCATTCATCAGTCATCACCTTGCAGCTTGTGATCGCGCGAGCCGGTTTTCTTCCCCTCATTGCAACTGCGGCAGCCTCGGTTCCGATCCAAACGAAGTGAAATTACACAGCGATACTTCCTCGGCTCCTAAACAGATGTTATTTTAGATTTTTACGTTTCAATCAAAGTATATCTATAAAAAAACTATATTATATCTTTAAATAGTGTGTTTTATATGATAGCAAATGATATTGAAAATAGCTAAAGTAAGAGTTATAGAAGAGAAAATGGTAAAAATTACCATAAAATTATATAATGATATGTATTTTGTAACAAAAATTGAAAGATGGAAGTTATATTGGGAACGAAAGAGCTATATTTCAGTAGCCCTTGCAAGGTCATTGTACAACTGATGGTCAATCTATACAATCGCACGTACCACTGCAAATATTTAATTATTTCTTGCCTTTAAATACTCCCCTGCGTATGACTGGTAACATGTTTGCCGATCAACTTTCTGTTGTTACTAGTACTGATTTCAACGAAAGAAAATGGTAAACAATACGAAGAAACTTGCTCATTTTTTTAAAATTTCTCCTACATAACTACCGCTAGTACTTAAAACACACACACAAAAAGTGAGAACATTGTTAGATTTTTTGTGCACTCCTTGCTTATTTTTCGTGGATAAACCAGGCCTTTGTTTAGAGGCCGAGGGGCAATTGATTAGTCTGCGCAACTACCGCGTTATATAACCTCGCATAAGAACCTACTGTAAACTAAAAATCTATGAGAGACTTTGATAGTTGCTAAAAAAAATAGATAAAAGTTTTTATAAAATGAAAAAAATCCGGACATTAATCAGGTGGGTACTAATTAAGAAAACTATAGCAACCATTGGATATTATTGTTTAGAGATATATTTCGTCTTAATTTAAAAGAGAATGTAACTCTTATTAAGAAACAAATCTTAAACTAGATGGCCCACCAATTTTGTAACATCGCAGAATTTTACTTTTGAAATAAAGGATTTGTAATTAAAAATTTTAAATATTATTTTGTGGAATTTATTATAATAATGCATTTTCTGTATTTTTCTAATAATTTTCATTGATTTATCTGAATTTTAAAACGCTTTGTACTATTTTTAGAAATTTAAAAGTAATTTAATAAGAAAAATAAAACAAAATTTAGATTATAAAAAATTAATTAAGTTCAAAATCTCTCCGGAAGTTTCTATGAATTTTCCCAAAAATTTTAACTTTATTTGATATTATCTAAAAGCCTTTTCAGGATTTAGTAATTATTTAAAACAAAAATTATCTAAATATAAAGTTGAAATACTTTTAGTAAGTTAAAAATGTGCTAATTAAATTCTTTGAAATTTTTTTGTAGAATTGTTGGGGTGTTCTATTATTTTTCCAAGATAGAAAGAATTTACTGTATACAATAAAAGATCATTTATTTAATTCGTGCTTTTATTGCTGAAACCGGTATCTCTTCAATTTCTCATATTTAATACAATTTATGTGCTTATTTTTGGATTTAATATGAATTTTTAGTGGTAAAATAATTATCTTCAAAATTAATTAATTCATAAAAAAATAAAAACACTGTTCACCCAAACTGATCCACTTCTCTAACCCACCCGGTACATTAAACCCGAACTGTCCAAGCCGCATTAAAATCTACTGGTTTCATCATTTAACTTCAGCGATCTCAGTTAATATTCTAACCATAACTTCGGCGAGAGTTCCCCGACGATCCGCTAGTCCGATTCCCATGTACATTTAGCCTAAATCTCCTCATTCTTCACACAACACAATTTGAGTTTTTGCAATCTAACCTACGGATCTCCCTATATAAACCATTCTTTCTAAACACTGGTGAATTTTCGGCGAGCTCTCCCGACCTCTATTCGGTCTCAAATATTTACTGGAGCTTCCTCTCAATGTCCTCTACATCAGGTAAATTCATATTTTTAAAATTCCCAAAGGAGCACCGCCGGCAACCATTTCTTCTCCAAGTCTGACGAGAGGTCAATTTTTGGAATTTCAGCATTTTATGTGAGATTCAAAAGGTCCGATCTCGTTCATTCTAAGTCCAATTGGCCTATTTTTCCTTTCTAAATTCATATAAAATTATAATATATATATTTATACTAGTTTTATATTTTATTTGAATTTAGTTGTTTTTCAACGTATAGATTTCGAAAAGCCATAAGGATTTGCGATTGTTAATTCAGATCATCAAGACTCCAATCCAGGAAAGTTGCACGGCTTGACCATATTTGATCCCATTTTTAAATTATAATTTATTTTAAATGTAATTGCATGCATTAATTGTATCAAATATAGTTTAAATCCAGTTTAAAATGACTAGTTACACCTAAATTGATTTATGTCCACATTTATAAATTTGATTCCATTAAACCATTGAAACCTAAAGATTATACTTTTAGATATATTATGATAATTAAAATAATTAGTTAAACGTTTGGACTCGCTTAGAACCAAAAAATAGGATTTTTTTGGAATTTGTGCCAAATAAAGTATGTTAAAGTGAAACTATGCTTTGGATGTGTATGAAAAGTTATGATAAATGAAAATGTGGGTTTAGACTGGGTGAGAATGGTTGACTAGTGATCTTTAGGTTTGCTGAAAAGATCGTCTAGTCAATTAAGGATAGATCTGTGAGCTATTGAATGTAAAGCGCAACCATGCTTCTACAAGTCTGGTATGGGACATATCTGATTGTCCGTTTAGCGACATCTCATTGATGGTTGTGCCATTAGGGGAATGTGTGTACGGTTAGTCACATGGCGCAAGAGGGGGCTTATGGACCGGACGGTTTCAACCCTACCAGCGATGGAATATTAGAGGGTATAACTACATGAGATTGAGCTTTATAGGGGTCATTTAATGATTTTTCTCTACCAACGGACTAAAGGAAGTGTATATTTAGGCAAAAGAAGATAATCATGTCTTGTGAGTAAAGTTGTACAATCTCTGCAGAGTTAAAACTAATTGATTAGCTGTGCCCATGGTCATGGGAATGCCAAGCAAGTCTTTCACATATTAGATTTTGATGTTTTCAAAAATGAGTTCAGAAAAGTGATATCAGGTGAGTTAATTCCATTGTGGGAACATTAGTTTAGCTCCACGATGGATTCCTGTATTAAAATTTGTTTTAAAAGAAAATAAACTTTAACTAAAAATATGCTATTGAAAAATTACTTAGAGTATTGAAAAACTTGCTTTGTGCAACATTCAACCATATGGCCTTCCTTTGTCAGATTTACATTAAAATGCATCTCCCGTGTAACTTGCGAGTATTTTCAGTACTCACCCTTGCTTTGTTATTGTTTTTAGAGGACCCCTACGATGGTGAGGACCAGGATAACAAGGTCTCTGCCCCAGTTGATTGCCTGTGGTAATTCTATTGGGTTCTACTACTGGTTTTATTCTGCTTCCACTGTAATTTTTTATTTGGCCTGCGTGCCACTTTTAATATAAACTCTGATTATTAATAAAATGCTATGGATATATTGTGTTATCATCTCTGCTATGTGTACTAGATTTTTTTGAACTAGTTCAGTATGCACTGAGGATTTCATAAGTGTTTTTTTAGAGGAACTCAACCTTCTTTAGTGACCCACAATTTTTTTTTCCACCCGATCGTGTCCTGCATGAGGCCCCGACGTACATGCACTCTGCCCTTCTTTTCTATTTTTCTTCTCAACTTCCAATTATTTTGTTTTGTCAACAGGTATACTGTGATTTTTCATATAGATTGGTCGGATCGTTGCAGTAAGCTATATATTATGAATAATTTAAGTCTCGTGATAAAAACCAATGACACTAAAGGTATTTCCTTAGTTTAATTTAAGTGTTAGGAATTCCAACAAAATTTAAAGAAGTACTAGAATGTTTCTCATTATTCGAGAGAAAAACAAAAGAATCCACTGACACTACTACAGAAAAGGTCATCACAGACAGTTCGGAACCGTCATCACAAACGGTTTTCCGAACCGTCTGTAACCATGGGTCAGTGATGTTACGAAACATCACAGACGGTTCATGAACGGTCTGTAATAGAACATATCACAGACGGTTTCAAACTAAAACCGTCTGTGATATGCAAACATCACAGACGGTTTTTACTAAGAACCGCTCGTGATAACAAACTATCACGACGCGTTTTTGCTAAGAACCGCTCGTGATAAAACTATCACGCACGGTTCTTACTATGAACCGCTCGTGATGTTACTTTTGAAACAAAAAAATATCGCCACGCATGCATGATATTTCGTGATCCACCGCTCGTGCTAGTTCAGGCATAATGGAAGATCTACTGGATGTGAGATATCCCATTTCACTGCTATGAAGAACTTAAAAACGCAAAATCGACGAAAAAAAACTTCGGAGGCCGTTTTGAGGTCCTAAACGACGTTTTTTCGAGATCGACGTTTTTTTGGAGCCTCGCATGTACTTTTGATGTAGCCCCCTGACTTGCACTTATGGATTTTCAAATTGAACTTTTCGTTAGCTTTAAAACGAGCACAACAACGTCACGATCGGAGCTCGTATGCAAAAGTTATGGCCGTTTTACCGAAAGGTGCACGGATCGAAAACGAAAACGCCGCAACATCAAGAGTGCAAAAGAGAAGAGAAGAGGAAAAGGAAGAGGAAGAGGAGATGATGAGCTATAATATTTTAGTTGAACGATTCGAATACCATACTTACCAAATATTCGAAGAGGAGAGGAAAAGGAAGTGAGAAGTGAGAAGAGAGAAGAGAGAAGAGAAGAGAAGAGAAGAAGAGGAGAGCAGGAGAAGTGAGAAGAAAGCAGCAGGAGAAGAGCCGCGGGCTGGTATTTTAAAAGAAGTCAAAAACAAGACGAGCGGGAAGTTCAAATTTGGTGAGAGCGCGAAAGTTAAAATATTATCACAGACGGTTCAGGTTCTGTCTGGATAAACCGTCTGTGATGTGGTTTACCACAGACGGTTATTATAACGAACCGTATGTGATAAGTCGCTGACGGTTTTATTATAAAACCGTCTGAGATAATACATGATATCACAGACGGTTTTTAACTAAAACCGTCTGTGATATCATGTATTATCTCAGACGGTTTTAGTTAAAAACTGTGTGTGATAATGTCACTGACGGTTGCAATATAGAACCGTCAGTGATGTTCATCGTCACAGACGGTTTTGAGAAACCGTCTGTGATGAGACGTCTAATATAAGCCTTTCTGTAGTAGTGTGAGGGTAAAAAAAGCTGTAACAAATCTTTCAGAGCTGCTAAGAAAAAAAAATAAATGGGCTAAAAATTCTAAAAAAAACTAAATATCTGATCCTTAATATAGTGGATTCTATAAAGTTGAACTATAGCTACCATTGAATGTTATTATTTTAAAAAAAGAACATGTAACTATCTATCAAGCGGGTCTGACTTATAACGACTGAGATTAAAACAAAGAGTCCATGCCCAGTATAATAAAAAATAGAAATTCGGAATAAAAATAAAATAAAATTAGCCATTTGATTTTCATAAGAACTCCAACTTAAAACATGTATATAGCTAAAATTTGGAGTAAAAATAGATGAAAGTTAGCAGTTGGATTTGTATATAAATTATAATAAAAAACTAAAATACAAAATGAAATAAAAATAAATTTTAGATTAAAAAAGAGTCCATGTAATGTATAATAAAAATCCTAAATTTAAAAGAAAAATTTCTAGCTGGGTATATAAATGAATTCCAACATAAAACTAAAAAGAAAGTCTATAATATGTACAATACAAATATATGCAAATTAACAATAAAAAAAAGGAAATTAGATATTTTTAATTCCAAAATAAGCAAAAAATAGAAATGTTAGCTTTATTCACAAATAAATTTCAGAAATGTGGTAATTTAAGAAAAAATAAGATAAGAAATTTGATTTTTGTTTATATACAAATTAGGATTCTAAATCTATTATATAATAAAAAACAATGGTTTATAATTGCTAAACAAATTAAATATGCTACAAAATCTGATAAAAAGGACAGCATTCTGACCTTTTGTTTGTTGGACCCATAGTTCAACAAACAGCCGAAATCTCGCCTAGGTAAAAATAAATGGAAAAAAAATAAAATTGTTGTAGTAATCTCAGAAATTTCGGTGAGATTTTGCAAAATCTCGGATTTTTTGACCGGTTTTTGACTTTTTTACCGCTGGATTTGGTCCTATAACCCTTAAGAAAATGATCTTCCATGAGAATTTATTGGAAAACCGAATTTTTGAGACATGTTAAAATTTCGGCAGAAACGTTGTATGACTTTTATAAAATTGTAAAGCTTGATTATGATATAAAAAATTTATGGTACTATAATTAGTATTGTAGGATCATACAGAAAAAGTTAAAAATAATTTAACCATATTTTTTTATCTTTAAAAAATCAAAAATAGAATGAACATAATTGGGATGGAAACATTGACAGAATTTTATAAATTTTATCGAGTGTGATAATGATCCAAAATTTTTATGAGAGATTAATAATTACCTCAGTACCAATATATAAAATTTTCAAAAAAATTTAAACATTTTTGTTTCCTCAATCAAATCTATGTAAGCATTGAACTTCATATATTATATTTCAAAAATCAAATACAAGAAGAACATAAATGGTACAGTGCCCTTGTAGGAATTTTATAAATTCACTGTGTTGTGATCATGATTCAAAATTTTTGTGAGATCTTATGAACTTCCTTATAACCCTTCTGTAAAATTTTGAAAAATTTTAAACCTTTTTTGATTGCTAAAGCAAATCTATGTATTTATCATGAGGTTTTTATCACGACGTAGCACTGCCAGATTTTTTGGAACTTTTTGAAGTTTGATCATCATATAAAATTTTTATATAAACATTAATGATACATCAGTACCATCCACAAAAAATTTCTAACTAGGTTTGAACCATTCTTCGTTTGGTTGAAATTTGCCGATAAGGCTTTTATCAGAACAGTAGCACTGTCCGAATTTTTAAAAATTCATGAAGCTTGATCATCTTCTGAAATTTTGTGAGAATATTAGTGATGCATCATAACTATGAAAAAAATTCAAAATTTTCTAACGTGGTTTGTTCTATTTTTCATTTGGTTCAAACTTGCCGATCAGCGTTTTATCAGGACAGTAGCAATGTTTGAATTCCTTAGATTTGATAATCATCTGAAATGTTTATGAGAACATCAATGATGTGTCAAGAACCTCCAAAAAAATATAAAAAAATTTGACGTCGTTTGAGCTATTTTTCGCTCGGTGCAAATTCACCGAAATCTCGTCAAGATTTTGGTAATTTCGTCCGAAACTTCGTTTTTCTCGGTAGAAATAAAACCGGTTTTGAATTTTTTTTTTGAATTTCGTCCGAGATTTACCCGAAATTCCAATATCTCGGCGAGATTTCGGATTTCGGTCACCAGTGAGATTTTATCCGAAAACGAAATTTGAATCCTTGGTTGGACTTCCATGAGATGGAGTGATTGAGAGTGAGATCACTAATGGATGTCCTCTCAGCTATGTCGATATAAGATATATGATGTGTATTATAAACGGTGTAGTATAAAGAAGCATTGCAATAACCAAAGAAAGAGGTGATGATAATATAAATAGAAAATATATGTAATGGTATGTTTATTGTTTGCTGTGAATGGTTTTTTGTCATAATAAAGCGTATACGAGAAAGAAAGTTTTAGTCATAGGTGACAAGCATCGGGAAAAAGAGCGATTATTTTCTCTCTTATAATATTTAATTTTGAAATAACACAATTAAAGTTATGCAACGTTCTATTTTAAAAAAACAAAATTATATATGTATTGTTAAATTGTTTAAATATATTTTAAAGATTGAGTGAACTTTGAGTCTTCAGTTTTATTATACCTTAATCTATCGTGAGAGAGGCTCCCCGTATATACCAAATTAATAACGCTTGCTGCTGTTCTACGGCTTAAGAAAACTATATATGGAAGCTTTGCGTCAGCGCGCTGCACAGTCTCCACCAGGGTTCAAAAACCATTGAAAATGGCTCGATTTTCCCATATTTCGGCTATATCAACGCGAGTCGATTTCTAAACCACTCGGTAAACAGGTGGAATTCAAATTCAAAAAACTAAAGAAATTTGGAAACAATTATGTCCTATGTATTTTTTAAAAAAATTCAGAGTGCTACTGTCTTTGTATATGCTCTTCTATTTTCGATTTTCTAGGGGCAATAAATGAAGTCTAATATTTATAAAAAAAATTGTGTGAGGTCCTGAGGCAATTTTAATGATGATGTAAAATTTTTAGATGATGATCAGACATATATATTTTTTTAAAATTCAAATAGTGCTACTATCTTCGTATATGCTCTTCTGTTTTTGACTTTCTATGGGCTCTAAATTAAGTCTAATATTTATGTAAATTTTGATAAATTATCCTTCGTCACTATTTGTGATAAAATTAAAATTTCAGATCATGATTAAGTATGTAAATTTTTTATAAAAAATTGACAGTATCTCTGTTATTTTTCATTAATTGTTGTTTTTTATTTTCTAGAAGTGCTAAATGAATTAATTTTTTAAAAAAAATCTGTGAGGTGTTTTATATATTAATTGTGATTTTACTAAAATTTTCCAATTTTCCTTGTCTTTTTCCAAATTTTTCTTGAGTGTGCCAAAAATCGCTGAAAAGTGTCAAAAATTAGTGAGGAAATTGAGGTCGCTTAGGCTGCCGGTTTTCAAAGAAAAATCATAGGAAATATCTCGAAAATAATCCAAATTGGTAGATTTTTTATTTTTTTATCGCCGATTCCAAATTATTTGACTTTGGCATTCATACGATTTCTAGCGATTTTCAATAATTTACTATGCCAAGGCGTATTGTTAAGCCGGGTCTCCTCTGCATTACGAACCAGAGAAAAAAAAAACGATTGTTCCACCATGACAGAAAGTTTGGGAAGCTGTATTCCACGCTCAGGCCATGACAGAGTATTCCACTCATTGCAAGTCAAGTGCTCTCGTCTCATGCCATGCTTGGGAAACTGTAGGTAGCTCACCCGTGAGCCGTGAGTGGGATCCCACAGCGACCCCTTGCGGCACTAAAAACAGTCCATAAAGCAATCATGGGCTTACAATAATGAACGGTTGAAAAACGACGATGACCGCATCTGATTAATTACAGTGCAGATCGAATAACCAGAACAATCACAGAAAAAATATAGATATAGAGTCATATGATCGATTAATTCTCTTTTACAATGGTATACAATATTAATAGTAAAAACCAATGAGACATAGATTCGGTTTCACCCACAAAGAGATACAGTCTAATCATATCTCAACAACCAGGACAAAGAGTCTAATTATATCTTAATACTCCCCGAATAACGCATAACGCATATGCCTCGTCAAAACTCCTTCCAAAAACCCGGTGGAAAAAAATGAAGAAAAGAGTATATTGCACCCGTATATTGTGTTACACTTATTACCTCATTAATTTTTTTTTAAGGAAAACTCACTAAAGAAAAAAGAGTGCAACATATAATTTTGTGGATTAGGGTAATATCTTTAGAATAATACTAAGGGTTATGGTTCAGGGATTTACCCCCTAAACTCTGCATATCTCTAAATCGTTTCATTCCAACACCACAAACACACCTTTGTAAACTAGATGTTGGCAAAGTCTTCGTAAATAAATCTGTTAGATTTTTACACGACTTAGTTTGAAAGATCTTTATCTCACCATTATTGTGGAGTTCATTAGGATAGAAAAGTTTAGGGTCAATATGCTTCCTCATATTGCTCTTATAACCCATTTGCATTTGTATTACACAAGCAGCATTATCTTCATAGATAATTGAGGGGTATCGATGGTGTTAATGTCACATGACTTCTAGATATGACTAATAACATGTCTTAGCCAAACACATTCACATGAGGCTTCATAAAAATGTTATAATCTTTGAGTAGTTGGTAGAGGTAACTACTAAGGTCAGCTTAGAAGACCGCCAAAAAATGGTTGTACAATCGCAGAGAAATACAAACCCAGTCTGAGATTTAACACTGTGGGAATAAGACAGATAGCCAATATTCATATATCACACCATGGTTGAGTCTTGATCCTTCCGGTAAAATAAGCTAAATTCTTGAGTACCTTAGAGGTATTTGAGTAAAGTCTTGATACCGGTTCAATGTTTTCTGGTTGGAACTGCACTGTGTCTAGCTAGCAAATTTATTGCGTATACAATGTCATGCCTTTTGCACTTTGCAAGATACATAAGTACTCCAATGAAACTTAAGTATAGAACTTCAGGTCCTAAGACTTCCTCATTTCTCATCCTCGATCTAAATAGGTCTTTATCCACTTCAAGAGATCTTAATACTATGGGGGTTTAAAAGTACGAGACTTATCCATGTAAAAAATTTCGGTACTTCTTGGTACAGGTAGACTAGTGTATAAATATTCATTTTGGGAAACAGTCTAGCCGAAAGCCTTTAGTTTTACCTAAATTTTTCATCTTAACCTCTGTCATAAGGTAAGAACTTGCTTCCTCTATGTCCTCCGTGGTTCCAATGATATTCAGATCATCGACATAGACTGAAAAGATATAAAATCCATCATGTGTGACTTTTTTATACATACACAGGGGCAATCATCATTATTAGAGTATCTCATCTTCAGGAGGAACTCACTAAGTCGGTTGTACCATATTCTCCCCGATTATTTCAATCCGTATAACGACCTATGTAGATTGACTCTATACATGTTGTGATTACTTTTATTAGGATCCAGAATTTTAACTCCTTTAGTGATTCTCATATAAAAATACATATCTAGTGACCCGCATAAATATGCAGTAACTACATACATCAACTGTATTGATAAGTTTAAGCTAGCTGCCATTGATATTAAATATTGAAAAGTTATTCCACTCATTATTTTTTGGAGAGTAAGCTTCATCGTAATTGTTGCCATATCTCTACGTGAACTCTTGTGCTATAAGTATCGCTTTATATCTCACCACTTAGTTATTTTCATTTCTCTTCTGGATTAAATCCAATTTTCATCCTACAGGAAACACTTTATGAGGTATTCGGCAACAGGATTGAATACTTTCCTCTTGTTAAGTAATCATAATTATGTCTCAATTGCTTCTTTTCATTTGACCCAATCTGAGCACTTCTGGTACTTTTCCATGAACTTCAGTTCTAGATCCAGATCAAGAATTTTAGCAATTTTTGAGGCAAAATATATATCGACAATTATAGCCTTTCTCTTATACAACTCTTTCGAATCCATATAATTAGTGAAAATTTCTTCATTAATTTATTTCAGCTCCTCATGTTGGGATTATTGGAAATTTAGGGTCCAGAATGCAAAATTTCTTTATCTCGATAAATTTTTATAGTTATTTAGAAATTCAGGGTCTAAAAAACAAATTTGCCACAAGTGTAATATTATTATGTAATTTAACCGAACTCCAGGGGTTAAAATATAAAATTGCTAGCCACTTAATTTTCACGGGCCGTTCAGCCTATTAGCCATTCACGGGTATGGGTCGGCCGGCCCATAATGGCACAAATGGACCGGACGATGAGGGTTAAGAACCCTAGCTGCAATGCCATTTTGATTGGGTGCTGAACATACGACGGTGGTGTGTAGGCGACACGCATGGCGGTGCTCAGCAGCGTGTTGGGCAAAGCGACGGCGGTGGTAGGCCAGCATGCTGCACATCACAATAGTGCTTCTTCGGGTAGCCAGCTTTGGATGGTGCTGCAATGGCATCACATCAGGAGTGACTGGCACTAGCCGATTTCGGGCGCTGCCGATGTGGGATGCAACGAGCACAATGGCGGACGTTGCAGTGCCCAGCGAGGGCGCGATGTGCTATGGGTGCATGGCGTGGACTTGTGGGTATGTCATGCTGCGGGGCGCGCGACTGGCGATGGCATCACTCGGCGGGGGCACGTCCTGAACATCCTCGGTGGGTGCTCCTACTTCGGGCATGATGGACCGAGCGACGACGTGGTGGGGTGGGTAGGGCGGCGCCGATGGCTCTGCTAGAGCGGCTTTCGATGGCAGTAGACGTGGAGGTGTGCTGCAGACGCGGTCGTGTGGCGGTGCTTGATGGGAGCACATACGGCAGAGCGTTGGCCATAGAACCGCGGTGGGCGACAAGAGTAGTGGGCACAACCGTGCAGCGGCGACTTCAGGCGTCTTTCCACCTTTCTTTTTTTTCTTAGAAGAGATGAACAATAACCATGAACTCTAATTTGCCAATTAGATTATTTTAGTCTTTAATCAACTATTAAGAATGGCTAACCTAGGTAATCAGGGGAATTAATTTGCAGGATTAAAAGATTGCTCAGGTGCGATTAACTTACATGCTTCAAACTTGCGTACGTCTTGCTGTAGATTTAATCACTTGTTGCCGGTCGAAATTCAATGCAGTGTAGATTGATGTCGACAGACGATCTTGATCGGCCTCGAGGAGCTTCATGATGACAATGTGTTGTAAAATGATGATGACCGCCATAGATCAATCACAATACATTGATCGAATAAGTAGAACAATCACAAAGAACACACATGATATAAGGAGGCAAAACTCTTTTCCCCATAAAAGGAGTAGTCCCCCAACTCGGAGCTACTTTCCCATATTCTGAATTCAAGGGTTTCAATACACTACTTGCACGAGTTCGTCTTAGCCCAGGTTTAGAACTATCTTCAACGGCTTGTGTAGTCATAAATTCTATTCAATCATTGGTGTTGGGTTCCAGAAATGTTTAAGGATTGGTAGTGGCTAGATTTCTTGAAAATTTATTTCAAACCTAATTTCAAGTTTTCTGCAATTTAATAGAAAATAGAAATACTTCATGATGATCAATCATCAGGTTAAGATCAATCTAAACCAATCCTTTTTTCTATACACATACGACATGTCATTGGTTAAACAACTTATTAGAAACATAAGACAACCAATATGAAATGCTAGAAAATTGGTCGTGCTTAAGAGATGTCCTCTGCGTCGAGGAACATGTGCTAAGTTGTATGTGTGACTTGTTCACATCATGAGTTCAAACAAATGTGATAATTTTTGAAGTATCCGTAATCGGTACCAATGAATAGGATAGAGAAGCTCTATCCTAGATTTCTATAGTAATATGGAACTTTTTGTTTCCTTTGGTGCAAATCCAATCATCTAAATTGGAAATAAGAAGCAATTCCCCATTGGTAGAAAATGGTTATCCACTAAGCGGAGGAAATAGTAATAATAAGAAAAAAAAGGATTATGCTCCTTTATCTTAAAAGAACGGACTAACAGGGTCAGCACGAAAGGCGTAACAATCTGGGTACTGTCTCGCAGAGAGGCTCGGTGAAATAGACATGTCTGTGAAGATGCGGACTACCTAGGCTCCAGTCTTCATCATCTGGCCACATTATATCAATATGGATCAAATAATCAACAAAACTCTCTCCTCTTTATTACATTGATCAATTAATTCTCCTGTACAATAGAATGTCATATTTATAATAAAACCCACTATAAATCGATTCAAATTCATCAACAAAGAGATAAAATCTAATCACATCTACAAGTAAACCAAGAGTCCGACGTGGGTTGGGCTTTGGAGCTCGTCTTTCCCAGACCAGCCCACACGACAATAGTCCGGCATGAACTCCACGTCTCCACCTGTACGTACGGTTCCCGGCGCCGTCGTCTCCCTTTCGTCTACTCTTGGCCACTTTACCGGGCAAACCTGCACGCCGCTTATATCTACGACCTAGTTCGATCAGCGAATCGAGCGATCGCCTCGTCCCCAAGCAGCACCACCAGGCTCGGTCTGTGCATCGACATGGGACTGTAGTGAAATTGGGATGTCCGAGAAATTGGGTTATATTGGGGGTGTTGCGAGTCTTTTTCCTTCGATATAAATTATTTATTTTTTATTAAATAGATCAAATTAGCTAGTATTTTTCATCTGATAGTAAAGTAGAAAGAATAACCTTAATAAATAAACAACTAGATCTAATTTCTACTATTCACTGTAAAATTTCTCTTCTCCTTCCGCTCTCTGATTGTCACATGTTCTTCTGAGTCTTAACATGTAACCATGAACTTCTTTACGCCGAAATCGCCCTGGTCGCGTATTGCTTGTTTGCGACTGCCAGCACACGCATGTGAGGAGAAGCGGAAGCGATTAAGTTTCGTTGGCCATGCTTGATTGAATGATTGCACTGCAGGAGATTAGCGAATCTAATGATCTAATCCAGCAGCCAGGACGGCGATATTTCGCCTGACAGGAGCATGCGTAAGCGTGAGCATGAGTTTACTCAGCGTTGGACATCATTACATATGCATGTTCGTGTAAAAGGGATGGGCAGTACCCCCTACAGTTATTCTTGGCCGGCTACATGTTTACCAGAAGCGTACCGTTTCCCTTACATCGTAATCATTGCTAGCTTAGCTGCTAGTCAGGCACTGAAGTGGGCTGTGGGCACCATGCACCATCAGCGATCAGTCCAGCAATATTACATGATTACAGTGTATTACCGGTTGCATTTTACATCATATACATCTCATGCACGCTCTGTTGTCCCATACACAACCACTGCTCTTTACTCGATCGTCATGAACTCATGATCATACGTACATCAATCGATCACACATTCACATGAGCGCTCAGCAAGCTAAGGTAGGCCTCATGCATGTTCTTGTTCTCAAGTCTCAGCTTGTACAAAGTGTTAGGCCTGTTGAATCAAAATATCTGGATCTAGCGCAGTCTACTTTGCCATTTGAGCTCGACAATTAACACGCACACAAGAGAAACCACCAAAGATTAGTTCACCTCAAGCGAAAAGGCAGGAAATTTTCGGTTAATTATTACACGGTGATTATACACCAGCTTTAGCCTTCTCGGGCACCTCCAAGTAGTCACCCTCCGCGAACCTGCAAGAAGAGGTCCGTGATGAGCACGACGCGCGGGCCGGGTCGGCGATGGCTACGATGACGTCGACGAACGCCGCCACGATGGCGCCGTGCATATCCTTGCCGTTGGCGCGCAGGTACCACCCCAGCATCTCCTCGAGCCAGCCCCAGTCCCCGACCCCGTGCGCGGCCACCATCTCCTGCATGGACGCCCGGAAGTCCACGTACGGGTCCGCCGACTCGAACGCTACCGCCAAGCCACCGACGAAAGCCTCGCCGGCGGCCGCCGACTTCTCCTCGAGTATGGAGCTCGTGGCAGACGCTCCCGGGTCGAAGAGGAGCCGGTCGGAGGGGCGGAGGCCCCGCACGATGGCGTCGTCCGCCGTGTCGCCCCCCGCCGACGCCTCGGACGCCGTGGAGAGGCTGTCAGAGCAGTCGTGCCGTGCGGAGGAGGTCGTGAAGGAGGACTCGGTCGAGTCGAGGAAGATGGAGGCGATGGTCTTGTTGCCGAGCGCCGGCGCGGCGCGGAAGGACTCCGTTCTTGGGTGCTTGCAGGATGGCCACGCACATGCAGGCGCGGTGGCCGGAGAGGGAGGCGGCGACGGTGAGGTGTCCTTGGCCTTGATATGGAAGAAAGAACTCAAGGCCAGCCTCCTGATGACCATTGGTGTGGTTTCCGAGGTAAACCGGAGGAGGAGGACTAGTTGGAACCTGGAAGGAGGAGGCTTTGGTTTGTTGCTTTAAAACATGGGGTGATACGGCCTAGGTCGTGGACCTCATGGTAGTTTGATTTTAAAGGAGCGCTAGGATGGAACAGGTGAGCAGCAAGTGAGAGATCATCTGCGACATACTATCTACTTTGAGATTTTGGAGCATGCATGCATTAATTGGTACCGCAGCCAAAGTGCAACATGCAAACCACATACTCATTTTTTGAATGGTATTGCTGTTTTGCCAGATATATATACAAAATGCATTAGTGATCTGGAATAGGGAGAAGTATCAGTGTAATAGCAACTAGATAGGTAAGCGTGGCGGCGCCACGCCGCGCAAGCCAATTCTACCGAAAATAGTGAAATTTAAATGTATTAGTAGTATTATTAAATTTTTTAAAAACATAAGTTCGATTATGATCTAAATTTTTTTAGTATCTTAGGCATGCTCTCAGTACCCTTCTTAAAAAGTTTTAAAAAATTTCAACACGATTTAATAGCTCAATTAAATCAATAAAGTTAAATGCATTAGTACAATTGCCAAAAATTTTAAAATTGTTGAAGTTTGATTATGGTCTGAAATTTTTATGGTAGCATAGGAATGGTCTCGGAACCCTTCTCAAAAATATTGAAAAAGCAAAGTAATTTGATGGTTTCGGAAAACCAAAAACAACTAAATGTATTAGTATCATTGTAATAATTTTTAAAAATTATATAAGTTTGATCATGATCTAAATTTTTTATGGTAGCTTAATAATAGTCACAGAACCCTTCTAAAAAAGTTTTAAAAATTTTTACTATGATTTATTAGCTCAATTAAATCAGTGAGGTTGCTTTAAATGCATTACTAGTAGCATTGTCAGAATTTTTAAAAATCGCAAATATTTGATCATGGTCCGAAATTTTAATGGTAACTTACGTATGCACTCAGGACTGTCCTAAATTTTTTTCAAAATTTTAAAAATTTATTAGCTCAATTGAATCATCGGAGTTACTTTAAATGCATTAGCAACATTGCCAGAATTTTTAAAAATTGCAAAAGTCTGATTATGATATAGAATTTTTAAGGTAAATTAGGCATACTCTCAGAACCCTTATAAATATTTTTTAAAAATTTACAAATTTAGTAGATCAATTAAATCAGTAAAGTTGCTTTAAATGTATTAGTAGCATTGTCAGAATTTTAAAAAATTGCACAAGCTTGCTCATGATCTGAATTTTTTATGGTAGGTTATGCATGATCTGAGGACCATGCTAAAAAAGTTTCAAAATTTTGTGATATGATTTAATAGACAATTAAATCAGTGAAATTTATGCAAAAAAATCAACGAAAAACCGCTAACTCGGGACCTCTCACACGCGACTGAAGCGCTCTGCCATATGAGAAACGCTGGGGACGTTTGATACGATGCACAAAATGTTTATGAGGCAACCTTAGAGGTGGCTAGCGAGAGGCACGCGTCGAGCGGCGAAAATTCGACTGGCGTAGCTCGCGCGCGAGTGGGTGTAGTAGTATCAATTATAAGGGGTGAATAGGAGGTTTCGAAATTTTTAATTCTAATTGCAATCAATTAAAATACCAAGATAGAATTGCAATAATGATGATTTACAACTACGTTCTCTAATGATTACCGCGCACTCTAGCAACTCAAGTATGAGCAATAAATGATTCTAAGCACAAATAGTATACTCAAATTGCTAGAAATATAAACTAAACACAAGAGTGATGAAAGCAAAACACAAGATTTTTATTCCGTAGTCTCGGAGACTTGCTGGTCTTCCCTAATCCACGTTGAGGTGACTTGAACTCCTTCAAGTCGGCTCCAAGCCTTGAGCCTTCCTCGATCACTAGGGTAGTTCTTCCCCACTCCGAGTAGGCGAATTTCGGCCTTCACAACTTGTCGGGGCTTCTCACAACTACCGTTGAGAAGCTCACCGCGCACGAACACCTCCAAGCCGTCTAGGAGGCGGCAACCTCGAAGAGTAATAAGTCTTGACGCTTTTTGAGGTTGAATCAAATGTTTAAAGGCTCAAACACTAAATGCACACTTGAAAATGATCCTAACTCTCTCAAATAAGAATTGAATGCACATAAGAGAGTACGAGACTTGTTAGAGCTCAAATATCATCAATGAGGACCAAGAGATACTTTGGAATGCAGGTGAAGATGTATTTATAGCCTCCACCAACAATACTAGCCGTTGGAGCTCGAATCATAGAGCTGGTCAGAGATTTCGGTGCTACCGCCCATGTAAGACCGGTAGCATCGGGCTCCAGCCCAACGGTTGGAACAATGCATTAAATACACTGCCAGAGGCCTTTGTGCAGAGGGTCCGGTGCTACCGCCCAACTGAGATCGGTAGCACCGGAATCTTTTTGAATTTTGCTCGGCCAGAAGGGGTTTCCCTGGAATTTTTGCACCTGCTTGAAAGGCCGATACTACCGCTTACCTGGTAGCACTAGACAGCTAAAAATGCTCAAAAACAAACCCTCTTGAATTTTCACACCGAACATTAAGGTCGGTGCTACCGTTCGCCCGGTAGCACCGCCCTACCATGGACTTTAGCATCGGGCCACCAAAATGCCCAAAAGCAAGCCCTCTGAAATTTTCACACCGGGCATTAAGGCTGGTGCTACCGCTCGCCCGTAGCACCGTCCTACCATAGGCGGTAGCACCGGACCGCCAAAATGCTCAAAAGCAAACTCTCTGAAATTTTCACACCAAGCATTAAGGTCGGTGCTACCGCTCGTCCGGTAGCACCGCCCTACCATGGGCGGCAGCACCGGACCTCCAGATGCTTCTTTTTAAAGTCTATAGAATTTTCAATTGGAATATGAATTTGACACAATACATGATTTTAAGTATAGAATTTGAGCCTTTAAATCTTAGATGACATCAAGATAATCGTCAAGACCCCTCTTAATAGTACGGCCCTAGTTCTAGTAATCCGATCTTTTCTCCAAACTTCGAGATCGGTAAAAGCTATGAAAAGATCATTAAAATTTATACCTTAACCTTCTCGTCTTACGCGTTGAACTTCTTTTCATCTACTTCATGCTTTCATAATCGTCGAAACTTGGATCAACCTATTATCAAAATACTCAATTGAAAATGTTAGTCTTTTAATTATAATTGTCTTTAATTACTAAAAACTATATTCAATTGGAGACCTACATACTTTCAGTGGGGGACTCGAACACGCGACGCCCCGAACGGACGCGAAGAGCTCTAAAGCTGCGCCATACAGCCCTTTTGTTCGATGGAGCGAAAAATTTACTTAACCCGTATAGACGGGTGCACAAACCTGTCGATGTGGCCTAGGGGTGAAAACGGGTCGGATACGGACGGATATTGCTCTTTCCGTATCCTAACCCATATTTTTTTTTCCGGATACGGGCTAGCCGGATCCGGATACGAATCCGGATAATTCGGGATACGGATACGAGTCAGATATATGACGGATTCGGATCGGGAACGGATAGAGATATACGGATAAGACACTTATACATTGAGTAATATATGGTGAATCAAATCACATAAATAAATACATATCAACAAAAGCAGTCGACACTTCATATTAGTAGCCCAAACTAAATCTTGATGAAGTAATAAAAGCCACAATATACCACTTTTCAAGCACCATTTCATGAAACAAAATGCAATCATTACATAAGGATCAAAGTTCACTTGAAGTGGACAGTAAACAAAATTTAAGGATTCCTTAAGTAGAAGTAGATGTTGTGTTGCATTGTTGTGTGTCATCCTCCGTCAATGCACAAGCACTGGTCCATGTATAGCGCCCCAGAGTCAAGCTTCTTTGCCTCATCGACCAAAAGATCATTAGTTAAAAATGTATAAAGAAGATGTGCTTGTTGGTGACTACAAGAGCATTTTTAGGAGCCGCCACACAGGCATACAGAAAATCTCAAATCGCACTAAAAGCTCTTGATGTAATCTACACATCCAAGCAGTAATTAAAAAATGAATTGACATTCAACAAAATTAGAAGCGTGCGGACAATGACATAACAAATACATAATGAGAAAATCAGGTTTAGAAGGAAAAATAACACATAACTTGAAGACATCACACATTACAGTAGTACACCCTTTTAACCACTCAATTCCAACTTTGTCCTACAGCACACAATTTTGCGTTGAATTCACACATCTTGAAGTAAATTCACACATCTTGAAGTAACTGCCATCAAATTTACATTCATATGCATGTTTGACCTGTGTTATTTTTACTTGACCACAATGTCTCCATTCGGTAGTATATGCTATGATTACCACTCTATGTGTTTCTAAAAAACATTCTATACTCTTTTGTCAAGTCATGTTAGCCTGCGCACTACATTCATCTCCCCATTTATGGAAAAAAATCATTGTAATTAAACTCTAATGAACATAGCAGGTATTATATGTTGGGAGCCTGGCAAGAAGGATAGATTTTCTATTCTGAAAGCAACTTGTTTAGTGTGTATTAAGGCATTTATAGATGTGCTCTCCTAAGCCTTTCACTGTTGACAATTGCAAAAATATTAGGATTTAGGTACACACCAACACTGATCTTAACATAAAGTTCGAATGTGGTGTTGTTGGGAGTAATTTATCAACTTCCATCTGTGTTTAGGACTATAGCTGTAGCTACTAGCCGAGGTATTGATTGCTTTCCTATAGTGATACATTTTCTTCTCTAGCAGCAAATTCATCAAAAACTTGTTTAGATCATCCATGCCAGTCATGATTTCTTCAGTTTGGGATTAGTTTGTTTCAAATTAGTACCCAAGTGCGAGAAAGGATGGTTCTATCCTTTGGCGAAACCACTGCTTTTCAAGATCCTAGTTAATAGTTCTGATTTTTTTGAGATAACATGTATTGCTTGCTATCCTTTGTGTGAAAGTTCTTTTCGAATTCTCTGTTAAAGTTTTGATAATTATCTCATGAACTTGGTACTTGTAGGATGCAAGTAGCGAAATTTGTTATTTATGAAACCAAATATTGCCTTCTATATTCTTATCATTGTCAACTTGTCATTGCCACTAACAAAGTGACAAGCACATACTGATTACTGAGATATATTTTACATCAAAACAACAATTTTAGGAGGACAATACGTATTTTAGGAGGACAATACGTATTTTAGGAGGAACAACAATTTTCCATTAAGCAAAAGGAAAGGTTTGAGAACCAATTACCTAGACTCCTCCTCAATCCTCATCATCAGCTATTTCGTCTTCATCCTGCAATTTTGTTATGCCAAACTATAAGTAAACATATAAGTTAGTAGCAAATGCTAACTAAAGAAATAAAGAATGCCATACCACAATCACCGTATTCGCAATAAGGGTTTGTACAACCTCAAGATCATTGATTATAGATGCAACCTTGTTACCAGAATCTAAACATTTAAAGAAATATACATCAGTAAGTAATAGACTTTCTTACACAATTATATTATAGACCGAGAAACAATATAATCTATCACCTTTTCTAGATGCTTTTACCCAATCCTTGGTACAGATCAATGCCTCTACAATCTCAGGGTCTAGACGGCTGCGAAATGAATCAATGACACGGCCACCAGCACTGAATGCAGATTCAGAAGCAACAGTTGACACTTGCATGGCCAACACATCACGAGCAACTTGTGATAGAATAGGATATACATCTTGCTGATTTTTCCACCATGACAAAATATCAAATTTGTGATTGGATTTAGCAAGCCTTAATGGTGGTTCTGCCATATATTTATCCAAGTCATTTGCATCACCTTGATCTGTCCCATGTGTATCATATAAGAAGCTCTCAAGTTCATCATTTTCTTCTTCCATGGAGTCCTCTTTTGGTTCAGAAGTCATATTAGGTGCACTAGTACTCTTTGAGTAAGAAGACGCATATGCATCATACAACTGCTTGACAACTTTAGTAAAATCTTCTAGTTCAAGTTCATACAACACCTGACCGTAAAACTTTTTCATGTAAAATTCTATGCACTTCCTCTTTCTCCTAGGGTCAAGAAAGCAAGCCACAGCAAGAGCAATGTTCGACTTCTTCCAGTACTTTTCAAACTTAGTGTGCATAGAAAATGCCATCTTACTAATAGTGGTATCAGTGCTAGCACACCACTCAGAAATCAAAAGCTTAATGTCACAAAAATATGGATAAAACATATTTGCCGTTGGATATAAAGTACCAGAGAATAGCTCAGTGACATCATGGAATTTCTTTAAGCACTTACAAAATATCAATGCCTTTTCCCATTCATCAACTGATGGAGCTATATTCTCATACCTACGGCGTTCCATGCACACAAGCCGCTCAAAAGCTTTCCTATAATATAAAGCATCCCACAACATAAGATAAGTGGAATTCCACCTCGTTGCAACATCTAATGAGACACCCCTCTTTGTATCCAGCTGACATTGAGATGCACATTTCTGGAACTCCTCCCACTGCAATGGAGAGCCCTTTACAGCTGCTACAAATGATCGAATATGATGAACTGCAGATGCAATTTCTTGTATACCATCTCTAGCAACAAGATTTAATATGTGATTTCCACATCTTGCATGGAAGAACATGCCATCACATATTAGGGGACTTTGTATTTTCAGTCCAGCAATTACATCTTTAACACACACTTCATTTGATGATGCATTGTCCAAAGTTAGAGAAAATAGTTTCTTCTCAATATACCATCTCATAATGCTAGCGGTAAATGCTTGGACAACTTAGCACCCGTGTGTCGACCTCCTACATGCATGAAATTGATAATTCTTTTCGAATGCACCAATTGTCATCAATCCAATGAACAAGGACACATATATCCTTTGTTCGATTTGATGTCCACATATCCATAGTTGTGCTAAAGCGGCCTTTGATCAATGATTTAAAACATTCAAGCAATTTATTCTTTTCTTCTACAAAGATATCCATTAGTTCCTTCCTAATAGTGACACGACTCTTGATTGGAAAGTCGACGCAGAGATTTGATGAACTCAACAAAATATTCATGCTCAACAATATTGAAAGGATACTCATGCATGATTATGGCCAAATAAAATTTCTTCAAGCTGATTTCTTGGTCATACCTGTAAGGCTCAACCACACTTGAACCATCCTCATGATTCTTTTCTAGTTTGAGCTGTTGTTGGCCTGGCTTCAAGTTATGTTTGTTCTTTAAATGGTTCCAGAAGACCTTAGTACCATTGGCACTCTCGCGTCTAGCCTTATAAACACAATGGTTGCATTTGGCCCACTCTTGGACAACATTTTTGCCTTCTTGGGTAGTTGTTACAGAATACTTGGTGTAGTGATCCCAGACACGTGATGTACTCTTCTTTTGTCTCTTTACTTGAGGCTCATCATCTGTCCCTTCCACTTCCACAGTAGCAGCAGAGTTTGTATCTCCTGTGCCACTAGGCCCACTACCCATGCTTGGAACAGCTTGACTTGGTGCTTTCGATGATACACTTACACTTATACTTGCAGGAGCACTTGATGTAGATGCCATGTTCTTCCTAATATAGAAAAAAATCATTGAAATAAACCATCTCAAACTTTGCATACCATCATTTTGTTGTGAAAATAATAAGCTCATCCATTTGTGCTGCATCATTCAGTGGATGAATCAACCTACTTTACTGACTGTTGTGAGCACTACAAGTTGAATACAGTCAAAGCTTGCATTTTATGTCAAATAACAGCTTTTACACTCTAAACAGCCTAAGAATAAGCAATTCCCAGCATTTGATATCACATGATATAAACTTAGCAAGCTGACATGGTTAAAGCAACCAGAATACCATAAATAGCAGTAAAAAGGAGATGATTAATGGTCTGCCATCATGATGAATTACCAGTGAAGAACAATCAACTTGCTATTTCTTTGACATGAAGGATAGGCAATTGAAAATTGAATTAAGTCGGGCATTCACTTGTTAATAAATGGGTATATTGCAATAAATCATTTCCCTCCAGCCCTTCAATAAGATCACACAGCTGATTACCATTGAGAACCTGTCCTCTAAATGTTGGGTATCCTAAGAAAACACATGACTGGAATTATTTATATGTGGCAAACAAATTGCGCATAAACTGTTCTACAACGCAGCCCACCTCTATGGCTCTACCTGTATGATTAGAAAACTGTACAGAGTTTATTGGATCCACATCAAAACCGAGGAGTTGTTGGGGGAAGACGGCTGATTTGTTACCAACATACCCCTAAATTAAATAAAAAACAGCATGAGCAGAGCATACATATCAAATTGAAAAACAAAACATTTAGTTATTTACTACTTCTGAGTTCTGAAACAAAGCAATGTACAGTTTTTTCCCTACATTATACAAAATCTTGAGAACTGCAGATTTGCAAAACAATGCTTCTGTTTGCCTTGTGAGAATTGTCTTACACCTGTGAGATACTGAGATGTAAGAAACCACTCAAACTTTGAGGTCAACTGAAATGTCCCAGCACATCTCTGAAATTTTGCCTAGTCTGTGATGAGAGCTTGAGCTCCTTCTGTTCCTTTGACAATGCTACATGTAAATGTAAAGACACGCAGCACCTACTATCAAATACACCCCAATGTTCTGGACTGATAAGATAGGTTTGATCAACACGAGTGTCAGGTTAGTATGTGCTTCCATTCAGTTTGAAATAGACAATTTGTTTTGAAGTTCTGACTAGATAGACAATATACAGACTAGAAGTAGAAACACACTGAGACATATTTACATCAAAACAAATATCAGCAAATGGATAGAGGGAGGAGGCGAACCAACCGGTGATGTCGGCGTGTCGCTGCAGACAATGGCAAGGCTGGGGTCGACGAGGAGGGTAGGGGTCCCGAGGAGGCAGGAACCGACGGCCCAGATCCAGAGGCGGAGCAGCGCGGTGAGCCGGCGAAAAAGTATGCCGTCGGCGGAGGAGAAGCGCTGCCGGGGAGGAGAAGCGCTGCCGGGGCTGGGGATGGCCGCGGAGGGGGAGGGGAAGCGCCGCCGGGGCTGGGGATGGCTGGCGGGAGGATCAGATCTGGGACGAGACTCGAGTGTTGGGGATGGGGAATGACCAAGTGCGAGTCGTGCGACTGGTTGGAGAATGGAGACTGAGGCGCCGCATACGCGTAGCCCTTGCCCGCCTGGCCGCCTTGCATCGCGCGGCGTAGAGTAAACTCAGCGTCCTAAATCCGGATATCCGAATTTCAAAATATCCGGTATCCGGTTTCCGACCCATATTTTTCGTATAATCCACACTCCGAATCCGATCCGATATCCGTTTTCGACTATCCGAATCCGACCCGGTATCCGATTTACTTCCCGGATCCGGTTCCAACCGGATTCGGCTCCGGATCGGGCGGGAACTATCCGTCCCATTTTCACCATTGTGGCCTCGTACGGAACGAGCACGTCGGCGGAAAATGACTAGGCTAGCGCGTGGCCGGAAACTCCCGGGGTCTAGTATAAGGATTATGCCCGATTGTCCCTTCCATTAACCGTGTTGTTTTGAAGCTACCAGAACTTCGATCAACACATAAAAACTAGCTATTTTTTCAATTCTCAAATTCTAGCCTGTCATAATTTGAATTTATGGTAGAGTAGGAGTATAATAGGATGCACTTTACTATTTGTTGCATTGCACGTCAAATACAAAAAAACATTCTATTCCTCGATAAATGATTTTATGTTCCAGCAGAGCTGCCCTTCTGTCTATCTTCTTTGTTAATGCAAACACGCGCACAAAAAAATCTCTCAGCGAAGCTCAGACTTAGTATGGAGTCCCACAAGTGAGGAAACTCAGGGTGGCACTGTACACTTTACCGGTTACCACAGACAGGGACCACCTGGCAGTCTCCAATCAACAGAATCGTCCGATCCAGCAAATCGATGGTCTAGATCGCTTTAAAACCGTGCGCTACACTAACTTACTACAGTTGTTTCGTTACAGTACCCCTCGCGAGAATCTGACCCATCGTTTTTCTATCAGACGGTTGAACGGGAACTGCAAATTTCCATCGAACGATTGAATAGGAACTAATAAACTTGCGGTCCTTGTAACTGCTTACTATCCCTGTCCGAGTTACCACCCATCCGACACACAAAGGATCCAGAGTACGGGGCGAGACCCACACATGTGCGTGCAACAAAGGCAGGAAACTCGGACAGGACAATGCTGATGTGCAGCCATTGAAACATGAAAGGCTACCTTGTCCCACAAATGGAGAAGCCGGCGTTCTTCTTCTCCCCTAAAGTTCGTTTTTATAAGTTCAGTCCGATTTACGAAAGTAGGTTCTTCGTGTCGCCTATTATGTAAGGAGAGCTTGGTAGCTTTCTTGGTAGATAGGTTTTACGCTTAATTTGTGTGGAAGGAAGCGATAGCCACCTTCCGCGCTTGATTGCCACAGAAACAATATGAAAGCTTCTTCCGCGCTTGGCTGCCGCAGAAGTAAATGGAGAGGCTCCTTACGCACTTGGCCTCCGCAAAAGGATGTGATATTAATTAATGATTTTGATTAATTAACGATTTAATTAAGTGATTAATTAGTGGACTGATTCCTGCCACAGAAGGGGAATCCGCAAGCGCGGAAAGTGACTTGCGGGAGGCCAAATTTGCAAATGGTATTAGAGGAGAGTTGTATTTGAAAAAAATGTTTGCAAAGGGACTAAAAGTAAAAAAAAAATCTCAAATGGAAAGACGACCTGACCCAGTCTTTTATCTTACACTGAATGTTTTTGTTGATTTATCTAGCCTTATAGAATTCTTTAAAAAAAACAAATCAGGCTTCCTTATGAAAAGAAATGTAAATCTAGCCTTTTGAGTGAGTGCAAAAAAGCCGACAGGGGATATCTGTCCCCTGCCGTGCTAGGGCAACGCTAAAGCAAGCTATTACCACAACAGGAGGCCAGATAGCGGGAGTGTGCGACGGGAGGAAGCGACCCTACCGTGCCATGGCAAAGCGGCAGGAAGTCCCAGCTCTCCGCCATGCGGTGGGCGCGCCATCTCTTGCCACTAGTAGGGCGAGCGGCAACGATTCTTGCATTCTTGTCATTGTGAGGTAGCAGTGTCTTTGCATGTGCAATTTTTTTAAGAAATTAATTTTTGAAATTTATTCGACGTGGGTTAGAAGGAAAATAATAATGTTAGAGATATTGAAGAAGGCAATATACAATGTGAAATATGAACACGTGACAATTACTTATGCAGATATCTGAGAACGTGCAGTATGTTCGGTCCATAGCGGCCGGATGTGTGGACTGAATGATCCACGAGGAATTCATAGTGTGCATGTGTTGAGGTGAAGTGATGTTTCTTATTTGAACAAACTAGATGAAGCTAGACATAGCATTTCGTAATATAGTTGCGAATTACATAGTTTGGTTCGGTACAAATGGCAACACTGACAAACCAAAAACGGAAAGTACATCTAAGATACATATGTGACTTTTGAAAATAAAAACACTAGGAGGATGGAAAAGAAGTTATGGCGAATGTACATAGAATCAACGTTTTTAGCATAGGCCCCTATGGCTCAAGTGGGAAACCATACAACACTCACATGGAGTGTTGATCGTCATGATGATGTGGACGTGGCTAGTTGTCACGATAGTGGCAATCGTAATTGTAGCTCGGATTGACGCAGCAGCAGTAAGGGTAGTAGTTGCTATCGAGTTGGACCACCTCCTAATTACTTCTCTCCCTGATCTTCTACCCCCAGAGGTATTCGTTCTATCTCTAGTGCTTGTCGTTTTGCTCGTGGAGCTCTTCGTTGTTGATCATCCCTATATCGATCTCTTTCAATTTGTCAAGGCAAGTTAGCACTGTGTGGATGTAAACTTTGGCTTGTATGTGATATGGTGGGTCCACCCATTCGGTGAATTTGTAATCCGCGGTCTGCAAGAAAGAGTAGGTGTTAGCGAGCGATATAGCAATACATGCATATAATCATAGGTAAGAATTGAAGTAGTTATCATGAATAGATGGCATAAAAAAACGTCTTGGGTGCTAATTGTCGTTGCAAACCTGGATTACCACGTCTAGGTTGCGCTTGCATTATGGTCAATGTTCGGGGTGGTGTGCGTAGTCACACAGCAGATTTGTACTGGTTTAGGAATCTCGTGTTTTGAGTGGAAGATCAGAGCTAGGCGGATCGGGGTTAAGGAGGCTGTAGATGCTTGTATCCTCAAGGTAAGGGTTGCGCCCTCGAAACCCTGATTGTCCCCGTCTTCCCCTCCCACGTCTTGAGCTACCTACTCTGTCTGTCATGTTGCACATGAAGTAGTTAGTTCGTGGTGCATGCAGTATTTATAGGATGAGAATAGCGGACTTTGCGCACATAAATTATGTCACCGGGAAGGTGTGATCATGTCCGTATGAAATACACCCGGTAATGTGGTGTCACCTGTGATGAAAAGCAGGTGGTAGTGTGTTGTCACCTCGATCGAAAACAACATGTAGCAGCGCGTTGTCACCCTGGATGCACATTAAGTGGCAGTGTGCTTTCACATTGGTGTGAAAAAGCAGGTGACAGTTGTCGCGATACGTACTGTGAAATGTTATTATGCGTAATACAGTTATGAATACTTCAGTGCTTAAGAGACATTGTAACGAATATTTCATATCATTTTGTTGAACCAAAGCATGGAGAATGTATAGTAAGTGGAACACCATGATGTACATAACATTGTTAAAGAAACCCGTTACCTAGCACGTACCTATATCCACGTTACATAGCATGACGTACAAAATGGCTTGAAAAACAGAAAACATAGAAACAGGATACGTACAACTGGAGAACACACGTAGTGTAGCAACCTGCATAAGACAACCTCAAGTCTAATCCGATCATCCCTTACTCGCACGATGAAGGTGGCCCTGTGAAAACATGAACCGGTCAGGTGCATGCATGGTACTGCACAAATTGTACTAGGTGTTCTGTGTGATAGGAGAGGCCTCCTCAAGGTGGCTGGGCCTCATGTGCTGCTCGCTGAACATGTCGTCCACCTACATGCTCTACTGTATTGCAATTTAACGTTTATGGTGTACAAATAGAAATTACAATAAGGAACTGAAATTATACAAAGCACTGACGAGTATTAAAAGTCTATCACTTATTCCGACCCTCAATTATTCGTGACTATACTTTATTAATGGGCCTATAATACGTAAAGCCCATAATATATAGAACGAAGCCCACCTTTATCCGAACAGTTAAGTCTCTGACCAATTCAATCAAGGTGGTCAATAAGCTTTGCTTCACATTGGTCCCCCCCCGCACATGTCTCCCTGCGTGAGAGTTATCTGACATGTATACATAACTACCCGAAAGTTATCTCTAAGAAAGGCATCGTTTGAAGAGAAGACACCATTTGGCGGGAAGACACTTCTCGATTACATAATGCCCTTATGAAGAACAAATACTATTTCTTCAACCGATATAAATAGGGGGCTGATCCATGCTGTTGAAGGCATCCGATTGAAGAGGCATCTCATCTGACTCGCAACCAGAAGAAGAAATAGACATCTGAGAGCATTCATTATGTAATTTATATATTCTGTAGAGTCTCTTGGCTAATAAAGAAGCAATCCCTAATACATTGTTTTCCTCATCTTGTTTACTAGGAGCCCACAATCATATTTTTGTAGGTTTGATTAAGGGACCCTAGATCTTGGACATCGACAAGCACGTACCGATGCAGGTTGAGGAGTGCTGGACATGCGCACATATAGTGTTATTTCAGCTCGACAAGAACTACTTTAATTGAACAATAATGACCTTTCATGCTTGTTGGCCAGACAACGAGCCTGTACCAAATTCATGCACAGTGTACCCAGTGTACGTCTAATCGAAATATGCATCGCACTATCGCTGCTATGGCAATTGTGCTGGTGCAAATGTGCCCCAACCAAACTTGGTGTGTCGGAGTCTGTGCTGTCGTCAGAAAATGTACATGTCGATGGTGGAGCAGGTGCCTATGGTTGACTCCTAGTGCATCAGTGGGGCAACACATGTAGCGTTGTAGCCATGAACATGGAACCATTGCAATGTTTTTCGGAATTGCATGGCCAAATCTGTATTGCAAATGGACTTTTCAGCCATACCTCCTATAGGGTAATACTCATCTCTACCTAGCGAAAATGGATAGGTAAACCGATTGTCATACCAACATCCTGTAGGGTAAGATATTCATCTCACCCCAGCGAAAATGAAAAGTGTGGGTTTCCAACCTCCCCAGATGAACGAGCGTCGACAACAGTAGGGCATCCAAAGTAAAAGAGTGTCCAATGTACATCATTCGTGCCAAGGACAACAATCCTAAGCCCCATAAAATCGATACATACCGCGCGTGCAAAGGCTAATGTTTCAATGAGCCCCTAAGAATGGATGGTCGTGGCCTAACACCAGTAAACCACGCATGACTACGATGCTAGCCATCATAATATCGGTCCAGTAACGTTTGCACGTCTCCCCCATAGCATCAACCATTTCCTGCAAGATTTCGCAAAAATTAGTAATTTTTGCACAAGTAAATATGAATTTTTTAGAACAACACGAAATAGTAGTAACATGACGTACAAGTACATTACACGATAATAGTAACATGACATACACACGCAAACTACATTGACACGATGAGCAAGACAAGTACAATACACACACCCTAGGTACAGGTCGACAAGCCTGTCCTGTTAGGTGAGTTCTTCATGGTGTGGCCCATTGTCTTGCATAGGTTGAAGTTTCCTGGACCTGGTATTACTCAGAGATATACTATATCGAAGACTGATGGAGAACAACATACGCTACATATACGTGCGAGCATGGCTTGTGCAGGAGTTTGGGCTTGTTGCACGTGCTTGTCGCTACATGACCAATGGTGCACACTTATTTGTGATATTTCTCCTTACTCCACCCATTGTGCGAGCAACATGGCAACGCGCATTATCTATTTTCTTGTCTATGTATTGCTGCATACTTCGGAGAATTGCTTCCCCTCGTCTATGTGCCTCCTTGTAATCATTCCCCTATTGATGAAGTATACAACAGTTCAGTTCCAGGTCTCTGCCATGATGGTAGTGATTGGGAGGGACTGAACACCCTTTTGCACACTGTTATAAGCCTCGAACATATTCATCATCATTATTCCATACCTTACACCTTTCGTGTCATGGAGCAGTAACTATTTCTCTAGCTCGGGGTCATAGAACTATATCCATTATGAAAAGTTATTTACTTGCCTAGAGAAACCCTTCCCTGCATGCACATCTTCACTTACTGCTGGCTAGGTTTCTTTGAACTCACTTGTATGCTTCGAGATCTCCTCGTCCGGCACTCTCTAGATGATATCGAACTTGCGCATCTGGTTTTGCATCCACAACTTCTTCAACGTCTACATCAACTCCATGTTACCGAATCTGTTGTGCAAGTTGCAGCAAGATGCCTCATGCACCAACTTCTCATGACATCATTTCATTGGTACAGTGGTCATGTACCATCTTGCATGGTGTTTATGGCTGACAGTAGCCTAGCATTTCAGTTCATGATGAGGCATATGTTTGGTTGGTCTTAGACAAGCGCTTGCTTCACATTTGCTAGGAACCACAACCAGCTTTCTGTGTTCCCACTATTAATGATTGTATAAGCCACTGGGAGTAACTAGTCGTTGGCGTCCGCGGTAACCGCCATCAATATGGTGTCCTTGTACTTCCCAGACATGAAAGAGCAATCCATCACCAACACATGCCAACAATACTTGAAGCCCTCTATAGTCGGTCTGAACGTCCAGAACACACGGTGCAGGATGAAACAATTCGGTCCCGCGTGGGGTGCGGTCTATCCACCTTATTGATGTATATCCTAGGATTTGCTTCAGCAATATGGTGAAACATTCTCGGGATAAAGTTTTAGGCCTCTTCGTACGTGACGTACATCATCTCTACCACTTCCCTCTTTGCTCACCATATCTTACTATAACTAACTAGATATCCCACCATATTAACCACATTCGCCATCAGCAGCTTCGATAAAACTATTACGTTTGCCATGACCAAGTGACTAATCAAGCTAGCCACATATGATGAGGCTTGCCCGGGTCTTCATTATCACAACAGTGTTATAATTACTGCCCCCAGAAAATACATCCACTTCCACGCCACAATCCTCACGAAAACTTAAGGCTTATCTTCTCTTGAATATCTTACATCACATACTACCGTAACAAACGAGGCTCGCTCATCAAATACTAGCATATTGTTCATCACATCTTTAATCACTATTATTACAAAAAATTAACAAACAATTCAAAATATTATTCTTCGTACTTACGATTATTTTTTAAATCAGTATTACTATATGATGTATGCTGTTTTCTACATGCAAACGTACTACTAGTTGTATTTACATTTCAATTCACGGAATAATAGTGTCATAGTAACATCTAAAACATGTATATGAGATAATTATTTTCTATATATAATTTTTCCACATCACTAATACTACTAGAAGCATGTCTAATGCTAATAATCATAAAATTTATACTCTATATACTAATACCATCATTCTATAACAATGCTTACTTTTTCACACCTTCCCACTGTTATTTACGTATGATTACAATTTTTGCACCTCACTAATTTTGCTACATACACATGGTTCGTACATGCATTTATTATATCAATTTCACTCTATTTTTAATGCACCAAATTTACGTTCTACTAATTATACTAATATTTTACTATTTGTATGAATACCATCTTTGTAATAACAATAATTAATTTTTCATATATTCCCATCATTATTTATGCCTCAATACTATTTCTGCACCTCACTGATTTCGTTAAATACACACGGTTCGTGAATGCATTTGTTATACCAATTTTTGTAATTTTTCAATGTAGCAATTTTGTTTACTACTCATTATAGTAATATTTTACTGTCCGTATGAATAACATCATTACAATACTAATAATTACTTATTCACACCTTCCCACTGTTATTTACGTATCAATACTATTTTTGCATCTCACTAATTTTGTTAAACACACACGATTCGTACATGCATTTCTTATACCAATTTTTAAGTAATTTTGAAATGTACCAATTTTGTCCACTAGTAATTATATTAATATTTTACACTACATACAAATACCATCATTATAATAACAATAATTACTTTTTCACACCTTCCCACCGTTATCTACACATCAATACTATTTTTGCACCTCACTAATTTCCTTAAATACACACGGTTCGTGCTTGCATTACTTATACCAATTTTTAAGTAATTTTTTCAATGTATCAACTTTGTCTGCTACTAATTATACTAATTTTTTCTTCTACGTAATAATACCATCATTATAATAGTAATAATTACTTTTTAACATATTTGCAACGTTATTTACGCATCAAGATTATTTTTCAACCTTACTAGTTTTGCAAAAGTTTCTATGTACCTAATGTTCACGCCATTGCAATACCAGCTAAAACATGTGTATCACATGTCCATTAAACATAAATAACACTATTTGCATAATTATTCTGCTAATCTACATTACTAACACACTCATTACCACTAAGTACATGCAACTTAACTGACAACACCGCTAAATAACAATTACACTAATTAAATGATAAATTACATAGAATGCAAGATAGAAACTAACCTTCTTCGAAGATTAACAATTTATGTATAACTTGCGAAGCTGCAGCTTTGTATGAGTTCCGAATAAATTACTCCAAAATCACATTCAAAATTTCTTTTTTTCCCTCTCCTTTTCCTCTCCTCTTCTTCCTCGAGTCACTGAATGCCTGCTACCAGACAAGGGAGGGCTTCCCGTTTTATTGGGGGAGTGCTCTCCCTTATCGCAATTGGCCCCAGGCAAGACGGTAACAAGACACGACACGACACGACGGCACGCGCGATGCGACACCCTACCGAGCATTCGGAGCGTGAAAGCTATCGCCCAACAGGCACTGACACCACAAGCATACCACGACAAAGGTGATGGGACGTTGCCGCGCTTGCCATGCGCGGGACCTCCAACACCACGCTCCCCAGGGCAGCAACGTGCTTGCCCCGGCCTGTTGTCACTCTTGGCTGAGCTCCCATGCTGACACGACCTTTCGAGGTACGCTATCATGGCAGGCGTGTCACACTGTCACTTGCCGCGCCTTACGCGCTCGGGCAGGAGCTAGATTTGTAAATTGGATGGCAAGGGGGCAAGTTTTTTTTTAAAAAAGTGACCAGCTGCGGTAAAAAAAAATCCATGTTTTCAGGCCCTTCAATTCCTCCCAGGAGCTTGACTCCGGCTGCCTTGCTCTTTCATGGGCTTGTGCAAGATCGGAGGCCATGTCTTTGCCTCCTGCGTCACTGCAGGGGCTTTGCTACCTTGTTTACTCGTCTGATAGATTGGCGAGTAAACTCACTTCGCCTGCTGGCCGGTAGCTACGTCGCAATGATGCTTGATGCAATTGACCAGAGCTAATATTGTGAGGAATGGTCAGTTTTGAACTGACCAGAGCTCACTGTCAAGTCTCATGCAACCATGCAAGCACGATGCGTATATTGTACATGCTGCTGGACAAAGTGGTCGGCCATTTGCATTTATCTTGAGGTGATTGCACGTGAGGTGCAGGAGGCTAGCTTTTTATTCCTTGACGTGAAGAGCTTCCTTTGGATTTCTTCACCTCTGAATCCTGATACGCCCCTCCGGCCTGCTGTGCCGATCTATCTCATTTCTCTGTTTCGCTACTGTAGGAGATAGGATGTGGCTTTGCCTTGCAAGTTTCAAGGTGTTTTTGCAGTTTCCACCTGCGTCCCAGTGTTCCTGCGTTCATTTATGATCGGTGTTCTTGGCAAAAGGAATTTTTGGTGATTTTGGCCCCGTCTTAATCTCACCAATTGTGGTGCGTTGGTCGTCGTCTGGACCATTCGATTATATTAATTCAGCTTTGTCCTATCTGGTGCATGTTTGCTGAATCCTCAAAACTGTATCGGCGGCAAGATGTACGCATATAATTGCATGAGAAACAGCATCTACTGCGCACATCGATCGCATCGTAAGAATACTTAAGAGTGCAGATTAAACATGTTGAGCGTTGTTGCTTATACCGAATGCAAGAGCGCGTAGAGCCGTAGAGGACAAGTTTTGACGAGGGACATGCAAAAGAAAGCGCCAGGTATCGTCAAGACGTCAACGGACTTTGGAGAAGAGATCTTCTGCCTACGCTAAATTTAATATAAATTATTTATTTTTTATCAAATACATCAGATTAGTTAGTATTTACTTATACTTTCTTTAATAACATAGTAGAAATACTCTTAATAAATTAATAACTAGATCTAATTTTTTACTAACTATTATATATTACTAGTATAATACACGATAAATTTTCTCTTAGACAATGATTTTATATGATTGCTCCAGCAATTATTGATGGCCCGGCTAGTACCAAGTTGATAATTTACAGTACGTATAGAAGATACTAGGGTGTATCAAGACAAATTCTCTCGTCTCAAATTCTTGTGGACGGTTCGAGCTGAACAATCAAATCGAGTGCGCCCGTGAAAGCTACAACTCACCTGTTTAGTAGTATCCCAATCATAGTTTACCGTACCGGCACCAGTCGATACATACTATTTCATCATCTAAGCTGATATAAAGTAGCTTTATTATACTGATCTTAATATTGGTTATATCAACTTCAATACAATACCAGTCGTACCGATAAATTAGACAATATCGTCTTGTTGAACTATACGTTATATTTGATAGCACTACTATGTGTTTTAAGTAATGTTATAACTAAAATTTAATGTACAAATAATTAAAATATATATACTTTATATATTATTATATTAAATTTGAAACGGTACGTTAGAATATATATATTATTATAAGAGCCAAATCGGTATTCGCTCTGTACGACATTGATAAGTTTAATCCCACTGCTGGTTGATAAGCCTTTCCAAGAAGAGTTCATGCCTGCCTGTGCTTCTCTAGGCCTGACAAGTACTAATGCAGATGTCAATCCATACGTGCATCCTTGGTCAGTAGCGATATCTCATCTACTATGCACTAATAACTAACTTTAGGAGAAGCTTAGGAGTACTATGTCACGCAAATATTTGAAGTATATATATATATATATATATATATATATATATATATATATATATATATATATATATATATATATATATAAGCAAAATGGGGCATCATGATTTCAAATGCACGAATTTAAGCTATATTCGAGTATATTTTTCAAAAAATTTAGTTTTAGAGTATATATCCATATATAACAATTCAATTGAAACACATACCTTTGAAAAAATATACTCGAATTCAAAGATGTTTAACGAGTTTGGATCACATGCTTTGTTGATTTATATATAAAATCAGCATATACCTACAACCAAACTATCATAAAAAAGGAAAACTCTAGTTTGAATTTCAATTCAAACTTGTTTAAACTAGTTAGTAAATTGGTTAAACTCAGCATCCTAAAAATTTCAAAAAATATCGAATAAAAATACATAGATGAAATATCCTTTTTGGATCATGGTGCTCAAGCACCATAGTACCCTAGGTAATTATAGTATATACATATTTCCCCTATATATTTTTATGCGATATTTTTTGAAATTTTTATGATGCTGAGTTTAACCAGTTTACTAACTAGTCAAACAAGTTTGAACTAAAATTCAAACTACAATTTCCTTTTTTGATGATAGTTTGATTGTAGGTATGTGCTGATTTTATATATAAATAAGCAAAATATTTGATCTAAACTCGTTCAAAATCTTCGAATTCGAGTATATTTTTTCAAAGATATGTGTTTCATTTGAATTATTATAGATGGGTATATACCTTAAAACTATATTTTTTTAAAAAATATAGTCGAATATGGTTTGAATTCGCGAATTTAAAAATCATATATTTAACTTTGAAGGCATGTACGGTAAATTGACGGCCGCACTACCAAGAGTTAGTAGGTACAAGACTCCATTATGGTAGCATGGTCCAGAGAACTGATCATTGGCAAGGCGCGCAGATGATCCCTGAGACTCCTCCTGGCACCAGATTTTGGGTTTATGGCTGGTTTAGGACAAATATTGCTTCTTTGGCACTATTGTCTCAGGTAAAGATAGCTCCTCACCGCAAGCCACAAAACGCTTAATGCCATCGTTAATTTGCACTCTTCCAATGTGCGGTTTGGTGCGTCCAACTAGTGGCAGTATCGTGTACATGCAAATGCCACTGTATATCTGTACATCTACTCCCAGCAACAACAAGATTGTGTTTTTAACGGGGGAATATTACTAAAGCAACAACATTTCTACCTGTTCCCGCCTTCCCGGTGTTCATCAAGCTTCGACACCTTGTTTCTAGATCATCGCAAAGCTTCAGCACCTTTTCATCTCCAAAGATACATGACAAAAAAAAAATACTATAACATCAGATGACTTGTAGTCATCCATAGCATGTTTCTCCATACGTGTAGACATGGATGCAATACAACTACGCCAATCCTTTCTCCTCTGTCCTCACCCTACCCTGGATAAAAGGAAGTTTTTAACCACAGAGCAGCGCAAAGGTCACAGCAACCAGCGCAGATGCCCAAAATCCACCAAAAAGATTGCCACAGTCCACATGGAGGCCAGCTTTGTCTTGTATACTAGCACTAGCAAGGCAGGGAACAGCAACCGGCCAGGTTTTTTTGCGCCCTAGCAGTATTTGGCCCCTGTTCAGTTTATCTTTTTATTTTTTGGATTTCTTCTAAATAAAACTATAAATTTACTCATGTTCTCAACTATAAAAGCACTGTAAGGCTTCACGTGTCAGCTTACGCGCTTTCCTACCACAGCAAGTCGTCGGCGCTGCAGCTCCCCTTACTGAACTCGGCAGGTACCTATCGATGTACTCGAGCTTGGCACGAAGGGGATTGCGGTGTCGGTGACCTGCTACGCTAAAGAAGTATGGTAGTTCATACATGTTTCTACATTCGAGAAAGATTAGATTTACAAGTTTATTTAAAAATATAAAATTTAAAAAATATATATGCAAATGGCTAAAATGGACCAAAGACAATATCCTCTCCACGGCTCCCCGGTCCCCCTCCTTGAATGCTCTCACTGGCTACACTACATCATGATTACATTGTCCACGGTTGTGACTTGTGATCAGTGCCTGGCTGCCTGCTGCTACGATCAGAACGCTATCCCTGTGGGAGAGAAGAGAGAACCATTACTCCTACAAGCAGGACAAAGGAGCGAGCAACTGTTTGAAATTTATCCGTTTCACCTTTCAAAATAGTCGCATACAGTACTACTTTACTGCGTGGCTGTGCACCGGGTCAACAGTGACAACCCAAAAGATACTGCAGCCGCTTGAGATATCGCAGGGGCTGCAGAGTGCGGAGAAGAGCTCATATCTATAGCTACGTACGTGTCTGGCAGCGTGCCTGGCGCTTGCACGCTGCGCGGCTTGCATGGCGCGAGAACGGAGGGGATGTGGCTGTTTGCGCGCGCACTGTGGCGCTGCCGCTGCGCCAGCGCCACCTGATCAGTGATCATAACCGGCGCGGCGTCCGACGGGCGAGACTGGACTCATGATGACCGGCGTACGTCCGGCCGAGGGGCCGCAGCGAAATCCCGTCCGGACCCGTGTTGACCTTCTGCCAAATGCCGACGTCGTGCGGTGGATTTGCGTGGAGTTCGCAGGCTTTTCCCTTGTGCCTTTTTGGACGCTTCGGCCATTAGTACCCCCGATCGGGCCAGCCAGACTTTTAGGTGGATATTTCGAAGGTGGTTGGAATCTAAAATTATCTTAAAAATTTGGATAAATTTTGAATGAAATACAAAAGCAAAAATTATAGTCCCGAATTTTTTGAACTGGGATTTTCATGATTTCGTCTAAAATTTCTGAAATCTCGGTAAATTTCAACCGAACGAAAAATAGTTCAAACGGCATCAAATATTTTTGAATTTTTTTTATGGTCCCGAGACATCACTAATGTTTTCATAAAAAATTCAGATAATTATCAAGCCTAAGGAACTTTTAAAAATTCTAACAGTGGTACTATCTTGATAAATGCTAACCAACAAATTTGAACCGAATGAAAAATGAAACAAACCACGTTACAAAATTTTGAAATTTTTTGAGGATGCTCCTGATGTATCAATAATATTTCCATAAAATCTTTAGATGATGATCAAGTTTCAAGAATTTTAAAAAATTCTGACAGTACTACTATCTTGATAAAAGCCCTACCAGTAAATTTCAACCGAATGAAAAATTATCTAATCCAAATTATAAAATTTTGAATTTTTTTTGTAGTCCTAATGCATCATAAATGTTTCTATAAAATTTTCAGACAATGATCAAACTTAAAGAATTTTCAATAATTTTGATAGTGCTACGTCGTGATAAAAACCTGACTATCGATACATAGATTTGCTTGAGCAACCAAAAAAGATTTAAATTTTTTGAAATTTTTATAGATGGGTGCTAAGGAAATGCTTGAGCTCTCATAAAAATTTTGGAACATGATCACACTCTAGTGAATTTATAAAATTCTTACAAAGGCACTATACCATTTATGTTCTTTCCGTTTTTTATTTTTGAAATATAACAAATGAAGTTCAATAATTACATAGATTTGATTAAACAAACAAAAAAAATTATATAATTGTATTGAGGCAATTCTTAATCTCTCATAAAAATTTTGGATTATGTTCACACTAGAGAATTTATAAAATTCTGACAAGACTACTGTCTTAGTTATGTTCAATCTGTTTTTGATTTTTTAAAGATAACAAATGATGTTCAATTATTTTAAAAAAATTTCTGTATGATTCTACACTACTAAAGATAGTACCATAATTTTCTCAGATCACGATCAAGCTTGTACAATTTTATAAAAATATGAGAGTATTTTTGCCAAAATTATAAAACGTATCAAAATTTTGGTTTGTTAACAAATTTTCATAGAAGATTACTTTCTTAAGGTTATTGGACCAAATCCGGTCAAAAAAGTCAAAAAAAACCCGAGATTTGGCAAAATCATGCCAATTTTTCTGAAATTACTGTAGTAATTTAATTTTTTCAATTTTTTTTTTTGCTCAGTCAGGATTTTATACCCCATCCTAGACCGAATCCAAAATCTCATAGAGATTTTCAAAATTTCGCCGAATTTTGAGACCTTGGTGCCAGTACATGCATGCATGGGTGTGTGCAACTGTGCCCGTTTTCATTTGGTTTTGCGGCCAGATCTTTGGTATTCGTTACAACTTTGAGTACCTGTCAATCTGTTAATTCCAGTCTTGCCTCGGGGAAGCCGAGCAGAGCGTGATGTTAAATTTCAGGTGGTAGAAAGGAGACAAATGCAGGTACAAATCATGCAAGATTGGCAGATTGCTAGTAGTACTCCGTATGGGCGTGGAGGAGAGTTTCAGGCGATGGTGACATGGCGACTGCAGACCGCGCTAGAACCGAAATGGGATGGGGACCAAAAATCATCGAAAAATCGAAAATAGTTAGAAATCGAATGAATTTTAAATTTAAACCGATTATCAAACAGTAAGTAGCGATTTTCGACTGATATCTGCCGAAAATCGGGAGATTGAAGGAATATTGGGTAAAAACTAGAAAAATTGGAAAACAATTGCAAAAAATGATGTAAAATTTGTAAAAATCTGTTAAAAGCCCAAAAAATCAAGAAAGTCACTGGGAATGTATAAAAAAATGAAAAAATAGGACAATTCCGACTTGACCTTTCATACAGTTTAGGACAATGTTAAGCCGTAAAGTACACATTTTGCAATAATAGAAAACTATGAAAATATAGTAAAAAAATATGAGAAAATTTCGGCATTACATTTGCTATAATTTAAACAAACTCAAATCGTAAAGTAGGCATTTAGCAATAATATGTCAACTAATAACATTTCAATTCAATACCACTGACAAGAATCCAACAAGTCCAATAACATGGCATATGGCATTTGAAATCAATATTTCTCACCGAAAATGGATGTTCGCACTCAGCATAATTTCATTAACCTTCCATTGTCGCACATAAGCCATGTTGGATCTATATGAACATTATGTTAGTAAAAAATCGAGTTGCAATGAAATGAAATATTACTTTTAGGGCTACGGGTAATATTGTTAGTTGTACACTTGTTTGGCCATGTTGTACTCCTCTGTGAACATCATTATCAGTCCTCATGTAGCTAGCAACTCTACCTTGTATTCATGCCAGCTTTGTCTTGTCTACGGGCTAGCCGTTTGCCACTGTTGGTACAACATAGCATAAAATTTACGATCTTGCCACTCATAGATCTATTGGGTGAGAGGTTGTGCACGAGCTTCTGGGATGGCGTAGTCGTAGTGGCTATACGAGTTATAGCCATAACTCTCTTGCGTCTCGACGACGCTGAACGAGCTGGAGTTATCCTGAGGTGTTTCATGGCTATGTGGATGCTGCCTTCCCTTGTCTACAGTAGTCATCCTTTGTGACTGTGGAGCATCAAAGTCTATGTCATGTGTGGCATGAGTGTACTGGGACTCCCCTGTAAATTCTATGGGACACTGTTCTTTTGAGTAAGAAGTGAGAGGGATGGAGCCACCGTCACTGAACTCACCGCCATCGCTGCCCATTTTGGGGCTACTTTCATTGGACTCTTGGTGCGGTGGGCTTCGACAGGCATCGGGAATACTATCAATCGAGTCATCACTCCCTACGTAATGTTCCCCTCAGTGGAAAGCTTCACCTTTCCTTTCGAGTGAGCTCTCATTTTTCGTTGCTCCCTCGTCGTCACTGCTTGGTTCTTTTTATGTCCCATAAGACTGTCACTCACTGTCTTGTCTGTCCATTCGGGAATGCTTACAGCCCCAGCATTCTATCGCAACGCAGCAGGGTCAACCGCGTCTGTCACAAAGTGTGATGGAAGGGGGTATCACTCTTAGTCTGAAAGCATCTAGGCCCCTAATTCGATTTGATTTTGGTAATTCATGACAATTGTATTTAAAGGACTAACATTTTTAATTTGAGCATTTTGAAGTTAGGTTGGTCCGAGATTAGATGAACATGGGAGCATGAAAGTGGTGAAAAAGAAAAGTGAGCGCTCAAGACAAGATGACTAAGGTATAAAATTTAAGGATCTTTCATAGTATTTTTGTCGATCTCGGAGTTTGGAGTAAAAAGATCGGGTTAATAGGATAAATGTCGTACTATCAAGAGAGATTAATGACAAATAATTTAAATTTGAATTAAGTGTCATATGGCTCACATCTTGATAAAAGAATCGTTGATCGTTGCATTCGGATTTGTGCTTCAAAGCAAAAGAGTGCTTTCTCAGTAAAACCGGTACTACCGTAGTCATAATGCCGGTAGTACCGCATACTCGGAAGTACCACAATTTGTTAAGCGGTGCATTTTTTCCAGAGAAGCTTCTTTCTGATTTCTTCCTGGATTTTTAAAGCTGGAGCTACCAAAGTTAAAACTGCGGTACTATCGCATGTGCGGAGGTACCGATCTGATGCCCGGTAATCTTTTTCCAAAAAGAACTGTTTTGAGCATTTGGTCCTGGCGCGGTACTACTGTGGGCTAAAACTCGATAGTACCGGGATTTGTATGGCGGTACTCTTTTTCCAGAACGAGTCATTTTTTGGCAAATCTCTCCAGAAAAGTCGGTATGGCGGTAGTACGAACCTCCTCCAACAGCTCCTTCCCACCGCATTAAATGCTCAGAACCGACAGTTGGGATAGGGCCGGCACTACTAGGCTTTGCATGCCGGTAGTACCGGATTTCCTAATTTTCTTAGGATCTCACTTCCAATGGTTGGAATAGTAGGTGGGGGTTATAAATACCCCCACATCTACTCATTAGAAGCTCTTGGTGACTCATTGAACACATATTGAGCTCTAGCAAAGTCTTTCTACTCACAAGTGCATTAAATTCTCATTTTGAGTGAGTAAGAAGTATTCAAGTGTTGCATATAGATTTGAGCTATTTAGACACTTGATTCATCTTGAAGCAAGCGTCATTACTCTATTCTCTTGGAGTTTGCCTCCTCCTAGATGGCTTGAAGGTGTTTGTGCGCGGTGAGCTTCTCGACGAAGATTGTGAGAAGCACCGGCGAGTTGTGAAGGCCGGAGTTCACCTACCCAGAGCTGGGAAGAACTACCTTGGCGATAGAGGAAGGATCCAGCGGGTGGAGCCGACTTGAAGTTGTTCAAGTCACCTCAACGTGGATTAGAGGAGATCGGCAAGTCTCCGAGACCACGAGATAAAAATCTTGTTTCTTGCTCTCTTGTGTTTTACATTTACAATTCTTGTGCTAAATTCATTCTTATAGTTTTTAGTATACATATTTGTACTAAGATTCTCTTCTTATTCATACTTGATTTATTAGAGTGCTTGATAATCACTAGAGAACTTAGTTGTAAAATTGTAGCAAAATGCAATTTTTGCTTAGTGATTTGATTAATTGAATTTAGGATAGAAATAGAAACCTCGTATTCACCCTCCTCTAGTCGGTTATCCTTGATACTACAAGTGGTATCAGAGTTTGGACTCTCTTTTAGGGCTTTACCGTCTAGAGAGTAAGGATGGCTAGCAATGAGGTGTCAATAGACAAGACGTCATTTTTCGATGGTACAAATTATGCATATTAGAAAATTCGCATGGCCGTTTATCTAAAGGTCATGAGCCCAAGTATATGGAGAATTGTAATTGAGTGTTTCACTCTGGTCTGCCATCTGCTAATACAAAAAATAAGAAGTCATTATGCATATAGTTTTATATTCTTATCAATCTTATCCATATGTATAAACAAACTTCTTCATACAAGTTACAACAAGAATTTTATGCCATAATTCAAGTTTCCTTCATTAATAGAGAGTAGATACATAGAAAGAATTACCCAAAATTCTAACTTGAATTCCTCATTTCCAATATTGAGAACATCTACCAACTAAAGGTTTGATAAAAAAGAATTATTTGTATTCACGTAATCATAAGCCATAACTTCACTACCAAAAAAAAATATATACAAATCGAATCGTAATACAAGATAGTAGTTATGCATCCATCATTATGTATAGCAACTATCTCAGGGCACATAATTTATTCAAACAATAGATGATTAATTAGCTTTTTTGCGAAGTGTCAGTTTTGAGTAAATGACCAACTACTTTATTACTACTTATAAATATGGCATACTAAATATTCAATAATTAATTAGTCTAGACCTGCAAGTTCTTTCCTTTCCTTAGGTTTATAATTCGTGATAGCTATTTGCAAGTACTCCTACTGTTTCCTAAACTATATTGTAATATTTCGTGGTAGCTATTTGCAAGTTCATTTTTCCTATTGTAATAAGAAGATTACATACATTTTTTTCACCTAAGATCTTGAAAAAAATCTACTATTTTTTAAGGAAAATACGTGATACCAACAAATACATCGAATATCGGTACATAGACAACGAAAATCGGTACATGCACAACGAAAATCGAACGATTTTCTAGAAAAAATCGAATGATTTTAACGAAAATCGACATGGCTTTCGGTTCTGCACCAGTCGGACGATTTTCAGTGTGAGGGGAGCAATTATTGGCACATACTGAGTGAAAATCGAGAGTTTCGCGGCAATACAATGGCTGGCGGCGGCTGGATCTGGCGGACGGCGGCGACGAAGTGGAGAGGGGAACGAGAGGAGTGTCGGGTGCTGGCTAGATGGAAATAATGGTGTTCGGAGGCTCCTAGAATCGCGTTAATAGCACCTCCTTTTCAATTGGGCCAGATCGGTCCATTGGGCCAAATAGTACTGGGTTCAGCCTGTTACTGTTTTAATTTATTTTTTGCCCTTTTTAATTCTCTAAATTAGGTTTTGGCTCACAAACGTCTCATAAATTCGTTTTTTCATCAAATTTTGATGTCAGAGGTCACAAAGCTATTAGTAGTAATTTTAGGGAACTTTTTGATAATTTTTTCTAAATTTTCTAAATTTTTTGAATTTGAATTTTACTGATTTGCCGACTGGTTTGTTTTATGGAGCGGGCTCGATACAGCCAATTTGAAAATCGACGATTTTTCAAACCTTGGTGGTCCATCGACTACAAGGTCTAGCTCGTTTCGGTCAGCTTGGCCCATCCATGTTCTCCTCTCTGTTGGGAAACCCTAATAGCCCATTGAAGGCCCATGTGGTCCCTTAGCCAAAACCCTAGATGAGCGCTATAAAAGGAGGAGGGGTCCCCCCCTAATGTACATGCAATCATTAGCAATAAAGAATTCCCGCTGTTGCTCTTCCTAAACACGTGTCTCTCTCTCTTTCTGTTCTCCAATTCAGATCTGTTCGGGAACCCCGGACTATTCGATAGCGAGGTTCCTTAACACGTTATCAGCACGAATTGCTCTACGGAGATCAGAATTGAAAAGGTGAGAAGAGGTGAGAATCGGTGATTGTTTCTAATCGCTGTCGTTCTTATGCATGCATCTACCTTTTGTATCTCATATTGTTTATCGCGTGGCATGAAGCTACGCGGATATGGCTTGAAGCTACAGTACAAGACTATTTTTACAATTGAATTTACTGTGCATGCAAGAAAACAAAAATCACTGTTGCTTCGGCCTGCGCGCATGCAGCGTGCTGCCATTGCCTCGGTTTGCGCGCCCACCGTACGTCGCCGCTCTGGCTCGCAGCCACCGCGCGCCGCATTGCCGCCACCACCGGCCGCGCGCCATAGCGCTCTCGTCGGCGCTTGAAGCGCCATCGCCGCGCCCGCCACGCCGACGGAAGAAGAAGCGGCGGTGCGGCACCGCCACCGCCGCACGGCGCCACCTTGCCCTCGGTCGCGCCGTCGCCTCGGCCTCGTGGCTCGCAGCCGCCGGCGACCAGCCAAGCACCGCCACCCACTGTTTCCGCCAGAGCGCTGAAGCACCGCGATGCACCACCTGTGCTCGGCCTCCGCAGATGTCGCAGCCACGCCGGCCTCGCTTCAGCGCCGCCGGCTCTCCGCTGGCGCCGCCGCCGGCCACGGCTTGCGCCGCTTCGGCAACAGCGCCATCACGGCTCAAGACGCAATTGCCGTTGCCCGACGCCATGGTCAACCACGCGCACCGGCTCCACGCCCGCCGCCTCGCGCCGAGGCAAGCGCCACGCCGTCGGCTCGGCCGGCCGACGCCGCCGGCCGTCACACACGCCGCCGTTGCGTTATCGCATCGCAACGCCATCGCCGTCGGCCTCGCAGCCGCCGCCCGCCGTTGGTCGCCGCCGCCGCACCGACCGCCGGCTTGAAGCTCCACCGCAAGCACGAGCGCCACGCCCCTCGGCCTCGGTCGCGCCGCGCCACCCGCCCTTCGGTTGCATACGCGCGCTGCTCGCTCACCGGCCGCCGCCCAGAATCGTGTTTTGCCTCGGCTGGCCGCCGCCACCACCCAGTGCAAAAGAAGAGGAAGAAGCGGGCGCACGGGAAACGAAGCATATGGCGACGGCAGATGAGGCGGCTAGGGGAAACCCTAGCCGCACATGTCTTTGGGCCGGGAAGGGGCAAGGCCCAGCCGGCCGTTCGGCGGGAAAAGGAAAAGAAAAAAAAGGAAAGAAAAAGAAAAAGGAAAGAGAAGAAAAGAGAAAAAAAATTGCAGAAAATTTTGAAAAAATTGCCAGAAAATCAAGAAGATTTTTGGCTCTGTTTTTTTATTTTTGTTGCTTTATTTTTCTGTTTATGAATTTTCTTTATGAATTTTGAATCTATTGCTTTATTTAAGATATTGCAATGCATAGCAATTTATTTTCTGCACTTTATTTCTTTTGCAACCATTTTCTATCAGATTACACGCAGTAGTCTAAACCAGAATTTTGAAATCATGCAGATGTCTGGCATTGTGAATCGTGAGTTTGAAGAACTGGCCCCGCACGGTCAGAACTACCTCACTTGGGCATCGGACGTAAAGATTGTTCTTGGGGCAAGAAGCTCCGCTCAGCGATTGGTCTAGGGTCCTCGCAGACGCAAAACCTACCACGAGCGTAATGATCAAGCTTTGCATTTTCTCGAGCACCACCTCTCACCACTCAAGAATGAATATATGGTGAGGAGAGTGCACTTGAGCTTTGGACCGCACTTGAAGCGGTTCGAAAAGCTCAAGTACACCATCTTGTCCCAAGCACGCAAGATTGGATGCGCTGAGGTTTGCGGACTTCGAGCGATGGCGAGTACAATTACGCCTTGCACGAATTTGTACCAATCTCTCTACGTGGCAAGAAGGTCACCGATGAAGAGAAGATTGAGAAAACTCTCTACCTTCCACCCTAATGCTATCCAGTGCACGCGCTATCGTCGGGACGCATACAAGGAGTATAGCGAATCGATTGATGTAATGCAAGTTGCGGAATTGCAAGACGATGTTCTACGCAAGAACTATGTCTCGCACCACCGACGAGGCAATCGCACGTAAGTCAATGCCAATAGCTACAAGGTGAGAAAGCCCACTCATAGAAAGAAGGGCAAGCGGGGTGGAAAAGAGAGACCCGTGCCAAAGGAAAGTCCAAAGCCCCGTGAAGAGGGATGACAAAGAAAGACGCACGCCAAGCCGTATGGACAGCAGAACCGGCGTGCTTCAAGTGTGGTACTTGGGACATTGGTCGAAGATATGTCGAGAATCCAAAGAAGCGATCAACGATATCGTGCTAAGAAGAAGGCAAAGGAAAACGCCCCCGCAGAGGCGCACTTCGCCAACATCGGTGATGAAGATGCCATGGATGTAGATACCCCTCTTACCTCATCCTCACAGAATAGCCTGGACATCGATGCTGCAGCCATTATTATGGCAAATGAAGAGAAAACTTCTGCAGATGACATAGAAGCAGAAATTAATGCATATTTTACAGATTCTGTTTAATGCATTTCTTTTAGATTATGGTTGTTAGCTTTTTTTCTTTGAATAATGAATTGTAAGCTCTAGAAGAGCATACTTCTTTCATGAATAAATACACAATTTATTCTTTATTCCAGTATTCTTCAATTTTGCAAGAAATATTTGGACTGTTTTGCCTCTATCTGATTAGAATTATATTTCTTTTATCTAGAAATCGTGTAGCGCCCAAATGGAAGAGATATGCATTGTTGACAGTGGCACAACAAATACCATCTTAAGAGAGTCTAAGTATTTCCAGTCGATCACGAAGAACGCTGGAAAGATTACTACGATCGCAGGAAGCGACTCATATGTAATCGGCTCAGGAAGAGCCACTATTATATTGCCTATGGGTACAACTTTGGTAATTGAGGAAGCCCTTTTGTACCTTGAATCAACGCGCACTCTCTTAAGCTTTAAAGACATCCGCGCCAATGGTTTTCACGTAGAAACCAATGAAGAAAATGGCAAAGAATACTTGTGCATTGTGAAGCACGCGGTATGTGGAAAAATGGTATTAGAAAAATGTCCTCATATGAATCAGGGTTGTACTACACGAATATTCATGCACCCGAAGTGTATACTTCCTTGAAGACTGTTTTTAGAAGCTCTGAGTTATTTTCTTTATGGCATGGTAGATTAGGTCATCCTAGTCTTAGAATGATGAGAAATATAGTGAACAACTCACAAGGTCATGGCATTAATGTTAAAAATTTCCCGAATCATGAAGATTTTGTGTGCCTGCATGTGCCACCGGAATTAATAACTAGACCCTCTGTCATGAAAGTGCAAAGTGAAATCCTGCATTCCCTGAACGCATCCGGGGGATATTTGCGGTCCGATTCACCCTGCCGTCGGTCGCTTCGATACTTTATGGTGCTCATCGATGCTTCCTCGAAATGGTCGCATGTATGCTTGTTGTCAACAAGAAACCATGATTTTGCAAAGTCGATCTTGCGATCATAAGAATTAAGAATGATTTCCGATCATCGCGTGAAGTCCATTAGAATGGACAATGCCGAGAATTTACTTCAAAGGCATTTGATGATTATTGCACAAAGAACAGGATAGCAGCTTGAGCACTCATCCGCACGCCGACACGCAGAATGGACTAGCGTAAGCACTAATAAAGAGGATTAAGTTCATTGCCGACCGCTTTTGCGAGTTGTAACTTGCCCAACACTTGTTGGGGACACGCGATCTGCACGCAGCAGCAGTATCAATTTTAGACCGTCGGCCTACAACATCCATTCTCCTATGCAGCTTGTGCATGGGATCATCCCGAAGATCTCCCATCTTAGAAAATTTGGGTGTATGGTATATGTACATATACCACCCCCTCAGCGGACTACAATGGGCCCTCTCCGCAAGTCTGGGATATACGTTGGTTATGAGAGTGCATCCATAATCAGGTATTTGGAACCCATGACTGGAGATTTGCATACAACCCGATTCGTTGATTGCATCTTTGACGAGGATCGTTTCCCGTCATTAGGGGGAGGAAATCAACCTTTGGGTAAAAATGCCGGGAAATCATATGGCATTCCACTGGGATCCCCGCACATGACCCCCGAACTAATGAAGCAAATCAAGAAGTCCAGAAGATAATTGATTTGCAGAATTTAGCAAATGAACCGCTGATCATTTTGTGATCTCAAGGGCGTGGTTAAGTTGCATGTACCGCAAGGAATGCACCGAGAGGGTGGAAATACCAAAGAAAATAGAAGGTATCCTCACTGCTCAGAGGCCTCAAAGAAAAGGGCAGGAAACTGCTCCTCAAACCCAAAGTACCCGGAGACGTCTGAGAAAATCAAGCGAGAGGACTTACCACAACCAATCACGAAAATGCCCCAAGGAAAGAAGGGGAGCCAGCTTGAGACTGACACCGAAAGAAGCCAACGGAAAAGGCAATTCGGACTTGAATCTTCCATCAAGGAAGCCACGGAAATAATGTGTGCGCACACATAGGCGATGAAAAGCTAAAGGAACTTGCTCTGCGATAGGGAAAAGCAAATAAGAGCAAGTAGAAGTGCATGAAGCACCCCATGAAGAAATGGTCATAAACTTTGTAATAACAGGAGAATCCCTGAATAGAGCAACAGCCAACGTTGATGCATACTTTGCAAAGAAGATTGACTCAATCATTGACCATGATCCCGAGCCCGCATCTCTCGCAGAGTGCAAGAAAAGGCTAGATTGGGAAGAATGGAAAAGGCAATCATCTGCGAGTTAGTCTCTCCAACAAGAGAGAGGTGTTTGTTCAGATGCCGCACACCTCCCCATATAAACCCCGTAGGTCACAAATGGGTCTTTGTTCTAAGAGAAATGAAAACAACGGTTGTAAGGTACAAAGCAAGGCTTGTAGCTCAAGGTTTCACTCAACGTCCGGAGTTGATTATGAAGAAACCTATTCTCCGGCCATGGGAGGAATTACCTTTAGATATTTGATCTCAATGGCGATCAACTTGAAGTTGAGAATGAAGCTAATGGATGTTGTCACACTATTTGTATGGAAACTTGGATTCGGAGATATACATGAAAGTACCTAAGGAATTCCTATCCCAACCAAGACGGAGCAAATAGAAACACAGTATAGTGTGAAATTGGAGAAATCACCGTATGGATCAAGCGATCAGAAGAATGTGGTACAATCGCTGAATGACTTTCTCTGCAAAAAGGCTACACAAACAAATAAGATTGTCCATATGTGTTTATACAATGATCCCGAATGGATTCAGATAATCTCCGTCTATGTAGATGACTTGAACATCATAGGGACGGATGAAGAAATTGAAGAGGTATGCTCATACTTGAAGTCCGAGTTTGAAATGAAAGATTTGGGTAAAACCAAGTTTTGTTTAGGCTTGCACTTAAACATGTCCAAGGAGGAATCTTGGTACATCAATCAACCTACACACGTAAAGTGTTGGAAAGGTTTGGATTTGAAAAAGCATATCCTGCGAAGACTCCAATGGTGGGAAGGTCACTCCAAGCGCACCTAGACCCATACTGCACCTAGAAAAGAGGGGAGGAAGTCCCGGGAGCAGAATTCCCATATCCGAGTGCAATTGGAGCGCTCATGTACCTTGCAAATAGCACTAGACCGGACATTGCGTTATTTGTGAATTTGCTAGCTCGGACAAATCTGCTCAGTAACCCACCAAAAGGCATTGAAAGGGATCAAGGACATCTTCTCGTTACCTCCAAGGAAGCAAAGACCTCGGCCTGCTTTTTCGAAGAAACAATGAATTGAATTTGGTTGGCTACGCCGATCTCGGGTACTTATCAAACCCGATACGGGCAAGTCCCAAACCGGCTATGTTTTCCTATGTGGAGGAACAAGCAATTTCTTGGAAGTCGTCTAAATGGACTCTTGTCTCGACGTCGACAAACCACTCGAAATCATCGCTTTGTATGAAGCATCTCGTGAATGTGCATGGCTCGGAAGAATGGTTCACCACATCCGTAAGTCATGTGGTTTGAACATTGAGCAAACTCCCACGATAATTTATAAAGATAATGCGACTTGTGTTGCCCAAGCACAAATGGGTTATGTGAAGAGCAATCTCACGAAGCATATCAACCCCAAGTTCTTCTATGCCCACGAATTGCATAAGATGAACGAGATCAAGATATTGCATACTAAGTCATGTGAAAATCTTGCAGATTTGTTCACTAAATCACTCCCAAAGATCTACCTTTGAAAGGTGCGTGAAAGGAATTGGGATGATGAGACTTAGAGAAGTGCAGATTTCATGGTGAGATATGTCACATACTCCCACATGAATCTCGAGCATGAATTATGAATACCCAACATAAATCTCGAAGATTAGCAATTGAAGTTGGGTGAATTGTACTCTTTTCCTTAGCAAGTTTTTCATGAAGTTTTCTTGCATAAAGTTTTTAACGAGGCAATTCGTGCAACATTGTAAAGCGTATGCTATGTACTCTTTCTCCAAGTATTTTTTTCACTGGGTTTTTCTGGAGTTTTAACGAGGCATATGCATCTCGCGGCAAAGGGCCCAAGGGGGAGTGTTGGGAAACCCTAATAGCCCATTGAATGCCCATGTGGTCCCTTAGCCAAAACCCTAAATGAGCGCTATAAAAGGAGGAGAGGTCCCCCCTAATGTACATACAATCATTAGCAATAAAGAATTCCCGCTGTTGCTCTTTCTAAACACGTGTCTCTCTCTCTTTCTGTTCTCCAATTCAGATCTGTTCGAGAACCCCGGACTATTCGATAGCGAGGTTCCTTAACACTCTCCTCTACACTCTAGCTTGCCTGCCTTTCTTTTATCTTTTCTTGTCGAACTGGTCTACTAGAGCTTACTTTGATGCGATGGTATTTGAGGCGATTTCCTGATAGGCCCACGGACACAGGCACGGTCCTTTCAAAAGAAACAAAGTTAGCACAAGACCACAAGCACAGAACTTAAGCAATGTTGTTGTTTTTCTGACAGACGATTAAGCAAAGACACGGTGACGACCCAAATGGGACTACATCTGGGAAAGGCTGAAATCCGGCTGAAAGTTAAAGATCAAATTTCAAATTCGGAATTTTTTAGCCAGCAAAACTAAAATTTTAACCAAATCATCGAAATTTCGGCCCTTTGCAATCCCTTGTGAATAGTCTCCCAAGGCTATGAAAAATTAGAAAAAATCATGCAAACATTTATCTATATTTCCTATATGTTTGAATGCAAAATACTAAGTATTTACACATAAAATACTAGTTAAAATCCTATTGCTATTGATTAACCAATCTCGTGCTATGGGGGGCTTGAGTTTGGGCGTAGGATGAGTAAGTAGTAGTTAGGTGCTGTGATTACACTATCGTTTTTCATTGATGTATTGTTAAGTTAATGTCATACATGTATTTGGATAGCATGTAGTAGCAGCATCATAATGTTCGGTGTTCTTTTTTCTTTTGTAAGGTTTATCTTTAGTTGAGGCATTGAGGGTATTAGCATTAGTTACCCTCTCATTGACCCGTGGTTTATTAATGATGAATTGATGGTGATAATGATGGTTGCATTAGTTTTCACCTACTCTTTCCTATCTCTTTTGAGGGAATAAAACCTAAAGACGATCAATGTTGTAGGGATGAGTATATATTGTTCAGTCTCTCTATAGTGCAGTGTAGTGTAGTCTAAGAATCTAAACTTCTTTACTGACTTCTCTTTAGTCGAAAATTTGTGATCATCTTAGTAAAAAAAAACCAAAATCTCGTCGAAATACACCTAAATCTTGCCGAAATACATTCTTAACTATATTTGTTCAATGATCATCACATGGGAAATATTTCCACACGATTTGCTTCAAATAGAAAAGAAAATTTTTAGACCAGACTAATCCAAAGTCCTAACCAATATTACCAACATCCTTCTGTATCCATAGTTAGATTTTGATTTGGTATGTTTTTATGAATCTTTTACATTGGAGACTGAATTAGCTGATGGTCATACCGGTCAACTCGTCTTGCTATGCTAGGCCTACAATTCTTGGAAGTCACTGCTTTCTAGGGTTACATAATTTGTATATATTTTTTTGCAAAATTTTCACATGTATTCCTTATAAAAGGCATTACAATTCACCACAAAAATTGATGCAAAATCTGGTCCAAAAATCATGAAAACTAGTCGAATTTGTGATCATCTCGATCCAAAAGGCCGAAATTCACCGAAATCACTGTAGCAATTAAAAAAATTAATCCGCCAATATTTGAAATCTCTGTGAGATTTTGAACCATGGTACCCTAATCATGTGCAAGTAACCGTGCATCCCTTTCGCTAGACGGAAGTACGAAGCAAAGCACGTCGGGGAAAGGGAGATCAACTCTTTTCTTACCTATTTGATTTTTTTTTTCAAATATAACTTCCATACGAACGTAAATATAAAAATAGCCTTCTCTAACTGCGGAAGTACTGACAAGTAACACGAGTCATCTTTCGCACTCGATCGCCATGGCAGGTCCTACTTCCACCCATGAGCTGGACTTGGCCGTGGCAGTAGGCTTGCCAAGTTGCCTACCGCGGTAGCAGCCTTACTCGAGCACAGTAGGTTCATGCTGCTCTGCCCTAGCTCGGTAGTATATGCCACAGGTGACGACGTTTTACGGTGGGGAGGAAGCTAGTTTCGTAATTGCATTCTCACAGAAAGTAGATTTGGTAAAAAATGCGAGGAGACGAAAAGCATTGGCTTCGGAAAAAGGGCGACTCATATACAGACCAGTAGTGGGTGTCTGGGTGATGCTATCAAAACAGGATAAGGTACAGGAGATCGGTGGTACATGGCCTGACGGCGGGGCGTTCAGTGCACCGCGGCGCGCACGGCACGGATGCTGGGCGTCCGACTGCCCGCGGGTCGGTAAATCTGGGCCGCGCTGACCCGAACTTGTGCTGGCACGCGCGACGCCACGGGGCATACACGGCGGATGGGGGCGGTGGCACGGTGCGAATCCAGGAATCGACGGCACGGTACCGGCAGCGGAGCGGCTGGCTGATGCGGGATAACTACGGCGGGGTCAGCGAGGCTTTGGCACTTCCGCATCGTGGCGGCCAGTGTTTTGGATTTCGGTTTCGGATAAAATACTGTTCATGTCCGGAAAATGAAATTTCGGCGAAATTCGGTAATTTCGGACAAATCTCGTCCGGAAATTCAAATCCAAATTTTGAATCCGGTTTTTTCTACGGAAAATGCCGAATTTCGAGAATTGGCGAGATCTCGCCGAGAAATGGCGAAATTTCGCCGATTGACAAGCCCAAAATTGGTCCAAAAGATGGAGAAAAATTTCAATTCTTTTTAGAGAGTTCGACGATTATTAATGTTGTCATAAAATTTCAGATTTTTTGAATCATGTAAATTTTTTAAAATTGAAACATTGGTACTGTCGTAATGAAACGCCACGCAATTTTGAACTGAATGAAAATGGGACAAAGCATGTTATAAATATTTGAAATTTTAATAGCATGATTCGACATGTGAATAATATTGCCATAAAATTTTCAAGAGTTATCAAGCTCGAGGAATTTTTAAAATTGGGAATTCGTATACGTATGTGAAGTATGAAATTTCTAAGATTTTGACCGAAAATCAAGATTGAGAGTCACAATTGAAACAATTAATGTATATTGGCATGACAATTATTAAGAATGTAATAAAATCGATACACACAACAAGTCTTCACATATTTGCATATGACAACTAAATTAATGTATGTTTGCATCACATACCTATGAGTAGTAAAGCGCTCTTGGTGCAAACTCCACCTCCGCGTTGTCGACAATGATCTCGTGATACCTCAATGAAGTGTGAAGGAACTTCAATATTGACGATGTATTAAAGCATCCGACAATAGGTCCTTCAACGCATCCCACGCCTCCTCATCTGCGCCACATCCGTAAGCCTGCAAAGAAATCAAGATAATCTTACATTTAAGGAAATGTGACAATGTTGTAAGATTTGGCAGCTCGTTAGGCCATCTCCAGCAGCTGCCCCTAATCCGATCCCTACATCCACATATACTGTAATTCCCTTATGGCAAAGTTATGGAGGGTGTAATTCAAAGATGTTTTAATTATGTACTAACTTATATGTTATATATGTTGTAATAGGAATCTTTAAATGAAGAAGTTTATGACTCGTGACCTACTAATCTTATTGTATATGGAAATCTTATTGTATATTGAAATCTTATTCATATGACCTACATTGATCCTACTTGTGTTTTGAAAAGGTTTTATCAAAATATCACATTTAGGGGGAGTCAAGTTTGCTACATGTGCAAATTTCGTCCCTGTTTCTTCTATATGTTTTCTTGAAAAGGTTAATCGAAAATGTCTTATAACCAGTTAGAATTAAATTTCTCATAATTCTACGCCGGACCACTTGAATTCTTTGTCCAGAAGTTTTTACTTCTACGCCGGACTAGTTAGCGATACTAGTCAGTTCACGTCGGACTAGTTAACGATACTAGTCAGTTCACGCTGGACTACTTACAAGTGGTCCGGCGTGAACGAGAGTTCACGCCGGACCACTTGGAAGTGGTCCGGCGTGAACGAAGTATACCGACCACTTCCAAGTGGTCCGCGTGAACGATGTTTATCCTATTTCTGATTTTTATTTTTAAAACATAACAAATGATGTTAAAATATTTTCATAAATTTTATGTATTATCCTACATATCTTATGATACTCCCATAAATTTTTCATAGCATGAAAATGCATTCTCAATTTTTTAAAATTCAAAGAGTGTTTCTGCCGAAATGCCAAAAAGTCTAAAAAATAAACTTTTTCGAAACATTATCATTGAAGATCACTTCCTGAGAACTTATTGATATAATTCCGGTCAGATCCGGCCAAAAAAATTCAAATTCCGGTTTAAAATTCCAAAATCTCGGCGGTTTTTGCCGAAATTCATTAAAAATAAAAATCCAAATATATCTGTAGCAATTTCAAATTTTTTTCGGATTTTTACATCCGGCCGGTCTATGCAAACTCGCTGGGGTCCGAAATCCGAGATTTCGGCGAGATTTCGCCGAATTTCGGCGGTTTTTGTAACCTTGGTGGCGGCCACTGAGCCGAGCCGAGCCGAGCTCTGTGCCGCTGTGCGGGAGAGCTGGACCTCTGACGACAATTTTGAGGCACCGGGCCAGATCGTTCCGGTCATATAGATGTTTGCCAGCAGCCTTCGGCCGGGCGCCCGGGACTTGATTGCACTTGCCTTTGGGCCGCTTTCCAGTCGAGTTGTCGAGATGACCGAACTGACTGAATGGGCTATGGCGTATAGAGCAGCGACCAGACAAGTACACTCGGCAAGCTGGTGAGTGTTGACGCGGGCGCCTCAACAGCGGCTGCCGAGTTGTGAATTTGTGACTGCACAGAGTGGGCCATGCAGGTCCAATTTCATAGCATTTTGGTTTCTTCCTGCCATGTTTAATCTGAGCTGCCAATTCTATTACTACTAACCCGTTCCGGTTCTTCTCTCCTGCTTATTTTGTGTTTATGTGCGTTGCAGGTGGAAGTAATTGTTGGTTCCCCAAGTAGCGGTACTTCCAGACAATTATGGAGCAATACTACGTAGCAACAACCAGAAAGAGTTACTGTCCAGTCTGTGTTAGCATCTAAAGTGGCACACTGACACCTCCCTTGGCATTTACATGGCCAGATGGCTGGAACAGGTCAGACGGATCTGTAACCCTGGCCATGCAATACAACAACCGCAATTGAGCACTTGAGCGTTTTCTCTAGGCACTATATGGCATTCAATCCTTTAATTATCGTAAAGTTACCAGATGATCTTTTAGGAGGAGGATTTAAGGAAGAGTGGTTGGTGCTTCACTGCACTTTACTTGAGACTACGATGCTGTGTTGTACTACCTGTACACAGAGCTTCGTATCATCAAGAGCGCTGTGCTTATGCCCTGCAGTGACGCCCACTTTTAAATGCAACCGTAACATATTTGCCGCCTCCTCCGCTTTAGCCCAAGGCCCCTCTGGATTAATACCATTTGATTGGTCATTTTCAGATAGGTGGCAAGTGAACCAATACTCCTATAAAATCTTGTCTGAAATGACGTAGTAATCAATGTGCTTACTCACTAACCGCATGAACTGTTTGGTCAGAACAAAACACGATTATTCAGTGCAAGCTGATGTGAATAATACAAGGCTCATCCTCTCTTCCAGTGATATTGATCCGGGCAGTAAGTACCAGTGCTAGACCGCTAGTACTAAATACTCTAACTCATCTCCGGTTGGCAATTGTTAGGCAGAGGACACGATTTAATTCCGTGTGCTGCAGACGTGGAACATGGCAATCAGAACAGCCTGCGAAGCGAAGGTCATCACATCTGGCGAGCAGAGCTGCTGTTTCTTCGCAACAATGCATTGAAGCGAGAAGGTTGGCGCGCGCAGGGTGCGGTTTAATCGCCGGCCTGACACCACTCCCTCCCTCTTATCGCTGCACACATCTGTCTCCAATTACTCGTGCATTTATATGGTTTAAAAGCGAATTAATCGGCAATAGGACTTCCTTTGAATGATCCTAACCACCGAGCATCTTCCTACTCGCCATCGCTGACTGGAGAGTGTTTATTCACTTGAAAAACATGTGAGACAGCTGGCCTAGCTGAAGGAAAGCAAAATCTACTGCTTCTGATACTTAGGGCCTGTTTGGTACGGCTCCAACTCCATCAGATTTATGGATCTGGTGGAGTTGGGTATTTGTAGCTCTACAGATCCGTGAAGCTGGATCTGTGGGTATATTAAGAGTGTTTAGGTAGGTCATTTTATTTAATTTTAGACTAAAAATATAAACTTAATTCTATTTATTTTAGCCTACAAGATTCAGATTTAAGGTGGAACCAAAATCTGGAGCTCTACCAAACAGGACCTTACTCCTTCAATCTTGCAGGGGGATGAGGCCCAGGTGCAGGACATGTGGATTATGGACAAATGACGTCAATTTGGAAAACATTTGGACTGTGGAGTATACTAGTTCATCAAGCTGCCTAAGCAGTCTTGACAGCCCTAGATGCAAGTGCCGTGACGCGCAAACTTGATTGCCCACATAAGCATTTTCGTTGATCCATCAATAGTTACACCTCGATGGATGCACTTATCCATCTGTAAGAACGAACAAGGCAGTACAACGCGCTACGCCGCGCCGCGCAAATTTTAGTTCAGAGTTTTTTTTTGTAAAAAAGGTAAAAGGATCTAAATGTAATTTTAAATATTTCAGGTTTAAAGAACTGGCGTCCGTGTCAAATTTGCGAACCACAAGGTCATTTTGCAAAATAATAGAACCTAAACGTAATTTTAAATCTTTTAGGTTTAAAGAATCGGTGCCCGGGTCGAATATGCGGAACCACGGGTCCTTTTTGCAAAATAACCGGTGAAACTTTTTTTTGCAAAATAACCGAAGTCCAAAGTTTTTTTTTGCAAAAAAGGTAGAAGGACCTAAACGTAATTTTAAATCTTTCGGGTTTAAAGAACCGGCGTCGTGTCGACTTTGTGGAACCACGGGTCCTTTTTACAAAATAACCAGACCTAAATGTAATTTTAAATCTTTCGGGTTTAAAGAATCGGAGCCCGGGTCGAATTTTCGGAATCATGGGTCCTTTTTACAAAATAATCGACGGAAGAACATGTTTGCGATTTCAAAATTTCCGGATGACTTTTTTGTGAAGACGGTTACGTGGCGCCCTCCTTGTGCGGCATTTCTCCACGCTTAATAGATATATTATTTCTACTGTTGTTCTTCTTCTCACTCTCTACTTAACTTTAACTACTTAAAAAGAATCCACTAGTGGTTAGTGTGTCATTTGTTTGCTCCCCTCCCACCTCTTAGAAAAGTTGTGTCGCCAGGTGGGCCGGAGTTTCTCTTTGAAGGACAAAAATGGCGAGGGAGGGGGGAGGTGAATGATGAACAACAAATCCCCCCTAAAAGGACCAACCAAAATACCGAACTTTGATCAAGGAAGCACAAAAATATAAGTTTTCAGAGAAACTCAGCTCTGGAGTGGCACTACCGCAGTTAAACGGGCAGTAGTGCCAGAATAAACAGTACAGTCGATACTACCGGCTATAGTACCGAGTACTACCGGTGAACAGTAAAACATGCATATGAACATACAATCAGCACGAGTTAAAAAATGAAAATCAGTGTATCTTTTGATCGACTGATCGAAAACCCTCGAAACTTTGTATGCATCTTCCTATGGATGTCAGGAACTTATTCCAACCTTCAATCGCAAGGATTGACGTCAAAGTTTTGACCTTTTTCGAATTTATCGAATGTTGCACCAAAATCGGGTCAAATGCAAAACTTTGCTCTGAGCTTGCTCGTGGGGATTTGATGATCAAGATAGTCCTAAATGATCTCCCACATATCACAATAAGTAAGAACCCCAAAGAGATTACCCTCAAACGTGCAAGATCACGATCTACCTCAAATCCTTTCTTCTTAAGCCAAAATCTGATTTCTTAAGAAATCTCTTGATGATCATGAGAGAGTTTGCCTAGATGATTAGGTGATAATCTCCAGAGGATACATCTATCAATCACTCATCCTTGACAACACAAGATCAAGAGAAAGAGAAACCAATAAGAAAGATAAAGAATCAAGAAGGAGGAAGGTCAAGAACAAAAGCCAAATCTTGAGCACGAAATTGATCTTTATTTCAGAGCATGAGGATAGATTACAAAGCTTTTCACTTGAAGGCAAAGTTCACAAAGAGCACTCACAAACCCACATAAGAAAACCAAAATCTTGTGGAAATCCTAATTTTCTCTTAGGCTTAGTGGTTTAGAGTTTGACTTCCTACTACATCTCCTTATATAGTGGAGGTAATCCTAACTCTAAAACATAGACACACAAGAGGATACCATCTACATTTACATGGGCTAACTTACTAACCCAACACCATACTGGGTTTTACACTCACATAAGCACGCTTCTCAAAGCGGCTATTATATTGACGCCAAATCCGCTCCACGAGCCCAAATTTGCGTCCAACACCATTTTGGCATGCCTAAACCACTTAGACCACCGTTGTGGTTTTCCAAATCGCCTAAACACCGATATTGGGCAAAATGACCATTTTGCCCCAATGACGGTCTTCCTTCCTCTCGAAGCATTACCCATGCTTCGCACTTCCCACATGGCCCCAATAACTTACCGCCAAGCCTCTCACGTGTCCGAACACCCCCGAACCGTCCTCACTTGCAAATGGGCCAAAGTCCCTTAGCTCGCCATGTGTCCTTGACCACTTCACCATAGCGGCATTAACTTTCTTGACCATTCTGGACCTTTAAATCCTCTCTGAGCCTAGTCCCAGTCCATGCCGTTGCCCGCCATATCCATCACCAGTGCATCACGCTCCGGTTCCTTGTTTTCCCGGCTTGCAACCACTTCTCGACCTCAATCATCTTTCGGCGTCCTTTGACCGTTCTGGACCTTAGCTCTCCTAACCTAGTCTTGGTCTCGCCTTCGCCTCACCATGACCTAGCCCCGTAGTCCTACAACTAACACAGACAAGAAACACATCATATAGCTCTATTTACAATATATGCATTAATCAACACATAATGCAAACCATCATCCTCAACTCACTGGAAAACCGGTACTACCACCACCCAAGGCCAGTAGTACTGCAAGTCTAGTACTACCGCTCCTGGTTGACTGGTAGTATCGCTACCTCTAAAAATCCCTGAGAGAATCCTCTCTAGAAAATAACTATCGCTAACTAGGACCCTGTAGTACCACAGGGTCGGTACTACTGCCCTTACAACGCCGGTAGTGCTGCTCATGATCAACCCAGAGAAAAAACACATCTCTGTTAAATAACTACCGCTCCTACAGCCGGTAGATCTGCAAGTAGGCACTACAGCCAACCCAGGTTGGTAGTGCTGCCTGGCATGTATTATCGCTCCTACAAGGCCGGTAGTGCCACCCAATACTGATAGCACCTCAAATTGTTTCAAATTTAAAATAGAATTCAAATCAAACTCAAACTTGAGTACTAAATGCTTAAACACAGTCAATTACTCATCACCAATAAGGACAAACCTCTACATAGTCTTTCACTCTCGTGATTCCTTATTTTCCCCTTTCTCTCATGTCTCTAACCTTCCCTTTCATGCCTTGCACACCAACTCCCCCCGCACAGCATGTAGCTAGGCTTCCGCTTGCTGCTCGCGCTCCTTGGTCATGCCTCCACCTCCTCCTCTGAAAGTATCTAGGCACCCATGTTGTTTTGGTTTTGATAATTAATGACAACTTTGGTCAATGGACTAGTATTTTCCTTGAGAATATTGAAAGTAGGCCAATCCCAGGATTGATGACCATGGAAATACCAAGGAAGGCACAAAGGGAAGATCAATATGTCAAGATCGTGAAAAGGTATAATTATAAGGTTCTTTTTCTAGTCTTTTGTCGATCTTGGAGTCTGGAGAAAAGATCGGTTTGCTAGAATTAGGGCCATACTATAAAGAGAGATTTTGACGCTTATCTTGATGTCACTTAGGGTTTAAAGGCTCAAATTATATATTCAAATGGATGCTTGATGATTTATATGTTCCTAAATAGAAAATCTTTTTACAAACATATCAAGTCTCTGGAAATCCGGTGCTACCGCCCATGGCAGCATGGTGCTACCGCCCATGGCAGCACGGTGCTACCGGGTGCGCGGTAGCACCGGTCCAGTAGGGCGGTGTGAAAATTCCAGAGAAGCTCTTTTTGGGGTTTTGGTAGCCCGGTTCTACCGCCCATGGTAGCCCGGTGCTACCGGACCATCGGTAGCACCGGATATATAACCCGATGTGAAAATCACAGAGGGTGTGTTTTTGGGCGCTTTGGTAGCCCGGTGCTACCGCCCATGGTAGCCCGATGCTACCAGACCATCGGTAGCACCGGATATATAACCCGGTGTGAAAATCACAGAGGGTGTGTTTTTGGGCTTTTGGTAGCCCGGTGATACCGCCCATGGTATCCTGGTGCTATCGGACCAGCGGTAGCACCGGTCCTCAGTTCGGTGCTTAAATTCCAGAGAGATCAATTTTTGAAGAAGCAAAATGAAAAAAGGCCCGGTGCTACCGGCCTTAGTTGGGCGGTAGCACCGGACCCTGTGTAACGGTCTCTGGCAAGTGCATTAAATGCACTGTTCTAACCGCTGAAATGGAGCCCGATGCTACCGGTCCTACATGGGTGGTAGCACCGGAAAAACAGACTTCTGCCCATTTCTAGCTCCAACGGCTAGAAGTTTGGTGAAGGCTATAAATACCTCCCCACCTGTATTCTAGAGGCTCTCTTGGTCCTCATTGATGATATTTGAGCTCTAGCAAGTGTTCTCCACTCCTTTATGCATTCAATTTCATTTGTGAGTGTGAGAAGCAAGGTTGAGCGTTGCATTTCGTGTTTGAGCCTTTAGACACCGATATTTGACCTCAAGCAAGCGTCAAGGTCTATTACTCTTAGAGGTTGCCGCCTCCTAGACGGCTTGGTGGCGATCGTGCATGGTGAGCTTCTCAACGGAGATTGTGAGAAGCCACAGCAAGTTGTGAAGGTCGAAGTTCGCCTACCCGGAGCGAGGAAGAACTACCTTAGTGATCGAGGAAGGCTCAAACGAGTGGAGCCGGCTTGAAGTGGTTCAAGTCACCTCAACATGGAGTAGGGGAGACCGGCAAGTCTCCGAGACCACGGGTTAAATTTCTTGTCTCCTATTTATTTGTGATTTGTATTGTTCGTTGTTGAGAACCTATTTCCTTAATAATGTATTTTTGGTAGTCTTTGTGCTCAATAGTGTTTTTGCTTCGCTTGAATTGACATAGTGTCTCAAGTAATTGCTAGAGAAATTTAGTGTAAATTTGCAATTTGTATCTCTATATCTTAGAGTCATTCATAATTACTAAATAGTTTCAAAAAATTTAGAAACCTCCTATTCACCCCCCTCTAGCCGGTTGTCCTTGATCCTACATCCTCCCTTGCCGTCATCTTTTGAGTTCATCCCCCGCATCTTTTGTTCCTGAGTCTCAGCCTCTGCCGATCAAAGTCGTGGCTTCTCAGCCGCCAGCTAACGTTCTCTCCTCTCTCTCTCATTCCCTTCTTAATTGTAGCCGTGCTTACCGCCCCACTCGCCAGTGATCTCCTTTGCCTCTAACGACCACCTGTGCTCTCTCACCATTGCCACCCTCTTCCTCTCTCTGTCTCTCTCCTCGCTCTCCTCTCTTGACTGGATCTAGCCGAAGCTAGCCACCAACGAATAGAACCAGCCAAATTTGAGCCGGTGGTTCCCAAATTCGGCTAGATCCGACAAGGAGATGATAGAGACAAAGAGAGGAAGGAGGCAGTGATGGTGGGAGGGCACCCGCTCAAATTCGATTGGATCCAATCAGAGCCTAGCCACCAATGACTATATCTAGCCAGATTTGAGCTGGTGGCTCCCAAATCTGACTGGAGAAAGCTGTAGCGTGAAGCGATCGGTGTTAGCATGGAGACAAGTGGGTGGCACGGTGAGCGCTCACAGCCTCACTATGATGGTGAGGTAGCGGAAGTCCTAAATACTCGTCATATGACAGCTTATGGAGTGGTGAAGAGGCGGAGCAAAGGAGGCTATAGCCTCGTGCTCACCTCCTTGCTATTCGGTGACCCCTCCGCCTTCGACCCTTCTTGCCATCACCACCCCCTCGCCTCCCCCACACACTCTCTCTCTCTCTCTCCCTCCCCAGAGAACAACTACTATGCATGCTGCAGAACGTGCATCAACAGCCTAGCACTAGGTCAGTCATTCGGTTGCCGACGCAGTGCGGTAACTCAAACTGATCGTTAACTTGATTTGTGTAGATAATTCCTTTGTATGTTCAGATCAAACATAGCCAAATATGATACGAGGAACAGACAGGTCCATCCACATTGCTGTCCATGCCAATTGCCAACAGCATGCGGCTATAGCCTGTAGTCTGGCCGTGTGCTATTGAGATCCCTTCCAAGTAAACATTTTCTTGTAGGATGATAGAGTTGCAGATAGCATTGAGTTCTTATCCAAACAGTTCCCAATTTTTCCACATGATTGCTGCTTAATTTTTTAGTGCTCTATTTGTTGATTCTTGAAGAGATTTAGTGATGTGTTTATGCTTAATTTCCTTGAAGACTAGAGTGCATTGGGGAATTATGGTAAGTTCTTTGGTGTATAGGTGTGTTTATTGTCAAATACTATTACTTTAAGTAAACTGATCGAGGCTGTTTTGTGTTCTCGACGTTCGCACTCGCCTTTGCTATTTTGGAGGTGAGTTTGTTATGCAGTTTCTTTTGATTGTTTGAAATGATAAGGAGGTCGGTTAGACAGGGAGTTTATTCGAGTTAGTTGCTGGAAGAGATTTTCTCCAATTTTGACCTGCTATTTCTGATGAGTAAACTTACACAATTATTGAATTAGTTGTTGTACGTGTCACATAATGGGGGAATGAACTACTTGATCTTGATAATAATCTTTTTTAAATGTCCTTTCCGTTGCTGAAGGAAAACTAATTACACTGAATTGATATGCTTTGCAGTTGTATACTTGTTATGTAGGTTCTGAACCAAAGTGCTTTACTAATTTGATGCTTGCATGAGGACCGGGCACCATATGTTCATATACTACCTCCATCCAAGTTTATAAGACTCACTTTTTGAAGGATTTTGTCTATAAATATAAAACTTGCATGTAGATTTATTGAGGATATTCTCTCTCAAGGGTATACATTTATTCATTATCACCTATATAAAATATTATCTCTCATCTTTCAAGACAATTAAGTGGGGATATCTAAATTATTTTCTCTCGTATCTTTCTCAATTTCAACGTAACATTAATCCTTGTGCAAAATTAAAATACACCTTATATTTTTGCACAGAAGGAGTACTGTATTCTTTCCCAGTAAAAGAAAATCTTGTGAGACCATTTCATTTGGCCACGGCTTCCGTCGAGCTCGGTCACGGCTTCCGTAGTGCTGAGCTCGATCTTTATGGTCGTCCTCTGCTACCAGCCACCTCCGCCTGGAGACACCCTGCACTCCTGCAGCCTCCGATGTTGCATGGAAGGTATTCGATCGTATGCTACTTGTGTGGGCGCATCGCTCCCCTATCTAACAACGCCAAACTTTCGGAAGAGCGTCTTGTTGGCGCAAATTAGGTCCATCTTGAACCGTTTGTTACGATCTTGCTTGATTCTGTATTTTTTTTGTTACAAACAACCTTATCAGGATAAAAATTTTCTGTTTGGAGCAGGTATCGCTCGCTGCAGAAGCCAGAGAAATAAACTTAGATGGCATTTGCACAGTTTCTCATTCACATTTGAGGTGAGTCTAATTTATGCAATTCTTTGGGTATTTATTATGTTCAGATCTCTCATGCGTAGCTTCTACTCTTTGCAGAGGCTGTCTTGCGAGAGAATTCAACCCCACCAGTGTTTCGTCTAGCCTAACAGTCCCATGTTCACGATTATTGGACTCTTACTTCAGCTTTCATGACATATTTCATTCTTGTACTATTTTCAGTGTGTCCCAACACTTACTAAGTACAACAAATTCTCCCACATAACAAATAAGCAATTTATTATCGCTCTAAACAACTGTCCATTATCTGTGCTAAACTATGCTTAGGGAATAAAACTTAATCAAGTTTTTTATCATAACATTTGATCGCTTAATTATCTGATCTGATCACCAAAAGATGCTTAGGCTAAATCATTGATAGACATGCATATAGCATACCGGAAGCTGCCAATAAAGGCAGCAAACTACTCCATTTTGTGTCAACGATGGATTGAATCCTCCATCTACTAAAGATGGAGGAAATGGCGCCGATGAGCTGGTTCGAGCCGAGCCGGTAAAAAAAATCATGTTTGGGTCTTTTTTTTGAAAAAAATTACGATTAGGTCCCTTTTTGAAAAAAAAATGATTAGGTCCTTTTTTAAAAAAGAAAATATATTACGTCTAGGTCCTTTATGCGTTTTTAAGTATTGCGCTCGGGTCCTTTTACTGAAAATCAAAATTATGATAAGGTCCTTTTAGGGGGAAAACCCGTTTAGGACCTTTTTTTTTGAAAAAAAACATATTTCGTTTAGGTCCTTTTTGCATTTTCGTAGCATTACGTTTAAGCCTTTTGTGGAAAACACAAAATTCTTTTTAGGTCTTTTTTTGCGTGTTTCCTCGATTTGCTCCTGTAGGGAGCGACATTCGTACGTTTTCTCCATTTGCTCGCGTGAGGAGCGGCGCCTGCGGCGTGACACGCCGCGTATGGTTAGCTAGTTCTACTGAAATGATACATTTTCGCTGTAAGCTGATAGCTTTGTGAAATTATATTACTGTTTGAGCAGTGAGAATAATTAATTATCGTACAACAGAACAGGGAAAAAAGTTGTTTTCAGAAGCATTGAAAATGGTCGTTCAGTGTTCCATGTTTGTTTTCTGCAGCGATTTATTGCATGTTGTAATTAGATACAACTTTCGGCTGATTTGAACCTTAAGAAAGACACCACAGCTGGTGAAAGTGTTTGATGACATCAAGGTATATGTAATTTTTGTTATTGTGTACAACGTTTATTAACATATATACATTTCTATAGAACATATGCCATTTTATTTTGAAAAAGTTCATATAATACTCTAAACTTTGGTCAAAAGTCTGTCCGGCACGCTGAACTATGAAACCAGACATTTGACCTCCTAAACTTTGCAATCCAGTTCAAATAAGACCTTGACATGGCTTCGCATAGTGATATTGCACGTGCGGCATGATGAGTGGGCGATTTTGCCACGTAGTACGACACGCTGGGCAAGTTTAAGTGAATAATAGGTGAGACTCACAATGACTTCTCTTCCAAATCGTAATAGAAAGGGAGATAGCATAGAGGTCGATAGCCATGGAAACATGATTGAGATCTCGGCAGGGGAGAAATTTATGTGGGCCCCACCTGTCATTGATCTAACTTGGCTAGTGTATCATCTTACGTGACAAACAAGTCCTTTTAATTGTGACATACGGGCAATACAACTATACATAACCGGGTCAAGATGTTATTTGAACCGGATTGTACAGTTCGGTGAGTCAAATATCTTGTTTCATAGTTCAAAGTGATGGATAAACTTTCAATAAAGTTCAGGGTGTTATATGGACTTCTTCCACAAAAAAAAGGAATATTATACCATGAAAGCCATCATATATATACAGACTCTTGCTTTAGGCCTGATACGAATAATTTATAAGGCTACTTGAAAACTCTTTTCTAACTTCTCCGTAAACATGCAGAACAACAATAATGATAGAATACGTTTTATACTACAAATAAACACCTACAATATTCCCCTGGTTCCACACACGATATTTTTTATGGATGCAGTACATAAAAGATATGTTCCTATAATGCATGAAATAGTACTGAATTTGTATAAGGGATTTGAAGGGATGTCACCATTTCTAAATAAGACATCGCAGCAAACAATACATTCAGAGTTTAGACGTTGTTTTTCCAAATATTGTTTAATGTGACACTAACATAGATCAGGTGGTTCCCTTCAAATAAAGAGGACCAAGTGTTAAATTATAAAGGAAAAAGTCCATATAACACATTGAATTTTGTTCAAAAGTCCGTTTAACACTCTAAACTTTGAAACCGGCTATCTAGCACCCTAAGCTTTTCAATCACGTTCGTTTAACACCCTAAGCTGGTTTTGTAGGGGGAAGTATATATGACACCCTAAATTTTGCTCAAAAGTCCGCAAAACACCCTAAATTTTGAAATCGGTTAAAAGCTTAATTAGGGTGTAAACGAATGGGACTAGAAAGTTCAGGGTGCTAGATAACCGGTTTCAAAGTTTAAGGTCGGACTGACTTTTGAGCAAAGTTCATAGTGTTATATGGACTTCCCCCCCTACAAAATCAACTTAGGGTGTTAAACGAACGGGATTAGAAAATTCGGGGTGCTAGATAACCGGTTTTAAAGTTTGAAGTGTTAGACGGACTTTTGAGCAAAGTTCAAAATGTTACACGGACTTTTTCCTTCTTCTTTTTTTACTTTAAGTTGGCATAAATCTATACCATTTTCACCAATTAAGTTGTATACAATTGTTAACAATTTATCATATCGTAGTTATTTATGCTTGTATGATTTTGTTACTAATTCCTATGGGAGGTCTTTTGTCAGAAATTTAGGTTGTCAGCATAACGGATGTCATCACCATGCCCGGTTAATTTTAGCATTATCCTATAATTTAACTGCATCTAAACATGATTTTTGTAGCAATACACGGACATTCGGCTAGTTAACTAAACATCATTTCAGTGTTCTTTCTTTAAAATCAAAAGAGAAAAAAAAAACTAACAAACTCTTTCTATTCTTGAACGTCTTTTGTACTGCAATTTTTAACTTTGTTTGCCGAGTTCATTCTAGAATGAATGATTGATCCTGCTCCTAATGTAGCCAAAAAAAACTTGCACCGGAGTTGACTCTCTTGATAAAAGGATTAATTATATTTCTTAAAAAATGATAAAAATTGAAAACTTGTTGGCAATCACTATAGACAATCCCTGCAATCTGCACACCCCCTCTCCCTCAAACATCTGAACAGAAGCCTTCAAAAGAAGTATCTAGAGGCATTGGAGGAGTTTTTTTTTTACTGGAACATTGCTATAGCATTATAGGAGGAGGCTATTGGTAGTAGTTTGGTACACTCGATCAAAATTTCAAATTTCGTTTTCAGATCATATCTGGGATTTGGCCAAAAACCGAAATTTCGACGAGATTTCGGAATTTCGGCCGAAATCCGGCCGAAATTCAAAAAACAAATTTGAAATCCGGTAAATTTGAAACCGAGAAAAAAAAATTTCGATGATTTTCAATCTCCTATGAAATGGTCTGTGTTGATTTTTAACCTCCTGTGAAATGGTCTCCCGAGGCTAGAAAAAATTGAGAAAAATATGAAAATAAAATCATGCAACCAATTATCTACGTTTTGTATCTATTTGAATGCAAAATACTAAGTATTGCACATAAAATTTCCAAGTTAGGGTTTAGGCCAAAATACAATTTAAGGCCGAAATACATCATGTAAGGCCAAAATCCAAGTTAGGGTTTAAGGTTTAGGCCGAAATCTAAGTTAGGGTTTAGACCGAAATACAATTTAAGGTCAAAATATATCATTTAAGGCTATATCATTTAAGACTGAAATCCAAGTTATAGTTTAGGGTTACATAATTTGTCTGTGTGTTTTTTGCAAATTTTTCACATGTATTCCTCATAAAAGGCATTGCAATTCGCCACAAAAAAATTAGTGCCAAATCCGGTCCTAAAACAATCAAAATCGGCTGAAAAAGGTTGCAAACCGGTAAAAAAACAAAAATCTCTGCCAAATTCACCGAAATTTCTCGAAACTACTATAGCAAATCCTAATTTTCAAAAAAAATTCATTCCACCGGGAGTTTAAATCTCAACCTGACGAAATCCGAAATTTCGCCCAGATTTTAACCTTGCCCTAGATTGATTTTAATGGTGTGTGTTTCTTCAATTGAACTGTTGCAGAGACCACCTCCTGGGTTTTCCTTTAAAAAAAAAAAGATAAACTCAGCTTTATGCAGCTCTGTTGACAATATTCTGATAATATTTCTTTTATTTTGACTTAAACAGCATCTCCCATCAGTGGGCCCGATCATATGAGCTTGTTTTGGAGGGCATAAACCACAAAGCTCAAGGTACTGAGTAAACAAGATTTTTGTCAAAGCCTCCACACCTTTGACACATTGTTAACGAGGCTTTTCACGGGAGCGAAAACATTGCAAACGAAACCAGTGAACCGCACAAGAAACGCATCTATAATTTGAAGTTCCAAACTAAGTCTGTTTCATTTCTTTCCTAGTAGGCATGTTGCATGCAGTTCCATCTTTGTCAAGTGCACATCAATGCACATTACATTTCGTCAATCGCGTTGCACATTGCTTCAACTGTTCAGCATGTTTATGTACCGGTACCATTCAGGACCATAAGAAAACGTCGATATGTTAGGACAGAGGACTGCATTAAAATGTTCATGACAAGGTAAACTTAAATCTTTCCACGTAGTTTTGCACATAATTCTCAGCAGACCACTTGCACAGGACACGCTAAAACACGAAATTATTACCTAGACCGATTCCATTGACAGTGAACTTGCATGGAAGAACAGGTCTATGAAATAATTCCTTTCGGCACGCGCGCACGCGCACAGACAAATTAACTCGATCACAAATGGTAAAACTACGACGGCGACGACTTGAAAGCAAGAACTGAGCTCAGCGCGCAGCCTGTTCGATCAGCGTGCCGTTTCACCGGCGTTGCCGCGGGCGGCCCTGTTCGTCGTCGTTGAAGTCTAGCAGCACGGCGCTGTGGCACCTGGGGCACCGGGGGTCCTCCCGGGACAGCATCACGTACATCATGCACCGTGGGCACCCTGCCAGGACCATGGGCGCCCCAGCGCCGCCCGACCCTGCGTCCGGGCTGCCCTCCGAAGACACGCACGAGCTCGGCGGCGACGCGGTGGACGACGACGAGGACGACAGCCGGCGAGGCGACGTGTTGGCACCGTTGCCGCCGCGGTCGTCGCCCGGCCGAGCAGTCGCCGACGGCCCGCCTCCCCGCGCCCTCGACAGGCTCAGCCTCAGGCACTCCAGCTTCGAGCCCTTGCCGTTGTTCCTGCTCATCCTCACCACCGCCGCCGCCTCTCGATCACTACACACAATTGCGCGGCATTAGTGTCACAACTGACGAGTTCACAACACAATGCATAACACTAGCTGCTATTTAACGGCGCGGCACATTGCGCTAAACCTCACGCATTACCTTGGACTTGCTGGGCTGAACAGGACGCAGAGAGAGGGAGCAGTACGATGTGCTGGTGGGTTGGAGCTCTCCACTCGGTTGTATATAGCTATTGCTAGGTACGAGTATTTGTCATGCACCTCTCCCTCCGTTATATAATGAGGGGTTGAGAAGGAGGGAGGAGGTGGTTTTCTTTAATACAAGAACAGCCACATTTAAACTCCGGTCAATTTCCTCCAAGTCTCTGGAGTCTGTATGTTGTCCCGCCATATATATTTATTTATATATTTAGTATTTTCAAGCTCTTTTTAGAAGCTGGAAAATTCTTCCAGTATTAATTAATTGGATGGACATGTCAAAGAACACGTGTGTCTGTGGATCGAAAGGAGAGCATCGGTACGAGATGTGTTAATGACCTGGAGGTACCTTAATGGCCCCAGTAAATAAGAGTACTATACTGTCCCTAGAAGTTCTTTGTGCAGTACACCTATATGCTGGCTGGAGTAGTACGTGTGATTATTTTTTTAGGAAAACACGTCAAATCAAATTAAAGGCTGATAGTCGGCAGTAATGGGAAGCTTAATATGGTTAAAGCTTGATTTGTTTGGAGTGTCCATGTAGTACCAAACTAATTAACGATCATATATAAGGGCCTTCCATTGCAATTTAAGGAAGAAAATACGGGCAATCTGAATTAGGAGACCTATGTCCCTGCAAGGCTGCAACTCTTTCTTTAGAGGGCTAGCACAATTGATTAGTGTAATCTCATAATCAACATATCAAGGGTGTGCGTCGTGGTGGCGCGGTTTTGACGCGTCGGCTCCTTCATTCTGTCTTGGCAGCGATCGTGGGGGTCATCAACGGTAGCGGGGAGTCTTCGAGTGCCTAGGGTGCGCCTAAACGAGTGGTGCCGCGGCCCTTGGTGGTGTGTCCTGGCAGCGTGACAATGATGCATCGCAAAGAGTAGCGTGGCTGTGCTGGGCCATGCAAGCGTGTCATGGTGGCACACGTGGTGTGTCACAGCTTCAGGTGGTGGTGGCTTCGGTGCGGCGGTGCATCTCACCATTTATGCATGTGAGTGGATCGAGCTTGTTGCGGTGCGGTTGGCGGGTTTTGCACCCGATGCGACTCGTGGTATGGAGATGCTCGGCTCCGCCACCTCCTCCCGTCCATCTAGGTCAGTCCGTCAGCCAGCGTGCTTGCGACGTAGGATCAACCTTGTTGAATTGTTGGGGGTGCTTGTTGAGGACTATTGCCCTGAGGTGTTGCAGCCCGGTTGTTATTGGGTCGTGGTCCTGAGGTGCAGGTCACCCGACCGTGGTGGAAGTCCTGTGTTGCAATTGGTTAAGGTCCTTTGTGTAGACAAGCTATTGTCGATGAGCCCGTGGGAGGTGAGCGAGGAGCTATTGCCGTCTTCTTTCCTGCGCTTCATCCTTTTAGTTGCGGTGTGAACCAGGGGGCCACCTCCTTATCCTCTTATTTTCGTAGATGTGTTGTTGGGCGACCTCTTGGTTTTGCTGGTTGCGATGGTTGTCTGTACTCTTATTGTGGCCGGTTGTGTTGGTGTTGCCGTTCGATAGTGTTTGTTCTATTGGTGATGTAGTCTATTGTATCGTGATGGGTTCACTTGGTGAGTCGTGGTGTGGCTTCAGCCGTTGCGTGCACCCAATCATTGGCTGCACTTCAAGCCTTTACAAGTTTTGCGGCTCCTCAGTTTGAGCATTTCCTTGTTGTTAGCCAGCTTTAGGCTTCATTGTTTGTAAGTTGGGTGATTTTCGTATTTTATCGTTGCTCCACAAAGTGCCGGTCTTGTTGGTGCAACTAGTGTCACTGATGAGTTTATAGGTTTAGGACTCCTTCTACGGTGTTGACGTATCCCCTTTTGGGTCCGGTGATCAGTGTCCATGGTGTTTCTCCTCTCGGGGCTGATGTTATATTCTCTTCTTCTGAAATGAATGGCAAAGTTCATGCCCATACTTTAAAAAAAACATATCAAGTGCTTAAATACCAGATAATTGAAGTAGAAAAATCCACACAAATAAATCATCCAACCTGTGATTCGTGGAAATCAAACTCCGATGTTCAGCGAGAGAGTTCGCTAGCCTATGGGCCTGTTAGGGGAGCTGCTAGCTTTTCTAAAAACCATTTTTTGTTTTCTGTACTAAAAAGCAATCGTAGTTTTTTTGTAAGAGGCCGTTGGACAAACAACTTATTTTTTCAGCAAGTCCAGCTAAACTTTTAACTTTTGGTTTTTGATAATTTTATATGGCTTCTAATTTATATCAAAAGTCACTTAAAAACTAAGATTTTTAGAAGACTTATCAACTTTTTAAAAATTGAAGCTGTCTTTAAACCCTAAACAGACCCTATGCTACATGTGGGTGAGGCTAGCTATATCCCTGCAACTGTCTCTACACCAAGAATACCAGCTTATAAAAACGGTGCACACAAAGGTCACTCTGATGGCACCCTGCTTTCCTCGTCTACTGTGTTCGTAATTCTTGCGTCGCGAAACGCTGTAGCTGATCCACGGGAACCGTTGTACTTGCGGTCGTCGTCAGCCATGACGGGTTTGTAGACCAGCTGTTTGCTATGTCTCTTCTCCCCTCTCAGCTGTCGTCCATCGTCGTCTACTACGTACCCGCTCACTACGGCTGGCGGATACCTCACCTCCACGTGCCCCCACTGCTAGTCTGCTACCCACGCCGAGCCACCGGCCAACTAGGGAAGTAAAGGTTAGGGGACTAGGTGAACACGGAAGGAGCAGATCAGTAGATGCATCGTACTTCGTCGCCAACACCGACGTGCTGGAAAACAACGGAGCGTCCAATGTCAAGTTTTACTACCATTGGGGGTTTCCGTGGAATAAGACTTTGAACGAGGTTTCAGCTTTCAATTAAACGGGCATTTCCGTAATTGAGACGTGTACTACTCTTTTCGCTCAAATTTATAGAACATATATTTTTTAATAATTTTATCTATTTATAAGACGTATTTTATATTCTAATGCAATATTAGTGTATAGTCCCCTCTATACCTCTAATAAATATTCATTATTAAGCATGTTCCATGTATTGAATATAATGGTTAGAGGTAATCTAGTCATTTTAATATCTTTTTAGTTTATGTGCTAAGAAGAAATACGTCTGTCAAACTTAGACAGAAGGAGTATTATTCTACTACCATTTACTTGATCTGGGACCATGCACAAACGGAATTGGGCTCTGCACGAGTAGTTCAATCCGTTAGCAGCATTTCAGACGGATTAATTAGATGCAGCCGTGGTTACTACGGCCTAAACTAACTGTTGCCGTAGCCTCGCCCGTGCCCACCATCGTTACGCCCGCCGTCGCTGCACACAACAAGCAACGCCGCGGGGGCGAGGGGAGAGCCGGAGAGGGAAGAAGGCGGCGGGGGTGAGGAGGCGCGGGGCGCGCCCGCGCGAGAGGGAGATGAGGGAGGGAGGGGGTGGGACCGCGGGAAGGAGCCATCGAGCTGCGCGCGGGCCACAGTAGAGGGAGGGAGGTGAGGGGCATAGGGAGAGGGAAGGAGACGAGGCCCACGAGTGACAAGGGGATGGTGCGGCCTGTGCGGGGAAAAAATGGGGAATGGATCGATTGATCGAATGGAGCCAAAGCCACCGAGCCAGGGTATGAGGTTAGTTCAGTTTTCAAGATTCATAAACCGAACCAAGTACTAAAAACCGAACATAGTCGAAATAAAATTGAACTGAAAATTGAAAAAACTAATTTTTTTCTATTAGTTCGGTTCCGTTTTTCGGTTTGGGTTAAAAATTGCCCACGCCTATAGGAGGGCGCGCAGGCGCATAAAAGGCACTGACTCGCCTGCCACGACCCGAGCACTAATCAGCCGACAATGTATGAGGCCAGTTTTTGATGAATTTTTTACTTTTTTGGCCTCCTTATTTTTATTTTTTTCGAAATTAGCCTCATCCATGGAGCAATTTCAAAAATAGGCTCGTAACATACATTCCAGCGGTCGTACAGCGCGTGATTTTTTTAAATTTTTACTCCATTTCAAGCGGTCAGCGAACGCATGATTTTTTTTTGTTTTTTCCCTTGTTTCCAGCGGTCACCAACCGCTTAAATATTTTTTTTTTGTTTAGGAATTTTTTAATTGTCGCGTGCCCGAAAAAATTATTTTTTTATTTTCGTCTCTGATTCATGGGCGACGTGGCGTGGAGGAGGAGGCGGCGGGCGGCCATGGAGGCCGATGACGCGGTGGCAATGCGCTTTTATTTTTCCATTTTTTTCGGAGGATGCGGCTAATATATTTTTAATGTAATTATGAAGGAAAAAATAAAAAAAAATTACGATGGAATATAAATTTTTGGAACTTTTCACTGTTCTAGCACGGCACATATAATTTTTTCCGCAATTAGTTCATCGGAGAAAATAATGGAAATAGCGGGGAAAAAATAAACCGGGGATTTGGACCGCTGGAAATTGAAAAAAAAGTCCCGCAATCCGCCTACGCTGGATTGCACTGTTTAGAGGTCAAATCTGTTTTTTTATCCGATGAACGGCTAATCGCGGGAAAAATTATACTCGCCGGGCTAGAACAGTAAAAAATTCTAATTTTTTAGTGTATTAGCCATACTCAGAAATATGGTCGCAATGAAATTTTGGAAATTAACTGGACTTAACGCACAATATTTTTTTGGAGGAAATTTAATTTTTGTGGAAATATTTCGCATTGATTTTATTCGAAAAATCGCTGTTAAGTCCGATTAATTTCCAAAAGAGCTATATCGTGGAATGGCTCTAGTCAATATCTTAAAGAATTATTAAAAAATGGAAAAAATAAAAACCGCCGCTGCCACACGCCATCGGCCTCAAATGCAGCCGCGCGCCGCCTCCTCCGTCAAGACGTCGCGGAATCCAATGATCGGCGATCACGGATTCCAACCCCTACGCGCCGAACGAATATAAAAAAATAATTTTTTCGGGCGCGCGACAATAAAAAAAATTCCCAAAACCAAAAAAAAATATTTAAGCGGTTGGTGACAGTTAGAAACAGGAAAAAACAAAAAAAAATCATGCGTTCGCTGATCGCTTGAAATGGAGTAAATTTTTTTAAAAAAAATCACGCGCTGCACGACCGCTGGAATGTACTGTTACGAGGCTATTTTTGAAATTGCTCCATGGATGAGGCTAATTCTGAAAAAAAATAAAAATAAGGAGGCCAAAAAGGTAAAAAATTCGTTTTTACGAGGTGCATAGATAAATTTGCGAAGCGTACGTAGCTGGATTCTGCACTGCACTGCACGCAACGTAACCGCGGCATGTGCCGGCCTTTATGCCTCGCCAGAATCTTTGAATTGGAGGAGGCTTTCATGTGGGGCGAAAACTGGAAAAGGTAACGTACAATACACACAGACTGGGGTGCATTTGCACGGCGCAGAACAAAAATTATAGAAAGAAACCATTTGTAAATTTGCTACGAAATTTTTTTGCATACCATCGGTTACCTTGTAGCATCCCTTATGAAAACGAGACACATAAGGTCATCTCTAAAATAAGGACATCTCTAACAGCATTCTCTAAATCTGATTTCTTATATCTCTATACACAGAATTCCCTAAAAAGATTCCTTCCCTATTCCCCAAATCATATTCTCTATTTTCTCCCTCCTATATTATAATGATATTTCATTCCCCAAATCATATTCTCTATTTTCTCCCTCATATTATAATGATATTTCATAACCGTCATATGAGCCACGTTTATTTTTTACCGAGAAAAATTCAAACGGCTATTTTTAATTATGGGAATTTAAAATTTGAAATTTATTCTAACGACCAGCGTAACGGCTATATTGTAATGGCATCTCGAGCAGACCAGATAAACCTCGTCATCCTCCACAAGAATCTATATGCCCTTTGTTCTAAAAGATTATTGATGCTTTACTTAAAATGCGGGAATTTAAAATTCGACAGCCTCAGCACTCTTGTACACATCATCGGTGCCAATGGCAATCTGCACTTAAAAAAGCAAAAACCATCATAAATACCAAAATCTTATAATGGAACTGCTGCAGGAAAAAAGCTTGTACAAAACCTAAGCATATGCATTGCCCTTGCTAAACATGAACACTGTAATAAGGAATTGTTTTCCTAGCACACATGTTAAGCACATTCCACAACAAGTAATAAATTGCAACAAGTTCAGAGATACACTCAAAAGTAAAAGATGAATTTGCATTAGACCAAAAGATCACAACATCAGCTCTCAAGTTTTTATGCAAAATCAGGAGAGCAGGGCTGGTGACACCAAGACAGTTTCAAGGTTTTATATTGCTCGATGGAAATCAAATTGCAACTGAATTGCAGCTCGAAACTGCCAAGATAGCAGAAGTGAGTGTCAGTGGTTTATCACAGATATATCTTTTAGCAAGCATACCATCAGAAATTATTCGCAGAAACAGTAATTCAAATTCAAATTCTTCAAATAAAACCAATGTGAGAAATGATAAACTTACATCATAAAGAGTTGGGCAAAGACGGGTAGCTTCAGCATACTTTTTGCAAGCCTCCTCAAGCAATGCATCTTTAGAGGAACTAGAATTTGGATCCACATTGTCTACACTTTCCTGAAATAATATTTTAAAACAAATGCCATCTATCATAATGTCCATTTAACATTCATGCTTTAAACAGAAAACAAATATCAATTCTGCATTGGTCACAGCTAAGTGTTAACAACATAATGCCAGTTACACCATGTAACTAGGCCCAATTATAATATGCATCAGGGTCATCATGATTTATTTCAATTACACTTACATATCTGCATAACAAATCTATAAGATTTGACAGAAGCAAGTAACAAGGTAAAATAATCAAAACCTTTTGGCAGCAAAAAAAATAATCCTTTGGCGAGAACGGCCTTCCTCATCAACTCCAGTGACACTATTTATCAAGTCCATGACTACATCATGATATGATGAAAACTGCTGCATACTCTCTTGGCTGAAATGGATTGATGAATTAATAGAACTTACCATTGTTAAAACTCTTACTAAGCAGCAGCAGCACAATTCAGTAATTCACATAGGTGATATGGATCTCAATGAAACAATTTAACCGGTCGCGGTAATATAATACATAGAGTGAGATCCAATTATCCAAATGGCTTAGCACTAAAACCCAATGTGATTAAGTCGCAATGACACAGTACGTAGAGTGAGATCTAAACGGCGTGGCTCTAAAGCGTGCATCTTCACCAACCTGCAAATCATCGTTAGTGATTCTGACCCAACTAGCACCATCCATTCACATATCAATATATTCAAGAAATCTTCTTTTCCCATTTGATTCTCCCTCCCAACTGCCCACTGATAACCAAAATGTGCAGCTTTACTAGCCCTCATCACCCCTTTCCAAAATGGAGAAGCATTTTCAGTAGAGCATGAAAAGATGTTTAGCTTATCAGTATTATACTTAACAATTTGTTTCCACATCTTATGGTTATCCAAATTAACATATGTATGCAGGATCAGGTACAGCAAACTGGATTCTGATTAAAGAATAGGTAAAGTCCAGTCTTACCCAGCATCTGTAGCGATGGGCTTTCCAAGTCGATTAAGTTCAGTTTCCAGTTCTGCAATTGTCTTTGTTATAAGAGATTGGATCCCCGGGATTTTTGATTTAATAACAGATTCCAAATGCTGCATATATACCAAAAAAGTTAAAGTCAAAGAGCCAAACAACATTTTCACATATTCTACATTAAAGAGGAAAGACACACCTTCAAGAGCATCTTTGCTAAATGTTCTGATCCCATCCTATGAGCAAGGTGCTTGTATTCTGGTGCATTTGAAAAATACTCACGCTCTCTACCCCTAGCAGCAATCATGTCCACATTCTTGTTGATATCTTTCTGGGATCGATTGACGACACCAATCCATGGAAATTGGAGCTTGTAAGATCTCCCTTCCAGTATCTGCAGAAATGAACTTAATAAGAAAATCCAGTTCAAGCAATCATTGGAAATTATACGATTACTAATCATGTGGGCGACTCGGCGCAATGAAACCAACATATTCACAATGGTAACCGGCCCAAATCTAGCTTCCTGCGCGCACAGCAATCGCAGATCCAAGCGTAGCTAAACCATATCCACCACTAGACCGCGCAGTTCTACCGCTAACTCGCGTGATCCAGACCGCGCAGCCGAGGAGCCAGCACCACCAGATCCAATCAAGAACAACCGAAAAATAAAACATTGCTGAGGAAAGGTATGGACACCTGTGAAAACATCTAGGCCCTCAATTCGATTTGGTTTTGGTAATTAATGTCAATTTCGGTAAAGGACTAACATTTCCCAATTGAGCATTTTGAGAATAGATCGGTCCAAGTTTCGATGATTACGAAAGCATGAAGTTGATGAAGAGAAGATCAACGCGTTAAGACAAAATGGCTAAGGTATAAATATTTTAAGGATTTTTTCATAGCTTTTACCGATCTCAGAGTTTGGAGAAAAGATCGGATTGCTAGAACTAGAGCCGTACTATTAGGAGAGGGTCTTGACCATTATCTTGATGTCATCTAGGGTTTAAAGGCTCAAATCTATACTTAAGATCATGCATCGTGTCATACAAGAATTCAAATTGAAATTCCATATTTATTGAAAGAAAGGGTCTGAAAGTTCGGTGTTACCGCCATGGTAGGACGGTGCTACCTAGCAAGCGGTAGTATTGGCCTTAATGCCTGGTGTGAAAATTTCAGAGGGGTTGTTTTTGGGCATTTTGGGCCATCCGGTGCTACCGTCAATGGTAGCCCGATGCTACTGCGAGAAGCGGTAGCATCAGCCCCAGAGCGATGTGTAAAAACCCAAGAAGGGTATTTTTGGGGAACCAGGCAGTGCGGTGCTACCACCCATGGTAGCGCGGTGCTACCGGGCGAGCGGTAGCACCGCCCCCTTTGCCCAGTGCTAAAATTCCAGAGAGCTTCCTTTTTGGGCAGTTGGGCGGTCCGATGCTACCGTCTATAGTAGCGTGGTGCTACCGGGCGAGCGGTAGCACCGGCCCCTCAGCCCGGTGCAAGAATTCCAGAGAAGCTCCTTCTGGCCGAGCTAAAATAAAAAGCGCCCGGTGCTATCTGTCCCAGTTGGGCGGTAGCACCGGACCCTCTGCACAACGGTCTCTAGCAGTGCATTGAATGCACTATTCCAACCGTTGGGTTGGAGCCTGGTACTACCGGTCCTACATGGGCGGTAGCACCGAAAATTCTGATTTATTCACATTTCGAGCTCTAACGGCTAGAAAGTTGGTGGGGGCTATAAATACAACCTCACCTGCACTCTAGAGCATCTCTTGGTCCTCATTGATGATATTTGAACTCTAGCAAATCTTGTTCTCTTCAAAAGTGCATTCAATTTTCATTTGAGAGAGTGAAGAGAAAAAATTTTGAGTGTTGCATTTAGTTTGAGCCTTTAGACACTCTAATTTGACCTCAAGCAAGCGTCAAGGTTTATTACTCTTGGAAGTTGCCGCCTCCTAGACGACTTGGAGGCGATCGTGTGCGGTGAGCTTCTCAACGGAGATTGTGAGAAGCCTCGGCAAGTTGTAAAGGCCGGAGTTCGCCTATCCGGAGCAGGAAAGAACTACCTTAGTGATCGAGGAAGGCTCAAGCGGGTAGAGCCGTCTTGAAGTTGTTCAAATCACGTCAACGTGGAGTAGGGAAACCGGCAAGTCTCCGAGACCACGGGTCAAAAATCTTGTCTCTTACTCTCTTACGATTTGTATTTACTCTTCTAGTGTTTAGTTCGATCTTCTAGCTTTTCAAGTATAATTTTTGTGCTTAGCTTTCTACTTGATTCATACTTGAATTGCTAGAGTTCCTGATATTTACTAGAGAACTTAGTTGTAAAGTTGAAGGAGATCGCAATTCTTGCCTAGTATTTTAATTGTTTGAATTTAAAATCGAAAAATTTAGAAAGCTCCTATTCACCCCCTCTAATCGGTTATCCTTGATCCTACAACCTAGCCTCCGACGACGGCGATGGCCGGCAGCGAATCCCAGAGAGTTGGGAGGGTGCTCTCCTCGCCGTGGTCGCCGAGGACGGTGTAGGCTCACTGTAGCTTGTTGGCGAGCGAGATCAGGTTCTACATGGCCGCGACACTGGAAGCGAGATCTGGCTGGGTCAGATCGGATCGCACCGTGGGGCGGTGGAGAGGGCGAGATCGAGGCGTGGAGCGGCGCTGGCCTCCTACGGGGTCCTTGTGGGCGCGAGACGGACCGACCATTGCCTCCAGCCGACGCCGAGCAGGATGGGAAGGGAGAGAGAATCCTGAGATTTCAGGATTCTCTCTCGTATCCCTAAATATAGGGAGAGGATAAGGAAGCTGTTGGGGTCCGATTTTAGCGCTACAGTGCTACGGGTTCCCCAATTTTTCGGGTAAAGAACAGGATAAGGAAGCTTTTGAAGATGCTCTAACAAATACAGATCTTAAAGCAGCTAAATCTTCTTCTCTATTCTCTAATATATATGTTATGTGCTTTTATTACAAGATAGACGGTATAGATACTACAAGACAACCGATGAAATGAATTTTTTCCACAGTGTACGCTCAGGCTGCTGTGTGCTTCGTGACTCGCACTTGGGCATCGTGTTTCATTGGCTGTCCTTTCGGCCGAAGATCCTCAGCCTAATCTTAGTCTTTAATGGGCCTAATTTTTCTATTACGCGTTTGCTAGTGTATTAGTTATTTGGGCCAGATTGCCGAAAAAATTTGCTCGAGACAGGCCGGCGTTCAATAACGCCAGAGGAGTGCGTACGTATATCGAATAAAACGAGAGGTCAGGGCGGAGCAGGGAGAGAAAGTTGTGGCGTGGACGTGCGGGCGCGCTGGAGGGAGGCGATGGACAGCGGCGCGAGCGCACGACGGCGGCGGCTGGTAGAGAGGGGATCCGATCGCCTCGCCTTCATCACCGGCCAGGCGAGCAGCCTCCCCTCCGACCCGTATCCAGGTGACCAGAACAAAGCAATTTTTTTTATTTTTTTTGGAAAAGAATCCCAAATCGCCTGTCCATATGGCTATTGTAACACTTCTTACGTTCGCATCCAGATTGGATTTGGTGATAATCGTTTTAGGGCATTCAGTTCTGTTTTAGGGCACTACGCGTGCGCCTATTACTCGATTACTACTTAGTGCGCGAAACTCGTTACGAGGATTGCTTAAGATGTGTTGCGGAGACCTCCGTTTCGTTCATGGAATCTCTGATGCGAGGTAGAAATTGGCTAAATTACACGGTTCGTTCTGCCAAATTATAGCTTACCGGATCATGGGTCATGAGAAAGATGGAAAAGCATGAACTTGAGATTTGGAGTGTTGGCAGCGGATAATTTGTTGGATTCGTAATTAGGTGCTATATATACATGTCGTGGACACTCAGACTGCCTGGTTCTTTTTCAGATGTTTTTCTGGAATGTGCTTCGCCTAATAGAACGCAAAAGGTGTATTGATATATGGCTAAAAACCTTCATGAGACTTCTACCCAAATTTGGAGGTATTGGTGGGTGCTTAGGTGAATAGAATTTAGAAGTTCCATACCTGTCATTTTATCGGCTCATCAAGGGGCAATACATAGATTCCCACTGTAGCAACTCTTTTGCCATACTCTTTGTGGGTCTTATTGGAAAAATCGTCAATAATAGACATGGTGGCAAGTATGTAAACTGGTGATATTCAACTTCATCAGATCTCTATTTTGCAACTTAATCATACACGATTTAATCAGTTATCACACAATCCTTTTATATGTGTTTACAGTTTTATGAGCTACTCTTTGGGTTTTCCCATCTCGTATTGAAGTATTGAATATTGATATCATTATCAAGTTATCGATTGCCATTCATGTAGGCTTTTACCTATTAGATTGCTTTTGGTTTCATAATTCCCCGTGTCCAACTCTTTTAGCCTCATTATAAGCGTATGATTTATCGTTTATAGACTATCATAATTCAACTGTCATAAATTCGCCCTACATATATTGTTCTTATTTTCTTACCTTAGGTGATGAAAGTTAATAATATGAAATGCTATTCGCCTGGTTGTTTACAGATCTACTTGAAAGTTAAAACATATGATATGGCTTATTAAACATTATATCTTGATCAAAAGTAGTTGCCATTCTGCAGATTCACCGCTTAGTACTGTTGATGCTGCTTCACCTCAGCTATCTGAACAGCAGCCAAGTGAAGGTGGCATTGGTGGCGACAATTTCAGCAATATATCTCAGTTGCAAAAGTCAGAACCTAGTGACCCTGAAATTCAGCCGGCTGGTGAGGTCCGTCAAGAAAAACTCAAGGATAATATCCAAAGTAATGAAGGCATTCTACTCAAAAAATTCAAGACGAGCAGTGCGGTTCCTGAAATTCAGCCAGTGAATGAAACACCATTTCGAAGACATGATGACGAACTCCTCAGCAAGAAGACGACCAGTAATGATGGAGCAGCAAGTGCTCAGCCTAGGAGGGAGACAGAAACGAGACCCAGATCCGTGCCTCCAAATCAGTCTAACCAATCAGAAAACGCAGTTTGGTCTGTGGAAACTCTGAAGGAACACCTGAATTTCACGCCGCACGAGATTACCCAGGCCATATCAGCTACAGAATATAACCGCTTTTTAGCATCCATCACCGTCGCCTTTCTGGTGGTTCTTTCAAACTGGGGCATGGACATTGGTGGCACCATCACCAGAGTAGTAGTTGGTACCAGGCCACTTCTGTTTCTTATTATAACGAACATTACCATTGTCTTGACATTGTTGATGGAGAACAAGGACCCCAATGCGAGGGGCAGACCGTCCGGCAGCAACCTTGGTTCTGCTGATAGTTTAGGGCAAATGTTGGAGGTCGGGTTGCTGCTACAGAAATCCCTGGGTGCTCTGCTGATGGACTGCAGCGTTTGCGCTATCATCATGATCTGTTTTCTTGGATTCTGAGAGACTTTACATAGAGTTTCGCGGAAACACTTGTAAGAGTTTTTTTCTTTTCAGTTGTCTACGGTAGTATGATGGCTCTTATTTGATTTTGTAACATTCTCTTTGGCTGAATTTTGATTATTTACTGTTTTCTGCGCATGTTCCTGGCTATCAAGTACCACAAATTTGCTGCATAGGCGATTAATTAGTGTAAGTTGTAAGATGAGCTGATGTTATCACCAAAAAAACTTTATAAACAAGAAACTATATTGCCTAGTCGACCTGGTCGACGGTTCTCGCCCCACAGATCATGTATGGTTTGACAACTGAATTGCTAGATGTTGCACGATTGGGTGGACAGCTAGACAAACGATGACGACGGCTGGGGACCTGGCGTCCCTGGGAGCGTCGGTGCGCTGGAGACAAAAGAGAAGCCCGGAGGTTGGACACTGACAAGTGGCGCGCACTAGTTAACCACGTGCCGCTCGAACCTTGGAATCCTGCCGCCTATTACATGGCGCCGTCCGAGCAACCACGCGGCCGAAAAGCATGTTCTCAGCCGGGTACACCAGATCTATGTTGAGATACTATATAGATATTATGCTAGGTGGGCACGGAGTCAATCTGAACTATGACTCGAATGGGAGAACGAGAGGACGACTCGGAGAAGTTGGCGTTGGCCAACGAGTTTCGAGGCGATCTTCATCAAGCGAGTTCCGGGGTGCGCCTGCTCTCCAGATCGGCGACACCTGGAGGGATCTCCGGAAGCCGTTTGGATCGCTACATCCTGGACGGAATCCTCCATCGTTTTCGTGGAAGATGAAGGCATTTTCGGGAGGATGTTGTGCTGGGGTCCAGGGCCTCGTCATCGCTTCCCAGGGGGCCAAATGCAGCCGAGGAAGGAGAAGAGGTCCTAGATTTTTTTCGGACAATTCTGGGTTGTTCATGGTTCTTCCTTATCTCGCGTTAGGGTTCAGGAGACGCGAGAGGCGCTCGTCTGGATCCGAAGTGATTTGCTATCCTCTGGTAAATTTTCGGTCTCAGATTGCTTCCCAGTCTCATCTCGAGATTTTCCACTTCCAAACCTTCGCACTTTGAGCTTCTCCAAGGATTTTTGTGGGAAAGGGAAGGGGAATCCATCGTTTGCTTCGGTGGTGAAGATGGCCGACAATAGCTGGAACCAGTGGGGAAGAGGAGGTAGAGGGGGGCTATGGTCGCGGATGGAGCCCTCCTCCTTTTGGAGGTTCGAGGAATCAGTGGGGTCGTTATCAGCGGAATCAAACACAATGGTTTCCTCCAAGCTAGGCTCTGGTTCATCCTTCGCAGATTCAGCGATAGCAAGTGCAAGGCTCTTCGGGTAATCCTGTTAACCAAACTTTAGTAAAACAAGATAATCAGGCTATAGGTCCTCAGATAGAGTTAGTAGAAGTTGAGCCCCTGTATGTTAAATCGATCTGCTATAACTGTGGTGAATCGGGTCATCTTGTTGGAAATTGTAAGAATTCAAAACTTTGTTTCATCTGTGAGGAATCCAGACATCAGGTGGATTTCTGTTCAGTTCGTCTGCAACCACACCAATCAACTAGATACTTAGGGAGTGCTGCTAATGGCCTGGGTTTCTTTCATCTGGAAGTGACAGAGTCTAGTAGGAGTGTTGCTTTCAGATTTAGTAATTGTGGGATTATCACTATTGATCAGGGAGAAATTTCTCTAGCTGAGTTAGAAAAAAATCTGGCAGATATTTCTGATGCTCATTGGCCTTGGCAGGTTAGACAGTTGGAGAATTTTAGGTTTCTAGTTCGTAACCCCCCCCCCCAAACAAGAAGTTGATTGATTTAGCTCTCCTTCCTAGTTTTAATTTGAAAAAGTCTGGTGTGACTATGTACATTGAAGCCTGGAAAGGGGATTTGGATACTTTTGGTGAACTTCATGAAGTTTGGTTCTAAGTGAGGGGTATTCCCCCTAAGTGGTGTACTTGGAAGGTTTTTTGTTCAAATAGCATCTTGCTTTGGAATAGTTACCAATGTTGATTGGACTGGCATGTTTAAGAGCTTTTATGAGGTGGTGAGAATTCAGATTACTTGTAGGGATCCTTCAAAAATCCCTCAACAGAGGATGATGGGGGCTAAAAAATTCTGTTCATGATTAATCTTTCAGTGGAGAAGGTGTCAGAACTAGCTGAGGGAAATGATCAGGATGATGACATGATAATGATGATGATTTTGATGATTTGGGTGAAGAAGGAAAAAGGGCTGGTGATAGAGTTGACAACATGGACACTGAATAGGGTAACACAGCTAATCAAGCTTTATCTGGTTCCTCCTCCAAACAAATCAGCAAAACAAGTAACAAGAATTCTGATGTGCATGAGGATATTCTAGCTGATGGGTTTTCTCCAGTTAATTCAAATTGTAAGATGAAGTCTGCTCATGTAACTAGCTTCAATGGAGAGAGGACTTGGTTGCAACTTTTTCAAGATAATGCAAGGAAAGCTTTTCAGGATGAAACTGATGATGAGGAGAAGTGTTTTAGGCTGCTTAGGGATTTGGAGATGATTAATTCGAATGAGGAGATGGAGGATTTGAAAGGGAAATGTCTTGGGTTTCAAAATCCAGTCGAGGCTGCAGATTCAGATCAGTTTGAGTTGTCTTGTGAAGAGAACTTACTTGACCGACATATACTAACAAACAATCAAGACTTCCAAGATTTAGCTGACAGTGGGAAAGAGGTTTGTGCAGTAGGTGAGACTGTGAATGGGCAAGAAGATAAACATATCAAACCACTTTAGGGTAGGATATTTCACAAGAGACAAAGGCAGTGGGGTCTAGTTCCATGCATGAGTAGAAGCAAAAGGTTGGAAGATCAGGGCAAGACCATCCTGCAAAAAGCTCAAGAGTTGCAGCAGCAAAAGAACCTGGAAGGTTGCCCCAGACCTAAAGGTATTATAGGTAAAAGTTCTTTTGATTCTTTCATAGTTCATGATCTAAATTTCATTGCTAATAAAGTAGATGTTGTGATGGGTTGTTCTGATCTAGAAAAATATGATAATAATATTGTTTGTAAAGAAATTGATGCTATGAGAATTGCTAATTATAAAAAGATCTCTGTGGGAGATGGCTTTGTTGATAATGAGTGTACTTCTAAAAAGAATAATGAGGATTGTATGTTGAGTATTAACTGTAATAATACATCTCCAGCACCTCTGGAGGAGGTTTATGGAGACTTTTCTGATTTGGAAGGATGGATATTGTTGGTAAATATAAAGGGGCAAGCACCCTAGGAAAAATAAAAGGAAATGAGAGGGTTATTTTGGAATGTTAGAGGTTTAGGACAGCTCGGGAAGACTCAATGCTTAATGGATCTCATTAGAAATCATAATGTTGATTTTGTTGGTTTTCAAGAAACGAAGAGGGAAACTTTTAGTGTTTCCTTTCTTAATACTATTAGTGGCTCTAAAAACTTCGAATGGCATTGGCTCCTAGCCAAATCCACTGCAGGTGGCATTTTGGTTGGTGTAAATGCTGATATTTTGGAAATTCTTCATGTTGATGTAAAAGATTTTTTGATTCACTATTTGATTAAGACCAAGAAGAATGATTTTGTGTGGAAGCTTGTCACTGTTTATGGGTCTCCTTATGATGAGGGAAAACTGGACTTTATTTCTGAACTCCATGAAATTTTTGTTGTAGATGATCATACTCCAATATTGTTAGGAGGAGACTTTAATTTGGTGAGATACCAGACTAATAAGAATAATGGCAAGGTTGACCACAAATGGTGTGATAAATTCAATGAATGGATAGATATGTGGGGGCTTATGGAAATGCATTTGACAGGTAGACATTTTACCTAGAATAACCAGGATAATATAATTATATCGGTGATTGATAGGGTTTTTTATAGCACTTCCTTCGAGGAAAATTTACCATTAGCTATTGTCTCTTCTCTTCCTAGAATTGGTAGTGATCATACTCCTATTTTGGTGGATTCAGGAGAAGATATTAAATATGGTAAATCTAGTTATAAATTTGAGAAATGATGGCTTCTTCATGAAGATTTTAGTCAAATTGCTCATAAAAGCCTGGAATATCCCTAGGAGAGAGAGAGTAATGCTATGGATAATTGGCAATGAAAAGTCAGGGACTTTAGGAAGGTTACCAAATGCTGGAGTCTTAATGTTGGTTCTAAAATTAGGAAGAGAAAGAACTTACTTTTGAAAGAGTTTGATGTTATTGATGTTCTTTCTGAACTGTGGAAGAGGAGAATAGATTAGCATCTATTAAGCAAGAGATAATAAGTATTTGGACTATGAAAGAAACCATGGCTAGACAACGAGCTAGAGAAAAAGATGTAAAAGGAGAGAAACACTAGATATTTTCATGCCGTTGCTAACCAAATAAGGAGGAAAATTTTTATTAATGTTCTTGAAGGTCCTAATGGGCCGGTTCATGATACCAAGAAAATGCTTAACATTGCTTGTGACTATTAAAAGTCTTTATTTGGTTTTAAAGCTAAGCTTAACATTAATCTAGGAGATAATTTTTTTAGTATGGATGATAAGATTTCTGACGATGAGAATAGGGCTTTGGAAGCTCCTTTTACTGAAGAAGAAGTAAAAAAGTAGTTTTTGATTCTTATTTGGATGGGGCTCTTGGTCCTAATGGCCTCCATTTTATTTTCTATCAAAAATTCTGGAATATCGTCAAAGATGATTTGTTGGCCTTGTTTAGAAGCTTGGAAAAAGGTGAGCTGGATTTGTTTAGGCTTAATTTTGCGATGATCTCTCTGATTCCTAAATAGAATAATGCTAGAAACATTAAGCAATTCAGGCCTATTAGCTTGTTGAATTGTAGTTACAAAATTATTGCTAAGGTGTTCACCAACAGGATTGGTTTTATTTGTAACAGAATCATTATGCAAAATCAAACTGCTTTTATTAAAAATAGATATATTCTTGAGTGTGGTCACTACTCATGAAGTAATCCATAAAATCCATCGGGACAAAGATAAGGGTCTTGTGCTCAAGCTTGATTATGAAAAAGCCTATGATATGGTTAATTGGAGTTTTTTGCTAGACATTTTAGCTAAAAGGGGCTTTGGGGTTAAATGGCAGGCGTGGATTTACTCTATTCTGGACAAAGGCTCTATAGGGGTTAAAATTAATAATGTCGAAAGTAAATTCTTCCAAACCGGTAAAGGTCTGAGGCAAGGTGATCCCTTATGCCCAACTCTTTTCAATTTGGTAGCCGATGTTTTCTCTAGAATTTTACAAAAAGCTGCTAATAATGGGATAGTAAAGGGCTTGTGTGATGATTTTTGCCGAGGAGGTATAATGAGTTTGCAATATGCTGATGATACCCTCCTGTTTATGAAGGATAGTGAGAAATTTGCTTTGCATCTTAAGTGGCTCTTAACTTGTTTTGAACAAATGTTTGGGATGAGGATAAACTTTCATAAAAGTGAATTGATTCCTATTGGCGGTGGTAAGAGTGAGTTTGAAAGGTTTGCTAGTATCTTTCGTTGTAAGATAGGTACCTTTCCCATTAAATATCTTGGTATCTCTCTCTATTATGACAAAATTAAGAGGGAGGACTTTCAGCCTCTTATTGAGAAGATGTTAAAAAGAATTGCAGGTTGGAGAGGTAAACTCCTTTCGTATAGTGGTCGGTTAACTCTTATCAAATCCTGCTTAGCTAGTATTCCTCTTTATTTGTTGTCATTTTTCAAATTTCCTAAGTGGGCTTTAGATCATATAAATTCTCACATGGCTAATTGTCTTAGAAATGATTATGAAAGTCATAGTAAACTTCATCTTGCCAACTGGCATCTAGTGTGTATGGAAACGAATTATGGTGGTCTTGGGGTGCCTAATATTATAGACCTAAATTTGTGCCTTTTAGCTTCTTGGATAAAAAGGTTCGGTGCTAATGAAAATAAGTTATGGACGGACTTGATTAAGTATAAGTATAATACTGAAAATCCTAACATCTTTTTGTCTGATCCTAACCATGCTTCTGTTTTTTTGGAAATGGATTATTTGGGCAATGCAGGCTACCAAGTTTGGGTATAAATGGTATGTTGGTAATGGAGCCAAGGTTAGGTTTTGGGAGGATATTTGGTTTGGCAATTCTTGTTTAGCTATTCAATTTTCGGATCTTTATATGTTAGTGAACGAAAAAGGTTCCACGATTGCTGAAATTTGGGATGGTTCTAATGTTAAATGTACGTTTAGGAGAACTTTCTCTGACAATTTGTTGATCAGGTGGTTTGAGCTGGTGGAGGTGGTGAATACTTTAAGGCTCACTAATGAAGAAGATGCTTTGTTTTGGCAGTATAACAGTAATGGGGTTTACTCGGTTAAATCTCTTTACGTTATTATAAATTTTAGAGGGGTGTTACCGGTTTTCATTCCTACTGTGTGGAACAACTTAACCAAGGGAGAACATCTGATGAATGAAGTTCAAGAAGAAGTTCACATTCCAAAAGAGATGAAGTCTTTTGCACTCTATGTTAGTAATTTGGTAGATGGCAATATGTAATTGTATTTTTAAATGTTCAAGTCTATGCTTGTCTTTTGTCAACTGATATTGGGCAGAACTGTTTGGGGGTGGAAACCTTCAGTTTCTTTAATGGAATTGGGGCATTAGGTTCTGATGTACTTTTTGATCTAAAAAATATTATACCAGGGCTTCAAATTTCATTTTTGGTTCATATCTCGAAGGTGGACGAAATCTCATAATATTGGACGAAATTGGTTAAATTGTTTTTAAAAATTTGAAATCCAGAATTTTTGAACTGAAATTCGGCAGAAATTACCAAAATTTCGAAGAGAAATACCAAAATCTCGGCGAAATTTAACTGAGCGAAAAATAGAAAAAAATGTTCATTTTTTTATTTTTTTTGTGCATGGTCATTACACATCAATAATATTTTTATAAAACTTTCAAATGATGATCAAGCATGATGAAATTTTAAAAACTCTAACAGTGCTGCTGTCCTGATAAAAAGTTAACTTACAAAATTTCAACCGAATGAAAAATGGTGCAAACCATGTTAGAACATTTTGAAACATTTTGTGGATAGTCTGATGCATCAATAATGTCCCATAAAATTTTTAGATGATTATCAAGCCTGAGTAATTTTTAAAAATTATGACAGTGCTACTGAGGCTGATCGCAAATTTCAACCGAATGAAAAATGGTCCAAACCACATTAAATTTTTTTGAAATGTTTTGTGAATGGTAATGAAATATCAATAATGTTCCCATAAAATTTTCATTTGAAGATCAAGCATGAGGAATTTAAAAAAAAAATTGAAAGTGCTACTGTCCTGATAAAAGCCTCAAAATCAATAAATAGATTTAATTGAGCAACCAAAAAAGGTTATAATTTTTGAAAATTTTAGAGAAGGGTTATGAGGAAATTCCTAAGATCTCATAAAAATTTTGGATTATGATCACACTCTAGTGAATTTATAAAATTCTTTGTGTTCCTTGTGTTTTTTATTTTTAAAAGATAACAAATGAAGTTCAATGCATCCATAGATTTGATTGAGCAAACAAAAAAATTAATTTTTTTAAAAATTTTATATAAGGGTTTTGAGCCAATGCTTAAGCTCTCATAAATTTTTTGGATTGTGATCACACTCGAGAAAATTTATAAAATTCTCACAATGTTACTATCTCAATTATGCTTATTCTGTTTTTAATTTTTTAAAGATAACAAATGAAGTTCAATTTTAAAGATAGTACCATAAATTTTTCAGAGCATGATCAAGCTTGTACAATTTTTATAAAAATCTGACAGTGTTTTTGCCAAAATTATAAAACATCTCAAAATTTTGGTTTTTCAACAAATTTTAATGGAAGATGACTTTCTTAAGGGTTATTGGGCCAAATTCGGTCAAAATCTAGTAAAAAACCCAAGATTTCAGCGAGATTTGGCGAAATCTCGTTCAAATTTCTAAAATTACTGTAGCAATTTGATTTTTTTTTCAAATTTTTTATCTGACCGTGATTTTGTATCCCATCCCTAGCTGAATTCCGAGATCTCATGAAATTTCACCGAGATTTCATTCCATCTATTGTACAATCTTCTCAGTCTTAGTTATTTAAATATGTTTGGATTTTATCTCGTTGTGAGTGAATCTAATTCTATCTCTTATAGGTTTCTACTATAAATATGGTATGCTATTGTATAAGAGAATCAATCTAGTAAATAGAGAGAGTTTTGCCTTCCTATATCGTCTGTGCTCCCTGTAATTGTTCTTGCTTTTCGATCGACCAGTGCATTGTATTTGATCCACGTATGTCGTCATCGTTTTACAACATGCCATCAGCACGAAGCTCCATGAGACCGATCAGGATTGTCTGCCTGCATCAATTTACATTGCGTCAAATTTTGACCTGCATCAAGCGATTAAATCTACTACAAGCCATACGTAAGTTCAAAGCACATAAGTTAATCGCATCTAAATGGTCTTTTAGTCCTACAGATTAATTTTCCTAATTACCTATATTAGTCATTCTTAATCTTTGATTAAAGACTAGATTAGTCTAATCATGAATTCAAGGGTCCTAATTACTGTTCATCAAGTCGATTTAAAAAAGGAGGTGGCGCCTGAAGTCCCCAAAAGCTGGCCACCGCCAAACGTGCCACGTCCCTATTGGCCTGTCGCCATCCACAACGTGCCACACGCACCCACTATGTCGCGTCTGCGACGCCGTGCTCTCTCCGCGCCTAAGCGTGCTCTGCCCGAAGTGCGCCACGTCGGTTACGCCCACTGCACTATGCCTGACACGCCCCGCTCAATGTGGCTATAAGTTCAAGTTCCATTAATTTAGTTTTGGTTATAAATGATAAATCTAAATGTGAGACTAACATCCTTGTTGAGTTTGATTTTTATTAGTCTCATTTGGATGGAAAAATAGAAATCTCGAAGTTATACATCCAATGTCATATTATTATATCTTATTGCATTATTTGATTCAAAATACAAGGTGAACTCCGTAAAGTTTTAAGTTTGATATGTGCATATTGTTTCCAATTCATATATATGTATGTATACATTTAGGGGAGTTCATTCTATAACTTGAGGTTTTACTAGTATTGATCACTTTCTTTCTTCCACATATATCAAGAATTTTTACTTTGAAACACATCCTTTGAGTATGTGAAACTTTTGTAGTTGTAATATACTCATGTTCATTTAAATTCAATTATTTACAATTGGGTTGTTGTCAATCACTAAAGAAGTGGATGAAAGGATCTAGACTCTCCATTATGTGTTCATGGCATGCTTTGGTGATTAGCGACAACCGGATGTGTTGGACTAATATTTTTCATGAGTTGGTGATATAGGTTAAGTCTAATGATGATGAAGACTCCGGATCAAATCATGTGTTGCTGGCCATCAAGTCAAGGCTCGGGATGAAGTATGTCATCATGTGTTAATGAGTATCAAAATAAGATCTCGAAGTGAAAGTAGTTCGTCATGTGTTGATGAACAAAACAAAAACCCGAACTTAGAGAAGAGATAATCAAATCATCAATTGAAAGCTCCAAATGGATACACAAGACAAAGGTATAACTAGCATAGGCTAATGATGTATTCCTAGTCTTTTACCGGTCTTGGTGTGGTTGGAAGACCGGATAATTAGTGTAGATTATCGTACTATTAAGAGGGGTCTTGTCTAGTAGTTTGAGTCTCATCATGTGTTGATACCTCAATCTCGCTTGCTCTAGCTCTCCTTTGCGTGATGCTATTATTTGCGAATGTGTTCTACAAATAGTTGAAACTCGTGCACTTACTCTTTGTAGCAAGTGACTAAAGTTTGTAAATGTGTTTTACAAATTATTGAAGTTTATGCATTTATCATTTCTAAACTCTTGCTTGCTTGTAGTCATGCTCTTGATCAAGTCTATGTTAGAGATTTCGAGAAATTAGTTTTTAGACTTGAGTGGCTGGCTATATTGGAGTTTTAGCATCTATAGAAATATATATGGTTTCTTAGATCTTGAAAATGGATGAAAGTTGTAGCTTTTCATAAAGTCCAAGATTACCTAAATCGGACTTCGAAGTAAAAAGTTATGATCCTTTTTAAATTGTGCTGAGTTTTTCTGAATTTAGTGTTAGGAATGTCCGAATTTGATTTAAGGACATTTTTGTAAAATATGTGTTTTGGAGCCGATTTGGATTATTGGATTCGGAATGTCCGAATTGGGTAAATAGAAATGTCCGAATTAGGGAATTTAGAATGTCTTAATTTTCCTTCAAACGGCTAGATGCCACGTGGATTTGTGGCTATTGAGAATGTCTGATTTTCCAATTAGGAATGTCCAAATTGGGTAATTAGGATTGTCCGAATTTGCATTTTTCGGATGTTTTTGTTTCAAACGTTTAGTTTTTTTGGGGGGCTATAAAAGAGATTGAGTATGGAGGTTTTAGCTGGAGCTTCTACACTCATTTGAGGCATACATTTGAGAGCACTATCTTGAGAGCTTAGAGCTATACTTGAGAGGTATTTTAGCTAAAGTTTCTTGTGTGAAATCTCTTGGTATCCTATTTTCACTCTCTTGAACTAGTGCACGTCTCTCTACTCAATTGTGCATGTGTTGCAACTGTGAGTAAGGAGAGAAAAGCTCTAAGTGTATTGTTTCATCTAGAGGTGGATTGAGTATCCACTTATGCATGTATCACACTTGGTGGGGGTCAAGCAAAACGCTTGACTTGTTACTCTTGGTGTTTATCGACACCTAGACGGCATGGAGACGTCGTGGTTCGATAATCTTCTCAAGAAGCTAGTAAGAAGGCTCGGTGTATTGTGAATATTGGAGCTCACTTACCCAGAGGGGGAAGAGCTACCACTAGTGATTCGAGGTGTTTGGCTTAATTCATGGAGTCGGTCCAATTCGTTTAGCCTTACTTCACCGTAGATTAGGAGAGACCGATAAGTCTCCGAACATCATGATAAAAAGATCGTGTGTCATCTTTTTGTTTTTTTCCATGGCTTATTTACATTCCTATAATTGAATTTCTTACTTGTCACCTAAGGATTGCAAACTTAGATCTAAACATAGGTTGTTGGTGCACTGAGTGAGATTAGTTGATTTAGGTCTTAATTGGGAAAACTGTTTTGATTTACGCATCCTTATATAAAATTAGTTTTTGCCAAAGGGAATTTTAAAGCAGCCTATTCACCCCCACTTGTAGGCTTCCTTAACCTTACAGTGATCCTAACGCGTGGCACCACACCTGCTAGCCTACATCGGCGGCCGTAGTGTGCTATGCCAAGCCGCTAGCCACGGTGCGTACCCGCCTATAGCCCGTCGTGTAACATCTAATCGAGCCACCGCCTATCGCGTCGATGCCCAAGCCCATCACACACCATCTGGCCGAGCCACCAGTCTGTAGCCCATGCGCCACGCTAGCCACACTAGCCACCCTACACATCGCCAGCAATGGACGCCCCAATGCCAGTCACACTGGCCGTCCACCACACCGCCACACGGGTCGACCGAGGCCCTGCGCCCAAAGTGTTGTGCCACCAAGTCAACCGGCCGAACCACAGCATCCATCGTGCGCTGCTCCCGTCGATCCATCGGCACTGCCATGCTCGCGCCTCGTGTGCTTATCGTGCCGTCACCGCAAGGTAGAGGGCATGGCAGCTAGGTATTTAACCCAACTGCCTCCTGTCATGGGCCACTGTGGGCCGAGCGGCCTGTGGGCCACTGCCAACCAGCACACGAGGTCCACATGTCGTACGCCTTTATTGTTTTTCTAGAAAGAAATAAAAAAAATCTAAAATTTCAATTTTAACCCCCGAAGTTATGGTTAATAATGGCTGGCTATTGAAATTTTGTATTAGGGACCCTAAAATTTCCAGTAATTTCAAAAATAGTTAATAAATTATAAAAATTTATAATAAACCCTAGAAATTGAATCTTTAAGTATATGGAGCTTCCATAAATTTTTGAACCATAGACTTAGCACACATTGCAAACTTCATACTTCTAGATTTATTTTTCATGGAATAATTCCATGTTTATCCGTGCTGAATTTGTTTTGGTTGAAAATTAGTATAAAATTACGAAAAATACTAGGGCAATTCTGGAGAATTTAGATAATTATCTATTAAATAGATAGAGAGCAAACTTTATTGATTAAAGAGTGAGCATGCAATATATTATTTTTACTAGCAGTAAAATTCAATCTTGCTTGATATAGGATATGTCGGACATCGCAAAGAGAGAATTTACTGAACTTGCTCTAAATGGCAACAATTACTTGACTTGGGTAATGGATGCCAAGATCAACTTGACAGCTCAATCTCTTGAAGATGCCATCACTCAGCCTGAAACTGACGTCCGTGCTTTTCCCGAAGTCACCACGTGTGCAGTCCTGCACTTCCTCAGGCACCACTCCATCCGGACTTAAAGGCCGAATATTTGATAAAGGAGAACCAGCCGGCACTATGGAATTTCCTAAATGAACAATACAACCAGTAGAGGTCCATCCTACTGCTAGAAGCACAAGGCGAATGGACCCTCCTATGCTTTCAGGATTTTAAGACCGTAGCAGCATACAACTCCATCATGCACAAGCTTATCGCCAAATTGACATTCTGTAACCAAAAAATTACTGATGCTAAAATAATAGACAAGATATTATACACCTTTCACCTTAATATGAGGATATTGTAGAAACAGTACAGTCATACCAAGTACCATAAGTACTCTGAGCTTATCTGTATCTTGTTAGAAACAGAAAAGCATGATGAACTCCTAATGAAAAATCATCACGTCCTCCCTAATGGAACACATGGTGTGTCGAAGCACATGCAAATGCTCATTAAGCTAGCAATAGCCATAGGCGCAGAAAGGGCCAAAGGCATAAAGGGGAAAATAGAAGAATAGGAGGACAAAGAAGGGAAGAGGCAATCCCCAGTGGAAAGGTAAAGGATCAGGAGCTTTCAGAAGCGAAGCTTAGTCAACAAGGCTGTAAACCCTACACAACCCTGCTTTAGGTGTGAATGCACTAGCTATTGCACTTGTCACACCAAGAAGTATTTTGTGGACCTTTACATGCAATCCATTAGGAAATTCCAGAAGAATCAGGGAAATAAGGCTGAGGCGCACTTCATCACTCATCTTGTTGTTCAGAAGGAAATCAAGAACAATGATGATTAAGTCCATGTTCCTATAGCAGAGTTGAAAAGGGCTTTCTCGGATATGAAAACTCTCCCATGGATGAAGATGAACTTACTGAGCTCAATGAGTTCTAGAAGAACATTCATGGTTTTTAGGAGGATATCCATGATTTATATGGAGATCTATAGTAGTTTCCTAGTTACTCCTCCTTTTGCTAGTTGATGTCACATTTTCTTAGTAAGTCTCTTTAAGAGTCTCCTCCATCAATTTAGTCTTAGTTCTAGAATGAACAGTGGTCTACGCTCCTGTTGAGCCATTATCATTTAAATAAAGTGTTATTTACGACGATATTTGTGCTATGATTGTTCTATATTTTACAATATGTTTGTGATGTAACAATTGTTTGATTGAATTCATTCCTTTAATATAGAATACCGTATAATCCAATGGTGAAGGAGAAAATCTGTCTAGTAGATAGTTGCACCACAAATACAATTCTTAGAGAGACTAAATATTTTCAGACTTTGAATAAAAAAAACTAAAAATATTATGACCATTGCCGGAAGCGAAACCTTCAAAGGTGCCACTGAAAGAGTCATCATAGTCATTCCTATGGATACTCGTATAATAATACAAAATACCCTATTATACATTGAGTCCAGTTATACTCTACTAAGTTTTAAAGACATCTCGTCTGAATGGTTTCCATTTGAAGATAGAAAATAAGGATGGTATAAAATACCTACTCATGACTAAGTTTGACAGGTATAATAAAAGTGTGGTTGAAAAACTCCCTTCTTTCTCCTCCGGATTATATTATACATATATAAAACTTGAAGTTTATGTTTTGATGAAAACTATACTTAAAAACCTAGAAATATTTAAGATCTGGCATTATCAACTGGGTCATCTTTAGTTGAATATGATGAGAAGAATAATCAATAATTCTGCTAGCCATAGCATAAAAACTATAGATTTCCCTAAACCTGAAGACTTCTTATGCCTTGCTTGTGCCAAAGGGAATCTTATAATTAGACCATATTATCTAAAAGTTAGGGAAGAATCACTAGATTTTCTCGAGAAAATTCAAGGTGTTACCTATCTAGCCCCTATCGGGTCCCTTCAAATATTTATGGTACTTATAGATGTTTTTATTAGATGGTCCCATATATGTCTCTTATCTACTACGAACCATGCTTCTGATAAGTTAATTACATAAATTACTAAATTAAGAGCCTCTTTTCCAGAATAAAGGATTAAGTAAATTTAATAGACAATGCTGGTAAGTTTACCTCAAAGCCATTTAACAATTATTGTATGGCTCTAAACATTAATATAGAGCATTCAGTACCTCATATCCACACAAAAAATGCAATTGTGGAGTCATTACTTAAAAGAATAAAACTTATTGCTATACCACTCTTGTAGTATTGTAGATTATTCACCAACTGTTGGGACCACGAAGTGCTGCACACTGTTATATTAATTCAACTCAGACCAATTGCATGCCATGAAATTTCCCCTTGCAAATAGTGCGTGAGAAAGAACCAAGTATTTTTCATCTGCGAAAATTTGGTTGTGTTATATACGTGCCAATCTATCCACCACAGCGTGCAACTATGGACTCTCACTAGTAGTTGGGGACCTATGTAGGTTATAAATCTCCATCAATTATTAAATACTTATAGCTCATGACAGAGGATCTGTATTTGGCTCGGTACACCGATTGTATTTTTGATGAGGACAATTTCCCGTCATTAGGGGGAGAGAAGTACTACACTAAAGAATGGCGAGAAATGTGCTAGAATATCACTGGCATTTAGTCCCTAGACCCACGCACTAAAGAATCCAAACCTAATATTTGAAGGATAATAAATATGCAACACATAGCTAATAATTTGTCAGATACATTCACTAATCTCAAGGAAGTGACAAGATCTCATATACCTACAATAAACACACCTGAAAGAGTGGAAATACCGCAGAAGGATACTGAACCCACTCTTACCCCTCATAATAAGAAGATGGGGAGGCTTGCAAGTGCACGAGACTCAATTCCACAAAGACATCCGTAGAAATAGAGATCCGAACAAATCAGAAAAATACCTAGGTTAGTAGAAGCTCAACCTGATTTTGAGAAAATACATGAAGTAAGCCACCCTGAAGGTAGTAACAACATCTCTAAAGTGAGCCATTCTGAAGACGATAATCGCATCAAATATTTGCGCGCACAATTTGATGCTGTGAAGTTGAAACACTCAGATTCCATCATTGTGGGAAATCACGAGGAGCTAGAAGAAATTAACGAAGAGATTTTTCACCAATTATATAGATTCGGGAGAATTGTATAAAAGAAATACTATAATTGTCACATATATTTCACCTCAAAAATTGCTAAAACTCTTGAGCTGGATCTAGAATCAAAGTCTATGGCAGAGTGCCGAGCACTCAGATTGGGTCAAATGAAAAGAAGTAATTGAGATAGAATTGTACTCACTTAATAAGAGGAAAGTATTTGATCATGTTGACTGAATACCTCCTAAAGTGTTCCTTGTAGGATCAAAATGGGTTTTCATCCGGAAGAGAAATGAAAATAACCAAGTGGTAAGATATAAAGCGAGGCTTGCAGTACAAGGGTTCACACAGAGACCTAGCATTGATTATGATGAAACTTATCATGTAATGGGTGGAATAACGTTCTGTTACTTGATATCAAAGGCAGCTAGCTTAAACTTATCAATGCAGTTGATGTATATAATCACCGAATATGTATATGGGTCACTGGATACAGATATTTATATGAGTCCCTGAAGGAGTCAAAATTATTTATCTTAATAAAAATAATTGCAACATGTATAGCGTCAAACTGCAGAGATCGATATATGAAATAAAACAGTCGGGGAGAATGTGGTACAACCGACTTAATGAGTTCCTCCTGAAGAAGGGATACTCCGATAATAATGATTGTCCGTGTGTATTCATAAAGAAGTCTTAAATAGATTCGGTATCATCTTAGTCTATATCGATGATCTCAATATCATTGGAACCATAGAGCAGATAAATGAAGCAAGTTCTTACTTTATGACAGAGTTTGAGATGAAAGATTTGGGTAAAACCAAATATTGCTTAGACCTGCAGCTAGAGCATTTCCTAGAAGGAATTTTCGTACACTAGTCTTGATAAGGATTAAAGGCCATACTCTATTTGTGCCCGCAATAGTTAAAGGCCATGCTCTATTTTTGGGCTCGTAATTTATAAAGAAAAGCCCATAAAGAAGAATAAGGCCCACGTTCAGTTATTTGGTTATGTCTTTGACCAGTTTGCTGACGTGTCCTATAATTTGCCTCACATTGGTTGGGGCAGATAGTTATCTCTGCACACGTGTACCGTGCGAACAGTTTTTCTTAACTGATACAAATAACTACTTGGAAGTTATCCCGGGCACCCTTTGGCGAGAAGACACCATTTGACGAAAAGACACCTTTCGGTCGTACGACACCTTTTTGAAGCCCAACTACCGCATCTTCATTCTATATAAATAGGGAAGCCATTTGTACTATCAAGGAGAGAATCAATCGAATATATATACTTTGTAACACTTGTACTTTGTTAAATTGCTTTGCTAATAAGAAGCAACCTTTCATTTCCTCTTTCGTAATCTTATTTTCCCGAAAGCCGGCAACCATTTTAAATCATAAGCTCGATCTAGAGACCCTAGGTCTTGTACATCGACAAGTCTACCTATACCAAGAATGTATTAAAAAAATTTAATATGGATAATCTCATCGTTTTAAGACCCATGGGAGTAAGATCCCTAGAAGTGGATAAAGACACTTTCAGACCAAAGATGGAAAATGGGGAAGTCTTAGGATTTGAAATCCCATACTTAAGTGCCAATGGAGCACTTATGTATCTTGTGAATTGCAAAAGGCTTGATATTGTATTCACAGTAAATATGCTAGCTAGACACAGTGCAGCTACAACTAAAGATATTGGGTTGGTGTCAAGACTTTGCTCAGATACCTCCAAGGTACTCAAGATCTTGGATTATTTTACCAGAAAGACCAAGACTTGGCCATGGTGGGACATACGGATACTAGCTATCGGTCTAATCCCTACAGTGCCAAATCTGAGATTAGTTTTGTATTTCTCTATGGTGGTACAGTTGTTTGTTAGCGGTCTTTTAAGCAGACCATGGTAGCTACTTCTAACAACCACTTAGAGATTATAGCATTATATAAAGCCTCACGTGCATGTGTTTAATTGAGAAGGGTGATTAGCCATATCCAAAAGTCATATGGCATTAACACCGTCGATAACGCAATAATTATATATAAAGATAATGCTACTTATGTTGCACAAATGCAGATGTGTTATGTTAAGAGCAATATTACGAAGCTTATCAGATTTATTCACTAAATCTTTACTTACATCTAATTTCCAAAGATGTGCTTGTGGCATTGGAATGAGATAACTTAGGGATATGCAGAATTCTAAGGAGTAAATCCCTAAACTATAACCTTTAGCATGATCCTGAAGATTATAAGTTACACTCGTTTTTTTGACTTGGTGAATTTTTCTGAAGTTTTCTCATATAAAGGTTTTTAATAAAGCAACTAGTATAACACAGTGTACGAGTGCAATACACTCTTAACTGGTTTTTTTTGGAGGATTTTTGATGATACATGTGCATTATGCGATATTCACCAATGGGAGTGTTGAGATATGATAGGACTCTGGTCCTGGTTGTTTAAATAAGTTTGAACTCTATTTCGTTGTGAACTGATCCGAATCTATTTTTTATAAGCTTCTGCTGTAAATATGGTATCTCATTATATGAGAGAATCAATCTAATAAAGAGAGATAGGGTTTTGCATCTCTATATCGTGTGTGCTCATCGGTGCATTGTATTTGATCTGCGACGGTCATCGTTGTTTTATAACATTTTGAGCCCAATCCGTGTACAAGATTATCCGGTCCGACTTCGACATCGTCGTACAAAAACAATAGTGAACCATAGAAACAGTGTCATCTGCATCCGCACTAACCTAAGTTACCTAACCTAGGCACCACGCGACGTTGCCACGTCAAACTCCATCAGTTCTTTCCGCCTCAAATGCTAAAAGCCTAAACAACGTGCTGGCCGAAACTATCGGTCTTTGTTTCTGGCAAGTAGTCCGTCCACAGCTACGCAGAGAGCCCAAGTGCCCAACGGCCAAGGTTTCTAGCCTAAGATAGGATAATATGTACACGTCATTAACTAAGATATGTGAATAAAGAAAAGAGTGGGTCGCCGTCGTGGCTGGTCAAGGGGTGGTGATGTCGTGGATGCTCCTGCGCTTGGAGTCGCGCGTGGCGGCGTTGGTCTGCCGGATGAAGTACTTCTGCGCGTGGCTGGCCACCTGCGTCGGCGTCCGGGTCCTAACCGCGAACCGCGAGATGTTCCTCCAGTCGCCTCGGCCGTACTTCTCCAGCCCCTCAAGAAACAACCTGCACACGCATAGCATAGTACAATGAACGTAGATTTATTTATCGGGAAAAAAAAGGAAACGTGAATTCACAGGGATAGCGCGGCCGCCATTGCGTGCCTGGCAAGTGGGACCCACGTGCTAGCTGGGAGAAGATCGTTTGCCTCTCCGCCCAACTAGGCAATGCGGAAAGATTCCGAGAAGCCTCTAGAACCTCCTCGAACAGAGATGAACAGAAAGGATCTTAGTATTTGAGACCTTCTTTTCCATACCTGTGTTCTCCCTCGGACCAGGGTATGCCGCGGCGCCGCCCCTCGCCGCGGGAATTGCCGGCGCGGCGGACGGTGGAGCCATCCTCGGCGTCGTCGGCGTCCCAGCAGCCGGGAACGTCGACGGCGCCACGCTCGATGAGGTCCACATCGGCGACAAGTGCCTGGTAGTGCTCCCACGCCTCCTGCGGCGAGCGCCCGGGGAGCTGTGCCGCGACGAGCACCCACCGGTCGGGCGCGTGCTCCGGGCACAGCACCAGCGCGCTCTCGAACACCTTGTCCTCCTTCTTGCTCCACGGCCGCCTCGCCACCGGCATGGCTGTGCGGTAGAAATCCATGGCCTCTCTCCCCGTGACGACACGATCGGCTGCAAAGTGAGCTACGCTAGCTACCTATCGCGTTTGCGTGTGCTCGTGGGCAGATGGATCATGGATCGATGGGTGGGCGGCGCCGTGTGTTGGCTTGGTTTGTTGCGCGTGGGAACGGAATTTATAAAGCTTTGCGGAGTGGGGTACACCGTACACGGGACTTAGAGCTCCGGGACGGGAATTGGGAATCACGTGGGGTTTTGTTCAGGAAATTTTTACCTTACTAACCATATAAAATTGTTTCTTTTAAAAAAAATAGCCTTCGCGTCGGTATAATTCGTAGAAATGACCCCTTAGAGGAGTGCAAAATAGGGCGGGCATAACATGTGTCACAATAGGGGATGTGAGTGGGCGGAAATATAATTTTCGTTCTCTGCGTGCGCAGAAATCAAGTGCATGCCAATATTCCACGGGGTCTGACATTTTAAAGGTATGGAACCCCTGGAATATTTTTCCGCACGCCCCGTCCGCTACATTTGGCCAGGCAATTTTTTCCGCATGCCCCATCCGTTGCGTTTGACCAGCCCCACTATGCAACTCCAAATGTGGAAAATTTTATTGTACTAGCCATATGCACCAGTTTTTTTTTCTAAAAATGCCCACCGTTTGGTGTAATTTATAAAAAAGACCCTTCGGACGAGCGTGGAATCACACACGCACAACACATATCGAAATCAGCAGTCGGGATCGGCAAAAATTCAGATGGTCCCTACGTTTTAAAGTTTGTTGGAAATTGTCCCTATAACTTACTGTAGCTCCATTACGTCCGAACTTACGTAAACCTATTAACTGTACTTTGCTTGTTGTATTAGCATTTGGAACAATTACTTATTTTAAAAAGATAATTGCACTAGTTTGTTAAGGAAATTTAATTTTTAGAAACTACCCACGTTGCTCGCTGCATTATGCACGTACTAATTAAGCCACAGAAAACCAGATCCATCCTGGAAGGCTGGAATAGTATTACTCCCTCCGTTATGGTTTAAACAATGTATTTTTGCCGTGTATAGCCAGCTTTCTCGTGAAAAGTACTTTCATATTATAATAGTTTATTAATTATATCAATATAAAACTACAAATAGTAATGGTGAAACTCAATAATATCACTAAAAAGAACGGCGGAGCAAAAACCAAATGAAAACAAAGATCAAACTGGTCATGATTTTTTTTAAGGCGGGACATGTCTGATGTTCAGTGACCGAGAACTTATAAGTAGTACAAACACATCTGTGCATGCATATTTTTCCTTGTGATACATATACATAAAGTAGAAAACATTTAAATAAGAAAATGCCATGATTAGAGAGAATGATTTGTGCAAGAAAACTAAAGAAGATATTTCATGTATAGAGCTATTGTGTCATGTATATATAGTCGTATATATTAAGCTTGCTAGATAGTAAATAAAGGGAAAGCATTTAATGTCTCATGGCTATTTTTCAATAAAAAAATATCCAAAACTTATCCTCAAATGTTGTCTATATTTTTGTTGGCTATTTTTCCTGATTTATGGTTTTTTTTGGATTTTTTTTCTATATTTCTGAACGGTCAAAAGTGTACGGAGTAACAATAAAGAAATAATCACTAATAGAAGGTGGCAAAAACAAATGAACAAATTTCTGTAGCAAAAAGGATATTACACATATTAAATGGGATGAACAAAATTTCCCCTTTTATTTAGCTGCGAGCACACATTTTAGTAGGGGTGGGCATTCGGTTAATTCGATTACATCGGTTTGGTTATTCGATTTAAAAATAATTCAGTTTTGAAAAACCGGCAACCGAATTTCTCATAGCAAAATAGAAAACCGAACCAATTTAACCAAAAAAAATCAGTTCGGTAATTTAGGTTTTTCGGTAAACCGAAAAAACCCTACATTCACTGAGAAGGGGGGAAAGGAAGGGAAGAAAACGGGGAAGCTGGAGATCCAGTATCGATTTAGTCGTAGCCGTCGCTGGAGATCTGGTACCATGGCATGCAGAAGATGTCATCGGGGCGCTACGCCACTGAGATCTGGGACCCAGCCAAGAAGAACCCCATAGCGTCGCTCCAACAGAGGCAGCCGAAGAGGAGGCTGTCACAACACCTGCAAGAGGAGGAGGAGGACTGCCGCAGCGCCTGCAAGAGGAGGAGGACTGCCGCAGCGCCTACAGGAGGAGGAAGCGATCGAGGAGGAGGGATGCTCTTCGTGGTGACTGACGTGGGGAATGTCAAAGGATTGGATTTGGGAATTTCGGTCCATGTATTGAGTGCGGAAGTACGAATTTCGGTCCATGTATTCAGCTATTTGGTTTTGTAATTCGGTTTCTGGAATCTAGAACTGAAAACCGAATACAACAGTAATAAAAACTGAATTGGAAACTAAAAACAAAAAAAAATCAAAATATTTAGTTAAATTAGTTCGGTTCAATTCTGTTTTCGGTTTGGGTTTAAAAATACCAGCCCTACATTTTAGGCCAGTGCACGCGCGTCTGGGGGCATAGGCGCTGGACGGCGCCGGATCGGTGGACGCGTGCGCGGTGGTAAAGCCAGTTACCAGCCGTCGGCCGGGGCTTGTTTCCGCTGGATTTTCTCGGTTTCTTGTTGGGTTAGTTCCGTATGGGGCGCCTTGTTTTGTTTCAGCGGTGATGGTTCGTTTGTTAGTCTGGCTTGACGTGTCATTAACTAACTGCTCTCTAAGTATAGCATTGGTTTGTTAAGGTTATCAGATTCCTATGCTCTGAACACCCTTGCGTCAACGTGATAGCACCTATAGAGGCCTCGGAGCTTGTTACAATTAGAACATTTCTTTTGCTCGGCAAATGGCAGAGCCTGACGGGCTGAGCAGCTGAGTTCATGGCCCAGTTTGTGTTCATAGACATCTTTGCTCTCACAGGGAGCCCATGAAAACCAGGAATTTTTTTCTCTTTAATATTTCTTTTTAATCTTTTTTTCAAAACTAGACGTTAGGTTTTAGAAATTGCAAAACTAGATGCCGGTCGCCCGTATATGGGGCGATCGCCCCATATACAGGCGATATGTCCCTCGGGTAACGGTCTAGCTAACTAGAGTAACAGCAAGACCACCTATCGCCCTCTACACGGGCGATCGCCCCATGTAGGGGCGACGGGTGGCTTTTTAAGCGCAGCTAGAGCCTCATTCGGGCGAGCCAAGCGCAGAGAAATTAACATTACAAAAAAAAAATTGCTATCGCCTCTGTATTGGACGATTTTTGCCCTGCCGTTACTTCGGTTGACTGGGCCGTTAGCAAAGGCACATATCGCCCGTATATGAGGCGATCGCCCTATATACGGGCGACCGACACCTATTTTTGCAAATTCTGAACTCTAACACTTAGTTTTGAAAAAAAAGATTAAAAATAAATATTAAATAAAAAAAATTCTGAAAACCAGCAGGTTGGTGGTGGCGGAGTGTTATTTCGGTAACCCCAAACGTGTTCGTTTGGCGCGAAGGAATAATTCACAAGTGGTACGGTCTTTTTCCGTGGGCGCTTTTGGGGGATTCGAGTGGCGCCGAGCCGCCGACTTCTGACTTCTGAGGCAGAGAATGAGAACCAGCAGTCGGCACGGCAGCCAAACGCACGGCGTGAAGGAGATAAACGGAACAGCGTCTGCTTCTGATTGGCACTTGCCCGAATCAGCCGTTGCTTTTGCTTTTCTTCCCTTTCCGGATTCATTCCACCGAACCGCGGATGGTCATCTAGGTCCTCGCGGGTGTGCCGCAAGTTGGGAGTCGAGTCCACTCGAGCGAGGAAACCCTACAAGGCGTGGGCAAGTTCATCTGCACCGACAAGGAGGGCGAGCTCGGACGGAGGTTGTGTGCAGTCCCCACGTGGGGACTGTAACTTAAGCAGTCCCTGCGAGACCATCCGATGCAAAATGGATGGATCAGATCGGCAAAAAAACCTGTGCAGATTGCTTTACCGCACAAAAACGGTGTTCACAATACTGTAGCAAAACATTGTTCATCAAATTCTTCGCTGATTCGGACCGTTCGTGCTCTCGATCCGATGGTTCGAGGCTATGGTGATTGGTGACTGCTTAAGTTGCAGTCCCATAGCCAATGCAGGGGAACCCTATCATGCGAGCTCTGATTTGGATTTGCTCGTCTTCCTCCAATCAAATCGTATAGGTATGCTTAGAGCTTGGATTTAGAGCAATATGATGCCTCGAATTGTTTGGATGTGACTTGTTAATTAGTTTGGTAAAAACTCACTCTAATTTGCGTGAGATTTCAAATGTGTGTACTTTCGATTATTTTTGCATGCGTATTGTATTACAATTGCTACCAATTTGATATAAACAAGGTGATTGTCGCTTACAGCTTGATGTAATTTCCCTTTGGTACCAAACAATCTGTTCAAGGGGAAAAAATTCAATTGGGTTTTCTTGTGCCCAGAAATATACAAGCGGGAACTCTTTACTGGATTTTGGAGTAGGACTGACATTCGGATCGGACGGTAGAAAAGAACAGCGAGCGGCCGCCCACTTTAGGATGCCCCCGGCGTCAGCAAACAGCGCATCACATCTCAAAGGCCAGGTGTTAGCTGTGGGCCTTGTGGGCCAGTACTAGATACGGTCCGAGCCCAGCCATCTTAAACGACAACACGTCGACCAGTACCAAAAGAACAGTAAAGTACACGTGTCACCTACCGTGACCGTTTGCCACAGCATGTCGCTGGCCCATGTCACCGCCATCAATCACGACAATATATCACACCAGCGTAGCTCTCTGCCGAGCTAGGGTACCTCAGCGGGTCCCTGCAGAGCTAGATTGCTGTGGCATAGAGGTGACCCTACCAAAGTAACTCAATCCAAGTTTTCTATTTTTATTTTAATTAATCCTTGTGGGTTTATAAGAAATAGAAGTACTGAAATTAGTTAAGTGTTCTATTATGTGTTCAACTAGAGTAATATTTCCTTTTACAGAAGTATACCACGATTACCCGTTCGGATTTTTGTCGCATAATTATGTGTGGATGTGTGGATTGAATGATCCATACCGGATTACCATAGTACTATAGTAGCACTACGAGCATGGAAACTCTAGTGGTACAGGCACATCCTCACAAGAATTATCATAGTAGATTCCTATCTTTTTGGCAAGCTACCTTCACTTCTGAAGCATCACTGCGTAGTCCGACAATCCCCAAACCCAGTGAATTGACTTCCTGAACCTCTCTTCTCCCTCTCTAATTTTGAAATTAGCTCGTGTTGGCTGTGGTGATAGAGATTGCTCTGCTTATACAAGGGCTTATGGTGTAGTGTTGCTTGAGTAAATTTTAGTGAATGAAAGTACACTGTATATATAAGGAATCTTTGGGCACACAAAGGCCCTATTTGTTTCGGCTTAGGCTTTTTGGCTTTTGGTTTAAAGCTAGCTTTTTGGTTTAACGAGCTTTTAAGCCGTCTGCTTTTAAGCCAAGACATGTTGTTTGGTATTCTGACTTTTTGATAGGTTGAATGATATGTAGCTTATTACTAGAAAGTTTGAAATATCCTTTTAAGTTTGTAAGGACTTTTCTTATGTAGTGATTTATCTAATACAAATGTTTCATACTTTTTTCACCGAATGTTATATTGAAAAATATAGATTAATCTTGAGATCAAACTTCATTCTAAGCATAATTATTTATCAACTAGATCCGAGTTGGTGAAGAAGGAAGGAGGCTGGGGACGGCGGAGGAGGGAGGAGGTCGGGGACGGCAGAGACCGAAGCGGCAGAGGGAGAAGGCATGTCGCACAGGGGAGCGAGAGAAGACGAGGAGAAATGGGGGAGATGAGAGAAGGATTCTTGAGTTTATATATGATGGCATTTGGTGGGTAATTTTGGAGACTTCTAGTGGCAAAGGGTTATTTCATCCTAAAAAAGCCCAAAAAGCATCTCCCACCTGGCTTTTGGCTTATAGTTATATGGAGGCTTTTGGCTTTTTTTAAGCTCGGTTTAAAAGTCAGTCGTTTGTTTCGGCTTTGGCTTTTCTGCTTTTAAGCCCGTAAAAAAGCCGAAACAAACAGGGCCAAAAGGTCAGTGAGTTGTCAAATCGCATGAAAAAGATGGTGCGAGTTGTCAAATCACTGAGAAAAGCTAACGTGCATCCAAATAAAACTTACTTCTTCTCAAAGCTCTCCACCGGATCTACAACTTTTACCACTAAAACTTCTCCTAACAACCTAACTAACCCTAAATCACACCTAAACTTCTAAATCCACATCACGGACCTCACTCCTCCCTAGGGGTGCAATCGGATCGGATATTTCCGACCGACCGACCGGATGTGTTCGGATCGGATTCGGATAATTTTTTCGGATATTTTTCGGATTCGGATTCGGTTTCGGATACTTTATTTCGGATTCGGATTCGGATTCGGATTCGGTAGATAACTATCCGTCGGATTGGAATATTCCGAAAAAAAATTCGGATATATCCGATTTTATTTCATCGGCTATCCGGTTTCATGTTGAACCCCACATACTTCAAAGTTCTAACCCTAGATGTCAATCGACTCCAGGCTCCAGACCTCTCCATGCCAGTCTCACTCGCCGCCGCCTGGGCCTCCCGTCGTCACCCTCCCGCCACCGCCCACACCTCCCGCCGCCGCCCACGCCTCCCGCCGCCACCCTCTCCCCCTCTAGGCTCCAGATGTCCACACCCGTCTCACCTACCGCCCCCCGGGCCTCCCGCCACCGCCCTGCTGCCGTTGTCCGGGCCTCCGCCGCCGTCGCTGAGGCCGCCCTACGCCAATCCCTAGACTCCCTGACTCCCCATGCACTCCGCAGCTCCGCCCGAGGCCTCATCCTCAAGACCTCACTTTGCGGCTAAGTCCGGTTTCCTCACTTTGAGCCGAGCTTCCTCCTCCCAGCTGCACTGAGCCACGGCTTCCAGGCCTCGGCCGATCACAGTGACCTCCTACTGGTGTGGTAATTATTCCTTGCAAAAGGAGAATAGAAATAAGTATTCCTTGCTTATTTGGGTGGAGTTGAAATAAGCAAGTTTTGAATTTGTCGCTCAAACAGCATCATGCTGCTTGAATTTCCGATGTGGTAAATCATATATGCCATTCTTTAATTTGTCAGGTTCTCTCTCTTCTCTGGCCCATCATGCTGGTTGCTAGATGTCTAATGAATGGTGCTCCTGTTCTATCCCGACGTTTTAGCTGTAGAAGCACGCATGCTACATTGAGGCAGGGCTGGTACTAGTATTTTTTCTGAACTAATCACTGCTTAATTTTGTCTATAATCTCAACGACACATAAAAGTTAAGTTTGCCCATCATGGTTGAGAAGTAATGCAGATTGATTAGTACATAATGTTCTTTTCTTTGCTACATTGAGGTTGACAAAGACAATTCTTGGAATATGCATGCATGTTCAGACTTGATCGGGGAAATGGTACAGCTTGTCGCTCAAGCAGCACGCTGGTGTAGTATGATTGATTCACACCATCCGCCCAACAATGATCAGATTCTCAGAACTATCACATGCATGATAATTAAGGACATGGACTTAAATACGAATGGATAGATTAATTGCAATGTCAAGTAAAAAATTTACTAGTCAATTATGCGCCTAAACTGTTAGTCTACACTCTCCAGTGGTGGATTTTTCAACAAAAAAGATTGGTTTGTGTGTGTCACAAAGTTGAGCATGATAATGGCAGGTCAAATTTTCAGATCTTTCTCAATTCTCAAATCGCATCAACTAAGAAAGAAAAGGAAACACCAAAGTACACCTATGAGATATTCCTTCCTGATTACATGATAACATGTTGAATACTAAAGTACACCTATCAGATATATCTGAGATGTGATATTTTTTTAGATCAGCATTTATGTTCATTGATAACTTTTTCCCTTCTTGCGATATGGTTCAAGTTGTCTATTGCTTCTGATCTCTTATATTTGCAAACTTTCAGACTGAGTTCATTCCATTCATCACTGCTGGTGATCCTGACTTGGCAACCATAGCAAAAAGCACTGCAGATTCTTGACGTGTGTGCTTTTGAGCTTAAGTAGAAATTTGGTGTTCTTACTATACTGAAAATCTGATCAATTATTAAAGGTAACCAATTACAGTTGCTAGCAAATGTGAATATCTGAGTATTGCTTTGTTGCGACTTGCATGAATGATTTGTATTGCTTTGTTGCGAAATTGTCTGTGGTTTTCAATTTTGTGTGACAGATACATTGTAATTACTTTTTTCTTATGTCTTTGGCAAATACCCTTTATCATGAGTAACACAGTGAAAACATTAGTGTTGCTAGTTTGATTAGTTGTCCCCTCCAGATCCAGTTACTTATACTTAGCTTAGTAAGTCCTAATGATTGTGTCTTTTTGTGTTCAAACCAGTTGTTGCTTTGTGATGGAGTCTGGTAGTGCTAGCGCAAATGTGTGTGCAACTAGTGGAGCGTCACCTGCTACCACACTTGGTACAAGTCTGTCTGCACCGAGTGCTCAGGCATTAGTAGTGCGAGAGCCTCTTGCATCTGAAGCCGAAGGACCTAAACCTGAACCTGAATGTGATATCACCGGAGAAAATGAGCCTCCTAGCAAAAGGCAAAAGAAGTCCATCTCCAAGGTATAGGAGCACTACACTAAGGATACTGTGACAAAAACTGATTCAAATGGTGTAGTTATAAAGGAACTTTGGGCGAGATGCAAGAAATATCCTTACAAAGCCCGATGTGAGACAACAAGGGGCACATCATGCTTTATAAATCATTTAAAAAACAAGCATTCTATAACTCCAGAACAGCAAATGATTAAACTAGAAAAGGGTGAAGATAGCATTGCCAATGTTCAGACATATAGATTCGATGCTGAAACTAGCCTTAGAAAGTGGCATTTGGCACTTGTTATGCATGAATATCCCTTTAATATGGTTGAACATGAGTACTTTGTTGACTTCATCAAGTCTTTGCGCCCTAGTTTTTCATTCAAGTGTCGCACAACTACAAAAAATGCTATAATGGAAATGTTTAATGAGGAAACAAAGAAGTTGTATGTTCATTTCAAATCTCTTTCATACCATTTTTCTGCAACCATGGATATGTTGACCTCAAATCAAAATAAAGGTTATATGTGTATCACCGTGCATTGGATAGATGATAATTGGCAGATTCAGAAAAGAATTGCAAAATTCATGCATGTTAAAGGCAACCACACAGGCACTAATCTAGCCACAGAGTTCATCAAGAGTGTGATGCATTGGAACCTTGAAAAGAAGCTTTTTGCTCTCACTATGGACAATGCCTCAACTAATGATAAGTGTGCTACAGAACTTGTTGCAAAACTAAACAAGAAAGCTCCCTTAGTCTGTGATGGTGATTTTTCTCATGTGAGATGCTTATGTCGCATTTTAAACCTTGTTGCTCAAGATGGCTTGAAAGCAGTTGCATCTTCAGTGCAGAATATTAGAGTTTCTGTTGTCATTGTAAAGAATTCTCCATTGCAATGGGAACATTTTTAAAAGTGTGCATCTGAGTGTGACTTGAATATCAATGAAGGTCTTCCATTGGATGTTTCAACCAGGTGGAACCCCACTTTTTTGATGTTGAAGCAAGCTATTTACCATAGGAAGGCTTTTGAAAGGCTATTTGAGTTGAATAAGAGTAAGTACAAGTGTGCTCCATCAGATGAGGAATGGGATAATACAATATCACTATGTAAGTGTTTGAGGAGGCTTTATGAGGCTACATTGCTTTTCTTTGGTACTACATATCCCACAGCAAATCTGTTTTGGTGGAAATTCTGTGAGATTAAGTTAGCTATTGAAGAGTGGTGTCACAATTCTGATCTAACTATTCATGCCTTAGCAATAGCAATGCAAGCTAAGTATAACAAGTATTGACAGAAGTCTAACATAGCACTTGCTGTGCCGTGTTTTCTTGATCCAAGGTACAAGAAAAGGTTAGTAGAGTATTTTATGAAAAAGATATATGGTGAGGAGAGAGTTGTTCTTGAACTTCATACATTCATGACTGTTGTGAACCAATTGTTCCAAGCATACATTTCTAGCACACCTCAAGTTGCAAAGCCTACAACTGCGGGATCTAGTGTGGCTTCTCATCCACTTGGCGATGACTTAGGTGTTCTTGAAATTGAAGAGTTCTTATATGAAACTGTTGTGAGCATGACTAGACACAATGAGAAATCTGAATTGGATATATACATGAAAGAACCAAATTTCCGTTGGATTGAAAGTGAAGATGGGCCATTTGACATATTGTCTTGGTGGGGGCTAAACAAGGGATTTTTCCCACTTTTTCTCTACTAGCTCGTGATGTGTTAGCCATTCAAGTGTCAACCGTTGCTTCAGAGTCGGCATTCAGTGCGGGTGGTCGTGTTGTTCATCCTTTCCGTAGTCGATTAGATCCCGAGGTGGTGGAAGCCCTAATTTGTACCAAGGACTGGACAACATCATCTAGAAGAGGTAAAAATATGTCATCCATTTCATATGTCATACAATTTCCATTTTTTTCCTTTACTAATAGCAACTATCACAACACAATTTCAGGTTCTAAGGAGAAGATTGCAACGCTGATTGATGAGTTGGACATGGAGTATAAGGCCAAAGCATGTGATTCACCTGTAGACATAACTTCCGAGGTTTGTTCATTCTCCTATGGAATTTCTATTATGCTTAGTGAGCTAGCTGCTAGAATCTAAACTGTTGATATCTTTATACGTGAGTAACTATTATGTTATTATCTTGGCTATGCATGGAGCAATACCCACAATCGGCACTTAAATCATGCACCAAATTAAATCTGTTCTATGTTGCTATTCTATTTTTCCTTTTTATTGATAATAGAAACCAGCCTTTTATTCCACTGTTATTATCCGTGATTTTCTTGTTTGCATGTTGAAGAAAAGCCGAAACTAGGTATAAAATGGAGGCATGTGAAATGAAATGGCTATCCTTGAGTCCTTGTGGAAACTCCTCCCTCTGTTCTGAATGAAATTTGTTATTCAGATTATGAGATGCAATAACTAAAGTTCCACATATATTTTGCTTCATAGTAGTATAAAATAGCAAAACAACATTTCTTATTAATGTTAAACATGTCAAACGCTCTAGTTCTTACTATTAAGGCTATTATTTTGTAGGATGAGACTATAGTTACGGCTGATAATGACTGAGTGCTTGTCAAGGATAAGTGGCCATGATCATAAACTCATTGTCTACTTAAGATATTGCGAGCTTGTCTTAGCCACTTCAGTCTTCAAACTCTTATATAAAATTGTGTCATTGTTGAGTCTTCTGATTGTGTAATGTAATCCAAATATTGTCTACTTAAGATATTGCGAGCTTGTCTTAGCCACTTCAGTCTTCAAACTCTTATATAAAATTATGTCATTGTTGAGTCTTCTGATTGTGTAATGTAATCCAAATATTATTGACTTGTCTTATTGTCTCTTTTATGAAGACATGAAGTTATGGTCATGTTATCGTGATATTATTTTCGTATCGTTCTATGTTTTGTAACTTTTCATACGTGTACCGTTTAAATTGAATGTTCTTTTGCAACTTTGTTGGATTACCTGATAAAATAACTTATTAGACTCCGATAATCTTGTTGCATGTTGAACTCATACGGTTGGTTAATCAATACTATATGTGTGCTTTATGCGATATCTGTTTTCGTGCGTTATCCGACAAAATTATTCGATACTATATCGAATTCGCTCCATATTCGACTCGAATCCGCGACCGATATTATCCGCGCCGTATTCGTATCCGACACTATCCGAATCCGATTCCGAATCCGACAAAAATTATAATTTAGGATACGGAAAGAGCGATATCCGAGCCTATTGCAACCCTACTCCTCCCTCTCTTTTTTCTCTGCTCGGTCTGGCGCTGGACGGGGAGGGACTGCAACCCCGTCGCTTAAATGGTCGCAACCCTTTCTGTGTGGGTGCGCATGTGAACATGAGCCGAACGATCCTACTATGCACGTGGACCACGACTGGATCGTGCCACCCCACAGGATCACGACACATTACTACAGAAAAGGACATCACGAACGATTCTAAAAACTCATCACAGACGGTTTTATGAACCGTCTGTAAACATGTGTCAGTGATAATAACGATGCATCACAGATGGTTTTTAAACCGTTTGTGAAAAACTTATCACAGACGATTTTTAACTTGAACCGTATGTGATACTTACCCAGCCCATAATTATCAGTAGACATGTACTACCATACTAGACTATCCAAGTTTATAGGGCTTGGTGACACCAGGCAGGACCGGTCCAAAGAAGGGCTTTTTCAGGCCTAGCTCTAACTTCAGAAGGTGCTAACTAACACAAAAATACTTTCAAACATGGCGTGTGATGCTAAACAAAATACCTGTACTTTCAGCATGTCTAGAAAGATTAGTGAAATTTGTGGAAAAAAGTGTGGTCCAAGCGAGCTTGCAACACTTGTGTTTGTCTGCAAGCACAAATAACAACATCATGTCAGTACTACCAGAGTAATCACAAACAACAAATTATGTTAGTACCCAGGAGCAATTTTGTGCAACTGGTGACAAGGAAACCCAAAATCAAACAGCATGTTCTCACCTTAGGTATACATTAAGAACAGCATGCCATAATCAAAAGGATAATGTTGCTTGATAGTGTCCAAATATAATATTTAGTGAGAATGTCAGATGAAACCACTTTAATTTGCTCAGGTGAAAAACACTCCAAATCTAATATAGCTGAATTATGCATTCAGGTGTCAAGTTACAACTGTTAACAATCAACATCAAGATTGGATTATGGTGCAAGTTTATGGTGGGTGCATTTTGGCAAGTTTAGCCAAGTATTTGTGCTGTACAGTCTACACAAAGTTTGGGTATAGCTACTGACTTAAGACCTTTCTAAGACAAGACATGCAACTGAATTTGATTGCCGACATCCCTTTTTATTTAATTTTTGGGGAAATTAGCTCAGTAAACACTGGAAAAATGTATAATTAGGAAACAACATCACATCTGATGCTGACAAGGGGCCCTGAGACCATTTGTCAGTGACATGTGACATGTCACATATTTCATGTTATTTTGCAGCTTGCATGATCTTTGAAGTGTTATTGAGCAATTTACCCCTTTATTGTTTTAGGTTCCCAAGCACAATCTTACAAGGAATTCCACAAGTCAACTAAGGAACTTCAAAGCAATGAACAACCACCATTATTGCAGTTTACACGAGCAGTTAAGCAATAGTAGTCAAATGAGGCTCTTCAACGTCCATTTTATTACCTTTAAAATGTTAAGAACAGATCTAATAACACCTTGGTTCTTCAGGACATCAATGCTTTCGCTTGCCTGTCCAATTATTTCCGCCCATTTCTGCCCAATCATAAGATAACCATGTCAAATTATCCTCAAGAGAAACCATGACAGAAAGCAAAAGTGAATATTAGAATGCAAAACATAAAACCTGATTTGGAAGGCTCATCAATCTCTTGAGTTAAGCAATAGCAGGGAGGGCTGGGGAGGTAGCGAGGGAGAGGAGGAGGGCGGGCAGTGGCTTGCGCTTGGCAGTGGCGAATTTAGGATTTAAACCTAGGGTATGCCGATCATAATTCGGTAAACGATTTAAAATTTATTGAGCAATTCGGTATACAGGTAAAAAAATAATTAAAAACAAGATGATATATTTAAAAGAAGCTTATATACCTATAATATTACTTCTTCTTGTTCGGTCTACGCCTTCTAATGGCTATAAAACTCTTGATTGTATCATCTTCTTCCACTTTGAAGAAAATATCTCGCTCAATGTTGCAGTTTGTGACGGGGGAGGAGGTGAAGCAGCATCAGCCTTCTTTGCTGCATGTTTCCGAAAAATAGATGCAATGTCTCTGTTCCTCTTCATAATTTAAAAACCTTGCAAATAAAATACATCCATTGAGTGGTTAAAATACTAACTAAGATAAGCAATAAATAAAGATATAACTATGTCAGCTATAGTAGGAGTCGAATAAAGTATGTGTGTAGGATCGAAATATACTAAACTAGCAATCGGAGGGTGAATGATTGCGCGAAGCTAAAATCAAATTTTGATCTACAAAAATTCACGCCAATTCGGACTCAAATAATTGCTTCGTATTCAACAAAACGAGTAGATGTATTCGGTAAATCACGAATTCTCGGAGATCCAACCGTTGGATTGACTCGATATTTTAACAGAATAAACTATATTCCAATACGCATATAACTAAAAAAGAATTAGCACGATCGGACCTACAGATCAAAAGTTATAAATCCTACAAGGTTGCTGTGACAGATTATGACGAGAATCATGTATGGGTTGGACCAAATCTACAGGGTATGCCGCGGCCCACCCGGTATACCCTGTAGATCCGCCCCTGGCGCTTGGGGAGGGGGAGGCTGGGCGGCTTGAGGGAGGAGGGCTTGGGGACGATTTCTCACAATGAATTTCTCATCTTCTTAAGCACATACGTGATGTAACAACTAGCAGCATAAGGATACTCACAATGAATTTCTCATCCTCTTAAGCGCACACACCAATTGCTTGCATTTATAGAACAATGGAGCATTCTGATTTATGACTGAGCATTCAGATTTACAATACTAATACTAGTAAACATAAAACATCTATTTGAATACTGGATATATACAGTTTTACCACGCCCTTTATTGTTGCTAATTTCTTGCCTATTTGGATATTGGATATATACAGTTTTACCATGGACTTGAGCAGGTTCTGAAGATGAAGCATAATATGAAACCATTGAAATTGCCTGGTTTTGATCCGCCTGAAAATAAGCACATTTAAGATAAAAATTGGAAGCCATAAACTTAGCTAGAAGTTCCGATCATATACAGCTAGTGCTATCCAGCCTACATTCCACTCTTCACCCGAAACTTCTGCTGAATCAAATATGGGAAATAACACATTTCTGCAACTAGAAAAAATTACTTTTTTATTGATGTTATCTATTGCCTACAGTCAAATTTATATTTGAGTAGATACTATCACAGACTACAAACAAAATCCATGCGATACTAAGTCATGACTCAAGCCAGAAGAAAACATTGCAAATCATACATACAGCGCAATCACAGATAAGAACAGGGCGCTTCTGGCACATGTCATGAAGTTGACTGCAACTGGCTCAACAGAGGGACGCCGCCATTAGTGATTACTAGCACATAACAGATTGCAACCAAAAATTGAACCCCAAGTTTTGATCAAAACACTAAATCAGGTATAAAAATGCAATTCCCACATGGAGCCAACCAACACTGCCGAAATCACCAGATGATATCAGAATTTCTTTTCCCTCCCATAGATCATGCTCCCACAAAATCTAGTAACCAACCGGCTCCTGTTGATACCAAACCTACGTGAAGCAACAGCCCCACCCAATCACATAAACGCTAAATCTCACCCACAAACGGATTCCTTCGAATCGTAACTAGTCCTGCACAGCAGCGACTAGGCAAGACAAAATCGCAGCGGGGATCGAACACGGGACGGGACACCAAGGGCGGGGTAGGGGGAAGAGGAGGAGGGCGCCTTACGAACTCGATGTAGGCCTGGTTGCGGTTGGCGCCGACGTTGCACATGGTGTTGACGACCCTGCCGAAGGGCTTGGAGAGCGCGACGAGCTCCTCCTCGGTGCACTCCCACGAACGTCTGCGTGTACCGGAACTACGTCGATGACCCCGACGGAGGGGAGGTAGTGCAGAGGCCGGTGGAGAGCTGAGGAAGACGGCCCCGCCAATTGGGGTCCTCACTGCTAGAGTTGGAGAAGGGAGCCGACGTGGGTCTTCGCAAGAGGGAGCCGGCGGACGGCTCGGTGACCGCCGGATCTGGCAGATCCAGGTGGTGGCATGGGTTAAGGCTGCGAAGTAGGCGTTGGAGGTGCGGTATGGGGGCGGTTGCGGCGCGATTGAGTGGGGACTGGGGAGTGAGTAGATGGGAGCCGGTGGAGGCCACCGGGGGGTGCAGATCGGGCGGGCTACGCCTGGGACCATTAAGCGCGCGAGAGAAGGCGAGGGAGATGGACCAGAGTAGGGCTGACTGGCTGAGATATCTCCTGACACTACGGACGGTTTTATTATAAAAAAAACGTACGTGATATCTGTGATGTGTATTGATATTGTCATAAATGATTTTAGCCTAAAATCGTTTGTAATATAGCTTTGCTCACTGATGGTTTTTCTAAAATCGTCTGGTGTTAGATTTAATACAGATAGTTTTTAAAAATCGTTTGTGATGAGATGTCTAATATAAGCCTTACTGTAGTAGTGACACCACATAACAAACCTAGAAATAATGCTACCGTTGCTGCCATGATGGATCCACCCCACCTACTGTCGGGACCCGAATATGCAAATTCGGACCCTCTGTGTATTACCGCACTAGTCTAGGATCACGCTAGTACACATAGACTCAATATAGATGAATATCATAATCATACACAGCGGATACATAATAGAAAGACTTAATATATATTGATCAATACTTGTTGAATGACCTTATGGTCGAACTTATATGAATATGCCTCGCAAGGCTGAATAACAAATTAAACTGCAGCGGAATAAAAAAGTAGATAATCCCTCAGTATACCACAGGCAACTGACAAGGCTCGCACTCTAAACATTCATCTCATTCTGGTATATCCCCTCCAGTATTGGTGTAGACTTCTCAACTGATGGTATTGTTGTGGGCAACGGTGAGTACTTAAAGTACTCAACAAGTTGTACACAGAATACAACTCTAACATAGCTATATGCAAGGTTTATTCCAAAAGAATAACTAATATGGCTCTTTTGCAATAAGCAGCATTTATGAACAAATACGATAGATAGATTGTAAAGACAGTAAAACAAATAACAATAATAAATAATTTTAGCATTTCTCAAGTAAACCAAGTTTTCAATCCTAAGTCAAGTTTCAACCTTCCATATTGCAATCCTGCCGTCCCAACCAAGTTTCCATTTAATTAAACTAACCCTTAACTGTAATTCTCGAGCATTGCTCAATACCGCGAGTACGGCTATCCAAATAGATTTACACTCTGCAGAAGTTATGCACTTTACCCACACAACATGATCGTCTCTTGTTGCCAAGCTATTGACACACTTTTGGTATGTCGACGGAGATATCATGACAAAGCCTTTATAAAAAGCTTTGCCTTAACCCAGTACTACCTGCTAAGGTTTCAACACTGAAAGGTTAAACCGCCATAACAGGGCCCCCCTCTTGCGCCATGTGAGTTGATCCATGAACCCAGGACTCACACCACCGATGGTAGTACAAAAGCTAAAACATTGCAAATTAATCAACTAGGCTGTCACATATCAGACATATGGTTGCATGATTGACTCAGGTCAAAGGTTTACAAGGTTAAGTCCTTAAGATGATCGAGGCAAGACTTCCACATACCCTCTGCCCATCGAGCCCCCCTTGGCATACTCGCCCCTTGCCACTTGCCCCAATCTAAGTGATTACCACCCCAGTTGATTACCAAACACCACGTGCCATCAACAAGTCAACATCGTTGCCTGACTTTCCTCGCCACCACAACTCAATCTCATTGTGTGATCACACATGACACACAAGTTCATTAACATGTTCCATATTCCATTAGTCAAGATTAATCATTGATGATTCAAGTACATGTGATGGCGTGGCATGGCTAAGCTGCTAACACGCTCTAACCATCTCATGTTAATTTTAGTATTAATCAACTATAATTAACCAATCTAAGGTGATAATAGATCATGGCATACAAATGACAAGATAGGGTATAGATCAAAAGGTATATTAACTAAGTCTCAATTTAAATTGAAACAATTGTATACTTGAAATAATATGCAATAGGGTAAAACAATATAGCAATTTTATAAATATGGGTTGAAAGTGCATCGAGGCCCCTTATTAAGTTTTGGTGATTAATGGAAACACAATTAAAAATACTAATGGTCAAGTGAGAATTTGTGCAGAGATAAAGAATATATCCTCATGAGAAAGCAATTGGAGATCCCCACCATATTTAAATTTGTCAAGACGGCATCAAGACTCCTGTTGTAAACTTTCTATTTTATCGAGTCTAAGGATAGCCGTAATATTAAGGGGGATACGACGGGAAATCGCTTCTAGGATATACTTGTGCTCAAAGGATGAAAATTGCATAGCAAAAGAACTTCATCATTTCATTTTTTCTGAAAAATACTCTTCTGACCGAGTAGGTCAATCCGGAGTGTCCGGATATTCAATCCGAACACTCCGGGTTGACACCTTCGGGCGCTGACCTCACGCAGTCTGGAGTATCCGGTCTCTGGTTCGGACACTCTGGATTGAATGAATCCGAAGTATCCGGGGATTTCATCCGGATTCACCCTTTCGGTACGTCCTGATTTTGCCAATCTGGAGTCTCCGGGTTATATATCCGGATACTCCGGGTTGTGCGCAGCTCACCCACAACGGTTGAATTTTGAAGCCCCTATTTAAGCCATCACTCTTCACCTAACAGAAGAGAGCTCCATTATTGCAGTTGTTCATTCAAAAACATTCACTCTCACTCTCTTGAGCCCTAATCTCCTTTCTCCATTTGAAGCTATTGATAGATTTGATTCTTTTGGGAGAAAGGAGTGGATTTGAGTGACTTGAGCTTGCTTCTTTCATTCTTGAGCACAAGATTCATCCTCCAAGTTGATTTCCTTCAAGAATCCGAACTTCGGGTAAAAATCATTGTCTTCGTGTTCTTTTTGCTCTTGCTAGGGTTTGTTGTGATAAACCTTTGGAAGACCCGATCTACTCTATCGCTGGGTTTGGTTCTAGATCTGCATCTTTTTGAGGTACCTGAAAGTATTTAGGTCATTTGTGTTCAATTAGTTTGTTGGAAAATTGCAAAGATTTAAAATCTCCATTCGAAGTCTCCAGTCCGGAGTATTCGGACTCCATAACCCGGACAGTCCGGACTATCCGGAGTATTCGGATTGAATACCCCGGACACTCCGGGTTAGGACCCTCGGGAGATTTTATTTTGCTGCAAATTTTTAATTCGCCTATTCACCCCCCATAGGCGACATCTCCGGTCCTTTCAATTGGTATCAGAGCCAAATCTCCATAGTTTGGCTTAACCGCTTGGAGAATCAAGATGCTGCTAATAGAAAAGAATGACGAAATCCGTGACCAAGAAAAGGCCACGGGTTCCGGCAAAGGGGTTGAAATCCCTTATGAATATCCTTCTCATGGAGTCTCAAGCTCCTCATCTTATGTTTCCGTGTCGTTCGGTAGAGCACCTCACTTTGATGGTACTCGCTATGCCGCATGGAAACATAAAATGAAGATGTACTTGAGATCACTTCACCCATGCATTTGGGAGATTGTAGAAACAGGTTTTAAAGCAATGGATCCAAACAAGCTTACTCCCGAAGAGAAGAAAGCTCAACATTTCAATGACTTGGCCGTCAATGCCTTATTCAATGCTTTAAGTGACTCCGAGTTTAACCGAGTCAATGGACTTGAAGATGCCAAAGCAATTTGGGAAAGACTCATGGTTACTCATGAAGGGATATCAAGTGTCCATGAGACCAAGATTGAGCTCATTATTGGTGAGCTAAGCAGATTCACTCTAGAAGAAGGAGAGTCTTACACAAGGATGTTCGATCGTTTGATGGTGTTGGTGAATCAAGCTAAGGGTCTTGGAAGTACCGAGCTCACCGACAAAGCGGTTGTCAAAATCATTCTTCGAGTGATCACCCCCACCAACCGAAATTTAGTGCAACTCATCCGGGATCGACCGAACTTCGACACTCTCACTCCCCATGATGTTATTAGGAGGCTAATGATGGATGAGATGATGATCAAAGAAGCAGAGGTGGTAGAAGAGCTCAAGTTAGGAAAGAAGAAAGGCATCGCCTTGAAAGCAGTGAGGATTGTGCAGGAAGCCGAGGAAAGTACAAGTGATGATGAGGAGGGTGGCCCCTTGACCAATGATGATATGGCCTTACTCGTAAGGAGATTCAACAAATTTCTCAAGAAAAAGAGCTATAAGCCGGGGAGCCACTCCAAAAATCAATGGAACAAATCAAGAGGAAGATACTCAACAAGAAAGTGCTATGAGTGTGGAGAGGCCGGTCACTTCATCGCCGAATGCCCACAAAGAGAAAAGAAGGAAGACAAGCCATACAAGAAGGATAAATACCGGGGCAAGGACAAGGAAAGGAGCAAGAAGTTCAAACACTTCAAGCACAAGGGACAAGCTCACATTGGAGAGGAGTGGGATTCAAATTCCGATTCCGACTCAAGCTCCGATTCCGACGAAGAAGGAGGAGTTGCCTCCGTCGCCATCGCCATGTCTTCCACCTCAACAACGTTGAAGGGCCTCTTCGACAACTTGAGCGATGACGATGAAGACGCTCCAATGTGCCTCATGGCCAAGGGGCGCAAGGTATCAATCAAAACATCATCTCCTTCCATTGCCAACTCATACTTAGATGAAAGCGATGACGCTAGTGACGATGATAGTACATTTAAGTTCATGAAGGATTTTGATGTTCAAAAATTAGATTTACTTCTGAAAGATATTGAGAAGTTGGAGGAAACCATTGAGCAAAAGGAGGCTACTCTCGAAGCTCAAGAGGATTTGCTTATCCTTGAAAAAGAGAAAAACCTTGAGCTTGAGAAGAGCCTAGATAAAGAAAGAAGAAAGTATGATGAATTGGTCAAAAGTTCAAAAATGACCAAATCCGAGTTAGCTAGTCTTGAGATCACCAACGCTTCACTCGTAGAGGAACTTACCAAAGCAAAGGATGCTTGCAAGACTCTTGAAGTGAAGCTTGTTGATCACTCGAATAGTTCTTCTATCTCCTCGATGGGTAACTCCAATTTCTCATCTCCATCTACTAGCAATGGATGTGCTAGATACTATAATGTTAATATTGATGCTTGTGCCACTAACCTTGAGAACTTGCAAGTGTTAGCTCATGAAAATGAGAAGCTCAAGGGAATGCTTGAAGATGGACTTCAAAAGTCCTATAAGGCTAGCAAAGGATTAGAGGGGTTTCTTGGTAAGCGTCAAGGTAACCCTATGAAGCATGGGCTTGGGTATATTCCACCCAAGGGCAAAAAGAATCACATCGTGATTGCCCCGTTGAACAAGCCTATTCATTTTGTTAAGGGCGAAGGAAATACCAAGTATAAGGCTCATACTACTTTCTTTGCTTCTTATGTGCTTAAAAGAACTAACCTCGGTCATATAGTTGCTTATCATATTGGGCGTAAACCCAACAATGCTTCTCATGTGCGATCTATCTGCGTTCCTAAATCTCTTGTCACTAACGTGAGCGGACCTAAACAAGTTTGGGTACCAAAAGGAAAAATCTAAATTTGTTTTTGTAGGCCTATATCTCCGGTGGATCAAGTTGGATATTGGATAGCAGGTGTACACACCACATGACCGGAGAAAAGGCGATGTTTGCGCACCTGGATGCGAATGGAACAAATAGTGAAAGCATCATTTTCGGCAACAATGGAAAAGGTGAAGTGGTAGGTTTAGGTAAAATCAACATCACCAATGATTTCCATTTGAACAATGTTTTGCTTGTTGAATCATTGAGCTACAATTTATTGTCCGTTGCTCAATTATGTGAAGCGGGCTACAATTGTGTGTTTAGTGATAAGGGTGTGGATGTCATTAAGAGGGTTGATGGTTCAATAGCCGTTAAGGGTCATTTAAAGGGAAATCTCTATCTCGTAGATTTCACTACGGATAGAATTAATCTTGAAACGTGCTTAATGGCTAAATCTAGCATGGGTTGGTTATGGCATGGCCAACTTGCTCATGTTGGTATGAGGAATCTTCACAAACTCATGAAAGGCAATCACATCCTTGGACTAACAAATGTTGTTTTTGAGAAAGATAGGGTATGTAGCGCATGTCAAGCCGGAAAGCAAGTTGGGGCTTCTCATCCCGCCAAGAATGTGATGAATACCTCAAGACCTCTAGAGATGCTCCACATGGATCTGTTCGGTCCAATCACATACATAAGCATCGGAGGAAACAAGTATGATCTAGTTATTGTTGATGACTTTTCTCGTTTCACTTGAGTGTTTTTCTTGCATGACAAAAGTGAAGCCCAAGGAACCTTAAAGAAATTTATGAGAAGGGCACAAAATGAATTTGAAGTGAAGAGCAAGAAGATCCGAAGTGACAACGGCACCGAATTCAAGAACACCGGCGTGGAGGACTACCTCGATGATGAGGATATTAAGCATGAGTTCTCGGCCCCCTATTCCCCTCAACAAAATGGGGTGGCTGAGAGGAAGAATCGAACTCTCATCGAGATGGCGCGCACGATGCTTGATGAGTACAAGGTCTCCGACATCTTTTGGGCAGAGGCTATCAATACTGCGTGTCATAGTACCAATCGTCTACACCTTCACAAGATTTTGAAGAAGACGGCGTACGAGCTACTTACCGGAAAGAAGCCAAATGTTTCCTACTTTCGAGTCTTTGGAAGCAAATGCTATATCCTTAACAAGAAAGCTAAGTCTTCTAAATTTGCTCCTAAAGTAGATGAAGGTTTCTTACTTGGTTATGGATCAAATGCTTATGCATACCGAGTTTTCAACAACAACATCGGTGTAGTTGAAATCTCGCGTGATGTAACTTTTGACGAAACTAACGGTTCTCAAGTAGAACAAGTTGATCGTGCTGTGTTTGATAGGGAAGAACCTCCGTGTGAAGCAATTAAGAAACTGGCAATTGGAGAAGTGAGACCTCTTGAGCAAGAAGAAATTCCGAGCGTTCCAACTCAAAATGTCCAGGATGAAACACAGAATATCCGGACTTGTCAAAAGAGTACGGATGCTCCCTCCTCCTCAATGCAAGCCCATGATGGCTCGAACACAGCTAAAGACGATGAGGATCCCATCCAAATAATCAATGCAACTACTCCTCATCCAAGAGTTCATCAAAGCATACAACGAGATCATCCAGTCGACAACATACTTGGAGATATTAACAAGGGAGTATCCACTAGATCTCGAGTTGCAAATTTTTTGTGAATTTTACTCGTTTGTTTCTTCTCTTGAGCCATTAAAGGTAGAAGATGCATTACAAGATCCAGATTGGGTGATGGCTATGCAAGAGGAGCTAAGCAACTTTGAGCGGAATCAAGTGTGGAAGCTTGTCGAAAGACCCAAACAAAACGTGATTGGCACCAAATGGGTGTTTCAGAACAAGCAAGACGAGCATGTAGTAGTGACGAGAAATAAAGCCCGGTTAGTCACTCAAGGCTTCACGCAAATCGAAGGTTTGGACTTCGATGAAACATATGCTCCCGTAGCTAGGCTTGAGTCTATTAGAATATTACTTGCCTTTGCTACTCACCATGATTTCAAGTTATATCAAATGGACGTGAAAAGCGCCTTCCTAAATGGTCCACTCTCTGAGATGGTTTATGCCGAGCAACCACCCAGATTCGAGGACCCTAAATATCCAGACCATGTCTACTTCCTGCACAAGGTACTCTATGGACTAAAACAAGCACCAAGAGCATGGTTTGAATGTCTTCAAGATTTTCTCCTCGAACAAGGTTCTGTAGTCGGAAAGGCCGACCCCACTCTCTTTACCAAGCATATTGATAATGATCTATTTGTTTGTCAAATTTATGTTGATGACATTATTTTCAGGTCTACTAATGAACAACTATGTAAGGAGTTTAGCAGAGTCATGACTAAAAGATTTGAGATGTCCATGATGGGCGAATTGAAGTTCTTCCTCGGCTTTCAAGTCAAACAAATCAAGGAAGGAACTTTCATATGCCAAACAAAGTACATCAAGGACATGCTGAAAAAGTTCAGTATGGAAAACGCCAAGCCAATCAAGACTCCTATGCAAGCCAACGGACATCTAGACCTCGACAAAGAAGGTAAACCGGTCGTCCAAAAGGTATATCGCTCGATGATCGGTTCTCTTCTTTACCTTTGTGCATCTAGGCCCGATATCATGCTTAGTGTATGTATGTGTGCACGATTTCAAGCCGCTCCAAAAGAGTGCCACATGGTGGCCGTTAAGAGAATCTTGAGATATTTAGTGCATACTCCTCATTTTGGGCTTTGGTATCCAAAAGGATCATCTTTTGAATTAGTTGGCTATTCCGATGCGGATTATGCCAGCTGTAAAGTGGATAGAAAGAGCACTTCGGGGACTTGTCAATTTTTAGGAAGATCTCTTGTTTCCTGGTCCTCTAAGAAACAAAATTCCGTAGCTCTATCCACAGCCGAAGCTGAGTATATAGCAGCCGGGAGTTGTTGTGCTCAATTGCTTTGGATGAGACAAACCCTGAATGATTATGGCCTTACCTATAACCATGTACCACTCTTGTGTGATAGTGAGAGCGCCATAAAAATAGCCAACAATCCTGTCCAACACTCCCGTACAAAGCATATCGATATTCGCCACCACTTCTTGAGAGACCATTCCACCAAAGGTGACATCGATATTCATCATGTGAGCACAAATGATCAATTAGCCGATATTTTCACCAAGCCTCTTGATGAAAAGAAATTTTGTGATTTGAGGAGTGGGCTAAATATTCTAGACTCTCGTAACTTGGCTTGAAATATGCACGAAATTGATTGATGATTGCCAAAAGCTTTTGAAGAAGTTATTTGATCTATTTCGTTGATTTATCTGTGTTTATTGAAATCTTTGATCTTCGGATCTAGCCTTTTACTATGTGACTATAGCTTGATTGCTTAGATGTTCGCTAGTCACAAGGTGAATAGGTTTTTGTGATCTTCTCCTCTCTTGCTGCAAGCCATCTAAAGTTCATTCCTTGCAAACTCTGTGTTGTCTCCCGAAAGGGTCAATCCAGACACTCCGGTGTTTTCATCCGGACTCTCCGGATAGTCCGGAGTATCCGGACTGAAAGTCCGGAGTCTCCGGGTTGAGGCGGCTGTCTCCTTTAAAGGGCTCGAGGAGGGTTTTTTCTCTCTCCTCTCTTTTTCTCTTCATCGTTGCCGTTCCTTTTTGAGCCCTAGCCGTCGCCACCGGTTCCTCCCTCTTCTCCGGCGTGTTCCTCACTCTCCGGAGTCTCCGCATTGCTCTCCAAGACTCGGGAAAAGTACCCCTCTTGCAATCCTCATCCTTCGAGCTCTCTTCTTCGTGGTGAGTGATTTTATCCTCTTCCCGATCTCTTTTGTCTTGGAAATGCTATGAAATAGGTTGCCTTGGTAGAGTTCATTCTTTCCTTAGATCAATCCTTTGAATGGACTCGTTGTTTCAATAGTTTTGCAATATAGGGTTTGGGGTTGAAAATCTGGACAGCCCGGAGTATCCGGATGATTTATCCGGAGTATCCAGACTATCCGGACACTCTAGGTCAGAAACCCCGGAGTATCCAGGTTGTACTCTTCGGCCCAAACTCTTGAATTGCCATCTATTCTCTATTGCCATCTCTCATTTATTCCATTCCTTGATTCCTTTTAGATGGCATCCTCTCAAGGAGGTTCTGGCGCTGGCAAGCGCCCTTCCGGTGGAGATATTCCCGGTTCCTCCTTCGTGTCGGGTTCTGCTTCAAAGAAGCCTAGGCAGGCCGTGAGGAAGATCAGCCAGGGCCAGCTCAACCGGCCGACCGGTCCATCTTCTACTCCATCTTCTCAAGACCCAGCCCCTCAAGTCAATCCAGACGAGCATCCTGCTGACACTCACGCAAGGCTCCGTGAGCAGAAGAAGAAGCTGCATCAATCGACTCGAACTGTGGTTGGTCCTCTTGAGAAGAGCAGACCCGTTTGGAGGTATCCAAGTCAAATGAGTCGCCTACGCATGATAGACTATCGTGTTGGACGTGGCCAGGGAAAGGCTATTGTTGAAAATAGAAACAAGGATCCACTGGAATTTCATCAAGACGAGTACATCGACAAACGATTTTGGAACAAGTTTCAGTCGGACTTCTATGAGTCAGTGCTGTTTCCCTTGGAGCATTCTGTTGTCAAAATGAAGACCATTGACTGGAGCTACATGGCAGATCTTCACAACCCAGTCTTTGATGAAGTGATTCAAATCTGCGAGCGTTGTCAGGTGAAAGAGATTATGAACTTTCGCTATTCTTGGAATGATGAAGTTATTATTCAGTTCAATTCCACCCTATATTTTGACAAGAAAGAAGATGCTATATGGTGGATGACTGATGAAGTGTGGTATGTGGCCACTAAGAGGACCTTTGTCGGGTATTGCACCTAAGATCTGTTGATAGAAATACTAAGCTGCATGACAGAAAGGCACTATCTCCTGATCAGCTTGAGGCTTTATATGACCCTTCGCAGCACTTTGTGGTTGGAACGATCAAGGGGTTGAAGGATGTGCCAGCAGTTCTCCTCAGAATGCTCCGAGTCACTCTTTAGCCCAAGGAAGGTGACGCGTCGTCCATCAACTCTTATGGCCGGAATCTGCTGTTTCACTTGGTGGAGCGCACTCATAGCTTTGATATTGTGGATTTTCTGTGGGAGGCCATTCGCCACAACTCCTTGAGCAATGTCAGCAGCTGCGGGTATGCTCCTTTTATCATGGCTTTAGTGGATCATGTCTCCGGCTTGGATTTTGTGAAGGATGTGGAGCACCTATCCTACAAGGTCCGAGCCCCTTCAGCTTCCGCAGCCCTCGCAGCTCCAAGTGCCCCAGTTGGTAGGCAGACCAAAGGTCGTCAGTCTCAGGCCAGCTCTTCAACTCCTCCACCAGCTCCCGCTGCAGCTCCAGGTTCTCCTTCCTCTAGCCGAAACACTATCAAGAGGATGCTCAAGTCTCTTTTCGGCTTGTGCCAAGACATATCTTCTCAGGTCAAAGAGACCCGGAAGGAGATTAGAGAGCATCGCCGAGAGTTTCGGGCTTATCGCCGTCAGCAAGGCGAGGATATTCCTGCCAGCGAGTCAGAGGAGTCCTCTGGTGGATCGTCTGTAGACTCCGCCTCTCAGCGGCTTTTTGGCATTCAATCCTCAGCGGCTCAAGCTCATGGCAGTGGAAGTGGCAGTGGTAGCGGCGATGACAATGAGGAAGAGGCTTATCAACCCTCCGGTGACGACGAGTGATCTCCTGTCGAGAGCGCGTCCCTTTTCGGTGTCTTGATGCCAAAGGGGGAGTGTTAGCTTTGAGAGCGTCGCTCCGGGGGTTCTAGTTTTTTAGTTTGTTTTGGTGTTTGGTTTGTGGACCTTTGTGTTTTGGTGTTGGTAGTCTTTCTTGTTTAACATTATTGCTGCTCATTATCGTTATTTCCATATTATCTTGCAAATTGATATATATCCTTATTGTTGATCTCTTGAATGCAAGGATATAGGGGGAGCTCCTTTAATTTTTTTTAAAAAATTTGCATTCTTTTATGGGGAGCCTCACTATATGTTTAGCACTCAAAATGAAGATTCCAATCTCTATCATTTCACTTAAAGTTTTCAAATTGTGTTGTCATCAATACACCAAAAAGGGGGAGATTGAAAGTGCATCTAGGCCCCTTATTAAGTTTTGGTGATTGATGGAAACACAATTAAAAATATTAATGGTCAAGTGAGAATTTATACAGAGATAAAGAATATATCCTCATGAGAAAGCAATTGGAGATCCCCATCATATTTAAATTTGTCAAGACGGCATCAAGACTCTTGTTGTAAACTTTCTATTTTATCGAGTCTAAGGATAGCCGTACTATTAAGGGGGATACGACGGGAAATCGCTTCTAGGATATACTTGTGCTCAAAGGATGAAAATTGCATAGCAAAAGAACTTCAATCATTTCATTTTTTCTGAAAAATACTCTTCTGGCCGAGTAGGTCAATCCGGAGTATCCGAATATTCAATCCGGACACTCCGGGTTGACACCTTCGGGCGCTGACCTCAGGCAGTCCGGAGTATCCGGTCTCTGGTCTGGACACTCCAGATTGAATGAATCCGGAGTATCCGGGGATTTCATCCGGAGTCTCCGGATTCACCCTTTCGGTACGTCCTGATTTTGCCAATTCGGAGTCTCCGGGTTATACATCCGGATACTCCGGGTTGTGCGAAGCTCACCCACAACGGTTGGATTTTGGAGCCCCTATTTAAGCCATCACTCTTCACCTAACAGAAGAGAGCTCCATTATTACAGTTGTTCATTAAAAAACATTCACTCTCACTCTCTTGAGCCCTAATCTCCTTTCTCCATTTGAAGCTATTGATAGATTTGATTCTTTTGGGAGAAAGGAGTGGATTTGAGTGACTTGAGTTTGCTTCTTTCATTCTTGAGCACAAGATTCATCCTCCAAGTTGATTTCGCGACGTGTTTGTTACTCTTGGAGTTTTAAGGACTCCTAGACGGAAAGGAGTCACCGGGAGCCTCCAACTCTCATTGTGGTGAGCCCCGGAAGTTTGTGAAGGCAAGTCTCGCCTCCAAAAAGGGAAGAGGCAAGAAGAGAAGAACCGGCGAGTGCTTTGTGCAACACCGGGAGGATAGTGGTCAAGAGGGACCCGGGCTTAGTGCCTCCTCAACGGAGACGTAGGATTCCCTTCCAGAATTCGAACTTCGGGTAAAAATCATTGTCTTCGTGTTCTTCTTTTTGCTCTTGCTAGGGTTTGTTGTGATAAACCTTTGGAAGACCCGATCTACTCTATCGCTGGGTTTGGTTCTAGATCTGCATCTTTTTGAGGTACCTGAAAGTATTTAGGTCATTTGTGTTCAATTAGTTTGTTGGAAAATTGCAAAGATTTAAAATCTCCATTCGAAGTCTCCAGTCCGGAGTATTCGGACTCCATAACCCGGACAGTCCGGACTATCCGGATTGAAAACCCCGGACACTCCGGGTTAGGACCCTCGGGAGATTTTATTTTGCTGCAAATTTTTAATTCGCCTATTCACCCCCCATAGGCGACATCTCCGGTCCTTTCATGGGTTCAACATGATCAAAGCATAACTTACCTTATGAAAACCCTTATTCTTGCTCTGGACCTTGGTCTTGAGTCAACGAATCTTTCTCGGATGCGTCGCACAATTCGACATCTACGCGAAACGAGAGAGAATACCAAAGAAATACCAAAATAGAGAGCAAATAATCTTTAAAAATCAAATAAAATTCATCATTAAATAGATCTCAATTTTAATTTTTTTTATAAATTTGAATCACCTCAATCGGAGCTCGTATGACGGAGAACGAGCTCGTGAAAGATTCAAAAATCAGAAAAATCAGAAAATTAAAATCAAAATAATAAACCGAATTATTTTTATATTGAATAATCGAATTATTGCGTCGGCATGACGTCATGATAACGTCAGCCCTAACCCGAGCCAGCCAGGACGCGACACGTGTCCCTTAGTCCATGGACCCAGTCAATGAATCTCATTGGGTTCACGTGCACCCGATCCACACGGATCTGGATTGCTGACACACGGGTCCCGTGTTGTGCTGACTCAGCGCCACCGCAATGCACAAGCGGCCCGCCACGCAAGCACATGGACATGAACACTTCAGTGAGCCCGATCGCTGTGGCATCCACGTGTCGCCATCACAACGCGGCCACGTAGGATGACGGAGCACAGACCCCTATGGTCTTCGTCGGCGGCCGGCAAGGAAATTTTCGGGTATCTCTCTCCTTCGCGCACCTGATGATGTAGCTGGCTTCTTCTCTAGTGGACTTGAACAGCGACGGCGACGATTTGAAAACGGTGGTGGCTAGGGCTTCCTTGGCGACATTGATCCAATGGTCTTGCGACAGAAATAGCATGCGCACGAAACGCTCCTCGATGAGGCGAAGCGATTGGCGCTGATCCAAGGCTTTATCTCCCACAGACGGCAATGAATTGGTGGCTTTTCGTTGCGGCAGCGCTCGGCAAAAAACATTTGATTGCGGCGAAACGGCGGCGATATCCGAGACTATACCTTAGGGTTTTGGCTCACGGGATCCTGGCAAACACAATGCGCCACTTAAATAAGACCAAGAGGCACTCTATCCGCTTCCACCTGGTGTCCATGGCGGGCACGGAACAGAGTCCGGATCGGTCTCGTGAGGACGACAACCAGGAAACCGACTCATGGCAAGATGAGCGACACAGATTCGCTGCAACGCGGCCAAATCCAAGACACAAAAGGAAAGTAATGGCCGATATCTGCTGATATCCTGAACCGATACGCCTCAAATCTGATCGCCTAATTGAAATCCAACGGCCACCCAAGCCATGCCTTCCCCAGATGAAAATGGCTGTTAGATCCCTGATCAACGGCTGACGATCCGAATTCTAAAGACAGGTCGGAGCGACGGCCCATTGCGCTGCACAGCGGTGGGCGCACACGAACAGTGTTGGGCTCCGGTCCGACACTGTTTATTGATTTTTCCCGAATTTTTTATTAAGAATAATTACATAAATTAATTTAATATGTTTTAAGCAATAAAGTATCAAGAGCAGGGTGCTTGCTTAAGCGCCCGAACCTGTATATATAAACCCTTGTGTCCACTCTTCCTCTCTCGGACGTAGGCCCGTAATACGGCCCGCGTTCACTCCCTCTTGTGTCACGTTTCCAAACATACGACAATACTTAATTTTAAAAAAATTCCAGAAAAATCCAATAAATTCAGAAAAAAAACACAAAATGCATAAATAACAATAAAATAATATTAAATACAAATTTTGGAATGTTACACCTATATGTTGTTGCCTCGGGGTCAGGGAGATGCTGTGGTATAGGAACACAATAAGTAACACGTGTCGCCTACCACTGCTACTACGATCAGAGATGTGGCTATTTTTGCAATTTCACTCACATAAGGGCCAAATTTACACACACACACATATATATATATATATATATTTTATGGCGCCAAAAAAAAAAGCTAAAGCTTTCCAAAAAAATATCAGTTAAATATTCCCTTCCTTTTTATGTAGTTATCTATTTATAGAGTGATTGGTTCTTTCTTAAGCTCACAACATACTTTGGAACCATTAGATCAAAATGAAAATAACGCATTCGCACACTGGAAGCTAATCCATTGCCTTGAAAAAACTACTTCCTCTAATTCTAAATGTAAGTCGTTTTACCATTCTCTTTTTTTTCCCCTAAATGTAAGTCGTTCTACGATTTTCTCTTTTGCCTCTTTTATTCCTGTTTTACATTTCCGTAATTGCATCAATAAATGAGCTATTTTCCCATGCCTGCATTCCCCATATCTACTCCCACCAAACTCTAATAAATACTAGTGAGTGTTTTGCAGTTGTACATTGTTAATGAGAAGGAGAGAGAGTAAATTAACCGCATTGATTGCACAATTATCATGTGAATAATTGAGGGTAAAATGACCATCTCATTTACCTCCTTCATTCTCGTGCCTAAGTCTAAAACGATTTACATTTAAAATTGGAGGGAGTACTACTTGTACTTAAAAAAAGAAGCATACAAATAGCAACATTGTTCTTTCATTTGACCTCTTCGACTTGAACAAACAACCTCATCCTCCAACGAGATTTGCAGCATCTACATGTGCAACAAATCTTTTGGTTATGTATATTTTATTGGGAACTCCTAAATTTCTGTCGAATATGTTTTTTTTTTTGTAATTTCAGTCGTTGTTTTCATGCTTTGATATTGCACAGGAGATGATCTTTAGGGGAAAAGACACTGTCGTAATCTTGCTGGAATGGATCATGGCGAGGATGGTGCTGCACCCGAACATCCAGTCGAAGCCACAGACTGAGCTCGACGTCGTCGTTGGCCACGGCGGCTCCGTGTCGGACGCCGATGTCGTGAGCCTGCCCTACCTCCAGTGCATCATGAAGGAGATGATCCGCGTGCACCCGCCGGGATACGAGAGGGGGAGAGAGAGAAAGGGAGAGGCAACCAGGGAGGACGACGAGGTAGCTCGCAACGATGGCCTTCAGCTTCAGCTTGTCATTTGAATAAAAGTTTATTTCATTTTGAATCTATAATAAGCAGATTTCATTTTTATTGTGGGGTTCACCAAATTTGAAATTGCTATATTGTTCTATTGGGTATATCTAATTTTTTTTTTAACCTATAATGTGCTTATTTCATTTCCATTGTGGGGTTCACCACAGTTTGTCTATGCCTTTGTTCGGGTTTACAAATATTAGAATTTTTATTTTCTTTTTTAGAATACTGTTTATGTTTTATGATGTTTTTTCGGAATGCGATGTGTAAGAACTAGAGGGTGCGTGCTTTGATACTAAGGTCCAAAACTTGACTGATTTGCAGCAAATAAATCATTCGAACGTTAACTTGATTGAATTCGGCATATTATTTCTGCAAATTTGTTTTAAAAATGTATTATTTAAAGAATTCGGGAGGAGGCTACCAGCTGGTGATTAGGGTTGAGTGGTGATGCTTTAATAGGAAATTGGGGGAGGCGAATGGCCTTTGGATCTCAATCCAACAGCCGAGAAATCCGACTGATTTTCAACACATAAATCTGTCGACTGATGCGCCGAAAGCACTGCCACCTATCACTGGATGCGACGACAAGGAGAAGGAGGAGGAGCTCCGGCGATGCTCACTTGAGCCAGTGAGGCCCTGCAAAGGAAGCTGCCTGCGAACGGCAGGCGGGTTCGATCTCTATCGGACGCTCACAAAATATGACTGATTTGTCCTGGTAAAAACATGCAAATGTTATTTAGACACTCTCTATTTTATTATAGTACAGTGACTGAATAATGACGCAGATGCACTCACGCTATATTGATACAAGTCTCCCGGTAGCTGGCTTTGCCCTTTCTCACCCACATAGTTTTGAGTCCACCAATATACAGGGGAAAGGTGAAGAACCCATATGCGTCACCTGCTACTCCGGAGTTAGGCCGCAACTTAGTTTTGCACGTTGCTAAATATAATATTGCTCTCTCTCTTGGAATGTTCAATATAGATAGTCAACACGACATTGTCATCCACCGATTGCGCGCTTATCTTTTGTGCACGTTAATTTGGTGCAACGCAACAAGATGCTGTCGCGGTCTTGACGGCCCCTTCATTAATTTTGGTGGAAATCAGGTGCGAAAATTATATGCATGGTAGACTTAAGCCCCAAAAAATATGGAGTACGGTGTACTCTAGCAAATTAACCAATGATTAATTACTTTGCATCCTAAATGATACGCATGCATGCTTCCACCACTACAGAACAGCATATCACTGCCGGTTCCAAAACCCCATCACTGCCGGTCATTGGCGCCGGCAGTGATTGGTCGGCAGTGATACTCGAGGATTATCACCGCCGCTCGAAACCGGCGGTGATAAGATTATCACCGCCGGTTCTACCTACAACCGGCGGTGATATTGATTATCACTGCCGGATCAAACCAAAATCCGGCAGTGATAAGGACTATCACTGCCGATCAAACCAAAATCCGGTAGTGATAAGGATTATCACTGCCGGTTATATCTACAACCGGCAGTGATGATAATTATCACTGCCGGTTATATATAAAACCGGCAGTGATATTGTACTAGCACTGCCGGGTTGTACCATAATCCGACAGTGATATATACATATCACTGCCGGTTTTCTCCAAGAACCGGCAGTGACAAGCTTGCATATTTTTTGTGCAATATATATATATATATTTATATAATTGTTTACAGTGTCCATATGTTAGTATATAAAGCATCGTTCAAATCATAATTCAAATATATGCATGTATCGACTAAGCATCGTTAAAATCATAATTCAAATATATTAAATTACGCATCACATAATTTGTTTTTACAATGTAGCTCGACTACATGTCATCCCGTTCGCTTTGATTTTACAAAGAGTCGAAGTAGACATGTCACGCGTCTAGGCCGTAGGAATGAGGCGATGAGGCTACTCGTGGAACTCGCCGTTTGGATTGATGATCTCATCATGAATGAATCCGCGATCCGTTCTTGAATTGCTATAATTTCACAAGAATAACTTATTGGTTCTCGCTTTGGGCGCTGTTTTTGAACAAAAAGGAAGTTACTTAATGATGATATTTGTTAAATAAAAAGGGCATCAAAGTGTAATTACGCACCATGGCTTCGTTATAGCCGACACTCTCGTGACAATTGAATGCATATTTGTACATACATAGAATGCACATAAATTGTTTCCGGTTCTGCTTCATGCATGGAAAGTCATTTATTATTTCAAAATTTTTCCGGTATGGACGATACCAACACTTTTCTTGCGATCGCAAGTAAAGCCCCGTGAATGATTTTGAATAGTAATTAAACTTAAATGCAATAGAATGGAATTTTGCTAGAGTAATAACGCAACGATCGAGTTTACATTCAATGTCCCAAAGGTCTTGGTACATATTAGTTTGTTTTCTCCGAGTCCAAGACAAAAATCACGCTAGCATCTAACCTGGATGACGAGGACCCAAAGTGAAACTCGCACATATATGTCAACGTAGTCAATTACTCCCACATCGTCGTGTTACGCAAAAATAGTAAAACGATATTATAAGTCGAGATACGTGCTTGAAGTTATAGGGTAAAAGTACGGAGGTTTTGTATTGCGACTTCAAAAAGTATTAAATAAATAGTCTTCAACGAATGTGGATTGTCGTTCACAAGTTTCTCGTTGACGAGCCCGGATCTAGGAATGCTAGATTGTCATTGTTATTTCTTCTACATGTCTGTACCTCCATTCTACATAAGAAAGAAGTTAGAGATGCAATTAAATAGTACGTAAATGCTCAACGATATCTTGATGACTTACAAAGTCCATAGTCTAAGTATGTTCACGTCCGGGCATCTTGTTTGGTACAACATATACACTCAGTGAAAAGAACCCAGCAGATGTTATCCCGTTGTGAAAATCTTGCTCGTATCCGATCGGGAACGCCTCCATACCATCGTTGGATCGCCGCATGTACCATCGATGGGCCTTGCAGCTTGAGTTGTAAGGTTGTCGAAATGAGCTAGTTCAACCAATGTTTTCCCATAACGAACTTCCACCGAGACCTTGCGCGAGCATCTAGTTGAACATCATCCGCTTGAGCATCCCGCTTTAACGTGTCGGCACTAGCCGCCGCAAGTATTGCTTTACGGATATGCGCTCGTAGTCCGATATTTTGCAAGGTTGAAGCACCTTGTCTTTTGCACTTTTGCCATACTCAAGAAAAACTTTTGCGTCACAAGATCAACTTTAGTCTTCTTACTTGATGGCACCTTTTAAAGTGAGATGTTACGCAGCGCTACATGCTTTTTCCGCTCTTCCTCGCCATGTCGGTGATAGTTTCTTTTGTGGTTGTCCCGGGTTCACAGATGGTTGAGATTTCTTGAGGACGGTGCCGATTGCCGAGATGTTCCGTTGTTCGATTCTTCTGATTTTGGCGGAGGGTCGGGCTTTTTCGGTTGGTGCCGACGGAGGAGTTGGACTTTTCTGGTTGGCGGCGAGAAGGGCGGAGGTCTCGTGTGGAGAGTGCGGTGATCATCATCGTCGTCGCCTCATCGTCCGAGCCAAACTTAATCAAGCTCTTGCGCCACGCGAGAAGCCATTCACGCTTTCTCCTAGCTTTTGTTCCCATCCTCGTCGAGGATCTCTACCTCCATTTTTCGGTATTGGCGGATGACACCGCCCACTTCGACCTGGCGAATCCTGCGATATCGGGCGACAATGCAAAGTCCGTGACTCTGGCATGGCCAAGCCCCGCCTCACCACCTTTATGGTAATGCCATGTGCGGCCAAATGTAGCTTGCACGGTGTCGGTTCTTTGATGTCATCCACGAAAACGCATCCATGCTCTTCGAATCCACAGGACGCCGCAATGCTCTTACGAGCACCGGACCGATGAGCTCGTGGCTTTCACCGGGTGGCGGTCGTGAGTGAGAGCTTTACATGCGGCTTGCTCCACGCCCTTATCTAGTTCGATCTTTGTTCCTCTAGCGCTCGCGACAAAGATCTTTTATCCGACGTTCGATCGATCTTCTCTTAATCTCTTTGAACGTTTGTACATCCATGCGTCTGCGGGAAGGCTTCTTTCCACGTGACCAAACCAACCCTCAGTGCGACTGAATGCTCCTTGTTACCTGTGGCTATGGTTAGCTCGTCATTCTCCCTTCGTGGCGCGAAAGATCCTTGGGAAGATGCGTGTGAGCATCTCGTGATTCTCGCAAAGACTTCACGCTCTCTATCGCTTCGAAGCTTAAGCCGCCATCATCGGAGATAGAAGCACCCTCCCAAGCAACCAAGATTGATCGTTCGCTTAAGGCGGCGTTGCGAGAATTATACCCTTGCGGGTTATTTCTTCTTCTGACCGATCCCATGTTGGTATTTTCTTCACGTACCCTCCAGTTCCTAGTTTGTGAGGGTGAATATTCTTATCCGCGCTTGCTTTGTTCCTTTGACTTACTATGTGAGCTTCTTGGACCTCTTACGCCACAAATTCATCCCGAACTCCCTTAACTTTGGGTGCGTGTCAAAATTCGGCGTTTCATTCTTTTCACATAATTCTTGTTTAGTGTTGTCTTCCAATTCTTCCATGCAAAGCACATGATGCAGAGTGCTCGTTTCTTTGCAACCAGCTCGGTCCCTTGGGGAACTGGAAAACTTGTTTCACTTGTCCCATAATGAGTTCTTCAGTCATTGGGTACCACCCATGGGTCACCTCATGGCCAATCCATGATCTATAGTGATGGGCACATTATCCCTAGCAATAACCCCGCAGTCATCTGTCTGACCCCAATGATGACTCGCATAGCGGGTTCCCATTGCCGAGAGCTCCACTATGTTAAAAATTCCCTTAGGCATCTTGTTCGGACCACGACTTGCGCTACGCCTTCGTTGATCGACGCGTCGAGCCTACAAATTGATCTTCTAAATTATTAGTCGTCTGGGCCTACCATGTTTTGGGAACCACAGTGTACTAAAACTTTACCTCGCTTACGTGAGTATCGTCAGGTAGGTCCATGGCTGGATCCTGCAGGTTCAGATAGGACGTTGGGCTATTATTCGGGCTACCCCTTCCTCCTTCGTCCATATTTGAGGGCCCAACTCCCTCCGGCACTTGTCCTTCGTCGGAGGCCATTCCGGCACTTGTATTTCACACGTAGTAAGAAAATGTTGCAGTGATCCGGATCGATATTTCTACTGTTATTGAAGGAAAATGAGACAACCAATAAACTTTGGTTATATGAAAGATTAACTAAAAAAATAATATAGAGGGACAAAAGCATCCCTTGAAGGATCGATATTAGTACATAGCATGCATACAGAGCTTCAGGCTGCTTATTTATCCTCCTCCAGTGCGTACAAAATAAGAACATTTCACAGTCACCTATGCTAATCTGAAGCGAGATTAAACCATTCATTCTGACTTACAATTGAACATGTTCAAAATGGATTGAATAATGGAATATAAGAGGAAGCATAGCGTATGACACAAAAATAAAAAAGAATATATGACTGACTTACAGAAAAGGGATATTCTAAACTTATACTAACATCAGGGTAAAGCACTTGACAGTTGCACTAATCATCTTGAACTACTACTCCCCCTGCTTTACCAACTTAATATTTGCTAAGTAGGCTATTTAAATCTCAAGAAAAATCTATCCAGTTATATGTGCCATCAGACTCCACGACATTGAGAACAATCTCTAACACGAGTGGCTCATTTGTGTCCCCAAATGGACGAGGTCCTCAAACAATTCTATCCTAACAAACAAGAAACAGAGACAACCAAGAAGATACTATTGAACTGTAAAATAGAATCCTAAACTGTAAAACAGAGACAGCCATTGAAGGTTTTATTTTCCTCCTTATCAGATTAGATTCAACAAATTTATGTCATTATGTGTACCAGATCATGTGTGTGGAACGTGCATGTAAAAAGGAGTAAGAGAAAAGTAAAGAACAATGATGCAACAATACAGGAATCACCTAATAAAGTTTGCATTGGATGCAATATAGGAATCACCCATTAATGAATCCACGATTACACTAGAGGTTCAAGCAAATTTAAATTAGAACATCAACAACATTGCATGCACAAAGCATACTGGAAGCTAACATAAAACAAGCATGCATTTGCCTGCCCAGCAAGAATTTCTCTAGTGTTAGCCTTTGGGAAAAAGTTAATGCTACTAAGAATTACAGGTGCATTCATTTTCTCTAGTGATTGTGGGAAAAGTTAATGATACTAAGAATTACAGGTACACCTGCCAAGTAACATTTGCACCTTGAAGAATGCTCAAGATAAATTCATTGAATGGCAAGAGTATCAAGACTGATATAACTACCCAAGCTACAGATTAATCTTATGTCAAAACATAGTAGATTGGGCACTAAATTGTACTTGATAGCATGCTAGTATATAGCCTTTATAGGTTAAATTCATCCTAGAAAAGCAAATCAAACCGGAGGAGGCCGGTGGGGAGGCGTTGGTGGTGAGGTCGCGCGACGGCGGGCGGTGAGGTCCGAGGCGGCGGGCGGTGAGGTTGAGGCGACGGCGAGGCGATGCGGACGACGGCGGGCGCGATGCGAGGAGGCGAAGTGGCGGCGTCGAGTTGAAGTGGAAATGAGGTCTTGAGTGGCGCGGCGTTGAATTTATAGGGTTAGAGTATCACCGCGGTCACAACAAAACCGCGGTGATACACTATCACCGCCGGATAATAAAGAGAACCGGCGGTGATAGGTGAATTATCACCGCGGTTCAAGCTCAACCCGCGGTGAAAGTATTTATCACCGCGGTTCAATCTCAACCCGACAAATAATACATTATCACTGCCGGTTTTATCTACACCCAGTAGTGAAAGTATTTATCGATCTTGGTTCAATCTCAACCCGACAAGAATAATACATTATCACCGCGGTTCAAAACAAAACCGGTAGTAATAAAGCACTTCACTGCCGGCTTAATGAGACAACCGGCAGTGATAAGCTCCCGACAATTATGTCAAAGTTTTCAAAGGATGATTGCTTTGGGAGTTTTTAAATCCTATCAATTTTTATCCAAATTTTCTGCAAATTTTTAGAGGAATACTTGGACATGTAATATTTGATTTATATATTTCCCTAAGTTTTGACAAAGTTGTAAAATTATAAAAATCCAGATTGCTCACTGTTTTCATAGTTTTAATATTTCAAAATAAAAAATTCAAATTGCTCACTGTTTTGAAATCCTATCAATTTTATCCAAATTTTCCGAAATTTTGGAAGAATAATTCAGGACATGTAATATTTGATTTAAATTCAAACAAATGCAGTAGACCAACCATCGCTTCAAAAATTCACACAAATACAAAAAAAACACACAGATGAAGTTGAATTCACACAAATTGATACATATGACAAAAGAATACATTAATTGTTACATATGAGAAAATAAAATGTATTTAGTTAGGACAACTAAGCTACGATTCGACCTTCGTCATGATCGCGGCGTATGTATGTAACCGTCCTCACTCTCTTCCATGAGACCGAGGTCAACGCCCTCTCCGAAAGGAGGAAGCTCATCGAATTGGTTGTACTCTTCCTCGTCGACAACATTCTCAACCCCGACAATCCTTCTTTTCCTTGAATAACTACGTGGCGCTCCTTGTTAGTGGATCGGTTACAAAAAGATTTGTGTAACACAATTAGCAAGTACGAATGGTTCTTCTCTCAGATCCGACCAGTTTTAGGTCCACGGTAGTGATACTGCATACTTGTCGAGGCTCATGCCCCTTGGAAGTCTTACCCATTGGCACCGAAAGAGAGGGACCTTCAAAGGTCCGTAATCAAGCTCCCAAATCTCTTCTATGAATCCGTAGTAGGTTTTCCTATCTCCGTTCTTTGTCGTGAGGCATCTGTACGGATACCGCTGTTTTGGTTGGTGCTCTTTTTATCTTGTGCTCTTGTATAAAAAGTAAATCCATTTATATCGTATCCTTGGAATGTCCGAATTGTAGTGGACGGTCCCTGAGCCAACACTTTCAATCGAAGCGCACTCTGTCTCCGTATGCATCATGTGCCTACACAACCAATCGCCGAAGTTATGTCTATGCTCTCTTGCGATCCAACTCTCTGACTTCGTTGGGTTTGTTCTAGATAGCATGCTCTTGTGCATGTTGACATACGGGGCCACCACAACTGATTATCCCAGAATTGCGAAATGTGCTTGTGTGAATGAAGCTAGATTGTTTGTACGGAGTGATTTCTGCCAAATGTCCCTTTTCCTTGTAGCCTACCCTCATGTCGTGATGTAGGCACACCAATCGTTTGAGATCCATGTAATCAACGCAGAACTCAATGACCTCCTCGGTTCCCCAACCATCTGCAATGCAACCTTCCTACCGATGTCGATTCTGAACATATTTCTTTATGACCCCATGAACCTCTCAAAAGGATACATCGATGTAGAAACACGGACCGAGAATCAGTATCTCTTTCACGATGTGAACAATGAGATGGACCATAATATCAAAAAGATGGAGGGAAACACATCTCGAGCTGCAGAGTGTGGACCACGCCTTCCTCTAGCTTATCTAGTTTCAATGGATCGATAGCCTTCGTGAAATCGCGTTGAAGAATGAACACAACTTCACAATTGGGTCTCGGACTTTCTCCGCGAGAACACCCTAATCGCAATTGGAAGCATCTGCGTCATCATCACGTGACAATCGTGAGACTTCATACCAATTAATTTTAAGTCTTTCATTGAGACTAGTCTCTTTATGTTGGCGAGTATCCGGACGAGAACTTTCACTCCGTGCAAGCATTCGCACAAAGCTAATTTTTCTTTCTTGCTCGAGTGTAGCAGTGCGGAAGGTACTTTTTCCCAGTATCCATGTCTCGTGATGCAGCTCCTTCCTGAGTTTCATATCTTCAAGGTCCATCCGTGCTTGGAGAGTATCTTTTGTTTTGCCAGGTATATCCAGTAAGATACCAAGCAAGCTGTCACACACGTTCTTCTCTATGTGCATGACGTCGATTGTGTGTCGCACTTCTAAGTGCTGCTAGTAAGGTAGGACCCAAAATACTGATCTCTTTTTCCACAAAGGAGCCTTATCACTGGAACTCGGGATAGATGTACTGCCTGCTCCCTTTCCGTGGATAATTTTAAGATCCCTTACAGCTGCAAATATCTCTCTCCCAGTGTGATTCTTTGGAGCTAAAGCGGTCTCCTTTGTCCCATCAAAAGCTTTCTTATTATTGCGGTATGGGTGATCCTTGCGAGGAACCTACGATGCCGCATGTAAGACATTTTTCGACAGTTCTTGACCACCGACTAGTTGTACCATCTAAGCATTGGGCGCATCCTTGAAGCCTTTTGTCGTCCGCCCGACAGTTACCAAGGCGTGGTAATCATTGATGGTTACGAACAACAATGCGCGTGGGATAAAGTTCTCTCTTTTATACTCATCCCATACCGTACTCCATCGCTCCACAAGATTAGAAGATCTTCAACCAATGGTTTGAGGTACACATCGATATCGTTGCCGGTTGCTGGGCCCTTGGATCGATGAGTGGCATCATAATGTACTTCCGCTTCATACAAAGCCAAGGAGGAAGGTTGTAGATACATAGAGTTACCGGCCAAGTGCTATGACGACTGCTCATGTTACCGAAAGGATTCATCCCATCCGTACTCAACCCGAACCTTATATTCCTTACATCATATGCAAAGTGTTTCTTATATTTTCTGTCGATGTTCCTCCATTGTACAGAGTCAGCAGGGTGTCTGAGCATTCCATCGTTCTTACGCTCTTCGGCGTGCCATCGTAGCAATTGGGCATGCCTTTTGTTCGCAAACAATCGATTCAGACGGGGAATTATAGGAAAATACCACACCACCTTACGGGGAGATCTCATCTTCTTACGCTTCACCCCGACATCTTCATTATCGATGTCATCATCGTTGCCCTCATACCGCTTTGCTTTGCAAACAAGACACCATCCAAGTCCGCAAACTCATTGCGATACAACATGCAATCGTTTGGACATGCGTGTATCCTTTGTACTTCCAATCCCAACGGCGGACAACCCGCTTGGCGATGCGCATTTGTAGGCAACACGTTACCCTCCGAAGCAAATCCCCAAGAGACATAAGAGCTCGGTGAAGCTCTTATCGGACCAACCATTTCTTGCCTTCAAGCTGCGAGAGTGTAAGCACGGTGCGCAATTTTTGTGCTCCTCCTTGCGGCTGGGTACAATGGTGTCGTGGAGTCCTGTACCATATGTTGGAACTTTTGAAACTCTCTTTCACTCGTGAAGTCTCCCCCCATCACGCAACATTTGATCCAGATCGCCGTCGTGGTCGCCGACAAGCGTATCTTCAACTGCCGTCATACCATTGTCTCCGTCATCTTCAATAATGTGTTGGCCTTCATGTACAATCTCATCTTCGCCGTGCTTGGTCCAACAGGTATAGCCAGCCTTGAAACCTCTTCGAAGCAAGTGTGCACGTATCGACTCTATGGTAGAAAACGACCGATTTTTGCGATCACGTATGGACAGCACATGTAGTCCGCCAGATTCTTCGACTTAGCGCCGCGATACGTTTAGAAAATAACTCACACCATTAAAAAACTCTGCCCCACAACGGTCCGTGTCATACATCCACCTTCGGTCCATCTACAATTAATTAAATCAAACATTACATACGCATATAATTGCAAATAACAAATAATTGTAAACGATTAGATTTAAAAACATATGTAGCAATTTTGACTATATTAAAATACATCAACCTTTTTCCGTTATGTAAATATCCATATAGCAATTTTTTAGTATTGTAAGAAATGAAAATAATTGTAAATAGTTAGGATATATTTAGACTATATCAAAATATATCAATCTTTTTTTCATTGCGTCAATATCCATCTTGCAATTCCTTATTATTTACAAATTTGGAAAAAATTGTAAGTACTTAGGATATACTTTGAGTACATTAAAATATATCAACATTTTTTTATTAGGTAAATATCCATCTAACAAGTTTTTATTATTTCAACATTTGAAAATACACCTTTTTTCATTATGTAAAAATCCACATGGCAATTTTTATTATTTACAAAAATAGAGATCAAATTACTAACCTCGAAAAGAAGTACAATACAAATTTTAACAAATTTTTCAGCAGATCGTTGCAATCTACAAATCGAGCAAAGACAGGCGCCTCTCTGTTTTGCTCGATCGGTCGGAGGCGAGGGTCTCGATTATATAAAGACTTATCACCGCGGTTCTCGCTTTAAACCGGCGGTGAAAATGCAAGTATCACCGCCGGTTTAAGAACGACCGACAGGTGATATATCTCTGCCGGTTGTTGTCTCAAACCGGCGGTGATATCTTGCTTTTTACTGCCGGTTAGTTGCATGAACCGGCAGTGATAAGTTCTCCCCCCAACTTAACTTTCGAACCGGCAGAGATACGTTATCACTGCCGGCTCGGTCCTAACCGGCAGTGATATGCCGGCAAGGATTAGCTGTTCTGTAGTAGTGTTCGTCGCTAAAGAAGTTCAGATAGCATTGTATGTCTGCCATTTTTTCTGTCATCTAAAACAGACTTGTTTTAGAGCTGGTAGACGAACTTAAAATCGCAGGTCACTAAATCTGTGCAATAGGTCAAGTAGGTTCAGAAGCTTAAAAACTGGATGTTTGCATCCTCAAACTTATAATATATCTGGGAAGGGAATAAATGGGCAAGAATATTGAAGCCAAGAAAAAACCGTAATCAGCTTATGGAAAGAATTAACAATTAATTCCTAATCCTCTACAATGAAGAGGGCCCAAATTAAAATCTTCTGAAAGTTTTATGCGGCGAATAACTGCGTAGATAAAAGTTTGCGCGATCATTGACTAGTATGTATGCTACATGAACCGTATATAGCCATTGTTCGAGCACAAGAGAATCACATTTTGGGATAACAAGTCATCCATAATGGCAAATTAGCAAGATGATGAGGAATTAATATTCCAGGTAAATAACACTCCGACCACATATCCCACTCAGATGTTACATGGATGACTAGTCTGGGTTCATCATGGACCTCATAACTGCCCGAAATGCTTCAGTCCCACAAGGGACTAGCACGTAGAAAATATGTGCCTAGCTGAAAAATGGGTGCGACGTTCGCCATGAACCGTGAGCACGAAGCACCAAGTATATGCTGTGCTCAAAATTTGATCTTTTAAAAAAATAAGTAGTCAAAGGGGCACGCGCGCACGTGTGTAAATCTTAAACACACGCGAGCACCATATATGGCATCTCTAGTCTCCAGGCCAGTACGAAAGAGCAGCCAAGGTGGCCATGTCGTCCCCGTACGGATCACCGGCACCTCCCTCAATTAGCTCGGCATGTTGCTGCATGGAGCCACCGGAGCCGTCGTCGTCATCCGGCGACGCGGCGGCTGCCGTGGATGGCCCTGGATTCTCACCAGCACCGCCTGCAGCAGCGGCGAGCGGCCGCCGATCGAACTGCCTCAGGGATCCCGATTTAGTGTACAGTCGACACAAGCTGAACTCGCTCCTCAGCTACAACATTTAACACAAGTTCAGAAAACAAATTACAGGCCATAAACTAAGCAAATTGCCACATATACGAAATCATAAATTAGCCAATCGAACAACGTTATAAACTAGCCAATCGTGTGCAAAAGTGTCGTGCGGGCTATTCGGCTACTTGCATGGTGCAGTGGTGTATTTAGGCATGTGGGGCCGTGTCATCATGTGCATCTTTGTTAATTGGCGCTAGCTAAGAACCACACAGAATATGAAGCCTAGTTTGATTGCGAGTTGCTTTTGGACACTTATCCGGCGCCAAAAGAGACAGGCACAATCAAGTTGCTCCTTCCATACCTGTCTAATTTATACGGAGATGAACATGACATTGAGGCGTAGGATTAGTTACAGGAAATGCAGTTCGCAGTACGGAATTTCAGTTCACGATTCACCACCTTTTCTTCTAATTTTCGTTGTGAACATAGAACTCGTACCTTAGACCAGTTCGGATTTGATAAATCCGGTTCGCGATTCGCGTAGATTTACAGCGAATTCAGTAACTATAGCAGTAGGAAAGTGGCTTTGGAAGCTACTGTACGCATGCCAATATCTACAATGGGAAAGAAAGCAACGTCCATTCATTCGATCGAGTGTCACCTGCGAAAGGTTCGGTGGTGCGGCGGCGTGGGCGCTGGATGAGGACCCGGCCCCAGCGGCCGCGCGGGCGGGATCGTACTGGAACGCCTTGTACTGGTTCAACTTCCACTCTGTCTTGGTCCCGGACGGCGCGCGGCCGCGGTAGAACACCATGGTCTTCTTCATCCCGATGGGGCGGCGGGCGGCGGAGTAGACGACCCCGGGCGTGCCCGCCGCCTTCCAGTACCCGGACGGCGTGGTCCTGCTCGGCCGCCCGCCCCGCGCCTCCCTCTCCTGCCGCGGGCAGAAGTAGAACCACGGCTCCCCCTCGTTGGCGCCGCCGCACAGCCCCTCGTGAATCTCTGCATGCAGGTGATAGGTAACATGACGACGACGAGCAGTTAACGCAATGCACGCGCCTCCACGACACGCATCGTACGTAGTAAATCCTACCTGAGAGCTGCCACGGGTCGACAGAGTATACGTCGACAACGGGTATGACACGCTCGATGTCGTCGCGGCGGCTGTCGAGCTTGTTGCGGAGGTAGAAACATATCAGCTCCTCCTCCGTCGGGTAAAAGCGGTACCCCGGAGGCAGGCCGTCGGCCATGTCGACCCACGTATGGCGCCGCGCTCACGCCAAGCTAGCTACCCGGCAAGGATCGGCACGTTTGCGTAGGAAGCCCTAACTAGGTAGGCCGGTGCGTACGTGTTGCGCTGCTCGATCGATTGGGATATATGCATGGAAGCATACGGCCGCCGGTGCGGCCTGTGGGATGTATAGGTGGCCGAGAGATCGGTCGAGAGGGTAAGCCTGCAAGGAGCTGTATCGCTAGGCTAACTAAGCTGCGAGACCTGCGCGGTGTGGTGTGGTGTGGTGAGGAGAGAGGTGCGAGTGCGTTTGCGTATGTATATATGGGGATTGGGGAAGCACGCGCGAGGTGGCTCATGGTTGACAGTTGACACAGCGGACGACGATGGCTGAGCTGCTTGCTGGGGCGGCGAAATTTCTCATGGCGTGGTGGGACTGACTGTTGCCAAAGCCAGGAGAGAAGGCAGGGACGTGGGGGTGGGGTGGGGAGACTGAGTCAGGGCTAGCTTGTCGCATCCCACTTCATCTCGCATTTCTAATCTCTTTCCTTTTTTTCCCTAAGTACCTTTCCATATGTATGTATACCTTTAAAACGGGAGAACAGGGAGAGGCTTAACGTGGTTTGCTCTCGGAATTGTTCCGGTGACCTGACCGGTGACGACGTAAATAATAGACGTGATTGAGTGAGCACCCACGAGCTGTGTTTAGTTTTTAAGATACGATCAGGTTCCAACTTTCGGCTTGTGGCCGGGTTGCGGATAACAAGTAAAGGCTATGATTCGAGTCTCACTGGCTAATTGTTGGTAGTGACGGAGCCAGAAATATTATACGCCGAGACTATACGATACAAATTATCTATGACTGTGGCCCAAATTCAAAATTGTCTACTAATCACTGCAGCAATTAAACACGTTTGTACACATGAAAGTGCATGCACCAAGCATGGAGAGGGTCAGGACTCCCCTCTCCCGCCGTTTCTGCGCATGAGTTTTTATATGGATTTTCTGGTAATTGATGAAGTGACCTTTAATTTTAGTTGCATAGACTTTAAAATAACTATGGCATACGACCAGTTTTTACACAGAAAAAAACCATTCTAGTTATGACATTTTAATCAAATCACAATATTTGTGTTTTCGACGACCATGGCAGCTATAGCCTACAGCTAGGAAGAAGAAACAATATAAGAACTTATGGTCTTAGAAGCGATATCTCTGTCAACTCTTTTATGAGAGGTGATTCCATACTTTTATCTTATACAGTAGCACAAATATTAAAGCATGAATGAAAGTTAGATGATGATTACTTACTTTTTTGCTTGTTTCAAGATTTATGCAACTTGTATTAAAAAGAAAATCATTGAAACACTGCTCCTCTTCTATTCATCGAACCATACATGATTATACGTGAGTATTTACTCACCTCTAGATGGCCTTTTCTAACTCAAGACATGTTTCCGCGGAACAGGTTGATCCTGATACTTTTGCTACTCTACAAGGGTTATAAATAACCTATATCAATCAATTTGATCCACTACAGTGCTAGACAGGGGCAGAGTCAGCCCTCGGGCCATCTGGGCTTGGGCCTGAGGCCTGGCAAGAAAATTCCATATAAAATCTCTTAAAAATTCATAATAAATCATAAATAAACCCAATAACCCTTAGGCTAACCGAGGCTTAGATCTAAGCTGACTCCGCCCATAGTGCTAGATTGAACAGACATGGACTATAGACCATATACCTTCGGAGGAACAGAGTTGAAATAGCGTCTGATATATTTGATTCTTTGTGTTCTACTGCCGACATAAGAACAATACACTAGGAGTATTGTACTAGTACGAATTTTAGCACGGGCTACTTTCAGATGATCTGACTCCTGGATTCAGTTAACCGCCACCTTGCCGTAGCCGTGTTGCGGCACATTAATGAGCTCCAGCCTTTTTCGACTGATTGAGACACACCTGCAGATTATAGCCACCACTGTGGGATGCCAGCCAGAATCGGCCCAAAAATACGGTCCCTGAAATCCTGAATCTCTTGTTTGTTTCTTAGCTTGACCTGTTCTATGCTCTTCCTCAAATCTATACCCCTTTATAATACACATAAGCATTCTTTTCTACGTCCACCTCAAATAATGCATCCTACTAGAGATGGCCCAACCTTTATGCACCCAGCAAAACGTCCCCAGAAACTTGCCTCCATCAAAATTAACCTCTCAGATCTTTCCTCAGCTTTACTCACCCACATCCGATGGTCATTGTTCAATGTGTCTAACTCATCCTTGTGGTCCACAACAGATTTTCCCCCACCTCGAGCATCATCTCAAGGAAAAGGAAACAAATATCCTGGAATTAAGGAAAAAGAAACAAACGTTCTAGAAAAGAAAAAGATCATATATTACGTGTTGGGAAAAGGAAAACGAAAGATAGGACACTATACTAGTATTCGAAAGGACAACAGGAAATCTTCGATTCCAAAGGTGACATGTAGAATATAGGTCCTCCGTTCATACGAATTAAGGACAAACATTTTGTCAGCCTCTATCGGTATCTATACTCCTTTATAATACACGTAAACATTCTTTTCTATGTCTACCCTAAATAGTACATCCCACTAGAGATGGCCCAACATTCGTGCACCCAGCGAAACGTCCCCAGAAACTCGCCTCTATCAAAATTAACCTCTCAGATCTTTCCTCAGCTTTACTCACCCACATCCGATGGCCATTATTTAGTGTGTTTAATCATCCCTGTGGCCCACAACAGACCTCCCCACCTACATATTTGGAAGGAGAGCGAATCAAACAAGAAAATAAATAAGGAGGATCCGCATGCAAGGAAACCAGATTTGAATTTTTTACTGGCTAAAATTGTACGTACTACATATTTGGAAGGAGAGCGAATCAAACAAGGAAATAAACAGGGAGGATCCGAATGCAAGGAAACAAGACTTGAATTTTTTATTGTCCTGGCATTGTGACCGTATTTTTTTCTGAATATGACCCTTCTCGAGACTTTTTTACGGATCAAGCACCATAAAGCCTAATTTCAGCGCACGGAGAGCGCTGAATTTTTGTTTTTATTTTTATCTAAGGAACCAACGATGCATGAGTGCTTCTTAATTTTTTCAATTTTTTCTCATGAACCACGGTATGAAAGCACTTCATTTAATTTTATCTTTTTTCCTTGCGGATCCAAATGGCCGGCGAGCGCAGCTTTATTTTTCCATATTTTTCAAATAATCCTGTGGCCCACAATGACCTTCCTCACCTCCAAAGATCAACAAGGAAAAGGAAACAAATGTCATAAAATCAAGGAAAAGGAAATAAACGTCCTGGAAAAGGAAAGGACAATACATTACGTGCTGGGAAAAGGAAACCGGGAGATGGGACAGCGCGGCCGGGAGATTGCACGCGGCGGCCGGGGTAGCATAGCCGGGAGAACGCAGGTCTGCAATGGCTCCACGGTCGCCATCGGTGGCTTTGCCGACGCAATGAGGTTCTTTGGTCGGCGACTTCATGCCACCGTGCCTCTCAAAATTTATAATTTAATTTTTTTTTGAAAATAATTTTATTAAGTACAAAATAATCGAAAGTTTTTTTGAGAATTTTTCTAGAATTTTTTAACCTAATGCGCTATCTTTTCAAAAATCCTTCTATATTTAAAAAAATGAAGGCAACTCACATGTAGCTTCTTCTAGCTGCAGCCCCGATCAGAGAAGTTTCTTCTCTTCCCTTCCTCCATTAAAGCAAGAAAGAAGCTCCAAAGCTTCATCAATCCCGCACCAAATCTCCTCTTTCCATCTATGGTGTTAATTCCCCAAATTTTGTGCTATATTGCCAAAATTTCCTCCCAAATTATGATTTCCATAAATATGCTTGTTTCGGGGCTATAAAAGCTGACGAGCTCTCCTCCACCCCATCGCATTGCATAAATCCCCAAGTGCTCCCTCTTGTAAAGATCGCCGAATTTTGGAGGTAACCCAAGCCATCACCGTCATCTTTCCCGACGAAATTCACCGCAACCGTGACTCCTCACCCTCAGGCGCCGGTGCCGGCGATCTCGCCGCACCCGATCTTGACCCATCGCGACCGCCGACCACCCCTGGCCTTCCCTCCCCCTTGCGCTGGCCAAGCCCAGAGAGCACACGCTGTGCTCTCTGTGGAAGCTGCAAAAAAAATAATCTAAAATCAGAAAATTCTTTTTTCTTTCTCTTTCTTGATTTAAAATCTTTTGGGAGCCCGTTTTACCATTCGACCTCCATTTAGTTCCGTTTTCTTTCTAAATTCATTTAAAATTCTAAATTTCTCTTTTATTATTAAGTGTTGTATTCATACTTATCTTCTCATTTAATTGATAAGCGGGTGTACTGCAGTCGTAGCGTTATCTCAGGCACTATACTAGTACGAATTAAGGACAAACATTTTGTCAGCCTCTATCGGTACTTTATGCATGCAAATTTCCTCCTACATATGACAATGTTCTATAGAAAAGTAAAACTTTTGTCCAATGTACTTGTAGCTTAGGGGAGTGTGATTATTTTTCTATATATGCTGTCAAATTAAGATCTCATGGTACAAACCAGTAGCAAGGATATATCATATAAAATAAAAGAAAAGGATTCAGCTAGAGAACAAAATTTATTATCTAACCCTTTTTAAATTTTACTTTAATTACTAACCCTTGCTAACTTTATTTTCATATTTAACACTTTTGGACATGCCACCACCAATAGTGCGGCAAGACAACACTATCACACCACAGGACAAGTATAGCTAAATAGCATTCTTGCCACAACACTAACAGTGGAGAGGCCAAACAACACTACCATGCCACTGTGGTGAAGCGGCCGGAGTTAACTATGCCATATGGTGGCTGAGTGACAGTATTGTTTTGTCATGTCACAAGTAGTGGCATGGCCAAAAGAGTCAAAATTGAAAATAGAATTGCCAAGAGGTTACTAACAAAATACTCTTAAAAATGATTATTCAATTTTAAAAAAGGTTCTCTGCTAGGTGCTTTCATCGAGTCAATTTCCACAAAAAAAGTAGGAAGAAATTGGAGAATTTAGCTTTCTAACCGAGATGTATACTAGTATAAAACTAACATGTACTGACCGCACCGGTGCCGTAAGCTCCAGGGTGTGTGAACAGAACATCCCAACCTCAAATTGCAGTCGTGTCATCCAGCCACGAGATCCTTTTTAGGCTCCCTTTTACCCCGGCAAAACGCGTTCACTCGTCAGGTCTTCGACCAACTAGTAAGAGTACTACGTGCTTCCTAGGTCTTGGAACTCCCTAGTCCCTAGTACAAGGCCCGCGCGCGTCTACACGCACTCGAATACTAACACAAGCTGCCTTTCTCTTTCCCTGTTCGTTTTTTCTGTTTTAACAAGTCAAACACGAGCCAGGGTCCAAATCAAGATGGTCTCTCGACGCATCATGAGATATTGTCATAATGTTCTCAAAAAGCTGCTACATTGGGTACATTTTGTACGTACGTTTCTAAATTCAGATGTGTGCCGTGCTTGAGAGTGTATCTGAGTATTTTTGCTTGACCCAGCTCGGCATGAATCTAGAGCTAAGATCAATAGTCCTTATAATCGGGAATGGTAGCAAGCAAGAAGCCCATGGTTTGGCTTGATCTCAATTCTCAAGTACTTTGAGGTTTGAACTAGTCCTAGTTGACATAGCTTTGACCTGGCTTGGCGAAAGTCTCGTTTTCAATCCCAGCCATGTTAATCTTCAAGTCGAGTACCTTTCTGGCATTTTGTTATGAAAATCACGCCCGCGAAGAATTACAGCATATCCATCCTTATATTGTGAATTATGTAAGAAGGTGGATTGTAATTTGGAATGTCTAACTAGACTAAGGTCCTGTTTGATATAGCTCCAGCTCCATCAAATTCGTGGATCTGGTGGAGCTGTGTATTCCTAGCTCCACCAGATCCGTGAAGCTGAAGCTGTGGATACATTAAGAGTGTTTAGATGGATCATCTTGTTTACATTTTAAACAAAAAATATAAGAGAGGTGCTTCAATGCTTTTCTTTTTTACAGTTGCACAAATATTAAAGCATGAATGAAGGGTAGATGGAGATTACTTACCCCTTCGCTTGTTTCAAGATTTGTGCAACTTGTATTAGAAGGGAAAGTATTGAAGCGCTGCTCAAAATATAAACTTAATTCACTTTATTTTAGTTTACAAGTTTCAGATCTCAAGTGGAGTTAGGATCTAGAGCTCTATTAAACAGGGCTTAAATCGTATGGGTTAATAAATCCGAGTTCGGCTCCCGTGCAGGGTGCCCTGCATCTAATATACACAGGGCCAATCAATTCGTGTCATGTAGCAGTTAAATGTTAATTGATCCCGTCTGATTTATTAGCTACCATGGATGAGTCAGTACAGTTGTGTTTCCTTTCTTGGTCTATCTACTTGTTCGCATATATATGCATATCGAGAAAACAAAATTGACATGCAGATCCAAACATTAGCAACAGTTGTACTCGGTAGTTCCCTGTGCGAAATCTCTTATCTCCATCTATCACCCATGGCCATGGATCTCAGCAGCAGAGCTCTTGCCATAGCACCCATGACCGGAAGATTGCAACATTGAGGTCGGTAAGTCATAGAAGCTCAGTAGCATCGGTTCATTATAAAAAGATTTAGAGATTTAATCCAATGTTCAATGGATAGCAATCAGAACAAAACCTGGTAAGGATTGAGGCATTGAGATATGATGAGACATCTTCTAATGAACTGCCATGTATTTTCTCCATCAAATAATTTGTAGTCAGCACTTAGGGTATGTATAATGATGTGATGTCAGCTGTCTATATACTTTACCACGTAAAAAAATTACTAATATGGAGGAGATAGAGCATAACTGTCTTCATGCCATAATACTATTATATGAGTTATTATCTATTATAGCATATTTTTATGTCATAATTAAAAGATTATAGGATCTCATAAAGATGATCTTAAGATATCATCCATTTTAGAAATTGTCTTCAGTTTTATCTTTAAGTGACATGGAGGAGTATATAGACAACAGTTGTCTCTACCACTGTACATGCTCTTAGCAGAAAGATCTCATCAAGATGGAAGCAATTGAAGAAGATGAGAAGGGCTAGGGTTGTTTCTACCAAAAGAGATGAGGAGAATTTCGTGTTAGTCGTAAACAAACCTTTCTATATGTCAATCAAATAACCTTCCAAACGGTTGATTGCTAATTATCTTGCATAGGACAGATGTCAGACCCCTGTTGGCCCAGCAAATACTATTTGCAGGGCTCCCTGCACCAGAGCCGAACTCCACAAATCCACTACTATCATTTTTATGTGATAAAACTAAATATTTTTAAGTATATTAGAGGTTAAAATTTTGAAATGCTGACTACACGTATTCTAAAACAATCAGTAAGGGGAATTTTTTAGTTAAGAACGTGTGATAATCGGGCAATGTAAATGATCTTTTTTTGCCAGGTAGGTATATGAAGTTTGAACAGTCACAAAATGATCCGACCACGTGTACACACCAAACCTCCTCTATCTGACTAGCTCACATTTCTGAAAGATGACTACGCTAGGTATAGCTCCCAAAAGAACACGAGATCTAGCGCAAATATATTTGGCCCGTAGATATAATGGTAGCTACAGTAAAAAAAGTCTTCTCATTTAGAAGAAAAATATACGTCTAAATTCAAGCTGAAGATGACTAATACCTGGCTGGTGGTGGTTGGTGGGAGTGTACGCTACGCCTCTCATTAACTAAGGTAGGCTATCAATTCCTCGCTATGAGGAACAAGCAAGTCGAAACCACATATCTATACCCTTTTATAATACACCTAAGCATTCTTTTCTACATCCACCCTAAATAATGCACTCCACTAGAGATGGCCTAACCTTCATGCACCCAGCGAAACGTCTCCAGAAACTTGCCTCCATCAAAATTAACCTCTCAGCTTTACTCACCCACATCCGATGGCCATTGTTTAATGTGTCTAACTCATCCCTGTGGCCCACAACAGATCTCCCCCCACCTCCAGCATCATCTCAAGGAAAAGGAAACAAATATCCTGGAATTAAGGAAAAGGAAACAAACGTTCTAGAAAAGGAAAAGATCATATATTACATGCTGGGAAAAGGAAACCGGAAGACAGGGCACTATACTAGTGATAATGGTGTACGATGTTGTAAAAATTATTAGCAAATTTATTATAATAATAATCTTAAGCATAAAGATTAATCATGTGTTGGCGCCGAAAAATATGATGAATGATTGATCGGCTAGAACACACCCAAACATCGGGTTTAAGTTGGTTTGTGACGTGCCAGCTAATTTGATCTTCCAATCCGCAAGATAAATAGGTGCAAACCGATATAATCGACTTACCAAGATAAATGAGCGTCTCAGCCGATTAGATGGTACGATCGGCTAGATGGATCTAAACGACTATTACAGTCAATTAGACGATAGGTAAATATATGTTTTCCCCCTAAAAAGGAGATGCGCAACAAGACTGGTATGAAAACAAAACTAGGATAACTAGCGTAATTGAAGATAACCAACAATCGACGATGCACAACTTTATTAATCAAAATCGAATTACAGAGGAGATTCTAAGTTACAAAAGCTACTCCTAGTTGACAGAAAGTAAATAAAAAGTATATGCGAGTTGATTGATTGGCTCTTGGCACCTTTTCTTATCACCTCTAGACCTCTTATATAACACTTAGGCCGACCGTATTCTCTGTCAATTCTTGCAAACACATGACTCGTATCGGCCTCAACTTCCAAAAGATTAACTTCTCTCTAAGCTGATATCGGCTAAGACTATCCATGTTTAACCTTATCTTACTAAATCGGCTACATCTACTAAATCTTAGTGTCAACAATATCACTTAGGCTGATCGTATCCTTCTCCGATTCAAGATCCACAATGCGTATCGGCCTCAACTTCTGAGAGATAAATTACTCTTTGAGCTGATATCGGCTAAGACTCTCCATATTGAACTCCATATCGGCTATAATTCCAATTATAACTTATCTTTTCCCTTTCTAACCAATATCGGCCAGAAATATCTAATTTCATCTTTGACCTAACAAATCGGTTATGCTTTGCCAAATTTAGATGCTAACACCATGGAACAAATAAAGCATAAAAGCACATGTAATATATTGAAACATGATAATAGACAATATCATAGTAAAAGAACTCATAATCAAAGATATAAATATGTGCATGATCATGAACAGCAATAAAGGCATAACAACTAGTATAAAGCTCAAGTTGATTATTTTTGTAGTATTCTCAGATGTCGGGTTGCCTAAAGCCCTTCTCGTCACTAAGGATGAGTAATAGAATAATTTGTGACAACCTTATCTCAATTACTGAATATAATACTTGACAATTTGAATTTAAACCTAAACAATTGATAACCTTCCAGAATATATGCACAAGACAGTGAATCAGCACAAGGAAGCTTACTGGTACATCAAGAATATATTAACAGAGCTAGGATACAGCCGGCCAGAGCACATGAACAACCAGCAAACAAATATATGATAACAAAACAGTAAGCAAAGATTCACTGAATAATCATATGAAACAGGATAACAATTGAGCTAATCAAGTATGTAACAAAATGAAAACTGAGAGTTAATTTGTTGTCACAAATAGTCTATTTCAGTCCCAAATCCTCATTGAACAATATAACCCACATGTAAGGTCTCCAAGCCAATGAATTGACTGGCCCCTTTGCAACAACAAAAAGATAGTATTCACATGAGTTTGAGAATACTCACAACGCACAAACTGAACAGTTAGTGCAGCCGGCTAGGCTCGTCATAGATGATGTCCCAGAAAACAATACCACCCCTGTAATGCCACAGACTCACCGGCGGATGCTCTCGAAGATACAAAGCCGCAGTCCCACGGTGAGGCAATTCACTAGGAGACTTGAGATGCAGCAGACACCACATAAAGCCACAAAATCAATCCCTTGGCCAAAAGGGAATGAAATTGCCGAACAACACATAAGGTCACTATGACCAGCACCAGCACACACAAGCTGCCGAGCCACACCTCACACACCACCAGTTCAAGCAGCAAGACAACACATATGTCAGTCAAGCAACCGAGATTCTTGCAATTTTTGCCTTCAATCAGACCTCAGTATCATCAATTGGCCAAGAATCAAAACCGGGCAACAACTAGGGTTGCACGCAAGAGCGGCATCCACTAGTTGGATCTGGTTTTGATTAATGCCAAAAGGATCACAGAGGGTCAAAGAACAAAGCGAAAAATCAAGCAAAATCTCAACTGGAACGACGGGATTAGAATAGGCTAGATGAGGATTAGAGGAATGTTTTTCACCGTGAGAAATGAAGCTCACACCACCGGCCAAGATAAAGGAGCACCGGGAGAGGGAGAGGCATCAACGGCTGCCGAAGGAACCGCGCCACGCCGCCGCTTGCGGGGCGAGGGACTCAGCTGCCGCCGCCTCTGCCATTTCCCCCTAGATGTGCACTACTCGGCCGACTGGTGCTAGGGCACAACATGGGTGCTTTAGCACCGGTGGCTGGGCCGGTTCGGTCCGGTTGGCTTTTCATATTTTTTATTATTTTTTAATGAAATTTGAGGAAAATCCTAAATACACCAACATACGATACATGCAGGACATCGTGATCGACTGATTCATAAACCGAGCTGATCATTAAAGCAGCCCAACTGTACTGAAGAAACAACGGCGGCAAAATCTGGCGGGCATTTAACCCATCCCGGGCACTAATTAACCACGGTCCATGGCGTGCTATTGTTCGTGTCCATGTCGCCTTGGCATTCGACACGACTGCTGTTCGATCTGCTCCCTCCCCTCTCGGCCAGACAGCGAACGAGGCCGAGTCGTCCTCGATCACGAACCGATCCGGGCTAGCCCTACCCGTTTACCCCACGGGTCATGGCAGTACATGACTGTTAGCAGGCAACAGCTCACCACCCCGACGGCGACGCGCGCGCGTACGAGTCACTACTTACTGGTAGTACCAGTGCGTGCCGCGCGGACGCCGAGCCGATCGAGAGGAGACCACGCGCTCGCCGCGCCCGCGAGGCTGTGCTGTGCTGCTGAATCGCTTCGGGCCAAGCCGAGTCGCGGTCAAGGCGGCACGCGGGATTTGCTTTGGCCGCGCCGGCTGCGAAGCGCCAATAGGAGCTGACGACGGCACGCAGGGGTGATTAATGGATGGCACCGGGCGCCGTGCAGCGCACCGCAACGCGACCGAATCTACGGGTTCTGACGGACGGGGCCCATCCAAAGTGACCGGATCGAATCAAAACCGAGGCACGACGGATGAGGCAACGAGTCCCGCGAGAACAAAACAGAGACGTGGGAATCTTGAGCCGCGGAGCTCACAGTGGAGGATTGCCCGTCGTGGGACATTGGACTCCCGTCCGTCGGAACCGGACCTGCCGGTGGATGCGACAGGGACAGATACGACACAACCGGGGTGCTCTGCCTGTGCGGCTTGGTGGACAGCTGCCGTACCTGGACACGGTCGCCACACGGGCGACAGCTGCTGGTTATCCGGCACACCTTTCTGTCTGCCTGCTATAAACTCAGTTTGGCAGCATTGCTGTTTTTGTCATCGTGTGAGAAGATGAATTCGCTAGTCAGGAAATCACGCCTCTTTTAGTACACTAAATAAGGCGTGTGAAGTTTCTCTGAAAATTATCTAAGCCGGGTTCTCTTCAAGTAAGAACAACGTATATGCAGTGATTAGCAGCAGGGTTAACAAAATCGGTTTGAAAAAATCGGCCGAAATTTGAATTTTGAAAATCAGAAATATCGAGACGAAAATCGTCAAAAATCGTAGAGTTTTAAAATCAAAATTTTTGAAAAGAAAAATAAAAAATCGTTTGTTTTCATGGAAAATCGACAGACGATTTGAACTTTTTGGCGGACGATTTGTTTAAGCGATTTTCACCGATTTTTGACTGGTTTATGTCTCATAAATTTTTTCAAATTTTAAAGTTTTTTTGAATTGGACTGGTTTATCGAGCGGTTTTAGAAGCCGAGTCACGCCGATACAACCGAAAATCACGATTTTTCACTGACTTTCGTCGATTTTGCGAATCCTGATTAGCAGTAACTACTTTCTCTGGAGAACGTGGTGAATATTTTGTTCTATCGAAACAGCATAAAAGATGGAGCATAATCGAGAAGGAATTCATTTTCGTGTTGTTTCCTTTCCGTTAACATTGTGGGAGGATTGTCTTACTTGCACCTATGGTTACAAATTTCACCAAGATTTTAGAAATCTTGGCCAAAATTTCGGCTTTGAGTCGGGGCCGAGATTTCAAATCTTGACGGGATATTTTTTTTTTGAAAATTTTCAAATTACTACAATGATTTTGGGAAATTTCGATCAATTTCGTTGAAATTTCGACGTTTTGAACCGAAATGATCACAAATTCAACCGGTATTTATGTTTTTGGGACCGGATTTTGCACCAAATGTTTTTTTTGCAAATTGTAATGACTTTTCTGAGAAATACATGTGGAATTTTTGCAAAAAAACATTCATATACAAATTATGTAAAAGACCTTGATTTGAGCTGGAGAGGGTATAGCGGCAGCTGGCACATCTAGCAACAATACTTAGACATAAGGATAAGTCCACGAATAAGGAAAATCCAAATACGAACTTAATTTAAGTTCACATGTACCCATATAAGCTTCAAGAAGTGCACATGCACATTTTGACATCATCAATGTTCCACAACCACATGTGCCTTATGCTCTAGCTCAATTCGCAAAAAGGGTATCGCAATGCGCCATATGAATTTGCCATGTAGGTGAATTTTAATGATTGTTCAGTGTTTAGCTAGAGGAAGCAGAGAAATTGACAAAGTCATCGTGCCCTTTGTGCCAATGGTGATGCATGTGCTATAATGGACAGGTGAAAGGGTATGGTTGCGCCATGCTTGCAAATTTGCAATAGTAGCTCGATGCCAATTCACTTTTTACTCTGTGTCGGCTCTATTTTTACATGGAGTCCTTTATACAGAGATAGACGAGTCCTTTATACAGAGATAGACAAACACGGTCGGAAAAGAAAAGAGAACAATTCCATATTAGGATAGAAATTGAATTGGTTATACGATCTCCAGTTCACTACATGCTGCCCACTGCAAGCAAGTAATAGATGGTGACATTACTACTAGTTAGTTAGTCCAAGTGAGAGGGAGTAAGGAGTGTTTCTACGCTCACTGAAAGTTCCTTAGCCCTTAGATTTTCCAAGCAAGTGCACTGTTTCTTAGAAAAATCATGTGAAGTTCTTGTGTTTTTGGATAGATCATTAGTTTTACGTGTAAGTACTTGGTATTTTGTATTCAAACATGTAGAAAATGTAGACAAATGCTTGCATGATTTTTTCATTTTTTTCTCTCCAAATTTTCTACTCTCAGGAGACCATTTCACAAGGGGGTTGAAAATGGCCAAAATTTCGATGATTTCGGTTGAAATTTTGGTTTTGCCGGCATAAAAAAAATACCGAATTTGAAATTTAGTTTTTGAATTTCAGTCGAAATTTTGGATTTCGGCCACCTCCGAAATACGGTGGAAAAGGAAATTTTATAACCTTGCTTGCACCGCTCTAACTTGTCAGTTTATACCTCTAGACAAATTTGATAACAGAGTAGAAATTAAAGGCCAGAGCCCTTCTCATGGAATAATAAAACCATGGAGGTTTATTCTTTTCTTTATGTTGGAACTAAGGGGACGCAATATAGTTAAAACTAACAAACAAAATATGAAAAATACTTGTGAGTTGTGATTCGGTGTAAATACCAGAACACCTGCAAAGTCTGTCAAAACTCTAAACGGGAAGCAGTTTTAGGCGGTTTAGTAGGAAATAGCATTATGTTAAACAAAATCCTGCGCCCCCCCACTGAAATAAAATCCACTTTTAGTCCTCGATGACCCCAACAAGTCGCTCTTCAATAGAGTATTGTTCTGCTCACATCCATGTCACTTTAACGGTCTTCGATTTCATATTACGTCAACGACAAACAACTGGCCATTTTATGCGTCAAGCCCTCGACTCCGAACCTAGACAAAGAGCGTTTTTCACGACTGAACACCCGCTTGCTCACTGTTACTATTCAGAGTTGATTCTTCAACTAAGCTGGCTGCAGTTGTCACTACACTGTCGTTGACACACTACAATTCTACATAACCATCACCCAGTGAATGATTCACTGTGAATCGCCAACACGTGGATCTCAAACGAGGCTCAGGAAAAAACCAAATAGCGCCTCCTAGTCCCGTCCTTTTCATGCTCTTGGTGCTCATGCCCCAACTTCACTATACTTCCCCTGTTGCCAGGCTTGCAATTTTACATTACATTCGTAGCCAGGCTTGGTCCTAGGGGTCGTCCGGTCAGCCTTTCCATGTTCCAGCTCTTCACTGAACTGCCATGGCTACACACTGTAGACAGCACAAGCGTCGGAAAAACAGCGTTGTGATAACAAGACCTGGAACTGGATGACTGACTGGCCGACTCACTGGTACTCTGTTTCTGTTTATTTGAAGTTCACTTTAGTACGCAAATGGAACTTGGAGAAACATGAAACGTGGAAATGGAAATTTTTGTGTTTGCCAACCGCCCGACAGTAATCCAGTGGTGATACAGCTACAATGAGACTTTAGTGTATTCCTTCTTTTAAGTACTACTTACATCAGGATAATTACTTAAAATGAAAAAATATCCTTGGGAGAGCTTCATTAGCATCTTCGCCGCATGGGCACACGAACTTTACAACTGAATAAAAACTTCAAGGAAGCACGATGATACTTGTACTCCTTCAATTGCCTGTGTCCATTTGGAGGCAGCACCCCCTGGCTATTAACATTAACCCCAGCCTTTGTCCCAGCCGACGGTATCAGACTCTGTATTCGAAGTGAAAACTGAAAAACCAATCCACTGTGAAGTGTGAACCAAACAATAGACCCAGCTTTCCACTACCACGGCAATCACCACCTCATTTATTTCCCTTTAGGTTGTGTTTGGTGGGTGGGAAGGTTGAATAGGATGGTCCTATATCATTTGGTTATATTGTTTTAGATGAATGGTACGGTTCAATATCTATAGAGAATATTCATTAAATTTGTATCCCACCATACAGGATAAGATGGTTCCATTCAAGTAACTAAATACATGGATGATTTTTTTCTTGAACCATCTCATATATGTACCACTTGATACAAGCAACCAAATACACGTTTAGTAATTTTTTACATTCAACTGCTATACATGGAATAAACATGAACCTTCTAAACTGGCGCAAAACTGAATGCTCAAACCAACCTCTGGTGTAATGGGCCATTGGGATGGGCTTGAGCAGGCTGTAGGCTACAACATGAAACTTTTGGACATTTAGCAACGACTGAGGCAAACTTTTCGCTCTCAAGAAAAGAAAAGGAAAAGGGCAGGCGAGGAGGAAAAAACTTTTTTTTTCGCGAATCAGGGAGCTCATGTTTCATTACTCATCAATAGGGGTACAATCATGAAGTAGACAACTACCCAAAAAATCTGGTGTTTGGCTACTACTTCCACAAGCTTGCTTAGCACAAAGATGGGCCGCCAAATTAGTCGTACGTCCAACAAAGAAAAAAAGAAAAAGAAACAAAACCCCTACTGAGCTCCTCTTATATCTCTCCTAGAATTGGAGAAATCTCTGCTCGATGACGGCCTCGAATATTCCAAAGATTTACTAGGCTTAGCGAATCAGTCTAAGGTTTGAAAATTCGGTTTCGGAATAAATTTCGTCCCTGACCGGATCGCGAAATTTCGGCAAAATTTCGAAATTTCAGAAATATTTTCGGATGAAATTTGAATTCGAAAATTCAAATCCGGTCCATTCCGGGAAAAAAAATCCGAAATTCGGCGAAAAAAATCCAAAATTTTGGGTTTTTTGCACTGGCTGAAAAGTGGTCTAAACGTTAACGAAAAATTTTGAAATTTCTTTTGGAGGTGCCTAACACATTGCTGATGTTCTCACAAAAATTTCAGGTGATTATCACATCTGAGGAATTTTTAAAAATTCGGAGAGTGGGTACTGTCCTGATAAAACACTGACCGACAAGTTTGATCTGAATGGAAAATGGTACAAATCAAGTTATAAACTGTTGATTTTTTTTGCATGGTTATGATTCATAACTAATGTTCTCACAAAAATTTCAACTGATTATCACATGTGAGGAATTTTTAAAAATTCGGAGAGTGGTACTGTCCTAATAGAACACTGACCGACAAGTTTGATCCGAATGAAAATGGTACAAATCAAGTTAGAAACTGTTGAATTTTTTTTACAAGGTTATGATGTATCTATAATGCTCTCATAAAATTTTCAGATGATGATCAAACAGTATGGTTTTTTAAAAATTCGAACAGTAGTACTACCCTGTTAAAAGGCTTACCGGCAAACTTGAACAAAATGAAAAATTATGTAAACCATAAATTTTTTTGAAAATTTTATAGAATGGTGATAAGGAAGTTATTAATATCTCATAAAAATTGTGATTCATGATCACACTCCAGTGAAATTATAAAATTCTTACAAGGCACACTACCATTTACGTTCTTTTCTTTTTTATTTTTGAAATATAATATAATAAACGAAGTTCAATGCTTACATAGATTTGATTGACCAAACAAACAAAGTTGAATTTTTTTGAAATTTTTTATAATGGTACCGAGTCAATTATTAATCTCTCACAAGGATTTTAGATCACAATCACACTCAAGAAAATTTATAAAATTCTGACAATATAACTGTCCCAATTATGTTCATTCTGTTTTTGATTTTTTAAAGATAACAAATGAAGTTAAATTATTTTGAAAATTTTTATGTATGATCCTAAACTACTAAGGATAGTACCATAAAATTTTCAGATTATTATCAAGCTTGTACAATTTTATAAAAATCTGAAAGTGTTTCTGCCAAAATTTTAAAATGTTTAAAATTTTTGTTTTTTTCAACAAATTTTCATAGGAGATGACTTTCCTAAGGGTTATTGGACCAAATCCGGTCAAATCCGGCCAAAAAATACGAAATTTCGGATTACTGTAGTAATTTCACATTTTTTAAAAAAAAATTCGGGCAGTACTTTAGAATTGAGGGTGTCCGAAATCCGAAATTTCGTCGAAATTTGGAACCTGAATCAGTCTCGATGATATACCAACCACTCCACAGAGAGCTGGGCATAAAAAAAATTCCTCGTTGCCCTAATGGAACTGTGGGAGAACTATCAGATGATTTGCATAATTTTTTTGACAAATACTCAAGTCTCAAACAGAGGGACAGCTCCTGGACAGTAGTAAACTAATCCTCACACATATAATGTTATTTTTCTATCTAAATATACTCTTAACAAATTCCTTGATAATACAGCTGGGAAGAGGTAACAAGCAGGGTTCGCAATATTATCAATAATCGCAAAATATCGCGATTATCGACCGTATCGAGTCGATTTGATATATGAAACTGCTCGATAAACCAGTGGAATTCAAATACAAATTAAAAAATTGAAAAAGTTATTAAAATGTGTTGAAATTTTTCGAAATTTTTTGTGTGAGGTCCCGAGGCAATGCTAATGATGCTGTAAAATTTTCAGATAATTATCAGATCTATGTATTTTTAAAAATTTTGACAGTGCTACTGTCTTTTTATATACCGTTCTGATTTTGATTTTCTGGGGCACTAAATGAAGTCTAATATTTCTGCAAATTTTTGTGTGGGGTCCAGAGGCAATGCTAATGATTTTATTTTCTAGGGGCACTAAATGAAGTCTAATATTTCTGAAAAATTTACTACATGATTCTTGGGAACTTTTTATGATACCATTAAAATTTCAGAGTATGATCAAGCTTGTAATTTTTTATAAAAATTTGAAAGTGTTTTCGTTCCTTTTCATTAATTGCTATTTTTGATTTTCCAGAAGTAATAAATAAATTCAAAAATTATTGAAAATTCTCTTAGATGTTTTATAGATTAATTTGGATTTATTCTGCTTTTCTATGATTCTTTAAAATTTTCTTTGAGTGTGCAGAAATTCAAAGAAAATCGATCGATTATCGAACAAACCCGGTCGAAAATCGGTGAAAATCGCTCGGCTTTTGATTTTTTTTTTGCCATTGTTTGACCACCGAGTTCATAATTTTTTAATTTAAAATTCTTCGATTTCTACTGATTTTTTTATCCGGTTTTACCAATTTTTCAAAATAAAAAATCATTCAATTATCACGATACCAATATTGTGAACCCTAGTGAGCAACCATCTAAGCCCGCCAAGCGTCACCTGCGCACTGTGGAAACTACAGTTCCTTTCCACAGTGCACTATATTGTTTTTTTCCAGCGATTTTTTTTGTTTTTTGAAAATATTTCCCCCTCTCTCTTATAATTGAGCTACAATATTTTTTTGTTCTTATAACTTTTTTTCTATTCGAAATAATTTTCCTCACTCTACTTAAATTGAGGGGTCGTCTGCGGCAACTCGCGGGGTTATTCTAGTTGCTATTTTTCTTCCAACCTGTGGGAAGTCATAACGCTCCATTAAGGTATTCTGTTTTCTTCAACCATTTCAACAGCTAGCCATTGATTTCTTTTGGGAAATTCAGAATCTCAGATACGTAGGCCTAACAATCTGGCAAATACAAAAAAAAGTATTTGACTACATCCTGGATAATTTTAACGCCATGTTTAGACTAAAGTCAGTCAGTGCATTTTTTGGGTTATTTGATTCAATGAGTCAACTGCCTGACTGCTTATCTGACCGAATCTGGTATTGTTACTTTGTTAGTACTCTTGAAGTGCACAAGAACCACAGTTATGATTAAACTGTAAACTTCCCAACATAAAATAATATCCGTGTAAACATCGAAATAAAAAATTTGAGCACTCAGCCCTAGCTATGCAGTAAGAAAAAAATGTCTGACTGAAACTCTGAATAGCACAATCAACTGCAGCAAAAATTAAAATGAGAGGCAGCCTAAATAGTGCCCCTCTTCCCTAAAAAACACCAACTATTTATCTATAAATAATATATTCCCACAGCCTAAGTGAGTAAGGGGTACCTTTGATATGATTCACAAAGCAAGTATGACGGAAGGGGTTTATAACAAATGATCAATAGAAGAATAACTTCTCAAGATGAGGCAAAAACTATCCATAATTTGCAGAATCACATTGACCAAAAGGGTTGCAAAAGTATCTTCTGCACAAAACGAGCAACTCACGACAGATTCTCAGAAACGACCAGATTGATCACATTTAGAGAGGTGGTTCCGTATTTTTCTTTTTGACAGTTGCACAAATATTAAAGCATGAATGAAGAGTATATGGTAATTACTTACCTCTTCGTTTGTTTTAAGATTTGTACAACTTATATTGGGAGGGAAAGCATTGAAGCACTGCTCTCATATTTATTCTCAAACCACTTCGTGTTGGAACCCACAATAAGGATCAGTAAAAGAGAACCTTCCTATCTCACGCAGTGAATTAACACAGAAGCATCCATGACAACATAATTCATCTTAATTCCATATCCAATAATAGTTCAATGCCACTAACTTGACAGCTCAAGTCAAGAGTTTAGTAATGGTGGATAATAGAACAGACAAATTTTACAGGTGCGACTAAAATGAACACCCGATCATCCATCATAATGTACACAAACAAATTCAAACATACAAGCCCAATCACTGGATCTAATTGAATGCAACTGCCGAATGCAGCAGGAACGGATCAATCGAGAAGGCCGGTCTTCCGCCACACGGCATTGCGTACCTGGCGGAGGTCCCTCCCCTTGAGCGTGCGCCCGGCACCGTCCAGCACCGAGAACGTGGTCATCGGCGACTCCCGCGCCCGCGCTCGCGCCACCATTTCGTGAGGCGGCAGCATCTCCTCATCTTCGTCGTCCTCCGCTTCACCCATCACCGCCTCCACCAGCGGACGCCGCAGCCGCACTGGCGGCACATTCACCGGCGCAGACTGAGGCATACGCGGCAGCGGAGCCGCCGCAGGACGGGGGATGGCGGGGATCATGCGCGGAGGAGCCGCCGCCGGGGAGGCGGAGGACGACGAGGTAGACGACGAAGATGGAGGCGGCGAGAGAGGGCGCCGGCGCTCGGGGAGGGCGTCGAGGATGCCCTCCGGCGGGCGGCGGAGGCGGTGGAGGGAGCTAGGGTTTGCGGACCCACGGATGGATGATAGGAGGAGGGGGCGGCGCGCCGGCTGCGGACTCTCGGGGGATCCGGCTCCCAAGGCGAAGAGGTCGTACTCGTCGAGCTCGAAGACAGCCGAGCCGGGCTGGTCGCCGGAGGCCGCGGAGGGGAGGAAGGAGCCGAGGAAGCGCTCGGAGCTGGGCGAGCTCCTGTGGCGCGCGCGGTCCATGGAGCGGCTAGGCTGGGCGGGTGGTGTTTCCGGTGGCGTCGGATTTACGCGCGAGGGAGACGTCGCTGGTGGGAGGCGGCGAGCCAGCGAGGAGCGGGCAGGTGATCAGCGCAGTAAAAGGGAAGGGATGCGTGCCGATGCAGACTTGGGGTCCACGGGTCTGGGAGTCTGTCTGGACTATGGATTCGGGAGGGAAAGGGTTCACGACGGGTCTTTTTAGTTTAAAGAGCGGATAGGATCGGATTATTGACGCCCTTCGATCGAGCCGACGAATGACCTGACTTGTTTAACAGGAGGTTGCTATAACATTTGCTACAGTGAAAAATGCTACAGTGTTTTTTAATAATATACACTCGAGAGATTTTAACCATTATTTTTTTTTATCAAAGATCGCATACAACTGCTTAAGTTGTAATCTCTACGAGACTATATTAGATCTCTGTACATTAAAGAGGTGCAATATCTTATTAGGCTGAGTTTTGAGAATGATGTAGTACTTCGACAGCGCGGATTCTGGGCTTTGTACGGTGTCTCGCCCGTAGCAAAATTGTTTTTAGTACAGAATTACAAAAGGAGTCTAAATCGAAACTAGCCAAATCAATTGACGGCGATAGAGGAGGCAGGAAAGCATCAGAGGGTGGTGCACAAGGCCGGGAGAGGCAACATGGAGTCGATCTAGTGAGATAGTGAGGAGGCGGCTAACAGCGATGCTTCCGGGAATCAAGAGGAGAGGTGGAGGCAGGGCAAGGGGAGGGAAAGACAAATGATGCGCACATGACAAATTGAACTTTATCTTGAAGGGTATGTATGATGGTGTGATATCAATTGTCTACAAATTTTGTTTTGTATGATTTTTGTTGATATGGGGAGAGAGAAGGATGAGGAAGTATAGCTGTCTTTTCATGTAGAGACGATTTAAACACATAAATTTAGGGTATATAGACATTACAAAATACCATGACATGAGTTATTATTGTTCATAACAAATGTTTTTTATGTGTCATAATTAAACGATTGTAGGGTCTCATTAAGACAAGCTTAATAGATAAACCGTTGTAGAAGTTGTCTTTAGTTTTGTCTTTATATAGCATGAAAGAGTATATAGACAACAACAGTCTTTACTATTGTACATACTCTCAGTGACATGAGGGAGTGAAAATTAAAACGGTAATAAGGGCAAAAGTTTGTAGGAAAAACCAATGGTTTTTTGTTAATGTTTTGGAGACAAAAAAAGTATGGCTAACGATTAGGCCATTATATGAGGAGAAAATTTAGCTTGTCTCTTCCAACCAGTGCTCTAGTTCATAGATTGTTAAAATCAACGATTTAATCTTTTTTTGTTAAAATCAACACGATGTAGTTCTTTTTAAACAAATTACTCCCTCTAGTCACAAATATATATCGTTTTGAATATCGACATGATCTCCAAATCACAATTTATATTGTAACATACTTATAAAACTAAATAAAACTATAATATTATAAAAGTACTTTTCGAGGCAAATCTGTATATGCCATTTTCATGCATCCAAACTAAATATATAAAAGATATCGATAGTCAAAGTTTAAAAAATTTGACTGCACACAATCCAAAATAATATGTATTTGTGACTGGAGATAGTAATATAGAAGCCAATTCGTGGAAAACATGAAGCGTGCATTGCGTTGAGTAGTAGTACAGAAAATCCGATATTGTAAGATGAGTAGAGAAATATCACGGTTGTAAACCATAGGAGCAATTGGATGTTCGGACGAGAGACAGCTTATCTCATGATGCAAGTATGCAACATCTGCGAGAGAGTTTAACGGCTGGTTGGCTGCATTGGATGAGTAAATACATGTCAATAGATGCCGGTTGTTACAAGAAGTTTACCTAGAACAAGTATATAAGTCGAATATGTTTATACGAAGCCGATAAAGAATTAATTATATCGGATCACCCAAGCAAAACTTAGCCTTGCAAGATATATAAAGGAAAAATACTATGGACCAGTCTTCGTGCCCTGTTCGAAGCATACGAATTTTCTTCGATTTCTATAGAAATTTAACCGTTCTTACAAAATTTCTGTAAAATTAATGTATTCTAGACGGAAGCCTTAAACGTGGGAATTTTTTTTCTTTAATATTTATTTTTATTCTTTTTTTCAAAACTATGCTTCGGAATTAAAAAATTACAAAAATACCCTCCGAGATCGCCCCATACACGGGCGATAACTCCCTCGCCGTTTGTTGCTTTTGGCTGCCGTCGGTGTGGGCCCCCTATCGCCCGAGACAGGGGCGACAGGGGGTTGCAGGCGAATTTTTTTTTTAGTTTTTTTTGTAATTACTATATGCCTTTTTAATATAAACCCCATAAATTTTGCTAGGAGTGTCCAAATGAAATGAAACTTATTTCTAAATTTAAATTTTGGAATGAGGAATATGATTGTAAAATAAAAATTTATGTGTTGTTTGCAAAAAAATAATTTTATTTGAGTTCGAATGCTAGGCTCTAACTATGGATTGTGAAGGAATTACAATGTGTGTTGATCCATAAATCATGAAATAAATAGAATAAGTTACTACAACCTTATGCACTTCGTTTTTGCAAAAATATCTAAATATAATTGCATTTTGAATCAAAGATGGCTAGTTTAAACCCTTTATAACATTCATTGTTCAAGTAGTTAGAATAATGTCTAAAGGATCTCAAAACTTGATGTAACTAGTTTTGTTGCATTCTTGGGCTTGCATAGGTTACAATTATGTAAAAATATTTAGATGTCACTTTAGGTCGCACTATTTTATTGTTGTTCGAACATGCAATCAGAAACATAAAATGGCCGTATCTTTCGCAAACGATGGTCAAACTCGATGAAATCAAATCTGATGAACTTAAAATGCTATAACCTATCTTGATGGATAAAAATAACATCATTTGGGACAACTGGAGCAGTAGAACATATACGAACCCTTCGGACAGTGAGCATACACTTGAAGGTTAGGCCGCACTCTTTATTACGACTTAAAACTGAAAGGAGTACCACGAACAAAGAAAACCAAAGTTAACACCAGACATCTACTGAGTGCTTCGAGGTCACTTCCCATTCGCCCATACCTCCGTGAGCTTCTCGCACGCCGCGCCTCTCTCGCTTCTCTCTCTCGCCTCCTTCTCCTCCGCTTCCTTCCTACATGCCTCCTCGCGTGCGACATCGCGTTGTTCTTGAAGCCGCGTGAACTCGCCCCGCCGGCTGGTTTGGTCAAGAAGCCGTTGGTCCTCGGGTTGATCTCCGATCAAACCATCGCTCAAATTCACACAGCATGGAGGTGATCTGCATGAAATGTAAATTAGCAAAGTTTCATTCACAAATATTATGTAACCTGCACGATTGTTACCATGCGGCGATCCTTCGTGCTCTTCTCCCACGGATCGAAGGCGTAGTTGCGGCACTTCCAATACCTCCTCTTCCAAGTTGAAATTTCCCAAGAGCGGACAAGCCTGCAAATATCTCCGCACATACACATGGATGCTACAACTCCACGAGGTAGGAAGAGATCTTGGTACGCTAAATTGCGCGGGCATGCACTTGCTTCTTCCTTTGCCTTCCCCTTTGCACTTGCATGCCTCGGCATTTTCGATTGATCCTGAATTTTTTTCCTCACCCCTCTATTCTTTCTTCCTCTATTCTTTGCGAGACCGCTTGTGAGAACGAATGTTATAAAGGGCAGATATCGCCCGGGTATGGAGCGATCGCCTCATATTAGGGCGATCGCCCCGACTAGAGGCGATAGGTGCACCGAGACGTTGGTGTGTTGTCACGTAGTGTGGTATAGGCAAGCAATGCATACATGAATTTGAACAATTTGAAGTGATAAGGCTGTCATGTTACTAACTCGGAGAGTTATACAATATGTTGCTGAACGTAAAGCTATTACAAAAATACATCCGTACAACAAGTCAATCACGACCACGCTTCCTGATCTGGCCCGTGGGGTAGGTGAGTGGCGACGGCGAACGGACGTCCCTCCTAGGCCGGCCCTGCGGCGCAGGCGTAGAGTAGTGTGGCGGCGACGAGGGCGTGTCCTGTGGCGGCGCTCCCGAGAGCTGAGAGGGGTCGAGGTAGTCGGTCGAAAGGTATTCCTCTAGGTCGAACTCGTCGTCCACAGGGTCGTCGAAACCACCTTGGGGTCCTGCTAGGGCGCGAGACGACGAGGGAGCCTCCGCAGCCATCGCCCCCACTGCTGCTGCGTGGGAGCGTAGCGAGGAACCGGCGGGGTAGGGGCGAGACGCGGAAGGAGCCTCCGCAGCCCACTGCCCCCACTGCTGCTGCGTGGGAGCGTAGCGAAGAACCGGCGGGGTAGGGCGAGACGCGGAAGGAGCCTCCGCAGCCCACTGTCCCCACTGCTGCTGCGTGGGAGCGTAGCGAGGAACCGACGGGGTAGGGCGAGACGCGGAAGGAGCCTCCTCAGCCCACTATCCTCCCTGCAGCTGCGTGGGAGCGTGACGAGGCACCGGTGGGGTAGGGCGAGGTGCTGGGGCGTAGGGACGTGGTGTGCTGCGTCCGCCGACGTCTTCGCGCCCCCGGCAGGTGGCCAAGCGAGCCAACCGCCTCATCCTATCGAGGACCCGAGCCCAAGCTATCTCAGACTCGGCGGTGGTCACCTGTATGCCCCCCGTAGGCGCGTCAACATGGACACAGCCTCCACCTCAATCTCCCCCATGAGCTAAGTCTTTATGTAACGTCAGATTGTTATTACGTAATTTACATGGAAAAGACGTGCCCATGTAACTTCGATTGCGACACTTACCGAGGCGTTGTCCCTCTGGGACATCTATGAAGGGTACGTGTCCGCTACCGATGCCTGCCGTGCGACGTACGATGCTGGTGTGTACCCCACCCTGAGGCGAGTGCGCGGGGCGAACCACTCCATGTATCGATCGACATGTCATGGTCATCGGCCGGTCTCGGTGACCCTCTCTCGAGTCGCGTGTCCCATCGCACGCCCATGGTCGCACGGTGGCGCGAATCGAGTGCCCACCGCAGCACCCATCCGAGTCATCCCGCAATGCAAAAACAGTAAGTACACACCACATTCATTTCGCAAAGATGCGGAGTAGTAGGATCGTGGCACTACACATGAGCGCCACGTGCGACAACGTGACGAGGCGGCAAGGGAAAGGATCGAACAGCCGAATCGCCGCAAAGACTCGGTCAAGGGAGTACTCCTCACACGTGTCAAAGTCGAGAACCTTACGGTGAGTTAGAAGGCCTCATCTCGCGTGAAAAGCACGGAGACCCGTCGGTGCTCGGGCGTGGACGCCGTGACGCAGTGTATGGCGCCCACCGACGCCCTCGCTCGTGGAGGCGGTCGAACTCCGAACGAAGTCCGGTAGGACCTCTCACCGCTTGTCGGTGCGCGTACCTCCGCCGCGAGGAAATAAAAATGACGAAGGTTATTCAAGTGCGTAAGTGGGGAAAAGATACGAGGAGCATACCGCCGTCGGACCCAGAGTGGCCCATGGTGGGCGACCACGGGTCGCTCCGTAAAGGTCCCGTGGTACGGTGTCGTGTCAACAACAGCTCGCTGACGAAGAAGCGCCCGGGACTACAATCGAGGAGTAGGACGCAACTCGACATCGCCGCGTCGTGCTCGCTTCGAGACGGCGTCGCCGCACAGACCTCAGACGTCGCCGCAAGCACACCGAGGCCCACGACCACCGCACCATCTGCTTACAAGGGGGAGTTAGACGTGTTCACGAGACGAGATTTGAACCGAGTGTGTTACCTCATCCACCGGGTGTCGGCGATGTCTTGGGCATACTCGATCGGTGACGGTCCACCGTGTTCCCGTGGGAGGACTAAACATCACCCAACCGAACAACAACAGGAGGTATGCCTCCAAGTGGCGGGCCACGCCCGCCTCCTCCGTCTTGGGTGGAGAAGCCGAGCTGCAGTGTTCGCAACAAACATTATCAAGAACTTAGCGCTTCTCTTTTAATTCTAAAAAAGAGGTACTCACCGTGGAATCAAGCGACCATGCCTTCGTCAGTCCGTGGCGCTCACCCTCCCTAAGGGGCTGGTAGGGGGCTGCCCGGGGGTGCCATTGCACCGCGGCGAAACGCGCAGACAACTCGGCGTGGCACGTGATGGAGGCGTCGTGCGGCACCACTGCCGGACCGGCACAAGGGAGGCCTAAGAGGTACGACACGTCCTGCAGCGTCGGAGCCATCTCTCCGCACGGAAAGTGGAACGTGTGCGTCTCCGGTCTCCACCGGTCCACGAGTGCGCCAGCAGGGACCGGTCGCACCGAATCATGGACCTCCTTGCCCGCTAACGGGCGATCCACCGCTCCACCATCCTACAAAGAGGAAGTAAGCCACCGCCGCAACTCGCATGTAGTGCATTGCGTCGTTAGAATTGCATTCACGAGGTAAGTACATGTACGTAAAGAGGGCAAGCGTTGGAAGCTTACCGTGGAACCCAAAGGTGGGTCGATGCGCGGCGTACTCGTTGGGCACCCGAGGTCGGAGTGTCCCTAGCTCTCGGTTCTCCTCTGCGGAGTACCTAGACCGGTGGGTCGATCGACGGTCACGCCCAACACTCAGGGCAAGGTCGCGCCATCATGGCCTGTTACAAAGCAAATACAACAAATTTGTCAGTAATTACATATGCACACAAAATGAAATGCGAAATAACAAATTGTACCATACTCAACAAACAATACAACCAAGTGCAGAGAGCCAAAAATCTCAGATACAAACATACAAAAGACAAAGACATGTTCGACGAGGCACACAAGACCGAGAATTACATTATCCTCGTAGCTATTAATCGGTACATCGGAGAATTACATGATGCGAACAACAACTTACTAGTACATTGAAAATTACATCGAACATTACAACTTACGGTCCATTGAAAAATACAAGATGAGAACAACATGAAAAATTACATTATCGGGTTGCGGCGCGCCTCGGACTCGTCCATATCGTTCGAATCGCCTTGTCCTTCGACGCCGACCTTCAACTTCAACATTCGGATGTCCTGTACCCATCGATGGTCCGGAGGGGGTCATGAACGATCCATCCACTCGGTACCGTACACCTCGTGATGCCACGTGTTGAGAACGCCGCTTGTAGTAGTACGGGAGATGAACGGACGACGTGATTGATGCGCCTCGGCGGCTGCGGCAATGATGTGCAGCACGGCAAGTGCAAGCAGCGTGGTTTCGGCAGAGCACTCGCACTCACCGCTCGGAGTATGCACAGATGGGAAGTCCTCTCCTGGCACCTGCGACCTCGGCCACCGCAGCGCACGTGGTATCTCCGCTCCACGCCACTCTCCTGTCACCCGATGTGTCTGCGCCTTCCTTGTTTTCTTGGACATGTAAGTAGACACAACAGCTTGAGTACGACAATGATTGTCCGACATACATGCTTTGTGGAGGTCTTGTATCGCTCAATGAAATATCTCTGTGTCCCTAGTAAGACACCTTCAACTATACCCACCGATGGAAGGCATCCGTGCCTTTCATTACCCAGTTGTAAATCTCCGCCGTGTTCGTTGTCATGATCCCATAACGCGAGCCGCCTCGTCATGCAGGAGGGACCATTTCTCCAAAGGCTCATGTCGATCCAATCGGTGAAACTCTTTATGCCGGTACCGCCTACGCCGAGGTTTGGGGGTCTGCGGCAGCCGCACACAAGGTCAGGGGTCCTTTCTTACTCATGGTACACCATCGGGTTCCTTGATGAACTAGCGGTACCTCTCGGGATCCATTGATTGCTTCTTCGTTAGTTCCTCCAACGCCCTCCAAAGCGCGTCGAACTTCCTCCGTTGGTTCTGCTTTGCACAAGCGCTTGAACATGTTCATAAGCTCCTTGTTCTGGAATCGCGGAAAAATTGGAACCCATGTGCCTCATGCACCACCGCTCCTCGTGTCCGACCACTTTGTCGCTCCCACGACGGCGGACCCTTGTTGCATATCCACGATCGCTTCTTAGCGACCTGCATGTCGGCCATGGATGACACAAACATCGTGCCCGCTAAGAACAACCGCCAACTTCACTCTTTGAAGGAACCAGCATCCGCTCTCCGTGTTTTCCCCTCCACGAATGCCAATGCAACCGTAGAACCTGGTTGTTGGCATCCACCGTGATCGCAGTTAGAATCTGGCCCTTGTACTTCCCCGTGACGAATGTCCCGTCCATGCAAAGGACCGCGACGATCTTTAACGCATTTATGCATGCGCCAGGCGAAGAATGCACGCCGCAATACCCACTTACGCGCCGACGCACCACCCGCAGAAACTTCGCAAGGTCGACGGATGTACCGGGGTTCCTGCGTGCGATTGCCCTGAGCAAGTAGGGAATATTCTCGTACGAAGCCTCGTATGTCCCGAACCGTATTTCCAGAGCTGTCCTTTTTGCTCTCCATGCCTTTGCGTAGCTAATCTTGTATCAAACCTCTCCTCCACTACCGTGATAATAGATCGAGGTCAGCAGATGGGGATTATCCACGATCCGACCATAAAACACATTTGCCACCCAAGTGGGCGACATATTGCGGTGTCCTCGCTCCGCTTCTTTCACCGCAGCTATGCTCAATCACTATAGAGCATTTCCGAGTCCTTCCACTTCCCCGGTATGCATGCACCGCCATGGGCACGAATCAACTACGCACTTCACGTCGTAGTCCTTCTTGTTGGACTTCACTACCCCGAATTGTCGCCGAGAGACATTGCCCAAGATTTCACCGCATCCATCACAGCCTCCTTATCTTTATATATGGCCCCCTCCGTCACCTCGTTCTCACGATACTCCCATGCATCAATGTTCCCTTCATTCATTGTTAGGTCTTCGAAATTGTAATTGATCCACGCACCAGGGATAGGCACCTCAGGAGCGCTGTCCTCCTCGTCGAGTGCTCACCATCGTGGACTTCCTCATCCGCACGGTCCTCCTCTTCCATCAGTCAACAATGTCCTCCACCTCCTCCCTCGTCGGCCACCCTCGCGCCTCCACCGCTGTCTCCTCTGCCTCCCGGTCCCTTCGCCGCCGGTCTCGTGCTCCTCGTCTCGGGCTTCTCCGCCTTGCTCTTCGCATCCTTCTACATTTGACGTCCCTCCCCGTAATGTCACCCCGACATCACGAACTTGCGACACCGATGGAGCTACCGGTAGCATCAGACCAACAACATGAGCGCCAACCCGCTCTACAGCAAAACCAACATAACTCCTCCATGTTGACGCCGAGTTAATAGGAATCAACTCTCGTAAAACGGTCTTGCGCTCGCTCACTATCGCTCGACCATAACCGAACACTGGGCATCCAAATTGAACATCCGAGACATCCACTCCAACAAACCCTCAGATGTCCTATCGCTCGGTCTACATATGCCTCAGACGACTCTTGAAAATGATGATAGATCCACCCCATCCGCCTCGTGCTATCTCCCCATCTCCATAAAATATTTGGAAATACAATTTCTCCGACATGCCGCAACGTCCAACGGAAAAATATTACTCTAAAATACAATACAGTCCTGAAATTTCTAAAAACTAAATAGTACATTAAAGTTCTAAATATGAATTGCGACATTAAATTTCTAAACAACGCTATCCGAGAAATTGTAAACGCTACACAATCCTAAATTTTCTAAACACTACAATAAATTTCTAACACTACAATAAATTTTAACGATTTAATACTATACACTCTCAAATTTCTAAAACTAAATACTACATTAAAGTTCTAAATATGAATCATGACATTAAATTTCTAAACAACACTATCCGAGAAAATGTAAATGTTACACAATCCTAAATTTTCTAAACACTACAATAAATTTCTAATACTACACTAAATTTGTAACGCACTTAATACTATACACCCTCAAATTTCTAAAACTAAATACTACATTAAAGTTCTAAACGCTACACAATCCTAAATTCATCAATATTACATAATACATTAGAATTCTAATAACAAACAGTCCTCTGTAATTTTCTAAACACTACAAAATCGTAAAATTCCTAAATAATAGATTTATAAAATTTGTAAAAATACCTTCAGTAAACGCATTTAATCGACTTCCCTTTTTTTCTTTCTTTTTTTTTCTTCTTCTTTCTCTTCTTCTTTCTCTTTCTCTTTTCTCTTCGTTTGCTTCTGCCTCAGCTGGCTGCCTACGCCGAGCGAGCGGGCGAGCTTTTAAAGCCGCTTGTCGCCCCTGGCTCGGGCGATCGCCCCTATCTCGGGCGACAGGGGCCCACAGGTAACGGTCATTTTTTTGCCGTGTGCTCTCCTGACAGCGAGGGAGCTATCGCCCGTGTATGGGGCGGGCGACCGGGGGTATTTTCGTAAAATTTTAATTCGGACACATAGTTTTGAAAAAAAGAATAAAAATAAATATTAAAGAAAAAAAATACCGTGGGCTGAAACGGATTTGCTTAGGGCCGGGTCATCCGAGCATCTGCGGCCTGATCCAACAACATGACGCCACGCCACGCCACCCCCGCGGCCGCGTAACTACTATCGAAGTAATCAAACTATCCAACACAAAAGCTTAAGGTAATTCCCGTAGCTTCGCCGTGCCGCACCGAGGAGACGAGGCCTCGCCGGGAAGCTCGCCATGATCTCCCCGGTAATTGCGCTCACCCGCCCCTCCACTGATCCCCTTCCGCCGCACCGGCGGCCTATCGCGCGCCTGGTTGGTAATTCGCACTGAATCTATCTATGCGCGCTCTCGCAGGAGAGGAACCAGTCGCAAACCCCGCGGTCGCCGGCGGCGGCGGGGGCGCCGTTCCTGTCGATATCTGTCATGGATCCCGTCAAGATGGGCACCGGCGTCCAGGCCTACATCTCCTATCGCGTCATCACCAAGGTCATTCGTTCTCCGTTCCCAAACCCCAAACCTTCCGGTTACTGCTCGTCGTGCTCGAGTCGATTGTTATGGCGATGCCAAATTTTAGAGCAATTTTTGCACGGCACGAGATGCCAGTGGGAGAGCTGGAACAGTGGAACTCAATTTTTGGACTACGATTTGCTGATATAGATCCAAAACTGAAAATTATTAACAATTAGTAATAAATTAACTCGGTGGTTTGGAAACTCTTATTATGGCCTTCTAGATTCCAATAGGAAGCTTTTAATAGATGTTCCATGATTAGTACAGCTAAGTATGTGTTGGGGGAAAGGAAATGGCACAGAATTGAATAGTTCTGATTTTCTGAATGTTGACGTGAAGGAGCTATAGAGTATAGAGAGCAGCTATGGAGCATCAGGACAATATGTCAGTATGAAGAGGGTATCCTAATGGATTGTAAAAAATAGGTTGAGAGTTTCAGATTTGGGGAAAATTATATTCACTTATGTATAAGGAACCGAATAGTTGAAAGTTTTGATTCAAGCAACCAAGCAAGATGATTGCAGGGAATGGCATGGCAATCATGTAACCTGCCAAATGAGTACACAATTTTTTTTGCTCTGTTCTATTGCTACTTCACTTCCGGTTGTGTAGATTGAGTTGACCTGCAACATTTGCTTTACGTTTCATTCCCCCTCTTTGTTTTTTTTTGGGGGGCTTGAATTCTATTTAGGAGCTGTATCATATTGATTGCTTTGAGCAGATATTTTGTTTTTGGCCATATCATGATTTTGCTGCTATTATTTTGCTAATTTGGTAGCATTTGTCTCTGTAGACTAACCTACCTGAATTCGAGGGACCAGAGAAAATTGTTATCCGGCGCTATAGCGACTTTGAGTGGTTGCATGATCGGCTTGCTGAGAAGTACAAAGGCATTTTTATACCTCCCCTTCCAGAGAAGAATGCTGTTGGTAATATGACAAATTATATTTTTGTTAACAACCTATTTCTTCTATCCTCTCTAGAACAGAACAATCTCTGGACTACTGAACTGTGGTGTCAGTATTGTGTTCTCTTGCTTACTGGGGTGTTGTTATTTTTCTTTACTCTCAGAGAAATTCCGGTTTAGCAAAGAGTTCATTGAATTGCGGCGTCAAGCTCTTGACCTATTCATCAACAGAATAGCTTCACACCCTGAACTTAAGCAAAGTGAAGATTTGAGGGTATTTTTGCAGGCAGATGAAGAGGTAAAGTATTTGCATGAGCCAAGTGCTAAATTTTCCTTGTTGACTTTGGGTCCACATAATTATATGTTTTTTTGGCTAAGTTTTTTTTGCATAAATTCTTGACTCTTCGGATCTATGTTACATATACTTTGTGACATATGAATGATAAGTTGTATGGAAAGTTCTATCATATCTGTCCTTAAGTAGTCATAATAGTCAAGTAATCATAATAACCGACATATGCATGTTTTATACTGCATCTTTGGTTTGCAATGTGATCATTTTATTTGATTTTATGCTGAAATCTCCACCGAGGTCCGAACAAAATAAAGCAATTTCATCAAGATAACTAAAAAGATCACACCAGATACTCCAGTCGTGAATGTGCGATCATTTGAATCAATATTGCGATTTCAAATGCAGACTGTGCAATAGTCGTTTGCAATCTTGTGCATCATAAGGCTGATCCTTTGTTAGTTGTTTTCTTGGAACTTTCTATCTCGGCTAATTTTACTAAAGAATCCCTTGTTAGTTACTTTTGATAGTTCCTTCAGCTCATATTATTGTTTTATTTTGCTTGAGTATGAAGCAGAAAATGGATAGAGCAAGGTCTTATGAGACTGGTATATTCAAGAAACCTGCAGATTTCATACAGATGTTTAAGGTATCTCACCAATGTTCAGCAAGACATTCTTGATATTACCTGAATACTGCCTTTGACAATAAGATTATATGTCATGGTGTCAACTCTCCCTTTTCGTCTCAATATTGAAATTTCACTTAGTCATTAACAATCGGTGACCATTTTTTTAGGATGTACAGTCAAAAGTCAGTGATGTTGTTCTGGGAAAAGAAAAGCCTGTGGAGGAATCTACTTCTGAATATGAGAAGCTTAAACATTACATTTTTGAGCTAGAAAATCATTTGGCAGAGGCCCAGAAACAAGCATTCCGCCTTGTGAAAAGACACAGAGGTACATCTTTTGATCTTCGAAAAAAAATCCCTTTTTGATTTTGTCCATATTTTAAGATTCTGCAAGATTGATGGTACATTGTCATGGTAAGACTTTTTTAGTGACAGTCCCAATCTGCAATGGCAGTAAACATTTTATGCTTGCTCAAAATTTAGTCTTTCAAAATAAAGAAATAATTGGCTTGGTGCATGGTATCATAATGAGCACAAGCCTGCTGCTCAGGGGCCATCAACAATATCTCAACTTCCTCTCTTGGTTATGTGATTTTGTAACTGGATTGTAGGATCAATTACACAATCCTGATTTTCATTTGTTAGAACTTGGGCAATCTTTGGCGGACTTTGGGAAGGCGATTAAGCTTTTAGGTGCTTGTGAAGGGGATTTCATGGAAAAGGTGTTTTCTGAAGTTGGTTCGAAGTCAGAGATGTTGTCTGTAAAGCTTCAAAGAGAGGTAATCAATAAAATCGTAAAAAATTCCACTTGGTATTAATTACCATATAACCATCCCTTTCAGGTTTCTATAACCTAATGATGTCAACGTTCTGTTACTATAGGCAGACAATCTTCTCTTTAAATTCGAAGAACCTTTGAAAGATTATGTACGTGCTGTGCAGTCAATAAAAGTTAGTATTTCTTTCCCTCGCCGTGTATTAACTGTAAATAGAGAATTGCTTATAATGTTGAAGAAATGTCGATAAAACTGAGGTCATGACTTATCTTCTCATGTCCATGACAGGCAACTATGGTGGATCGAGCCAATGCTTTCAGGCAGCACTTTGATTTAGACCAGGAGAGGAAGTATAAAGAGCTTAACCTGTAAGTTTTGCATATTGTATTTATCAATTTCTTGCTCAGTGACAAAGGATCTTAATTAATGTGGAAAGTTTTCCTGAGCATGTGTCTTCACCTTTAGGATAATACCTAAGCAAGCTTGGGCCTTTCAAATTAAAGATCCTTACGATTGAATAATTGAATCCCTAATCTTGTAGCACAACACAGGGTCTAAGATCCTTGTAATGTTGATCTCATGATTGTTCCATACATCTGAAAAGTTTCTAATCCTGTTCTTACTGCAGTGAAAAATTGAAGTTCATGAACCCTGAGAAGTTTTCCGAAACAGAACATGAGTTCAGAGAGGCAAGTTCTTTTTCATTTTAAGGAGCTCTCACATGCAAACAGAAATTGTGAATGAATAATTGTTTTGACTAGTTTTTTTAGACGTTTCTGACTAGTCTTTTGTTGTGAGTAAATGCAGTTGAAAGCAGACAGTGAGGAGGCTACGAAGAGGTTTGAGCACATAGTTAGTGTAATGAATGAAGAGCTTGCACGTTTCCAGGAGCAGAAAACAGCTGATATTGGACTTGCATTTCATGAATTTGCCAAAGGTCAAGCAAAGTTGGCTAAAGATATCGCTGATGCATGGCGCAGCGTACTGCCAAAGCTCGAAGCTTGTTCCACATCATAAATGTAATATGTTAGCTCATGATGTTTGAAATAGTGGTTGGCATTTGGCGAGTTTTAGGCTGTTTTTTCCCCCAGCCAACCTTGACACCGGTTCATGTATACTTGAAAGATGGTTGGAAAATGCACCACTTGTTAGATTTAATTGACATCATTTCTTGCTGCGAGTGTGTGTAACCTATAACTTTTCTTCGACCTATCAATCTAGCTACTGGAATCTCTTTGAGAATTATCATGAATAAAGAAAAAAATTTGTTTGAGCTTGGTGCCGTTTCCTGTCACTCAAGGAATTTATGTCTTCATTCTGGCAATGGACACCAGAGAACTAGAAAAACAGGATTTACATATTTTTAAGTTGCAACAACAGAGAATGCAATCCTGCATCATGTATTCGTGTCTCCTACACCGTCAAACTTGTGCAATTTGAACAGACTTTTGGAGCGCCTGCAGGAGGCTTCTCATGATCCGCGGCTCCCCAGGTGGCTCCATGCCCTTCATAGGACCATCCCTGATTGCTCGGAATACCGGCCCGGAGCCGTCCATCGCCGGAGACACCAGGCAGTCGATGTAGACCAGCTCCTGCGTTGCGCCATCCTCGATTCCGATGAATCCTAGCCTGACTCCACCCTCCACCTTGTCCACCTGTTTGCACATGAAAAAATGTCCATTATTTGAGAGAGAAAAAACTGAATTCAAATTGGCAGCTCGTCAATCTGCCCTACCTTCAGAGGCACTGGTAGTGGCAAGTTGGCGCCTTGGCAGAGGCTGTTCGCCCACTGTCGAAGAACAGCATCAGAAGAAGCACCAGTTAGGCTAAGGCACCGGGACACGGTGTATGCACTTTTGACGCAAGAATGCTAACCTGGAAGAGTAACGTCTCGAACAGAGCGATGTCGATGTTGGCAGGCAGCTTCACCGTGCCGAGGCTGACTCCGTCATCGTTGTCGCCGTTGGCCGGCACAATGCTGTCCTTCCCCAGCGCGGCGCACGGCGGTTTGATGGACACCCTTGCCCTGAAGCTGGGAAGCCTCTCAGCTTTGTTCCAGCATCCGGCTTTGAAGTTGGAAGCAGAGAGGCCATTGCACGTGTGCTTCAGCAGCGTCCTTGAAGAGCAGTAGCAAGAGAGCCTGTGCACCAACAACTGCCTTGCAGCTGCCATGCTTGCTTTCTGCAGGGGAGGGACTTCAGAGTAGAGTACCGACTACAAACCAAGGCTAATGAGTGCACCGGATTGACCTGTGGGATGAGAATGGATAAGCTGATGCCGCTCAAGCAAATTTGCTTGGCTGGCCTCCTCTTGCGGTTCAGTGTCACAAGCCTCGATCTGAAGTTCTGAACCGTTAATGTGTATTTATATAATATCAAAACCGTCACTTTTCTAGTCGTATGAAAAATTTTTTTTTTTGCAAATCTAGCTTTCTTCTGAACGCAATTGCAAAAAATAGCTTCATCTCTGACCACAGAAACGCCGGCAAGCGACATGTATCACCTGTCACGCTCCTGCATCACGTAAAACTCCTATCGAGCTCAACTCGGTGGCTTCAGTGGCTTGATAAGCTCTGGGAGATCACATGTCGTTTACCGGCACTTTTGTGATCAAGGATGAAGCTATTTTTATAATTATGTTTAGAAGAGGACTATAATTTTTTTTAAGAAAAATGTTAGGTGGGGCTTAAAAAGGCGAGTACTTCCATAATCTGGAGTGTTTACTTCTTGGTGCCAATTGCCGAGCGTGCAACATAAACATATTGTATTTAATACACCCACTGGTTCACAAAATCTTGTCGGTTTGGGATACGTTTTTCTCAAACTTTTAAAACTTTAGCCATTGATATATTTTTAAATATTTAGATCGGATGCATGAAAATCATATGTGTAGATTCGTCTCGAAACGTACTTTCATAATATTATAATTTTATTGTATTTTTAAAATATATTATAATAGAAATTAGTGGTCGAAGTTGAGTTTTGGGGACCGTGTCGATGTCCAAAATGACAACTATTTGTGACTAGAGGGAGTACAAATAAAACTATTTGCTAAAAGTATTCACCAATGACAGTTTGGCCCTAATGCGCTAGATTTAGGCTTTGGTCCGAGCAAGGTTTCAAATTTCGTTTTCGATCACATCTCGGGGTTGGCCGAAATCCAGCCAAAGCTCAAAAACCAAATTTAAAATCTGGCAATTTCGGGTCCAGGAAAACTATTTTTTTTTGCCGATTTCACCGAAATTTCACGAAATTGACCGAAATTTTGGTCATTTTCAAACTCTTGTCAATTGGTCTCCCTAGGCTAGAAAAAATTATGAAAAATCATACAAGTATTTATCTACATTTTATATCTGTTTGAATGCAAAATACTAACTATTTATACATAAAAAGTCCTAAGTATTTGCATAATACAAACCCACTATTTACAGCACAAGTTCTCTTATATTCGAATTTATATCCTACATGAAACTCACAGAAATATACACCAACATACTTGTTATAAGTTATACAACAAACTAAATGAACTATGGAACCACATACACCATAGTCTAGAAAAGCAACACAAGCAAATCATTCATCTATTATAGATGGAAGAGTTCACGCCTTTAGGAGGCTTTGAGCTGGCTCGTTCTAGCCGCGAAAAAATTTACGTTTAGGTCTTTTTTCTAAAAAAATTATGATTAGGTTCTTTTTGGGAAAAAAAAGTTACGATTAGGTCTTTTTTTCGAAAAAAGAATATATATTACCTCCAGGTCCTTTATGCGTTTTTAAGCATTGCACTCGGGTCCTTTTACGGAAAATTAGAATTACGATTAGGTCCTTTTTGGAAAAAAAATACATTCAGGTCCTTTTTTGGGAAAAAAATATACATTGCATTTAGGTCATTTTTTTATTTTTCTAGCATTACGTTTAAGCTCTTTTGCGGAAAACACAAAATTCTTTTTGGTCCTTTTCGCGTGTTTTCTTGATTTGCTCGTGTAGGGAGCGGCAATCGAACGTTTTCTCGATTTGCTCGCGTGTGGAGCGACGTCCGCAGCGTGGCACGCCGCGTATAAGTATCTAGTAAGCACGACAGTCAGCAGCACTATGGAGCCATCATTCTCTATGTAAGTAGCCACACAGAGAGAGAGACTAAAGTATTAGATTTGCTGTTAATTTACCTCTGCAAACCATCATTTGGTTGTAAACACCACTGATGGTAGAGGTCGTTAAGGACTAAAAAGAAGTTAGGACTAATAATGCAAGTTTCTCCAAGAATTTAGAATGCCCAACACAATCATCAATAGAGTAGGAGATTAGATTCAGACAATCATTGGTAAGTGAAGCAAGCCAAGGGCTTTTCTTTCACACTGCAAGTCCCCAGCTTTATTCGGTGCAACCTCTTTCTCAAAAATGTTGGGAGAAGCATGAGGTGATAATCATGAACCCAGACATAATCATCATTTGTATTCATTGCTTCCGTAACTTTGTCAGCAAAAAAGTTTGTTGGCTCGGACATACTCATATATTAAATCCCAAGAGTTTCGGCTCTCCCGTGGCTTCCACGATATTTTTCGCTGACGTGTTCACTTCACGCGCGGCCACGTCATCTGTTTGGATAAGCCTGTGATACGGATTAAGCATTTTAACCGCATTATTCGACAACAACGTCCACACGGCGCGGCGGTAAAGTGTCTCACCCTCATGCCATCGGTTGCGGCTTCGAGCCCCGCCCTCGTGTGTAGCCCGCAAGATTTTTGCCCAGCTGACGCGTGGTGCGGTCAAGTGGCTAAGACGCGTGCCGCAACATTTTTGTGAAAAGGCGACCAGCACTTCTCAAAATTTCATATTAGTCCGTTTTTTGACGGGAGGCCCCTGAACTTCCAAAAAAATTGCATATTAGTCTTTTTGCGAGAGCCCCATATTAGTATGTTATTTTGTGGGGAGGCCCCCAAAATTTTCAAAATTTATTTTTTTACCCATTGAGGTCACCCAAAAAATATATATTAGTATTTTTTTGTGGGGAGGCCCCCAAAAATTCCAAGATTTACTTCTTTTTGCATAAAGTCCCTCCAGAAATTATAGGACACTTTCCAAAATTACGTATTAACCTTGTTTTTTTTTTTTGTAAAAGGCCCCTTGGAAATTTTAACAATTACATCCAAATCCTTTTTCCCGAAAAGACACCCAAAAAAGGATTTCGCTAGTTTTTTTAGAAAAGGCACCCTGATATTTTAGCAATTACATCTGAATCCCTCTTTCCTGAAAAGGCTCCCAAAAATCCGAATTTCGCTATTTTTAAAAGACCCTACAAAATTTAGAAAATGGCATCAAGATCCATTTTGAGAAAAAGGCCCCTGAAAAATTTAAGAATTACATCTAGATCCGTTTTTTTGTGAAAAGGTCTCCGAGAAATCCGAATTTTAACGAGCACCATTTCCCTTGCAAAAGACCCTCAAAAATTATTCTATCGACGCGTTAGTGCATTGTACCTGGTATGACGTGTGCCGCGCACACGCATCTGGTAGGATTGAAACAGGGAGCGATCGAAGAGCTCTCCTTTGTCAAGGCAAATGGGAAGTATATGATGGAGAAGTGGCCACAATTGCTATTTATAGAAGCCATGATAGAAATGAGTTTTGTAAACAGCAATAGACCGCTGTTTACAGAAACTCATTATATGCTTCCATTTACACAAATTGCACAGTTCTATCATGTCATGAAAGAGCACTTGCGAGAAAGGAATGAATAGTTTACCTGTCATGAAAAAACAATCTCTTGAAGCATTTTAATTTGTATATGTATTTTTTCGCAAGATTTTCACATGTATTCTTTATAAAAGACATTACAATTCTCTATAAAAAAAATTGGATCGAAATCTGATAGTAAAAACATCGAAACCGGTCGAATTTATGGTAATTTCGGTTAAAAAGCCGAAATTTCAACGAAACTTTCTGAAATGTCATCGAAATTTCCTAAAATCAATATAGTAATCTATTTTTTCTTATTCTGCTGATATTAGAAATCTCCATACGACCGAGTCACCGAAATCCGAAATCACACGAGATTTTCAACCTGGGGGTGTGAGAGGCCGTGGGTTCAAAACTTCAAACGCCACAGCCGTCATTACTTCTTTTTTTTCCTCAACTCTCGGACTCATCGGCAGCCATCACCCATCGCTGCGCTACATCGCGGTTGCGACCTTGGCGATAACTCCCGCCAAGCGAGCGATTAGCCATGGCGGCGTCTCTCCAAGCCTCCTCCTCCTCCCTCCGCTCGTGCCTCCTCTCCTCCGCCGCCGTTTGGTCTCCGTGGCGCTTCCTCCTCTCCTCTTCCGTCCACTCGGATCCCTCTCACCAAACCGAAGCCCTCACCTTCGACGAGATCCAGCTGTCCCCCGAGAAGCCGTCCACCGCCACCGCCTTCGTCCTCCACGGCCTCCTCGGCTCCGGCCGAAACTGGCGCTCCTTCGCCCGCGCCCTCGCCTCCGAACTCCGCAACCGCTCCCCTTCCGACGGTAACCTCAAACCGCAACTTTTCCCTTTAATATTAAATGCTCACACTGAGGTCTCCTGATTTCACACTATTATCTGATTACTGTGATATCCAACGAGAATATAGTTCAGCGTTTGTTCGTAGGTAGGGAGGGAATCGTTTAGAGAGCTGAATTTCATGGCGTGTGTATGTGTATTTGTTTGTAGAGTGGAGGATGGTCCTTGTGGATTTGAGGAACCACGGGAGATCGGCCGGGATCAAGGGGCTGAGCCCGCCGCACGACATGTCAACTGCGGCGAGGGACCTAGCCGATTTGGTGAAGGCCCGGGGCTGGTCATGGCCGGATGTTGTCGTGGGTCACTCCATGGGAGGAAAGGTGTCGCTTGATTTTGCGGACAGTTGTTCCCGTGGTGACTATGGTGAATCGGCTATTCTTCCCAAACAGGTGCAAAGAGTTATTTTTAGATTCCACATGATTGATTCTGACATACTTGTTCTTCTGCATACACTGTTTAGATTTTATAAGTGAAAATAGGTGTAGATACCCCTCCCAATACTATTGTGCACAGGTTTATTTACAAAGATATCAAAGGTGATGCGGGAAACAAGAATTGTGTGATTCTATATGCGAAACAAAGTGTACTTTGAGTTGCGTACTTAGAACTGTAATCTAGCATCTCAGTACAACCCTAGAAAAATTATTGTATATCATCTGTCACAAAGATACAGTATGTCTTAGTTCATTGCTTGGCATCCTTTCTTTCTTCTGATGGTTTGGAAAGATTGGTCAGTGCAGTTGGTCATGCCTACTGGCTTCGGCACATCATTACTGGATCATGAGGTGAAATAATATGTATCACTGTGTTATATGATTCCTTTGATGCAGAACAGCTCTGGGTGCTTGATTCTGTCCCTGGACAAGTAAAAGCAGATAACAGTGATGGTGAAGTTGAACGGGTTCTGCAAACACTGGCAAGTCTTCCTTCATCGCTTCCATCACGCAAGTACTGTCTCTCTTTCCCTCACTGAGATTGATTTATCCTTGCTACCTGTTTCATTTGATTTATAAATTGAACGTATATGATTCAATCTGTTCTTTTTTTTGGAATAGACAGCATTGACCCCTGGCTTTAACACAGAAATCTAATACGTAACACATACAACACTTGACCAAACATTGATCACACACACTTACACTAAGGTACATGTGCAAACAATGCAGTGTATAACTACATGGATACAAGCACTAACGACACCCACATATAGAATAACTGAACAAGTATGGATAATTCGTTATAGTTCTAGTTAATATGCACTCCAAAACCACCACACAACTATAGGCTACGACATGCATAATCATGCGCAGAAAGGATGTGCATGGAAGCAAAATTTGGCTAGAACTTTTGTAATACCTGCTATATTAGCTTGGATAAGTGTTTTATAGCTCAGTTTTTTCATGAACTATTTTTTTTTTACTCATAGCACCCGAATAACCCTAGACATGCCTTGTGTTTCAAAGGTCAAGTGACTCGGTTACTTTGATGCTCAGGATAAATAATGTTTTATGGCCAAACTGAAGATTTTGGTCCTTGACCTGTAAATCTGTAATACTTCCAATGAGAAAGAAGTATAGTCCTGTTAATTATAAAATTGTTGATTGATGCCTGCCTCATCCAATGATTAGCTTGCACTGTAGATGCAATCATTCAAGCAACCATAGTATTGAAGCCTTGAAGGATAGAAAATATTTCATCTTTTTCAGGATGTTTAGCATGAACGATCAATGATTCACTTTTGTTCAGATCCTTAATGATAATTCCTGCTTACTATCAGGTGGGTTGTCGACCACATGCTCAGCCTGGGATTTTCGAAATCACTTTCAGACTGGATTGGCAGCAACTTAATAAGGGACAACGAACATGTGACTTGGGCTTTCGACCTTCAGGCTGCCATAGATATGTTTAATTCTTATAGGTAAGATTCAGTTTATTCTTTATTTCGATTACACTTACCCTGTATCTGATTTTTTGTCCGTCTTGGTATCCTCAATTGGTGAACTAGCTCTCGTGTAAGTGTGAGCTTGTATCATCCATTTACATAAAAAATTGCATGTTTGTGTTAATCATACAGCTGTATATTTAATGATTTACTGCAAACTGAATTAAGTTATTGTTAATTTTCAGAGAAAGGAGCTATTGGACACTGTTGGAGCACCCACCAAAAGGCTTGGAGATCGCAATAGTGCAAGCAGAACGCAGTGATAGATGGCACGCTGATGATGTTCAGAGGCTAAAAGCATTGTCAAGAAGACAGAGCAAGCCTGATGCAGGGAAAGTGTCGCTTCACGTTCTTCCCAACTCTGGCCATTGGGTTCATGTGGACAATCCAAAGGGGCTACTGGAGATAATGGCACCTAACTTCCTGTCAACTGTTCAAAACTGACAGACTGTCAACTGTAACCTTCTTTTAGTGTGACATGTCATGACCACTGGAAAGATAGCATTTATGCTCTTATTTTGTAATTGGATTGGTGCTTTTTCTGCTTTCTGTTAATAAAAGTGGCTATGTGTGCTGTTAATAAAGGACAAATGTTTGATGGTGCCATGCTTTCTGAATTCTGTGCAGAAAGATTTAATTTCGAATTAAGGTGTACCGAACCAGACCAATGCCAGACGGTAAGCTTTGATCCCACATCGCCAGACGATCAAACCATTCCCTGCTTTAAATCCACACCCGCATGGTAGCGTAGCGGGGTCGTGTTGACCTTTAGACCGATCAGGCATATTTTATGAATGATAGGAGTGCTACCCGAGCACAGGCTCGCTTGGAAGGATAGAGCGCCGCAAGACAAGATGGCATATTAAAGGGAAGGCTATGAAAAGAATTCTGGTCGACATGCGCTGCACCGACCCTCTCCGTGCAATGACCCATCAGCACGGCTCTCTTGTGCAGGGTTAACATTTTCATTTTGCAACCGAAATTCTTCAACATCTGCTCGACACTAGTTTTCCACAAATTTCGGTAAAAACCAAACGGTATGCGAGAGTCAAACAACTAGTCAAAACGACTCAAAAAAAATCCTGAAAACCGGTCGGAACGGTCGAAAATCGATCGCCGATCAGCATGAACCGAAAACTGAGCACAGAAGTTAAAATGGTGAAAAAATGCAAGAAAAAATTGGAAAATTGTGAAAAAAATACTGAAAAATTGTAAAAATATCAAGGAGGCCCAAAAATCCACGAAAAATGTAATAAATATATAAAAAAATATGAAAAATTATGATAAAATTCTGGCATGACCTTTGCCATGTTTTAAAACAATGTGAAGTTGTAAAGTACATATTTTGCAATAATAGCACAAGTATGTAAGAATGTGAAAAATTTCGGCATGACCTTTGCTATATTTTAGGCAATCTCAAGTTGCAAAGCAGGCATTTAGCAATAATATATCAAGAAATAACATTTTATTCAATACTATTGACAACTCAATCCAACAAACTCACACTTTAGTAACAATCATTTTAATAGCATGGCATATGACATTTCAAATCAATTGTTCTCATCGGTTATGAATGTTCACACCTAGCACAGCTTTGTCGTCCTTCCATTGTCGCACATGAGCCGTGTTAGACCTACATGAACACTATGTTAGTAAAAAATTTAGTTGCAATAAAATAAAACATACAAATGAAACATAACCTTTGGCGTTACGGGTAGTATTGTTTGGTGTACACTTGGTTGGCCATATTGTATTCCTCGGTGGACATCAAGACCAATCCTCGTGTAGCTAGCAACTCCACCTTGTAATCGTGCCAGGTTTGCCCCGTCCATGTATTTGTTATTTGCCATTGTTGATACAACATGGCATAAAACTCGGGGTCGTGCCACTTGTAGACCCATTGGGTGGTTGGTTGTGCATGAGCATCGGGGATGGTATAGTCGTAGCTACTATATGAGCCATAGCTCCCTTGCGTCTCGGCAATGCCATAGGAGCTACATCTATCTTGTGGTGCATCCTTTCTCTTCCCCTTAGTAGTCTTCCTCTGTGATTAGGGAGCGTCATGGTCTCTGTCTTGTGTTATATGAGTGTACTGGGACTCCACTGTAAACTGTATGGGAAGCTGTGCTTCTGAGTGGGAAGTGGGAAGGGTGGAGGGATCAACAGGGGACTGGCCATCATCAGTGTCTGTGTTGGAGCTACTATCATTGGATTCTTGGTACGGCTGTCTCCGACGATCCGTGTCAGTTGAGTCATCACTCCCTACATACTGCTCCTGTTGTGCGGGATGCTTCCCCTTTTTTTTGAGGGAGCTTTCCTTTTTTATTGCTCCCTCGTCAGCACTGTTGGGTGCTTCCTCTTTCCTATGTGAGTATCACCCACTGTCGTCCCATCCTTGGCAACTGACCGTCGCCCCCTCCTCTAGCCCATGTAGAGGTGCCACTGATAGCACCGTACTCATACCTACCACCTGTCCGGCTGATAAATTCTGCTTTAGCCCTGGAGGTCTCTATGGCGTGTTGTAGTTGTTCCTCCTCATCAACATCACTCGTGTATGCTTCATACATACTTCTTCTCGTCGGGGAATGTGCAGCTGCTGCTTCCTTTCTGAACCTCTCCTCCCTCTGTCCCTTCTTCTTGTCCTTCGTCCTGGCTAGGTCGCGCTGAAAGTACTCGCAAACCTCCTTAGATACTTGATTGCAATGGACGATATTTGTACCGCGTCCTGCTAGGTGGTGCATAAATCAGGTTGCACCGCCTTCCTTCATCTCTTTGTGACAGTACTTGCATCGAAATTCACCACCTATCTTCTCGTCGTGCTCCCAAACAACATCGTACTGATCTGCCATCTAATAATACAAAACAACAACGGTTCAGTCAACTGGTTGTTACCTACTTAGCTCATCTACTTAGCATAATGAAGTCATCATGTGCTTAGCATACTGATTAGCTACTTAGTATACTGAAGTCATCATGTGCATAGCATACTTAGCATACTAATGAATCAAAATGACTAGCCATTGCCCACTGCATACATGTTTACTCTTCAACGAGCGAGATATTACACAATATTCAAGATTCAACAGAGCAAACATGTATGCAAAATTCAACCCTAAAAGCATTACTCAATAATCTGCCTCCATGGAAAATCCCTAGCAACAAATACAAAGAATGAACTAATTACTAAGTGTTTTTGCTAACATGGTCGAAATCCGCTCGGTATACCTCGAAATCCGCTTGTTTTCCTTCGAAATTCGCTCGGATTTCTCTCAAAACCGCAGGACACATAGCACAGTCGATTTTCCAACCAAGCCGCTCGATTTTCGACCGCAGAGCCTCGGTTTTAGATCACTGCTGACCGGATCTGGGTGTGTCCGAGCGACAGCTTGTGTGGGCGTGGTGGGGAAAGCAAGAAGATCAACAATGCGGTCGTCACAAGTCCTTGTAGCATTAAAACGGGTGTTTATTCGTATTGGGTCGGCTAGGCCATATTGGGCCAAATGAACAGTGCGGGGTTTTTTTTCGCTTTTTCTTTTTTTTCCAACTTCGGTTATGGCGCGAAATCGGCTAAACAATTCGAATTTTCATCTAAATTTCATCCTAGAGGTTAAAAACCATTAAAACTGATTTTAGGGAGTTCTGGATAAATTTTTTCAAATTTTTAAATTTTTAATTCAAATTTGAACCGGGCCGGTATACCGGCCGATTTTGCTTGTCGAGCTGCCTCGAAATGCTCGGTTTCCCAGTTTTCGACCGAAAACTGTCGGCTTTGCTAACCCTGCTCTCGTGCGCGTGTTATCAATGCACTATAGTGTAGGCTCCAGCAAACGACCGTCCGGAAAATTTGACAACCAAATCATTCAATCATTCTACTAGTCTACTACTACTCCCTAGGGTTTGAAAAAAAACCACAGTTTTCGACCTTATCGTTCCGGTTTGAGAAGCAAAACCGCTTGGTTTACCGGTTAGAATTCAAATTTGAAAAATTTGAAAATATCCAAAAATTCCCTAAAATTAGTATTAATTGCTTTATGACCTCTGATGTGAATTTTTGTTGTTGTTGAAAAAATGAAGTTTGGCGACATATTTGAGCCATTCAAAATCTAGAGAATAGAAAATGCCAAAAAAAAAGAAAAGAAATTAGTAGTATTTTTTAGTAGCAATATTTGTTCAAGTACGTCAAGTAAAAATATTTACTTCAACATATTTTAGTAGCAATATTTGTTCAATTATATTTAGTAGCAATATTTGTTGAAGTATGTCAAGTAGCAATATTTGTTAAAGTATATTTAGTATCAATATTTGTTGAATTATTGAAGGACCGAAATGACGATCAGAGGGGGTGAATGATCCCAAATAAAATTTTCTTCCACTCAAAGTAATCCAAACAAGCCCTCAAACGAATCAATCAAAATATGCAATTGAGATCATGATCTTTCCCTGTATGGGTGATGCTACCGTAGGAGAAACAGTAGCACCGAAGGCCGGTATGACCGGACTAGGCTCGGTAGCACCACGATCAAGAACAGGAGGGTAAATCAGCACGAGCTCCAAAAGCAAAAATGATCCAACTTTTGATCGGTTGGTCAAAAACTCATGAAACTTGGTATGCACCTTTGTATGGAGGTCAGGAACCTATTCCAACCTTCAATCCAAGGGATTGGCGTCAAAGTTTCGACCTTTTTTGAATCTAAGAAAGAATGCACCAAGTAAGAGCAAAAACCAAAAACTTGATCTATAACTTGCTCGTGGGGTTTTGATGATCAAGATGATCTTGTATAGCCTCCCACAAGTCAAAGCAAGTAAGAACACAAGTCAAGAACACCAGAAACTCGATCTTCTAAGATTAGTCATCCAAAGAGTAAAAGATTGGTCTTCGCAAGAAAGAACACAAGAGTTGCCTAGATGATTGGGATATGATCTGAAGAAGACTCATCCATCAATCATACATTCTTGGCACAAGATCCACAAGCATTTAGAAGGAGGGGAGGAAAATCCAAATGTACGGAAAGTAAATTGCAATAATGTAAATTGCGAAATTTAAGTGCTAAATTTAAGACACAAAGTAAATGCGTAAAGTAAATTCAAGCATAGGAGAAAATGATTTGTATTTCTGGAAGGGAGGTTTACAAATCCTCACAACAAAGTGGGCAAAGCTCAAAGGAACACAAAACCTCTAAAACCTACAAGAGGAGGAAGGCTACCCCTCCCCCTTTATTTATACTACTCTTGAGTCATCCTCCACCCTTGGATGAGTTTCTTCTACCCTAAGGATCACCATCAAGAGCTAGGATTGACTCACTCACTCATACATGGGCTAACCCGAAACCCTCTAACATAACGGGTTTTTGCATGTTTTTCAAAGTATACTAACTATACCCGCTACTCTATCACCTAAAGCACGATCCGACGGCCCTCCTTGATCCAAGTAGCTTCAAGTTAGCATCTCACACATTCCTTATCTTCTCGGCTCGTAGCAACTTCGTCTCCGATCATCTTCCAGCGATCCTTGACCGTTTGGACCTTCGACGCACCTTGCCTAGTCCTAATCATCCTCCGCCTCACCATGATCAAGCTCCGATATCCTACGACCACCAAAGACAAGAAATACCCACCACATAGCAACGTTCAAAAAGATATGCAATTAAACTCCCCAAAACACAATTTTTAGATCATTCAAGCTCATAAGGGCCGGTGCAACCGCCTAAGGACTGGTAGCACCGCCCTACATCCAAAACCCAAAATAATGCTCTCTAGAATTTTCACACCGGCCCTAGGACCGGTGCTACCGCTCCCACAAGGCCGCTAATACCGTACACTCTAAAAACCTCAATGAATGCACTCTCTGGAAAAATCACACTGCTCCTAGGGCCGATAGTACCGACACCCCGGTGCTACCGCTCCCACATGGCTAGTTGTACTGCAAATTCCTCCACATGGTCTTTCAATTATATTTAGCAGCAATATTTGTTCAATTATATTTAGTAGCAATATTTGTTGAAGTATATTTAGTAGCAATTGACGACACTCGAAAATAGTACTATTTATTCAAGTAGCGATATTTGCTATGGTATATTTTAATATGTTAATATTATCCAATATTGAAAAGCATACTTCTTGTTGTATGCATGCATGAACTACCAAAACTTTAGTATGGAAGTTGTACTCTATATCACTAGTTATATTCTGTACTTATTTTGTTGTCTAACATGCAATTTGACACTAGCAATTTCTTGCAATTATTTACACAAGCAATTTCTGTAAGGTATTGAAATATAAATGGTATTGATATGTGAATGGTATTGGTATATCATTATGTGAATGCCTATTTTGGCACTTGTTGGATTGATATGTGAGTAGTATTGAAATGAAAGACTATTTATTAACATATTATTGCTAAATGCATATTTTTGTACTTGTTGGATTGACATGTGAGTAGTATTGAAATGAAAGATTATTTGTTGATATATTATTGCTAAATGCCTAATGTACAATTTTCAATTGTCTAAAATATAGCAAAGGTTACGTCAAAAAATTTCCATATTTATGAGAGATTATACTGGAATTTTTTCCATACTTTTTTATATATATTTCTTAGATTTTTCCTGTTTTTAGCCTTCACTGGATTTTTACAATTTTACAATATTTTTTTTGCAATTTTCTCAATCTTTTTTATTTTTTCCCGTTTTCCCAACCGACCTCCGTTTTCGACCATTCCATACCGTTCAATTTTTCACGATTTTTTTTTCTACCGTCGAGGTACGAATTTCGGGTTAAAACGCTGCACCTCCCTCCCTCTCCGATGTTGCAAGAGTCAAGATGGTAGTCGCTTTCTCTGGAGCTATGAATTTCGCGCCATTTCACAGTCCATTGCTCCTGTGTGGGAAACGTCGCAATTGACCGATAGCAGCAGCCAGGGAGGAAGGTGCTGAGTGCTGACTGCTGACGAACAAACAAACAAACCGGCAAAGCGCCACACCGCAGGAACAGACCAACCACCAGTCAAAAACACATCTCTGATCCAAACTTCCAAACTGACAATGACAAGCACACACAGACGCCAGCTTTGCTGCTAAGAGCAGCTGCAGCAGCCACGCCTCTCCGCTTCCTCCATGGATACCGCGAGCGGCAGCATCAGCGCGGGCGCCGAGCCCGAAGCGGCGGGCTGGCGCGCCCGCGCGGTGGGCCTCACGGAGCACGCCTGGTTCTTCGCCGTGCCGGGCGGCACCGGCACGACGCTACTCGCGCTCCGGCTCTCGCGCGGCTCCGCGGCCGAAGCGGCGGCAACCCTCCAGGCCGCGCTCCGCTCCCTCCAAAACGCCCACCCCGTCCTCCGAGCCCACCTCCGCGCCTCCCCCTCCGACCCAACCCTCGCCTTCCCCTCTCCCTCGCCGCCTCCGCCTCCGCCTCCGCTCTCTCTCGCGCCCCGCCCTGCGGTCCAATCCGCGCGCGACTTCCACTCCCTCCTCGAGCGCGAGCTCAACCGCAACCCCTGGGCCACCGCGTCCGAGCCGGAGCCCGACGCTGCCCCGGTGCTCTTCGCCACGCTCTACGAGCTGCCGCCGCCCGCGGGCGGCGTGGCGCTGTTCGTCCGGATCCACATGGCCGCGTGCGACCGCGCGGCGTCGGCGACGCTGGTGAGGGAGCTCGTCGCGCTGCTGGGCGGTGCGGGAGAGGGCGACCGGGAGGAGGAGGCGGCGGCGGTGGAGGCGGCGCTGGAGGAGAGGATACCGCAGAGGGACACGTGGAAGCCGTTCTGGGCGCGGGGGCTGGACATGGTGGGCTACTCCATCAACGGGCTGCGCACGTCGACGCTGCCGTTCGAGGAGACCGGCACGGAGAGGTCGACGCAGATGGTGCGCCTCGGGTTCGGCCGCGAGGAGACGACAAGGCTGTTCGATGTTGAGTTCGACCTTTTCTTGTTTCTCCAGGCTTCCAGTACAGTCCATGTTTATTGCGTTTGCGATGTGTAGACTAATGATTATTACCATATTGTCATCTAGGCGTGCAAGGAGAACGGAGTGAAGCTCTGTGCAGCCATGGCTGCCGCCACGCTTCTAGCTGCACGGCAGTCGAAGCAGCTGCAGAGCGGCCAGCAGGAGACGTACTCCGTTGCGACCCTGATCAATTGCCGAAAGTTTCTTGAACCAGCTTTGGATGATCACAACGTTGGTGAGTCCTTGAAGCAACCGCAAGAATTTGTCGTAGCATTTGTGTACTGTGAGCTAATGTACAGTACAACTAAGAGAAATTTTGCACGCGCAACAGCTCTCTGATACTGTTGATGTTGCAGGGTTCTTCCATTCTGCTATCACCAACATGCACACGATACATGGAGAGGAAGGGCTGTGGGAGCTGGCCAAGAGGTGCCATGATTCCTACACCAATGCCAAGAACAACAAGAAGCACCTCACCGACATCAGCGACCTCAGCTTCCTCATGTGCCGGGCCATCGAAAACCCCCAACTGACAACGGCTTCTGCGCTCCGCACAGCGCTCGTCTCCGTGTTTGAGGAGCCGGTGATCTACGACATGTCCGATCTTCAGAGTAAGGCTGGTGTGGAGGACTATGTCTGCTGCGCCACCGTGCATGGCATTGGCCCGTCGATCAGCGTGTTCGACTCTATCAGGGACGGCCAGTTGGATTGTGCGTGCATGTACCCTACACCTCTCCACTCCAGAAAGCAGATACAGGAGGTCTTTGACAAGGCGAAGCAGATTTTACACGAAGGGAGCAACGCAACCGATGAAAAATTTGAAGATTAATTGCACCGAGTAGATTTCATGAGCGATCTGGTCCTCTCCGGTAAATAAAATTGCTATGCATTTGTTGTGTCATGCCATTGAGGCATTGATGTTGCACATTGAGGTGCAATTTGTAATGCATGTATCGCAAATTGAATAGTTGACAGACATCAGTTATGTTTGAAATAAGTGCCAACTATCGACTCCTGATGCTTTTGTTTGTACCACACCTGTTAAATTGTCCGTTCCTAGTGGTTCATCTGTAATTTAGGTTAACGCTTTGCAGCTACCTTGTCATGTTTAGCGAGGTTATATACAGGGGTGGAGCCAGTCTCGGGCCGGCCTGGGCTGGCCCAAAGGTCTTAACCTGATGTTTGCATTGAATTTTTGGGCCAGGCCTCGGGCTCAGGCCCGGTGGCCCAAGGCCTGGCTCCGCCACTGGTTATATACATGGTCCGTCGATAAGGAGTTGAGAAGCAGATTTAGCAGGACCAAACAACAAAAAGCACCCGATGCGATCAATGAACATGTAATGTGATCGATGTATTTCAATAGCCGATTGCGCTTGGATGCAATCAGTAACCTTTCTATGAATTGCTTGAAGAGATCTTGTCAAACTGTTCTCGAGTGTAAAACATATGTAATTCATGATCTCAACATCCAATCATATCAGCAGTGAGAAGGTAGGATACGATATGATATCGATCGTCAAAACAAGCGGTGGAGATAATTTGATCATGCGGAGCACTGCGCGTAAAATATGTCGATGATTGGATGGTAATCGGAATCCACATGATGAAAAAAAAACCCTTCCCAAATTAATACATGCTACCAAAGAAAAGTTCAAATAGAATCTTGAAGGAAACCTCGATCGCCTAATGACCTGTCATGTATCAGAGCAATCTTTATTTTTAGAGTAAATTTCGGAAAATATTTATTATCAAACTATCATAAAACTAAAAGGTTTAAGTAATTATCATAGGGTAGGTCATCACTCCCTACTAACCAGCAAAGGTCTTCGAGAAGAGGAGAACCCCTCGTCCCCCCGGCCATCGTCGAAGGGTGTGTGCCCGAGGGATCACCAGGTGGCCAAGCACACCTTATCCCCTGGAGAGCATGAGGAAGACTTCGATAGTTTGAAGGGGGGGTTGGGCATTTAGCTCATCCCACATCGGACCACAAGGAAGGGGTACATCTGAAGAGTGAACATCCAGAGAAGGCAGCACGCAAAAGCGTGCCGAGGCCACCACAACTGAAAGTCCGTCCGCGGAAAGAAAAATGACCACAAGACTCCTATAATTCTAGGTCCCTTGTAGGGGTATCATTGTAATATCACCCCTTACCTTAAGGGGCACTATAAATACCCCGAGTTCATGTACTAAAAAAAGAGCAGAAAAGAGAAGAGGATTTCAAACAAATAAAAAGCACTTTGCTCATTTCTGTTTTTATCTAATCAAGCTCCCTCGTATTCAGGGACTTCGAGCGCACCCTCCTCACAAGGGGTAGAACCAAGAGCCTTCCTTTTTATACTGTTTGGTCTGTAGCCACAACATTAATAATTTCTCAGAATTACGGATTCTAGGGACAAACATTTCACAGAACTATAGGTTTTGAGATTCCCTTAATATGCTATGGTTGCATAATGGCAGGGTCCACCTGATGGTGAAATGTGAGACCTGGCAATGGAATGGACATACAAGGCTACTTTGTGACGCTGACACGTGGGTTATGTGAAAATTTTGCCACTTAAATATGAAAATTGAAAACCTACCGTTATGAGAAACTGAATATGACTAGAAAACTGAAATGGATGTGTAATGCGAGACCCGACGATGGAATGGACATGTCTAGAACCGTACCATATGGCTAGAAAATTTAACACATGTAGTTATGTGAAACATTTACCACTTAAATCTGTAATTCTGTGAAATTATTGTTTAACTTTGTAATTTTATGATAGTTTTAACAATAAACATGTAGTTTTCCTAAATTTACTTTTATTTTTAGGATTCCTTGGAGATGCCACCAATTACGAAGGCACGAAACAAAATTGAAAATCTCAACCGGTGGGCACGCAAAGCCCAATGCCCACTGGCTACTGCGATAGCAGCAGCAGCACGGCCGGCGTATCGTCCGCCTGGACGGCCGCGGCCTTGTCAGCCGCTGGCGTGGTGACCGTGATGCTGTTCTAAGTTCGTTGATCCATCCGATATCTGAATCAGTTATCTCGTGCCATCTAGTGTAAAGTGAGTTCTGTCATTAGTCGAGTGTAATAGGGTAGTAGTGTAGCAGGGAACCAGAAAGTTGTACCATTAGTAACCACAGTTCTTGTAATCGAGGCATCGAGCAGGGTTTCATTGTTTCGTCACAAGTTTCTAAAATGCATGTTTCATATTTTCGCTATATTGTTTATTTGGTTAACCGGTAGGTAGCGGTGATGGTCTTCCACAATCATTTGTGCAGAATGCGTGTATTTACTTCATTTTGAATCAGATTAGCGTCAGTCTAGAAACACCAAGTAACAACCTTTTCATCTTTGCGATGACGAGAAACAACGATTAATCTGAAGAGGTCAGTAACAATCACTGCCATTGCAATCACTTCAAATTTTTTTCCATGTAGTTACAAACACTTTGGAGGGATGAACACCATAAAAGATATACACGCTTTCACAATCGCACAATAAACACTAAAATTACATGGCTGCACTCGAGACAAGAAAAAAAAAGGTTAGCATTCACAATTTACGTGGCCCATAAAGATTTGCTGCTCGCTGGGGATTTAGAGCTTATGGAGACTTTACAAGTAGGTGCTCATATAGTTTTGTGGGGTTGTTGTGTATAATTGATGGGTTTGCATCTTCGAGACGCTCTGCAAGCGATCTGAGCATCGAGACCAGATGTAGCGTGTTTTTCGTACATCGGCATACCAGGTCTAGATATTGCACAGCCTCCTGAGGCAAAAGACCAGTCATGAAGAAGGGGAAGAGCTTCGAGTGTGTAGCCTCCATTGTACCCATCGCCTCAGATGCCCATCCGGAGTTGGACTTGTCAGAAACACTCCCCTCCTCTCGCTGCATACGTCGTACTCCTCCTAATCGTGGGAGCAGCTCCTTCTCTTCCTCCTTGAAATGCTCTTTGGTGTGATCCTGTGAATGTTCGATAAACTTAGTCATATGCAGCCATACACTCATTGAGTCCTTGACTAGGATTTTTAATGGCTTATGAAGGAATTCATTACAGTAATCAGTCATGTTTTTTTCGACAGACTCCTTGTGCAAGAGCTCATTAGGTGATGAACCAATTATCAGTAGTAATCAATCTTAACAGTCAGAGCTGTATCTAAGATCATACTACATGAGCTCATTTCTAAGTAGTATTCTATGGACAAATGGCACCAATATAGGCCATTTTTCAAACTATTCTTGCATGTATATACATCATTTTACAATACTATCTAAAACACATTGAAGAAACTTCAAAAACTGTCAATGCTTGTCTGTTTCTGAGAAAATTGTCTACTATTGTTCTCTGAACATCTGTCAACTACACTACCTTGATGTTATCAATAACCGGCTCGTAACCTAAGATAGGCCACCCAGTGAGTGCAGTCCAATAGCGTACACAAGTCTCAAGCCTGTAACAAAGACTTCTGACTAGTGTCACAACCAAAAGAAGTGTTCATGATGATTGCAGCATGTGCAGTCTTAATAGTCTGCAGACCTACGTCAAACTCATTTCATCAGCTTGGCAGGGCACATGTGGAATAGGCCCAGCTGTAGCAAGAATAAAGAGTTGAAAATCCATAATCTCGCAAAGGAACTTCTTAATTGCTTGGGCCAGGCTGAACCCTACTCCACCCCAAACTTTCCACACACAAAATTCTAATGTAGTGGTAGAGCAGTAAGCAACAGCAATGGTGGAATCTATATCCAATTTTGAAGGATGAAGACACTAAATTAGCCCTATAATGTGTTGCTGAAAGCCTGAAAAACATGTTTGACAGAGCAAACAAGTCGGGACAAGCTGCACCATACTTTACTCTCAAAAGCTTTCCACACACACAGTCCCAATGTAGTGGTAGAGCTATATACAATAGCCATGGTGGTGGATCTGTATCCAACTTGAAGACTTAACCCTACAATGTGCTGCTTAAACTATGCAAGTTTTACAGGGCAAACAGGTTGGTAGTAGTCCTTAACCGGGACCACATGATCTTCTTGCTTCCGTGAAAACTGCAAGTGTAACTTTTCAATAGGTGGAAAGGAATCAGTTATTTCCTCGGGTGACCTGGTGAACCCACATCATTCTACTCCGCTTCACTTTCGGTTATTCCTTTTCTGAGCTTCTTTCATGGCAGGTAATTTGCTAAAGGGGGTACTGATCATGAGAGGATAACAAACACACCAACAAATAACCAGAATCACTTTTGCCTGAAGGCAGTAGAGAAGCCTTGCAAGTCACAAAAGGTGAAGTTTGCATAGCAACAACCTCCGTGAAATGACTGTTGATATGGCACACTTCTGAAGCTATCTGCAATAGTATTTCCCTATTCTTTCCAGTATGATACTCAAACCTAGCAGTAGTGTACAAGTCTACAACAAGCTTGCAACATTTCACAAGCAACGCAGAGTACAAAACAGTGAAACATGAAACAGCAATCAAATGCGATTAGCGTAACCATCAAATGCATGGAAACTGTACCTGCAATGCTTGGAGGCGAACCGAGAGGTTGACCAGCACTTCATGGAAGAGCGGGCTGCCTAATTCCAACGTCAGGAGTGTTTTTATATCTTCCTTGATGCCGTTCATCATGGGCAGGTGCTTCCCGTGCTGCTGGTTAACCTTATCGCACACCCCTGCACATCAGATACTTAAGCATTAGCCACTCACCAAAAAAAGGATTGGATTAGATTGCAGTTACTCAATCATATCGGGAACCAACCACTTGGTGATTAAACAACTCTCCAACTAGATTCCCGCTTCGGGTGCGGGAGGTCGCGAGTTCGATTCTCGCAACGCACCGTTTAGTTTGTTTTTGACTTGGAAAATGCCAAATGATTTGCATTTTACCATCAGTAGCTGCGCTCTAGCACACGACATTTTGTTTGTTTTTTTGACTTGGAAAATGCCAAATGGTTCGCATTTTCGCATCAGTAGCTTTGCTCTAGCACACGACATTGCTACCTTGTGTTGGCTTTTTTTACCAATCGGAACAATGCAAGACCTGTACAGCTAGAAAGGTAGGGGAAGGCAGGCCCTTGGATCAAAGTACAGGAACACATAGAAAAAGGAAAAGAGCAGTGCATCTTTATCCCTTCTTATCGCAACAGATTCTCCAATTCCATCAAAATTCACCAGCACGCGAGCACTCACCAGCACAAAACCATTACTAGCGAATAGTAGGGAAATGGGGCAGGTGGGAATGGCCAATTAATGCACCTAAAAAGTCAGTACTAACGAACAAGGAAATGCAGATGCAGGCAGTGCAGAACCATCCAATGGCAAATGCACCTTATAAACCCTCCCCATAAATCCTAAGACGAAACAGCAATGCACCGAAAAAAAATCATAAGACAGCAAAAAATTAGGTATAAATCCAATCAAAGAGAGAAAATGGTGAAACAAGCTGGACCAAATGCCCCACAAAAAGTCGATAAAAATCTAAGGCAAAATCCAATGCACGCGTAGATGAATGGGTTTGGAATCAAGCTCGAATGGACCTGGAAACGAGGCCCTCTGGATATCAGGGAAGAGCACCTTCTCTTCCATCCTGGCGTGCTCCAGCATCACCTCCATGACGTCCCCGTACCACTTCCCCACCCTCCTCACCTCGGCGCCCTCCACCAAGCCCCTCCCCTTCCCGGTCTTCTTCCCCCCCTTCTTCACCATCTCCGCCACCTTGGCAGCCACGCCCTCCAGGTGACGCTCCGCGCTGCGGTGCTGCAGCCGCACAAGCTCGGCCACCTCCTCCGCCGCAGCGGCCGCCGTCGACACGCGGGCCGCCGGCCGCTCGGTCGGCGCGACGCGGGGCTTGCCCTCGAAGCGAGCGTCGACGTGGCGCAGCAGCTCGTCGGCGGCGCCGGAGACCTCCGGATCGGACGCGGAGAGGCGGAGCACAGGGCGGCCGAGCGGGGCCGCCTCGGAGGGCGTGAAGTGCATGGGCGCCGCCGCCTTGTAGAGGAGAGAGACGCGGAGGCGCCACGCCACGGGGCAGCCGTCGGAGCCGTAGACGCGTACGACGCTCTCCTGCTCGGCCTCGGCGGCGGAGACGGAGGGGGATCTGCCGAGCGCGTAGGGGACACAGTGGTGGCGGTGGCTGCAGCGGCGGCCGTGCTCGACGTGGAGCGGTGGAGAGGCGGCGACCCCGGCGGCGTCGGGCGGCGGCGGCGCGGGGAGGGGGAGCAATTGCCCATGGCGAATGGGGGAGGAAGGGTTTGGAAGTGGGACTGGGAGGCGGAGAGAGAAGTGGGAGCTTGCCTGGCGTTGGAGACTTGGAGCCTTGGAGAGTTGGAGGTGTTGGGGAATGAGGACCTTGGAGTGCGGCGAAGTTGGCGGAGGGGATGGTGGGCTGAGGCTCGGCTCGCGGCGGGCTTTTTGGTGTTGTGTCTGTCCGGATTTTGTCGAGGATGCTGTTGATTTGCTTTGGAACGAAGTGTTCGGTAGTATAGGTTTTGGTGTTAACAAGACTGTTATACCTGTTTTTGGATTAGCCTGGCTCAGGTGGAATATTGTCATATTTAAGCCAAGCATGTACTGCGTACGAGCGGACGAGTGGTGACTGGTGATAGCTATTTTTTTAAAGAAGAATATATAATATCTAAAATTTTGCTTGAAAGTTTGTCTTTCATCTGGAACCTTGAAATCAGATATTTGATTCTCTAGTTTTACAATTATGTAGAATGACATATTGGTCAAGTTGATTCGATGATAGGTGGATCCATAGGACTTCCTCCACTAAGCTTCTAGACGTCCTTGGAGCTCCCCTTTCTCTGTTTCAATTTGACTAAGAAGCTCCTATGTGTTATGTTGTGATCCAAATTCTAATCAAGGCTGGCCAAGTTGGCGGAGCGGAGCGGAAGCCCGTTGCCGGAGCGAAGCGAGGCCAACTGGCCTGTTACTCGGCCGGGGGCGCTGGGGGGTGCGATGAGCCTCCCGCAGACGGATTAGGGTTCACCTTAAACTTCATCTGTAAACCGCCAGGAATCAGATGGCACTTTTGTAAACTCTCTCCAAAATAGTGAAGTTTTGTCTGGCTGGTGCCCGTGGTTTTTTCTCTTCGTATTGAAGGGTTTTCCACGTTAAAATCTTGGTGTATGATCTGTGTTGGTTTGATCTTCTTCGTTCTTGTTCACTTGTCAATTTCTAACACTATGGACCTAGTCTAGCATTTATCTAAACTTTATCAGCGTATCATTCAATATGATAAAATCATTCACTTATCGTGCCATATAGATAATATCACAGCAAAATTAGGTCACATTGTTATTCAAATTAGTTTGCAAAATTCGGAGGGTTAAATGCACGTTTCCATGCACTTTTTCCTCTCTCTTTTAGCACTAAAAACATAGAGTTTTAAGACCTTGAAGGCAGTAGCTGAATGCGATGGTCTATATGATTCCACTGAAAGGCGAGTTTCCACATGATATTTCCTCATAAATGGCACAATACGTTATCAGGCAGTAGTAGCACTGGATAATAAAAGAATGAGACGGGAGCTTGGGAGGCAAAACTGAAGAAGTATAACCAATGGGCGGCGTTGCAAGCAAGCTATCCTGTTAGTACTTAGTACGAGGAGACATCATGTGTTCTAATCATGGTGATTGTGTGCTAATGCTAATCCACTTGTGGTGATTACTGCAATCAATCAAAAGAATCTGGTGCATTACACGAGATGGTGGTTATTTGCAAATATTGTTTTATAAGCTCTTTGACAAACTTTCTTCTTGTACCAGTAGTACTCCAGGCTGGTGGAATTATTTCTCTTATTGAGAAAGCAAAAGGTACTACAAGGCATGCAGTCTATCCGAGAAATGGGATCTAATAATTGTGGCGTAAAGGTTTCAAATTTTAGTTTTGGATTGTATCTCAGAGTTAATCGTAATCCAAAATCCTGACGAGATTTCGAAATTTCGGACGAAATCTAAAAAGCAAATTTCAAATCTGACTTTTTTTTTACCAGGATTTTCGAGATCTCGGCAAATATCATGAAGAAACATCGAAATCTTGACCCAAAAAACTTAAAATCCGGTCAAAATACCTCATGCTCACATCACAGACAGTTTTTAAAAACCATCTATGATGATTTTAAAAATTTCAGATTATTTTTATTTTGTCGGAATTTGAAATCTCATCCCCGATCGAAATCTGAAATCTTGACCGAGATTTTCAAGATTTCATCGGGATTTTGAACGTTGGGTGTGACCGTGTGAGACTGAGAGGACTACTATCCAGTTATTCCTCGACAAGTTTGATGCGGGGATTGTTAGGTCAGATGGTTCAACGACCTCTGCTTAACCGAACAAAACAAGTTACTAACACCAAATCTGGCGGCCGATTGTCATTACCTCCCGATGAAGCCAAGCAGCACAAGGCCAAAGCTACCCCTACCAGTAGTAGAGCGGAATTTTCGATTGGCTTAATTAGCAGTGAAGTGCTCCTACCTACGAGTCTACTGCTACTAGATAGAGGGTAGAGACTGATTCAACAGCCATCACTAACACGTCGAACACGTCCATGTGTCGCTCTGACGGTGACCAATGACTAGAACGAGAAATTTTTACTTTTTTTTGGTCTCGTCGTGATAGTTTTTTTTCGGAAATAGCCGCATGCAACAAGATAGTTCAAAAGTAACCCCGGAATAGTACATTCCAGCGCTTGACGAGCGCGTGATTTTATTTCGGAATTTTTTACTCCATTTCCAGCGATCACTGAGCGCAGGAAATATTTTATTTTTTTATTTCCCATCTCAAGCGGTCACCAACAGCTTGACTTTTTTTAAAAAAAATTCACGATTTTTTTATTATTTTTTATTATTTTTATCCGGCCGAGAGAAATAATTTTTTAAATTTCTGCGACGGGCGAGCGCGCGAAATCGCCGCGACCGCTGGATTCCGGCGGTTTTTATTTTTTTCAAGGATGCGGCTAATATTTTATTTATATGTATTTATGATGAAAAAATAAAAAAATTTATGTTGGAATATAAATTTTTGGAATTGTTCACTGTTCTAGCACGACACGTATAATTGTTTCCACGATTAGCCGTTCATCGGATAAAATAACAGAACTAACGGGGAAGAAATAAACCGGGGATCTGGACCGCTGGAAATTGCAAAAAAAAATTCCAGCGATCCGCGTCCACTGGATTGTACTGTTTAGAGGCCATTTCTGTTTTTTTATCCGATGAACGGCTAATCGCGGGAAAAATTATACGCGCCGGGCTAGAACAGTAAAAAATTCTAATTTTTTAGTGTATTAGCCATAATCAAAAATATGATCGCAATGAAATGTCGAAAATTAACCGGATTTAATGCACAATATTTTTGTGGGAGGATACATTCATATTTCAACGACCTCTTCCGATAGTGTTTGAACGTTAAGGTGGAGGTGATACGAAATCGTCATCATCATTTAGCCCCTCTCTGGTGTTGTTTGAACGTCCTCTTACATTGTTTTTTGAAGGGTCTGCTGTAGTAGTGCTTTAACGGCCTCTTCCGATAGTGCTTGAACGCCAAGACGGAGGTGAAACGAAATCGTCATCGTCATCATCATCATCGTCAGTTGCATAGTTAGGAGCATGCCCCCCTCCGGTGGTGTTTGAACAGCCTCTTCCGATAGTTCTTGAACGTCAAGGTGGAGGTGAAACGAAATCGTCATCATCATCATCGTCGTCATTTGCATAGTTACGAGCATGCCCCCCTCCGGTGGTGGTTGCACGTCCTCTTGAAATTGATGATGCAGTAGTACTGTGTCAATCTCTACCCCTCCCGTTAGATCCGCCTTTGAGTCTTCTGCGCCAACCAGGCATCACACTCTTGCCGAAGAGCATGTACATCGCTAAGAATTCTGGGATAGTTTTGTTCAACAGCTTTTCATCCTCTGGGAATGACTAACATAGAAGACGAACATACGAAATAGTGAACTTATGTATAATGGTAAAAAGATTAGTAAGGTGAACAAATTGTGATGTCATTGTGCTAATTGTTTGGACACTACAGAAATTTCGTTACAACAAACAAATATTCCATTAATATCATACAAATGCTACACTAAATATTAAACTGTTCATACCGCAGTTTTATTTATTGTCCAACAAATTTTACGCCTAACAGTGGTGTCATTGTACTACTCACTACTGCTGTCATTTAAAGCACGGCTCTTTGCACTGAATTTATCATTTTTTCGGCTACTACAACTACTAATGTCCTCATTTTGTGTACTACTAGTTATTTTAATAGTGTACTTAAGCGGAAAATATTGTCATAATATTATACTAATATTGCCCACGTTATACACAAATCGCAATAATATTACACTAACATTATTGAAGTGTTCCATATATCGCAATAATATTACACCAATTTTTAACTAATTGTATGACAGCAATATGGCTATAGAGTTATTGTCATTCTAATAAATCCATAATTGTATGACAGCAATATGGCTATAGCGTTATTTTACGGACCAATACGCTATTATACTCCAGTTCCTTCAACTAAACCCATCCATCTGATTATACTAATAACATCATTTCATACACTGCAAATGACACTAATGTTGTACTAATTATACTAATACTATAATAACAAAATACTAATCTTCATAACAATTTCGAACTAACCTTTCAGAAGTTCTTCTGGAGATTAAATGTCCGGAGGGGTGTGTGACGAACCAACGTTCCAGACAATACCTGCAACAAACAAATCCCTCGTCAAATGATCGAAAATAAAAACTCTAACAAAAATACTACAAAATATGAATATCATAAAAATTCCTCCAGAAATACGCTTCCAAATTTCCATTTCAACCTCGCTTTCCTCTCTGTTTTTCCCTCCTCTCTGCTCCTCTCCTCTCGGTTAGCACCGCTCCCACTGCCTCACTCTTCCTCTGCTTTCTTCCTCGAATGCGCAACGCAGATCATCCAAACATGGCTGCGATTTATAGCACCTCCCTGCGCACATACACCGAAGAAACGGCTGTTTGTCATTGCTTTCGGCGTATGATAAGACGTAACGATTCCAATTACGCAGTTTTTTTTCTGTAGATTCCTCTCTAATTTGTACTGCGCGTAGTGACGCTTTTTTTCCCTGCCGGGGCATCGACCGGACCCATTTCTCCCTCCACGCGTCGCGCCGTCATCCGCTCCACCAGTCGGCCCAAGACGCCTCGCTACTCGCCGCCACGCTGCCGCCACCGAGGAGCCGCCCCACAAGGCCGGCCATTGCATGGAATCCAATGGCCGGCGAGCTGGATTCCGCCGATTTCACGCGCTCACCCGCCGCATAAAATTAAAAAAACATTTTTCCCGCCCGCGAAAAAAAAAAAAGAGAAAGTTTAAAAAAATTTAAGCGCTCGGTGACCGCTGGAAACGGCGGAATAAAAAAAAATTTATGCGGTCGATGAACGCTGGAAATGAGTCAAAAAAGAAAAAAAAAATTCATGCGCTCCACCACCGCTGGAAAATACTGCTACCAGGCTATTTTTGAAATTTCTTGTTGCATGAGGCTAGTTTCGAAAAAAGCAAAAGGAAGAAGGCCAAAAGAGTAAAAATTTCCTAGAACGAGCACTGGCCGGCTGGGCACGAGTTGGGAGGGAGCTGCGCGCGAGGCTGCAGTCAATGGCCGTGCCGCACCGCCCCGGCTCTTACGCGGTTGTGCCTGTGCCGTCCGCCCCCCACACGTCTGTCTCACATGCTCTCGCTGCAGCGCGTTCTCGAGAGGCACGGGCTCCAACGTGAGCTTGTCACTGCGATACTGGTCTGACACAGCGACACTGCACAAGCACGAAGCTTTGGCTGCCTTGTTGCTCCTCCCGGCTCCCGCTCGGTAGGAGCTCGGGCCAACGCGATAGAAAAGTGCCGCGCACCCTAGGCTCGGCACCAGCGGTCCCAAGCTACGACGGGAGGTACCGCGCTGGTCGGTGCACCTGCCACGTTCGACGGGCGCTGCGGTGCGGTGCCTCTAAGGTGCCGCAGTCGACAGGCGTGGTAGTCCTGCCGTTGCTCGTGTGATCGGAAAAAGTTTAAAGTTTATAAATTTATTAGGATCAAATATGAAAAAAAATATTGTTAAGAGGCTAAGCCGTTCCGAACACCCGTAAAGTAATCACGTTTAACTAATTGCTTGATCGCCGTGGCTCATGCGCATGGCCCGTGAATATAGAATTTACAGAAACCGTGTTATCGGGCTCGCTAACAGGCAACGGCGACATCCATTTGGCCATTAGTCTCACGGGAAGGGCGATCCCACTGCCGGCGCGGTGATGTAACAGCAAGGCATGTTACTGATCCAGTACTCCAATACTTAGTATAATAATAAACGAAAAAAGAAAAAGAAAAGGAGATCTTTGAGCTTGTTCCAAACACATGAGTTTTATAAGGAACAAAGCAATTCCCAATGAATTTTTTATGCCAGAAATCCTCATTTTCAAATTGAAGAACATTTTTTTAAAAAGAGTGGGTTTTAGACCCAGCTGTTTGTGATGTCTGAATGGTGTGTGGGTTGTAAAACACAGTAGAAAGATTTGTGGGCTATCATGTTAAGCCTGTTAAGGAACCTCGCTATCGAATAGTCCGGGGTTCCCGAACAGATCTGAAGTGGAGAACAGAGAGAGAGAGACACGTGTTTAGGGAGAGCAAAAGCGAAAATTCTTTATTGCTAATGAATTACAGTACATAGGGGGACCCTCCTCCTTTATAAGCGCCATCCGTGGTTTGGCTAAGGGACCACATGGGCCTTCCAATGGGCTATTAGGGTTTCTTAACACTCCCTTGGGTCCTTTGTTGCAGATGCATATGCCTCAAAACTCGGAAAAACCCAAAGGGAAAAAACTTGGAGAAAGAGTACATAGCATACGCTTACTATGTTGCACGAATTGCCTCGTTAAAACCTTACGCAAGAAAACTTCAGGAAAAACTTGCTAAGGAAAAAGAGTACAATTCTCCCAACTTCAATTGCTAATCTTCGAGATTTATGTTGAGTATTCATAATTCATGTTCAGGATTCATGCGGGAGTATGTGACATATCTCCCCCTGAAATCTGCACTTCTCTAAGTCTCATCATCCCAATTCCTTTCACGCACCTTTCAAATGTAGATGCTGGGAGTGATTTAGTGAACAAATCTGCAAGATTTTCACATGACTTAGTATGCAATATCTTAATCTCGTTCATCTTATGCAATTCATGAGCATAGAAGAACTTGGGGTTGATATGCTTCGTGAGATTGCTCTTCACATAACCCATCTGTGCTTGGGCAACACAAGCTGCATTATCTTCATAGATTATTGTGGGAGTTTGCTCAATGTTCAAACCACATTACTTCTGGATGTGGTGAACCATTCTTCTGAGCCATGCACATTCACGAGATGCTTCATACAAAGCGATGATTTCCGAGTGGTTTGTCGACGCCGAGACAAGAGTCCGCTTAGACGACTTCCAAGAAATTGTTGTTCCTCCACATAGGAAAACATAGCGGTTTGGGACTTGCCAAGTCTGGTCCGATAAATACCCGACATCGGCATAGCCAACCAAATTCAATTCATTATTTCTTCTAAAGAATGCATCGAGGTCTTTGCTTCCTTGGAGGTAGCGGAAGATGTCCTTGATCCCTTTCCAATGCCTTTTGGTGGGTTACTGAGACTTTATCGAGCTAGCAAATTCACAATGAACGCAATGTCCGGTCTAGTGCTATTCGCAAGGTACATGAGCGCTCCAATTGCACTCGGATATGGGAATTCGCTCTCGTGACTTCCTCCCTCTTCTCTAGGTCTCAGATGGGTCTAGGTCCTTGGAGTGACCTTCCACCATTGGAGTCTTCGCAGATATGCCTTTTCAAATCCAAACATTTCCAACACTTTCGTGTGTAGGTTGATTGATGTACCAAGATTCCTCCTTGACATGTTCAAGCCGCAAGCCTAAACAAAACTTGGTTTTACCCAAATCTTTCATTTCAAACTCGGACTTCAAGTATGAGCATGCCTCTTCAATTTCTTCATCCGTCCCAATGATGTTCAAGTCATCTACATAGACGGAGATTATACAGAATCCATTCGGGATCATTGATAAACACACATGGACAATCTTCGCTGCTTGTGTAGCCTTTCTTGCAGAGAAAGTCACTCAGCGATTGTACCACATTCTTCTGATCGTTTCAAATTTATACAGTGATTTCTCCAATTTCACACTGTATGTGTTTCTATTTGCTCCATCTTGGTTCGGGATAGGAATTCCTTCCTGACTTTCATGTATATCTCCAATCCAAGTTTCCATACAAATATCTTGTGACAACATCCATTAGCTTCATTCTCAACTTCAAGTTGATCGCCATTGAGATCAAATATCTAAAGGTAATTCCTCCCATGACCGGAGAATAGGTTTCTTCATAATCAACTCCGTGGCGTTGAGTGAAACCTTGAGCTACAAGCCTTGCTTTGTACCTTACAACTTCGTTGTTTTCATTTCTCTTAGAACAAAGACCCATTTGTGACCTACGGGTTTATATGGGGAGGTGTGCGGCATACTGAGCCCAAACAACTCTCTCTTGTTCAGAGAGACTAACTCTGCAGTGATTGCCTTTTCCATTCTTCCCAATCTAGCCTTTTCTTGCACTCGCGAGATTGAGCTCGGGATCATGATTAATGATCGAGGCAATCTTCTTTGCGAAGTATGCATCAACGTTGGATGTTGCTCTATTCAGGGATTCTCCTGTTATTACAAAGTTTATGGCCATTTCTTCATGGGGTGCTTCATGCACTTCTACTTGCTCTTCGCTGCTATTCCCTATCGCAGGAGCAAGTTCCTTTAGCTTTTCATCGCCTATGTGTGCGCACACATTATTTCCGGCGGCTTCCTGCAGTGGAAGATTCAAGTCTGGGATTGCCTTTCCTGTTGGCTTCTTTCCAGTGCTGTGTCTCAACTGCTCCCCTTCTTTCCTTGGGGCATTTTCGTGATTGGTTGTGGTAAGTCCTCTCGCCCAGTTTTCTCCAGACGTCTCCGGGTACTTTGGGTTTGAGGAGCCAGATTGCCTGCTCTTTTTCTTTGAGGCCTCTGAACAGGTTGAGGGATACCTTCTATTTTCTTTGGTATTTCCACCCTCTCTGGTGCATTCCTTGCGGGTACATGCGACTTAACCACGCCCTTGAGATCACAAAAATGATCAGGCAGTTCATTTGCTAAATTCTGCAAATCAATTATCTTCTGGACTTCTTGATTTGCTTCATTAGTTCGGGGGTCATGGGCGGGGATCCCAGTGGAATGCCATATGATTTCCCGGCATTTTCATCCAAAGGTTGATTTCCTCCCCCTAATGACGGGAAACGATCCTCGTCAAAGATGCAATCGAATCAGGCGTATGCAAGTCTCCACCATGGGTTCCAAATACACGATTATGGATGCACTCTCATAACCAACGTATATCCAGACTTGCGGAGAGGGCCCATTGCGGTCACGAGAGGGTGGTATAGGTACATATACCATACACCCAAACTTTCTAAGATGGGAGATCTTTGGATGATCCGTGCACAAGTCGCATAGGGAATGGATGTTGTAGGCCGACGATGCGAAATTGATAAGAGCTGCTGCGTGCGGATCGCGTGTCCCCAACAAGTGTTGGGCAAGTTACAACTCGCAAAATCGGTCCGGCAATGAACTTAATCCTCTTTATTAGTGCTTCGCTAGTCCGTTCTGCGTATGAACGTGCAGATGCAGTGCTCAACTACTATCCTGTTCTTTGTGCAATAATCATCAAATGCCTCTGAAGTAAATTCTCGGCATTGTCCATTCTAATGGACTTCACGCGATGATCGGAAAGCATTCTTAATTCTTATGATCTGCGAGATCGCCTTTGCAAAAGCATGGTTTCTTGTTGACAACAAGCATACATGCGACCATTTCGAGGAAGCATCGATGAGCACCATAAAGTATCGAAGCGGCCCGACAGGCTGAATCGGACCGCAAATATCCCCGGATGCGTTCGAGAATGCAGGATTTCACTTTGCACTTTCATGACAGAGGGTCTAGTTATTAATTTCCGTGGCACATGCAGGCACACAAAATCTTCATGATTCGGGAAATTCTAACGTTAATGCCATGACCTTGTGAGTTGTTCACTATATTTCTCATCATTCTAAGACCAGGATGACCTAATCTACCATGCCATAAAGAAAATAATTGAGCTTCTAAAAATAGTCTTCAAGGAAGTATACACTTGGTGCATGAATATTCGTGTAGTACAACCTGATTCATATGAGGGACATTTTTCTAATACCATTTTTCCACATACCGCGTGCTTCACAATGCACAAGTATTCTTTGCCATTTTCTTCATTGGTTTCTACGTGAAAACCATTGGCGGATGTCTTTAAAGCTTAGGAGAGTGCGCGTTGATTCGGGTACAAAAGAGCTTCTTCAATTACCAAAGTTGTACCCATAGGCAATATAATAGTAGCTCTTCCCGAGCCGATTACATATGAGTCGCTTCCGGCGATCGTAGTAATCTTTCCAGCGTTCTTCGTGATCGACCGGAAATACTTAGACTCTCTTAAATGGTATTTGTTGTGCCACTATCAACAATGCATATCTCTTCCATTTGGGCGCTACACGATTTCTAGATAAAAAATATAATTCTAATCGAGATAGAGGCAAAAACAATCCAAATATTACTTGCAAAATTGAAGAATCTTTGGAATAAAGAATAAATTGCGTATTTATTCATGAAAGAAGTATGCTCTTCTAGAGCTTACAATCCTTTATTCAAAGAAAATGCTAACAACCAAAACTAAAAGAAATGCATTAAGCAGAATCAGAAAATATGCATTAATTTCCTTCTATATCATCTGCAGAAGTTTCTCTTCATTTGCCATAATCATGGTGCAAAGATCGATGTCCGTGGCTATTCGTGAGGATGAGGCAAGTGGGTGTCTACATCCATGACATCATCTTCACCGATGTTGGCGGCGCCTTTGTGGGGCGTTTTCCTTTGCCTTCTTCTTAGCACGATATCGTTGATCGCTTCCTTGGATTCTCGACATATCTTCGACCAATGTCCCAAGTGCCACACTTGAAGCACGTCTTGTTCTGCTTGTCCATACGGCTTGGCGTCGTCTTTCTTTGTCATCCTCTTCACGGGGGTTTTGACTTTCCTTTGGCACAGGGTCTCTTTTTCCACCCCGCTTGCCCTTCTTTCTATGAGTGGGCTTTCTCACCTTGTAGTATTGGCATTGACTTGATGCGGTTCGCCTCGTCCGGTGGTGCGAGACATAGTTCTTGCGTAGAACATCGTCTTGCGATTCCATAACTTGCATTACATCAATCGATTCGCTATACTCCTTGTATGCGTCCCGACGATAGTCATGCGTGCACTCTGGATAGCATTAGGGTGGAAGGTAGAGAGTTTTCTCAATCTTCTCCTCATCGGTGATCTTCTTGCCACATAGGAGAGATTGGTACAAATTCGCAAGGCGTAATTGTACTCGCCATCGCTCGAAGTCTCGCAAACCTCAGGCGTACCCAATCTTGCGTGCTTGGGGCAAGATGGTGTACTTGAGCTTTTCAACCGCTTGAAGTGCGGTCAAAGCTCAAGTGCACTCTCCTCGACCATATATTCATTCTTTAGAGTGGTGAGAGGTGGTGCTGAAAAATGCGAGCTTGATCGTTACGCTCGGTAGGTTTTGCGTCTGCGAGGACCCTAGACCAATCACGAACGGAGCTTCTTGCCCCAAGAACAATCTTTACGTCCGATGCCCAAGTGAGGTAGTTCGACCGCGGGGCCGTTCTTCAAACTCACGATTCACAATGCCGATATCCGCATGATATCAAGATTCGGATTTAGATTCTGCGTGTAATCGATAGAAAAAGTTGCAAAAGCATAAAGTGCGAAAAATTAAATTCATATGCATTGCATTATATAAAATAAAGCAAAGGATTCAAAATTCTTAAAGAAAATTCATAAAACAGAGAAATAGAGCAAGAAAAATTAAAAGCAGCCAAATAAATCTTCTTGATTTTCCGCAATTTTTTCCAAAATTTTCTGCGATTTTTTTTTCTTTTTCTTCTTTTCTTTCTCTTTCTCTTTTTTTTTCTTTGCTTTGCTAACCAAACCGCCATTGGGCCACAGATGGGCCAATCGGCTGCCTTAGCCTTAAAAAACCCGGTGGGAATCTTGGCCGAGCCTTGGTAGCTCCCTTTGGCCACATGGGCCTCGACCCGCTCACGCAGTCATAAAAAAGCGGTGGCTAGGTTTTCCTTGCCCGCGTGCGCTGCGCGCCGCCACCACCGCCCCGCTCTGCGCCTCGCGCCTTGCGCGCTGCCGCCGCCTCGCCTCGCCTCGCCTCCCATTCTTTGCCTCGCGCACGCCGCAAGAATACGAGGCGTGGTCGGCGTTAGCGGCAAGCCGAGTTCACGCGCGGCGGCGGCGTTCATCGCGACACGCCGGCGCGATAGCTCCGGGAGCACGGGCCGAGGCGCTGGCGTCGCCGGGCCGCGAAGCGGCGGCGGACGAGCCGGCGGCCGAAAAGTCGTGGCGCGCTACGACGGAGCGGGCGTCGCCAGTTCGGCCGCGCGGCGGCGGCGCTGGCGAGCCGGCCAGCGAGCGAGGCGCGTTGGTCGGAGCGGGCGGCGTCGCCGGCTGCGGGCGCGCGCTTCAAAGCGCAAGGTGCAATCGCGAGGTGGCCGGGCCAAGTGTTTCATCGCATGCCGCCACGGCCAGCCGGCGACGCTCGAGCGCCGGCGAAGGCGGACGGCCAAGGCGAGGCGGAGGCGACGGGTGGCGGCGCGCCGAGCTGGTCTTCATGCACGGCAACGGCGGCTTCGAGCCGAACGGTGCACACGAGGGCCGAGGTGGCGCGCGGGCGCTCGAGCGCATCACCGGCGGCGAGTCTTCGATGGCGCCGGCGCGAAAAGCGTCACAGGCGCAGGAGCCGAGGCATCGGCGCCGGCTGCGCGAGCGGTGCTGGGCGTGCCGTGCATAAGCGGTGGCGCGATGGTCGCATCGCCGGCGGCGCTTTCTTCCTTTTTTTTTCGGATGCAAAAAATGCTTCATGTGTCTTGTTGTTTCGTGTCGATGTAGCTTCCACGCGGACGTGACGCGATGATCGGCGCGTAGGTTAGATGCATGCATAGAAACAACAAAATGATTAGATTCAATCGTCAATTCTCACCTTTTCTCACCTTTTCAATCTGAACTCCGGTGAGAGCTTACGTCGATAACGTGTTAAGGAACCTCGCTATCGAATAGTCCGGGTTCGAACGATCTGAAGTGGAAGCGAAAAGAGAGAGACACGTGTTTAGGAGAGCAAAGCGAAATTCTTTATTGCTAATGAATTCTGGTACATAGGGGGGACCCCCCTCCTCCTTTTATAGCGCTCATCCAGGGTTTGGCTAAGGGACCACATGAGCCTTCCAATGGACTATTAGGGTTTCTTAACAAAGCCTACGCCTGTACAACAGTTTCTAATATGGACCTATCTATTATAAAGAAGTTTCAAGTCAAGTGAAGATTATAGCCCAGCCAACGTGCATGCAATACCTTATTCCACACAAACGTAAGGTCCAAATCTGAAAAGTGAGCCCACCCCGGCCGCCGCTGATCACAATTCACAGCTCGCCCACCCATTCAGCCGTTCCCCGCGACCCCGCTTGCCCTAAACGAAGACAACCCATGCACCACCAAGAACAAGAAGCGAAGCCATGGCGCCCGCCGGGTAGTGAGGACGCGCGGACGCAGCAGCAGCCGGCGGCGGCGGGGGCCGGAGGTAGCGTGATCGCGAAGCTGGAGGAGCAGTGACGGAAGATGAAGGAGCACGCGGAGTCCTACCCGTACGTGTGGGGATCCTACATCCTTGTCTACAGCGGCCTCGCCGCCTACCTCACCTGGCGCTGGCGCAGGCGCAAGCTCCGCCGCATTTCCCGCAGCAGCAGCCATCGGCTGGGCCCGCCTCCGGGCCGTCGCCCACCCCCCCCCCGCGCCCCCCCGCCCGCGGGCGCGGCCTCCCATCCTCCAACCTGTTGACGTGAGAGGTTACAAGTATGTGATCCTAGAGGACCTAGACCAAAAAAGATAGGTGCAAGGTAAAACGCCCAGTGCTTAGCCGTTGGTGATACTGTGATCGTACCGAGATCATTCTGCAGGAGGTCAAAATCGTTTTTATTCATGCATGATGACCATTCCCACGAGGGATTTGTTTTTCTTTTGGAAAAAGTCTATATAACACCGTAAATTTTGCTCAAAAGTCCGTCTCGCACCTCAAATTAGGAGGCCAAAAATTTGACTATTTGAATTTTACAATTCGGTTCAAATAACATCCTGATCTGATTTCGTATAGTGTATTGCTCATGTGACGTGATGAGTAAGTTGTTTTGCTACTAGGATGACATACTAGATAAGTCTGGTAAATGACATGTGTGACCACAGGAGCTTCTTTTCTAAATCGAAATAGATAGGGAAGGACCTACAGAGGCCAACAGTCATGGAAGCATGGCTGAGAGCTCGTCGGAGCAGAAGCCTTATGGCCCCACCTATCATTGACATAACTTGGTCGGTGTGTCATTCTATATGGCAAAACAGCCTGCTCATTGCGTCATGCGAAATCGGGTCATAGTGTTATTTAAACCAGATTACAAAGTTCGAGGGGTCAAATGTCTGGTTTTATAAATTGGGATGCTGGATGGACTTTCGACCAAAGTTCGGATTGTTATATGGACTTCTTCCTTGTTTTTTTTTTTGGTTATGTCACCAAAAACCTTCTTTGTAGATAAGGATGCTAATGGGCCGAAGTCCAACACAGATCTGGTCCAAGCCTAATATTCTTTTCATAGATCTGTATCCAATATGATTCAAAAATGAAAGCCTGAGCAGTAATTTGGACCTTTATCTAAACAAACTGTTTGTTTAGATGAGTTGATAGTTTACGGTCTAATATTCAAGTGATAAAACTAGGTCTATAATTACATATCTCAGTTACTGGAAATAGAGGTTAAAAGTTAGAACTTAAAGTATACTGCTAAAGAATGTAAAACAAAAAAAGTATTAGTGCTAAAGGCAACATCAATTGGTTTACTTGACTGGTGGTGAGAGATTTAGTAGAAAAATGTAAGGTCCAAGTCTAGCTTAATCTGACCTAGATCTGATCCAAATAGCTCTAGATCCACAATGAGTTCAATCTATGCAGTTTCGGTCCGATCTAATTCAAAAACTTGAACTAGTATAAGCCCATTAGCATCCCTATTTGTAGACCATTCGCATCACATATTTGCATTTCGCAGTGCTGGTCTAAACTGATCTGCAGTTTGCTTGTCCCACTTCATGTCGCCGTATAGCTGCTTGATATTATTATTTTGATCTCATTGAATCTTGTTAAGTCATCATCATTTGAGAAGCATATTACGCCTCTCGTGGAGAATTTGATAGAGGAAGCTGAACAAACATGCTATGTTTCTGATATTGTCCGTAACACTTGCTGATTGGATTTGGAGGGGAACAATATACGGTCCTCTGGAGAAATTGACAGATAAAGACGAACCAACATGTTTGCAGATACTGGAAACTATCTAGTAGGTTTGTAGGAAATAGGTATGTTTAATGTGGGTATCAGTCTATCGGAGTTTTCGGCCCCTCTCTCTCTCTCTTTTGCCTGAAACTAATCTGGTTTCAAAATTCCCTCAATTAGCATCCGTAGCTTTATTATTCTCCCAAATTTAGCAAACTGTGTTACATTTTTCCTGAGTTACCTGGTGCTGGATAGCCCAAATCAATTGATTTCTAACTTGAGGTTTAGTGTGTGTGCATTTGCTTGCATTGCCATGCTCTGTTATACGAGTAATTCGGTCCATGGCTCCATGGATTATTGGTCGTCGCTGTTGTCGGTGTGATGCGAAAGACTTAAATTCGTCTGCACAAGACTATTATTGTACAGTCAGAATTCTACTAATCCTGTAATTGCTTTCGACATGCTTTGTTACTGATACTATAATATAAGGTGTACTTTGATGTTCCAATACACAAATCCTGGATTGGATGCCTAGTAGTGCACATATCATTAGCCTACAAACATTCAGGAAGCTTTGTGGATTCATTAAGTTGGTTGCATTGGAGGCCCACTGAACTAGGATATTTATTTTTCAATTTATCACATCAGGCACTTGATGATCTTATTTTGGCTCCCTCGTCCCATGCGTCACTGTTTGATAATGTGATTCTGTATGGGAGTACAATAATTCCGACCCCATGGGAGCTTGTGGGGCTATTGACCAAGGTTGCACTTGTTTTTAATGAAGATGCAACTCGGTTTCTTTCCAATTAAAAATGTAAAGATGCCCTTGCACCTCTCCGTTTTAGATATTCTGTGGTTTTCCATTATTCTGGCTCTCTGAGTACTCTCCATTTTATTTCTTTGTACCACTAAGATCAACAGCATAATATATGATTTAATCACTGTACACTTAGCAGTCAGCAGCCAGTAGCTGCCTAGGGTCATTCAGATCTCTCTTTCCTAGCATTGTTAGGGTCCACAAGGTCATGTGCTGCATCTTTCAGTACTAATTAGCCGAGGAAGGAATGCCCTTATGCTCCTCTAACGCCAATCTGCTAGGTTGGGCGCTTAGGCGAGCTCGGAGGACGAGCCAAAACAGCATGTTTACAAGCTAAGACATGGTCCTCGCATGGCTCATTAAGTTTGCCTCTATCCGGAGCTCAATCTACAACGAAGGCAACAAAATATGCTAAATGGGGTGCCGGGGCCCACAATCCCACATCTCCGAGAACTTAGGCAGGGTGATCCCCTATCGCCATTTCTCTTCATACTGGCTATAGACCCACTCCACTACATCCTTAAAAAGGCAACTGACGACGAGATCTTGTCACCCTTGAAAGGTTGTGTGCCGTCATTCCGGCTTTCCCTATATGCAAATGATGCTGTCATTTTCCTCAACCCTGTCAGAGAGGAACTGCAGGTCGTCATCGACATCCTTCATCGCTTCGGGGAGGTCTCCGGCTTGCGATTCAACATGCAAAAGAGCTCCATAGCTGCAATTTAATGCCGGGACCTAAACCTAGATAGCATCCTCCAGCCGTTCGCAGGCACCATCTCTCACTTCCCAACCAAATACCTGGGAATGCCTCTCACGCTAGGTCGATTGCGGCTGGTCCACCTTCAGCACATCCAGGATAAAGTGGAGCGGCGTTTGGCGGCATGGCAAACCAATCATCACACATTGGGCGGGCGCCTGACTTTGGTCAAATCAGTTATCACCTCCATCCCAATTTACGTGTTGACAGCACTCAAGGTGCCCAAACAATTTATCACGAATATTGACAATATAAGAAGGAGATTTTTATGGGCTGGCAATGCGGTTGCTCACGGCGGAAACTACAAAGTTCAATGGACAACGGTTTGCCGACCTCTTAAACTAGGAGGTCTAGGAGTATTGGACCTCGATAGATTTGCACGAGCTCTTAGACTGCGTTGGATGTGGCTCCGGCATATGAACCCGGAGAGGCCATGAGCCGATTCGCACACTCCCTGCGGCTGGGTTGACCAACAACTCTTCATGGCAGCCACCAAAATCACCATTGGTAATGGCCACCTCGCGGCTTTGTGGACCTCCAGACGGCTAAACGATGTAGCGCCGTGCCAGCTTGCACCGCACCTTTATAAACATTCCAGGAGAAAAGAAAGAACAGTTGCAAATGCTTTGCTAAACAATAATTGGATTCGAGATATCCGACGCCATCTGACACCACAGCTCCTAACGGAATACGTGAGTTTATGGTCCAACATACAGTCAGTGCCTCTCCAACCGCAAATGGAGGATGCTATCATATGGACGCTGACCTCTGATGTCGTCTACTCAGCTAGCTCGGCGTACCTCTTCCAGTTCAATGGAAGCACAACAAAACCTTTCCACTTCACAATTTGGTCGACATGGGCGCCTCTTCGCTGTAAGACCTTCACAGCAAAATCGACTGTGGACGGCACAACGTTTGCAGCCCAGAGGTTGGTCCAACCAATATTTCTGCCACATGTGCTATCGGAACCTAGAAACCGTTGACCATCTGTTCCTAGACTGCACTCAAGTCCGACGTATGTGGTCCTCCATTGCACAAAGGTTCGTATGCCGCCTTCCTGGCGAAACAATAGGACTCATCCACGCATCTTGATCAATAGAACCTTCTGCGTATAGCCGGCTGCACCTCCTTCAAAAAAGGGGTTAAGACAATCATTATCCCAAAGATTTGGCGCAAGTGTGTGTCGACTTTTGTAGTCGTGAATGAATTTATAGGGCGACGCCGATCTCAAACTCGAATGTCACACAAGACGTGGATTTTAGATGTGTTCGTGCCCTCAAAGAATGGAGGTAATACCCTAATCCGTAGGCCGGGAATTATGCGGATCTCTTGGATCTGGGGTTGCTCAAAGCGCAATATGCTCTGAACGATATGTGGTGTTCTAGGCTCTATGGCTTGATTGCTCTATGCTTGGATGATCGGATCCCTATGTTGTTGCCCACCCTCTCCCTTATATAGTGGGGGTGGGGCGGCTTACAAAGTCCTGATCGGTTAAGAGATTCCGATCGGTTACAAGATTCTAGTCGATTCATGAGATAGAGTTTACATCTTTATCTACCCTATTAACGACTCGGATTGCAACCGTTATCTATCATATCTAAATATAAGTTCAACTTCCTTTAGGATATGTCCCCTTGCGCACGGCAGCGGGGCCTGACGCGGGGAGTACCTTCTGGGCCTCCCTCTTGGGCCTGTCATGAGGGTACCCGGATTCTTATATTCCACAGGTGGAAAGAGCGAAATAACAGAATTTTTTAGAGGAGCTAGGCAACCCACCAACAGATTCTTCAATTGATCAAAGATGAAGCTACCAATTGGATTTTAGCAGGAGCAACGCACCTTCGCAAACTCATGCAGGGGCAACCTTAGAGGCCTCGATGTTTCTTTCCTTTCCCTTTTCTCTCTTTCCTTTTTTTCCTCCCTTCCTTCGGGTGCGGTCTCAGCACCTTGTATTTGTACTTATTCTACCTCCTTAATCCAATCGCGACTTTACCGTTTCAAAAAAAAAAAAAAAGGCAACAAAATAGTACAATTTGGGTAGGTGCCCCGCTGATGCCTTCTGCTACTCTGTCCGACACGGCCATGTGATCGCGGAACAGAACCCTTGTGCCAAGAACTGGCTTTGATTCCTTTTACCAAGTCCCTCCCATTTCGATTCATGAACTATCGCTTATTCATTGTAAATCTACTCCTCAAATCGTACTTTTGATCTCAGTAAAAAAAATATGATGTTGCATTTTTGGGAGAAGTTTCACCTATCTAGTACGATATCTTGAGGTGATCAATCCATGTACTGTGAGGTGGTGAAATGCTTTTTTAACTGAACACAGGTGTGCCCAGGCTTATCCTGCAGGCACAACTGTTCTTTATTTGCGAAATTTTCAGGCACTGTGGGTGATCACATTTTGGTGGTCATTGCACATTGCAGCTTAACTAAAAGACAGATAGGCCTGAAGGGATCACTGGCCGTTCCATTCTGAAATGAAAAGGCTAAGCTTATTAATTGGGAGGGCCACAGGAGAAATTTGGCCTTGCCAGAGGACTCCATATTGGCATAAAATCACTCTGGTCACTCTTGTCTGCCTCACCGTTATCCCTGATAAAATTAGTCGATGTACAACTACAGCCTCATGGTGTGCTCTATCATGTATGTGCAACTAAGGAGGCTTTACAAAGATCGACTGCTGCATTGTCTTGCTGCCATTTTCCATTTTTTTAACATCAGTAGTTAGTAGTTACACTCGGTTCAGCTCACTAAGACTCATGTTTTGGGGAGACAAATAGTCGAGATCCGTTTTTGGAGTTCGGTTCGTTTCAGAGGTGGTATTTTCTGCATTATTATTTGTAGGGATACGGCAGCCTCTGAACCGGCTTTTTTTTTAAAAAAAAAAAACCGGCAGAAGTTATGCCATTCATTGAAGTAGGGGAGCAAGCAATACAAAGTTAAAAGAGCACTAGATTGTTACACCCTAAAACGTGAAGAACGATGTGGTGGGAAGAGAAATAGAGAGGTAAAAAAACATCTTTGCGACATCAAGATGAGGCAAGTGATTTGTCTCCGGTGATGTCATGTCGCTAGGCAAGTGAAATTTGCTGTTGAAATGCCCTTTGTCGATTTTTCACATCCTGTGCGATGAGGTCGAACACTTGCTGCACCGTTTGATATCGGCTGTTGAAAATACGATCATTTCTTTCTTTCCATAGGTTCCAAAACCCGTAGACTATAATTTCGTCCACCTCCTTACGGCGCTGCTTCGGTATGCTGTCGCGAACGGACATCCACCATGAAGAAACAGTTTGTGTGACCACAATTATTTGCGGCAACTGGATTTGCTTCCATTGGAACACCTTAAACCATATCTGCCTTGCAAAGGGGCATTGGAACATTAGATGTGTGGCCGATTCAGGGTTCGATCCACACAGTGGACATACGGTGCAGTGAGGCCAATTTCTCCTTGCTAATCTGTCAGCCGTTTGGATCCTATTTTGGACCAGTAGCCATGCGAAGAATCTGCACCTGTTTTCATTGTTTGCTTTCAGATTATTTTGTAATTATGGTTAGGTAGGGATCCATGGAATTGCATCCTGTATGCTGTCTTTGTTGAGAAATTTCCATCTGTCGTCCAGCGCCAGGTGGTATCATCCTTGATGTGTGGTTGCAAGGCTACCCTTTGTATGGCCTGCCATAGAGCAAAGAACTGATGAAGCTGTGTTTCTGTTGTTATTTTTCTTAGTGTTACGGTCCACATGTTGTTTTGTAACTCTTCGTGCACCGTTTTGTTCTTTCTTCTTACACACTGGAAACATTGCGGGGCGTGAGTTTTGGAGATGTTGCTTCTAGCCAATTTGAAGTCCAAAAATTGTAGTACTTGCGGGAAAGAAGCTCGCCGCGCCCCGCTGAACGGCGGGAGAAGAAGGCAGACGACGAGTTCCTGAGCCCGACCACGCCATGATCTTCGGAGGACGGCTTGCTACGCGGATGCGCCGACTAAGCTCGCCATCACGAGGTCCACACCGCCACGGGCGCCCCCAATATCTTCGTGGTCGAGTTCCCGATCACCTTGATCGGACCGACACCCCGATCGGCCCCACACCGAAGGTACCGGTGGTCACCGCTGCCGAACGGCTACCACGAAGGTGCCGATGGACGGGGCAACGCCTTAACATCCCCACGCTGAGACGTCGACGCCAGCGGGTCCTACCAAGCCTCCCGCCAAGCAAGGCACCTTCCATGGCGCTATCCCGCCGAAGTTCATCCGCCCGGGCAGTCGACCGCCCGCCACCTTCGGGAGCCGGAAACTTCCGCACCGAGACCTCACCTTCGAGGTCGTGGATTTCGGCGCTACCACGCCATCCTCGGGAGGCCATGCTACGCCAAGTTCATGGCGATCCCCGCCACGCCTACCTCGTCAAGATGCCCGACCGCATGGAGTCATCACCGCGATCGCCTTCCAGCCTTGCCTTCAATCGCGAAAGCGGCAGTCGCGAGCTCGCCGCATGCCGCTGCTCTCGCTGAACTCAACAAGCTCGTGAAGGAAGCCGAGTCCGGCCCCCGAATCCAAGAAATCGGCTGGATCCTTCAAATCCGCCGAGGCACGGCGAGGTCACGGCCGATCCTCGTGATCCGACTCAAGACCGCGGCGGTCGGAGCCACGCCCCGCCAAATAGAAAGCGCCACGACTTCCTCCGCACTAACAAAGATGTCTTCGCATGGAGGTCCTCCGACATGCCGCATTCCAGGAGGTCGCCGAGCACCTTGAGCGTCCGACTGTGCTCAAAGCCTGCCGCCTAACGCCACGCCGCCGACGAGGAAAGGCGCAGGTTAGGGAGGAGATCGCCAAACCTTGGCGCAGGTTCAGAAAGAGGTGCGCCACCCCGAGTGGCTAGCCAACCTCAGATTTGTAAAAGAAGAACTGCAATGGAGAATGTGTTGACTATACGAGTCTCAACAAAGCATGCCCTAAGGACCCATTCCTTACTCCGTGATCGACTAAGTCATCGACTCCACCACTGGTGCGAGTCTTTCCTTTCGATGCCTACTGCTACTACCAGATTGGCGCTAAAGGAGTCCGACCACCGCGACTTCCTTCATCACTCCGCTCGCCTGCTCGCTATGTCACAATGCCCTTCTACCAAGAACGCGGCGCTACATACCACGATGTATGCAAACGTGTTTCAATGACCGATCGCCGAACGTTGAGGCATATGTCGCACGATATTGTCGTGAAGACCGTAAAGGCCGACGACCTTATCGCCGACCTAGAAGAGACTTCGCTGGTCCTTCGACGCTTTCGCATAAAGCTCAACCTGCAGAAGTGCGCTTCGGTCCCCAAAGGAAAGCTCTTAGGCTTCATCGCCTCGAGCGAGGCATCGAGGCCAATCAGAGAAGATCTCGGCGATCGCGAGGATGGGCCCGGCCAAGAACCCCAGGGTCCAGAGGTCGACCGATGCCCGCGGCTTTGAGCTGCTTGCGTCTCGCTTCTGGCGAACGCGAATGCCGCTTCACAGTCGCCAAGAAATCCGACCGCTTCGCTTGACACCGAGGCTCGTGAGGCCCTCACCCGCCAAGGCCTTCCCCGTCTCGCCGCCACCTGTCGCCTCAAGACTGTGTGAACCGCTGCCTTCTACATCCGCCACTACCTAAGCCGCCGCGCCCTCGTGGTGGGAGCGAGCGTAAGAAGGCCGTGAGCTCAAGGTACAACGGCCGGCCTACTTCATCGCTGAGGTACTTTCCGAGTCCAAGACTCCTGACACCCACAGCGTAGGTTACTCCACGCTGTGCTCATCGCAAAGAGGAAACTGCTCACTACTTCGATCAACACGCCATCACCGCGGTGACCACGCCCCACTAGGCGAGATCATCCACAATCGCGATGCCTCGTGAAGGATAGCCAAATGGGCGCCGAGCTTAGCTGCCATAGCATAATATACGCCCCTGACGGCGATCAAGTCGCAGGCTCGCCGACTTCGCCGCCGAGCGGAGCAAGCCTGTGCACCACCAGCGGGTCGAAGACCCCGAGCATCGACAATGTACTTCGACGGGTCTTACACCAAGAATGGCGCGGCGCTGAGTCGCCATCATCTCCCCACTCGAACAGTGCTTCAATATGCCATTAGGTTGCTCTTCGACGCCACCAACAACATTGCCGAGTACGAGGCTCGCCAACGCCTCCTCGATCGCCGCCGACTTTGTCACGCTTTACGCCCACGGGACTCCAAGCTTGTCGTCGACCAAGTCATGAAGGTCAGCGGAGCCCGAGACGCTTCGCATGGCCGCAGCATCGCCGAGAAGCACGCCGCCGAGGAGCGGTTCAAGGGTTTCGAAGCCACCATAGCTACCGACGCTACAATGGCGAGGCCGATCACCGCCAATCTTGCCTCCAGCAGAGAGCCCGTCCCGCCCGGATCTTCGCTCGACTTCGCTCATCGCCTACCGACTCGGCGGCTTGCGTTAAGGCCACCCGACTAATCCAAAGACGGTTGCGCGATCGACCGCTACGGCATGGGCGAAGACTTGGCCGGATTCGCCTGCTGCAGTGCTAGCACTTGAGTCCGATCGAGGAGGCCTTACATCGACTGCTTGACGGACGGTCACTTCCTCGACCACACCAAGGCCCGCGCTTCATCGGCGGGCAAAATTTCGTCCCCGACGCCTGCATTTCACAAAAGGAGTTCCTCCGGTCCTCCAAAATGTATCTTGACCGACCAAGGAAAATAAATTATTGACGACATACACAATGAGTCCATGGGTCACCACGCAAAGACCCCGATCTCTTGTGGGAAAGGCCTTTCGACAGGTTTCATCACAACACTGTCGACGCCGAGCATATCGTGACGCACTCGTGAAGGATGCTGGCTTCTTTCTACAGACGATCCGCCAAATTTCAAGCTTTACAGACGATCCCCATCACGTGACCTTTGCCGTCTGGGACTCGACGGCTCTGCCTTTCAGAAAGCGCCGGGCTTCACCCACCTACTGTCGCGGCAGACAAGTTCACCAAGTGGATAGAGGCTGCTTGGCCGTGAGCGCCACGCCTGCATAAGCGCCATCTTCTTCCGCGACATCGCTTTTAGGTTTGAGTCCCAAACCCATCATCACCGGCTACCGAACACGCTCACGGGAAGGAATTTCTCGAAGTTCTCAGGACGACTTCAACATCCGCGGTCGATTGGGCAAGCCAGAGCTCCATCCGCGACTAACGGCCGTGTCGAGCGCACTAACGCATGATCCTTCAAGGACCTGCCGCGATCTTCACGGCTGAGCATTTCGCAGGCGCTGGTAGCCGAGCCGCCCTCCGTTCGAGTTCCGCGACCACGCCGAGCCGGCGACGGGTTCACACCTTCTTTATGGTGTTCGCTACCGCCGCTTTTGCCCATCGACCGAATACGGCTCCCGAGATTGCAGAGCCGATGAGGCTCGGGCTCGCCGCAACAAGACGCCATCGACTACCGACGAGGCGCCGACGACGTATCGCCCCATGGCCGGCCGATATCGCAGTAAGTTCTACGCGCCGCTACCACAACCGCCAAGTTCGAGGATCTATCCTTCATACGCGCGACTTGTTCTCGCTACGGGTCCGTGACAACCAAAGATAAGCAAGCCGACGCTCGAGGGTCCTTCTCACCGTCGTGAAGTTCTCCGACCGCACCTTCCGACTAAGGACGCCGATGGTCGATCCTCCTAATGCCCGAACATTGAAAAGTTAGGCGCATTCTATCCCTAAACTCTTTTCCTCTTCCTAGCATGCTTTTACCTTCTTCCTTCCGCACTGTCGCCGCGGCGACGACTCGAGGGTCGCCTTTCTACGCCTCTGCTCAGTCAGCCCCGGCCTTCCAGACTTCGCATGAAGTTGATGACCCAACCGACCACAAGGTCCTTCCCGGCCAGAACTCCTTTGACCCAAGTGTTACAAACCCCATGCCAAATGGGCTATGGTTGCTAACACTTCGCTGAAGAAGGAAGTACCCGAGTGGAGGACCTTTGCCTGCAGGAACACCTCCCCGCATCGAACTCGGCCTATCCCACGCGCTTTATGAGGGGCACGTGACCCGACGGGTCATGAGGTCCATCCCGAAGCAGAACCCTCTCAACCTAAGTGTTACTACTTCTGCCCCAAATGGCCACGTTGCTAAGTAGCACTTTGCATAAGAAGGAAGTGCCCGAGTGGAAAGATCCCCGCCGGCCTAGAACACTCCTATCCTCACAAGTGCGCCTAATCACGACATAGCCAAGTCTCCAATCCACCTCGCCTCCCAAAACAACCCGACCCACGCACAAGTAGCTCCCGCATGTCCTTAGGGCTATGGTCGCCAAACGCCATCCTAAATACTAAAAAGGACGAGGGACGCATTCTCGGGACTTGATAATTTCAAGATTGTTTAAATAACGGTCTTACAATCTAAGAAGGATAAAGCTAACTTTTTCTACTCTTTCTTGACGGCGCATCGGGATGAGGCGAGAGTTGGTCGCGTCTCGCTTCTCGAAGGCGTCACAAGCGGATGCGGCTGCGATCTCCGGCAAGCGGCCAACCAAGAGCTCGAACCGATCGATCTCCTCGCCGATCCGGTTCCCGCCACGCCGCCCCCACCACCGCGAGGTCGGCGTCAGCGTAGCACGAGATGGTGTTGACCAGCCGATGAAGCTCCAAGCGCAGCCACGGTGACCACCGCCTTCTTCTACAAAGTCCGCACTGCCAACATGGGGCGGCACTCTGCCCCCTTCGCCCAAGAATGCGTCAGCAGACTTCCGACCGCCTTTGCGAGGGCCTCCACTGGCGCTATCATCTCGCCCGACCGCCTCAAGAATTTCAACGCCCTCGCCTCGCCCCGCCACGATCGCCACGCCACGGGGCGGCCGCTGCCTTCCGCGCTTCCACAGGCGACGCCAGATTCTTCGCTCGCAGATTATGGAGATTTTGATAAGTTCGCCTGCTGGTCGCACCTCAAACTTAATTGAAGAATTGAGACACTTACCGGCCATGAGTTGGTCGATTGCGCTTCCGACTTCAGGCCAGATGAAGTCTTCACTGCCACCTCCTTCGAGAAGCCGTCCGAGCGAACTCCTGGCAAAGGCCCTCGAGCCTTGTTCCGCTTTCGGGGTCCGCAGACGTATACTCAAGGCTCGAGCGATCCCCTCCGCATGCAACAATGGGCATCCTGGCCTCGTGACTCACAGTGACTCCTGGGCTCCGCCACTTTCGCCTCAAAGCCTTGGCCCTAGGCGCCATCATGAAGGGCCTTGTGGCCTTCTTCAAACTTCGCGATCACCACCGCCCGACCGCTTAATGCGCAGGCCTCCTGGCTAGGCGCACTCAATGCGCACTGATCAAGATTCCTCCGCCGCACCACCGATCACGATCGTCGGAGCGCCGCAGAGCTCTACCGACGCACGGCGATCCCGCAAGTGTCGCGAAATGTCGACATCTCGCTGGTCGACGAAGAACTATCAAAAATGTGCAACGAATCGTAACTTTTTCACGACCTACCCGGCGATCGGGCCGACTTCGACCATCATATCCAGCCACCGTGGAAGATTCGTGAGCAAGGGCTAGACCTTCACGGACCGCCTTATATTGGCCACGCCAACCGCGCCGTCAAGGGTGGGCCCACTCGCTTTCCTCCGCTCACCCATGATGCCCGACCGAATTACACCGGCACAAGACTCCGCCGCTCGCTCAAGTGGACGCCACCCGTCCAAAGCACCATGGGCAAGGGTGACGAGGTCAACCTTCGAATCCCCACGACCAAGGCCGAGGGCACGGCCGCACCTTCCCTCGGGACGGGGTCGGCACTCACGGGCCGCCCGCCACGATCGCGCGCGATCACCGCAACGCCGTTGTCTCATCTCTCCAAACGACGCATCACGCTGTCTGAGGGGTCCCTCACGAGGCGCGGAAGTTCTTCTTCGCACGACCCCGCGGGCTCGCCCCGGAGGCGCATCAGCGGACGCCGACGCCGCGACCTTCGCCGACCCAACCGGTCACCGAAATCACCGGCGCCACATTTGCGGGCCGATGTGGCACGCCCACGATCACCCTCAAGATAGGCGCCGACGCTGTAAAGATTAAGAGTCGCCTCCACGGCTTTTGCCAAGAAGAAAATGCTCCAAAAAAAAAAATAATACACTTACAAGGCCGAAGCGGGCGTGGCACGCGCGCTTCTCTTTGTCGGCCCCCTCCAGTGGGCAGCTCACGGCCGCTTCCTCGGCCACCTCCACCGAGACGCGACGATCGCAAGCGCAAGATCACCCCCACCGAGGATCCGTACACGGGCCCGTGATGCCGCCTCGCCGAGTCCACGCCGCCACCGCCACGGCAGTCGAAAACCCACCATAGGGGTGGCCGAGGCACTCCCTGCCGCCGCTGGAAGTCGCCCCACTGGCAGCGGGTCTCGACACATCGCCACAAGGCTTCACCGCAAGGCCTTTACTTTTCTTCCTCCTCCTTCCTCCTTCCGCTTCTTGCGGAGGAGTCACCGCTGCCCTCGCCGGCGCCGCTCAAGGCTTCCTTATCCCCGAGCGCTACTCGAAGACATCCCCATGAGCCCCGAGAGGATGCAGGAATGTTGGTCGGGCGCGGCGATGAGAAAAGAGAGGCGTAGTGCGAGTTTCACCGGCTTACAGATTCGGGCGAAAGCCACCGAGAATGGCTCTGTGGCCATCCGCTGCCACATAGTGCCGCCGTCAGAACGGCCGCCACCCGAGCCTCCACTCAGACGCTGCCGCCGGTTCTGCCATCTCGCCGGCTGGACGGCTCAAGATAATGAACAGTAGGCGCGGCTCAGGTACAATTGTGTTGCACGCGATCCCCATGAAGGCGCCGCACAACCACGCCCCTTGAGCTCCCCCTTTTGAGCCCCGACCGCCCACGATCAGGCTGCTTTGTTCTTCTCCCTTCTCGGCTACCCTGCCCCACCGGCCTCCGCCACGGAAGCTCTCCGGTGAACGAGGCGCTGCCGCGACGCTTAACGTAGAGCCATTCGAACGCCACTTCGTTAGACGAGGGCGCTTCACCTCCGTGTACTCCGCGTTCGGACCGGGCGGCCGAGGGCCAGCCACCAGAGGCGCCGCGGCGTCCGACGGCCACGGCCCTTCCGTGAGCCTTGCTCGAAGAAGTGCCTCCACAACGCCAAGCAAGGCTCGATCCCCAAGAAGGCTTTTCGACACACGGATGAAGATGGCATGGCGGTGGAGGACCCCATTAGGGCTAAGATGGTGCACTCCACCTTGTAATGAAACAACAGCCCCTGACGAACCGTGCAAAGGTAGCCAAAGCCAAGGCCAAAAACGAGGCGCACCACGATCTCGCTGCCGCCAGCTGGGTGATAGCCCCGCCGGCACTCCTCCAACCGTAAAGGTCTCTGCGGCAACATTGCGGGGCGTGAGTTTTGGAGATGTTGCTTCTAGCCAATTTGAAGTCCAAAAATTGTAGTACTTGCGTTGAAAAGGGCTCGATCACTGTCATCACATGGCAGCCTATCCCTAACCCATTGCCTCTCTTGGCCTTTCCATTCTTGCCATAGCTATTGCATCCTAAGCGCCCTCCCAAATTTCTCAAAATCTTTGATCCCTAGTCCACCTAAGGCTCTTGGTCTACACACCTTCTCCAATTCACCAAGCAATGCCCTCCCTTGCAAACCTAATCCCCCCTCCAGATGAAGTTCCTTCATAGCCTGTTAATCTTTTTGGATGCCCATTTTGAACGTGTGAAGACCGATAAGTAGTAAGTGGCTAGGGACGTAAGCAATTAACACCGAGTCCAGCCTTGGATAGCATTGCTCCCTTCCACCCTGCTAGCCTGGTTGCAATCTTGCCAATAAGTGGATGTATATCTGTCCTTCTTAGCTTTGTTGGTTGGAGCGGAAGCCCTAGATATCTACCTGCATGGGAAGTGTTTTGTCTGGGCCGGAAATCCTTGTAGTACAGTTGCCATGTCCAAATGTGCACATCTTATCGGATACACTTCAGTTTTATGGAAATTTACTTGTAGACCTGTTACTTCGCTGAAGAGTTGGAGAATAGCACGTATGATCTGTAGCTGTTGTGCTTTCGATTTTGCGAAGATGGCCATGTCATCGGTGTACATGAAGACACAGGTGTTTGCTGGCCGAGACAGGATTGGTTTGATGAGATCCTACTGTGATGCCCTGGCTAATAATAGTCTGAGAGGTTCTTGAGCCAGAATGAAGAGCATAGACGAGATAGGATCCCCTACCATGGTTCACAAAGCCGACGAAAATCGGTCGGATTTCGCGAAAACCGGGCTTGCCGGGCCGGTTCGGCATTAAAAACTGAACGAAAAACCGATTCGATTCAAATTCAAAAAATTTGAAAATTTTGAAAAAAAATTATGTGACGTAAACCGGTCGAAAATCGGTGAAAACCTCTCGATTTTCGATGAAATCGAGCGAAAATCGCTCAAAAATCGGCTCTAAGGAACATTCACTTGGTCTGTCGGTTTTCGATTTCTTTTGAATTTTTTCTATTTTTTTTATTTCTTAACTCTTCGGTTTCTGATAATTTTCGAGCGATTTTCGACTCGGTTTTTTCTGATTTTCGAAATTCGGTTTTCGAACCGGTTTTTCGAAATCGGTTTTGTGAACCGTGTCCCCTGCCTAAGCCCTCTCCTGTGTCGTACCGATTGGCCCGGATATCCATTCAGCATGATCCAAGATGGGAGGTCGCAAGGATGATAGAGATCCAATCTATCCATCGCTTTCCAAAGCCGTAGGAGAGAGAGACCAGTCTGATGCAACCTCTTTGGGCCTTGCCTCTCCCGGTCTCCTCCGTCTACCTCTGATTTTTTTTTGGTCACATACCTCTGAATTTTTAAGGGAAGCGTGTGTGGTATCCATTCCACCTATCACTCTCCCTGCTCCTAGCTACTCGTAATATCTTGCTCTTCTTCTCTGCGGGTCACTGGTCTCTCCTACCGTAGCACAGAGCTCAGCTAGGCGGCGAGCTGCGCGCGTGCGCAATGCCTCAGGTCGACCTGGAAAGCTTTGTGTGCGGCGTGGCGGGCGCCGGCGCCGGGGACAGGAAGGTGTCGTGCGAGACGGTCATCGCGGGGGGCAGCGGCGACGTGTCGCCGCAGCGTATGCCGCCGGCGGACCCCGACTTCCCGCCCGAGTCGATAACCATCACCATCGGCGACGAGGTGGCCTTCTCGGAGCTCAACCCGATATACGACCGGGACGACTCCACCAAGGGCAGCACCAACCCCAAGTCGGCGGCCGGCGCCTCCAACCCCATCCCTGCCAAGTCGCGCTCCAACTCCACGCGCATCGCGGGCGCCCCGGCCGCGGCCAACACGTTCTTCGGCCTCCCGGGCAAGATCCGCCCGGCGTTCACCCGCCGCCGGCCGTCGCAGGGTCGGATCTTGCCCGGCAAGCGCTCGGGCGGAGGCGGAGGAGGCAGTGGCAGCGGCGACGGCGAGGAGCCGAGGTCGCCCAAGGTGTCCTGCATTGGGAAGGTGCTGTCCGACCGGGAGCGGTGCGGCCGGCGACATCGCCGGAGGTGGTGGCCTGGGGTGGTGGCTGTGTTCCGGTGCGGCGGCGGTTGCGCTTGCCGAGGAGGAGGGGGCGCGGGCAAGAATTGACACTGGCTTCGGCGCCGGCGCCGGCTGCCGACGAGTAGGAGGAGGATGACAAGGACGAGAGCCAAGAGACTGGGAGGTGGGCCCGACGACTGGTAAGTTAAGTTGCAGCGAAGGCGGGAAGTAGCAGGAGGGGTGGAGTATGCGCATGGTGGGACCCTATGTCAGCGACAGTGGCTGGTCCGGGTGTGCTCGCCGATATGTGAGCTCAAGCTGTATCCAACAGCTAAGGCCCAAGGATGGGCACGGCTTGGGGTAGGGTTGATACTTGATAGTGACTGGCCAAGAAATGCGAGTTTTGCATTGCTGTTCAGAATTTTGCACTTGGTATCAGCGAGAGGAACCCAATTTGTTCTGTTATTGCGTGCTGCGGTGCAGGTGCAGCCATGGTCCATGTATATCCCCCAGGTGCGGACCGGGCTAACGTGGGCTCCAGCCCCTCTACGGCCTCCTACTAGCACTCACGTAGTGTGAATTGATAGGATTTTTATCTCTCTGTTTGATCTTGTTTTGTTGTAATTTAGTATTAAAATATGCTAAGTTACTTTCTTCGTTAACTATCCTAAAATTCTTAAGTAGCACACTCTCAAATTGTTTGATGAGATGTTTATGGAAATACTTGAACTAGAAAAAAATCATAGCATTAGCTTAAGAGAGGATGCGTACATGTGGGATCTAAAGGTGTGCAATATTGTAATGACCTTGCTACCTGTTGTTTGTGGTATTTGCATTTAGTTCAATATAATTCATATGATTTTAGCTAGATCAACTTATCTAAAATTAATACTAGTTCTTCGTCATCCACTGATTTAACCAGTGAACCCTCTATTTTTCGTTCTGGGTCGCCACTGCATACCCAACTTATCCAAAATTAGAGAAGTGCTTACATGTTTTTCCTTTTGATAGCTACACAAATATTAAAGTATGAATGAATGGTAGATGGTGATTACTTACCTATTCGCTTGATTTAAGATTTTTGCAATTTGTATTGGAAAGAAAAGCATTGAAACACTGCTCTCAAAATTAATACTAGTTCTTCGCCGTCCACTGATTTAACCAGTGAACCCTCAATTTTTCGTTCTGGGTCGCCCCAGCATACCCCAACCAAAAGGAATAACAAGAGCACACAAGGCGCTGCTCTGGTCCATTCGTGTTACGATCAAGGCTCGAATCTTTCCCGTGGGTAGTCATCTGTGTCTCCGCAGGCTCATCAAAACGTGATTTATTGGGGTAAGTCACAAGTGCCGACTGATAGTTAAGGGCTTAAAGGTTGGTTTCAAGTTTCAACTTGGTATCCTGTTGCCGATGCGGCAGCGTACTGCACCTGTCACACGTACGTCACCACTGCCGACGCCGGGGCAACTCACGCCATGCCAACAGCCAACGTTTCTGGGTTTCTGCCGCCATTGCTGTCGCCGCCGTTGACGTCTGCGTCTGCCGTCCACTTTGGCAGTGTGGCCGCCGAGTAAGTTGCGGTTGGATTGCCGTCATCGTCTAGGATGGCGTAGCACACTCGGACACTTGGTTGCTGCTTGCTACGGTATGTAAGCCTGGTATGAACTATTGAAGCTGTTACAAAACTCATGATTAAAATATAGGATGAAATAAACATGAGACATGGATTTTACCTCAAAAACTTTTGCGGAAAAATCCGGACAATATCACTATATAATGAGATGTTTATAATGAAGCTCTTGCTCTTACCTTACGCTACAGAGATATATTTATAGTGATACATAGCAGACTCCATTTAAGAGTAGATTTGAGACGGGTAAGAAACGAATTCGTATCACCCTCAACTTCAACAATCTCCATCTTGAGACGAATTCCTCTTGTAGCCAAAATATGTCGCAACTCTCGCTTCGAAACAAATCATCATAAACACCTTATACCTCGATAGTCCAATGGACTAGTCAGAATAAGAAAGACTGGAACAGTCTAATCCAAATACTTGTCGTGAAGCCAAATCATCACATATGGTATTTGGTAGATAGTGAAGAGCTCATATCATGTATATCTCATATGCCCTACTTGGAATACAAAATTCGGCAAACAATGCTCATTGAAGAGCAACTTGCACGTGTGACTGTCACGTAGTTTAAATTACTGACTTCAATGGTAATTAAACTTCATGACATGGTTGAAACTGCTCTTGTAAAATCGTTCGGGTGAAATGAACTCTTATGCTATCAATGGAGTATAAATTACAGTAGACCCTCGTATCAAACTATAACAACTAGACAATGTGGTAGTATACACACATAAGCAAACTCTTTCTTGCACTTTGATTCTTCATCTTAAACTGATATTAGAGAAAAAACCTTTGCTTTTAAATAATATAACTCAGGAGAGTATGATGCTAGCTACCACCAGGATATCATCAAATTCTGAGAATTAATGTTGCCAAAAGCTCCATAATGGCAGCGCAAGCCATCTAAAATTGCAACATATCCAAATGGTAATTGAACACCGAATTCAATTGTCTCCTGACGTTGATTTTTTTGTGTTTTTTTTATCAAAGTCTCCTCAATCAAATGTAGCTCACATTAATTCATTGTGTTGAAATACCTGCAACTCCACCTTAGACTCTATATGTGTGGATCTTGCCGCAGTAACCCATAGTAGACGATGGATCGTCGAAATCACCAATAATTAATCCCGCATTGATCCCGCCAATAATAGGCACAACGGTCATAATTGCAATAAAATCTACCTTCAACAGAAGCAATATGATGATTGACTGTAGCAAAAGATTATCGGCGGAGATGGCTTATAATGACGCCTGAGCATGGCGTTGGACGACGCGGATAACGATGTTGGCGAACTTTTGGCACTAGAACAATCGTCGAGTGAGCGTGAGTTAACGCTCAGTATGAAGTCGTGTTATGGAATGGAATCATGGAGAGTTGAAATCGCCAGACTTTTGAATCTCCTGGTATATTCCTTTGTTTTTTCTTTTTTTTTCTTGCGCCACCTCTCTGTGCTTGATGTAACCGGGCATGCCGGCGCCATTGGTAGTGTCAGTGTGGAGCCGCGCACAGTCGCTCAGATTCTTCTGGGGTTCACCCAGCCGTCCGATGGCGACATCAAAAAGGTGATGATGTGGGTTCGTCACTGATCGCGCTCAGTCTACGACGATGATGTTGACGACGAACGCGAATGGCTTCGTGCTTTGGATTCAATGAGTGCAGACGCCGAGATGTACTCAAGTCGTCGAGATGACCGGAACAGTGCAATTGCTGCCTTGATGATGCTGCCATGTGGGTGGCCACCTGAGTCTTCTCCTCTCAAGGACAGCGGTTCAAATTTTGAACCCTAATTTCTGATACTACTTGTTACAAAATGCACGATAGAAATATATAATCAAAGAAACGAGAGATACGGATTTTACGTGGAAAATCTTTTCGAGAAAAACCATGGACGCGCAAAGACAATATCACTATATAAGCATATGAGGAGATGTTTACAATAAAGTTCTTGCTCTTGTCTTATACTACGAGATATATTTATAGTGATATATAACAGATTCAATGTAAAGATAGATATGAAATAGAATAAGAAAACTTTAACAGGAGCGTTTGAACTCCATGACATGTATGGCTCGTTTGAACGAACGTCTCCCGAAGTTCGTGCAGTTCATTTCTGTCTACACTTGGCGCCTTCTCTTCTTTATTTCACAAATATGCCCTTCAGAGAAGTGTGCTAATATTTCATGTAGTCGCAGTGACAACTAAACAACTATAGATGCTTGATTCAGCATATAACACGAACACAAGTACACAATATGTTCGATTTTTTAAAACTAATCATTTTTCTTGCCAGCTGAGTTAGTATATGTGAGCGAGAGCCCAAATCATATGGGCTTTAGCCCCGAGTACCAACCACATGGGCTTTAGGCGTCCGTTGTGATGCAATCGCAATCGTCAAGATTCTTGGGCAGCCAGGATAGCTACCCGTCTAAGTTCTTTGCATAAGATCGAACAACTTTCGGTCTGTGTTCTGATTTCTTGGCAAGCATTTAGGTGAACTGTTACTCCCACAGCATCAATGCTATGTAATTAACCAAGCTGAACTGTGGGAGAATCGCCAATTCTTTAGTCTTTACCATTTAGAACTAATAAAAACTCAGCCTGGAGTTTGTGCAAAAAATGTTTGTCTGAAATTAAATGTAACCAACACCACGACACATATACTTTATCTGTAGCTACCTATTACTTAAATCAGTGTCCAGTCTGCTATGAATGCTATATTGCTATGCCGAATAAAGACAATAACCTCACCAAGAAAAGTAAAAATAATAAGAAAGGAAAGATAGCAAAACAAGTTCTATGAGCTCAATCATGTACTTGCCGTTGCTAAAGAACCAATTACAGCCACTTCTTTCACAATTTAGCTTCTTCTTTTGAGGTTTTCGGGAGTGACTGACTGATAGCAATAACAAGTAAACGGGCAAGCTAGCTAGTACATCGGGCTAATCTAACAGCTCCCTCCTCCACAGTTAGTGCAACTACAGTACAGATCTTAAATGTCCATTCAGAACCAGAAACTCTCTCTCTCTCCTGCATCATAAAAGAAGGTCACGATGGGCAACAAGTTTAGATTGTAGAATGCATTCTCTTTGAACACACAAAAGTACAAGACATAGACTTAGTTAGCCTTGGATGAACAATGTATTCGCTGTATGCCACGTATACACCAATAAAAAGAGATACCTGCATCTAGATGACCAAATAGGCAAAAATACCACTGCAGGGACAGGCATAGAGGGCTAGGTCAGATAGTAGCTGCACATTCTGATCCTGGGAATAAAGTCCCTTCACCTCCCAATCACACAATGCTACATGGAGCAGTATATCTTTAGAATATGAGTATCAGACAAAAGCGTAGGTATTGCACAATCCACTCGCCCGTCCTCTTTCGAGGAGGAGCCTCCACGTTTGCATGATTAGCATGACGAAGCAAGGCGATGGCATGATACGATTTGGAACAAAATTAGTTAGTTGGCTTAGAGCTTTCAAGAGGGTGCCCTACACTGACACAAGCGTGCTGCAGAGGTACAACACTACCCTATCTGAAATGTCTCTATGCTTGTTGGATTCTTGCAGGTGACCCGAAAGTTTCGACGGTTCTCGATCGAGGGTTAGTCGCTGTATGTTGGTTTGGACGGAGCACTCAGGCTGCAGAGTGCTGCAATGGAACTGCACTGCACCAAGGCCCTCAACAAACAGGGAGGGAGCCACCCATGATGCGACCCTGGCGAATACGCTAACCAGACATCTTCTCACATAGTCATATGGCACACCGATTACCGAGTCGCCGCTAGGACATGACCTGTTGTTACCCAACACCATGGAGCTAGCCTGAGAGCAACACATTACACATCCACCCGCTTGTCATGTGGTACTTGACCCACTTTCTGAGCACGATTTGGCGTTAAACCGCCGTATCAGATATAGAAGGAACCGGACCGAGGTGAGTTTAGTTAGTTACCTCAGTGTCAGAACAATGAGAAATACTATAGAACACCATACCGTCCAAAGCTAATCTAACGGGATAGCCCATCAACGTCTGATCAAGTCCCCATATAAATTCTTAACCGTCCAATTTCTACAATGCTTTTCACTGGCTTCCATCCTTATACCGTGAGACGCTAGTCTCATAATGTGTGGTCTATAAGCTCCCGTGTCTTTGTCATCTCCTCTCTCCCTGTTGTTGCCATCACCCGGTTACATCTCTCACCTCAATCTCCCTCCCCTTCCTCCGCTCTTAGTGCTTGAGAGCTTGATCTAGAGCAAAACGACCATCGCATGTGTGTAGTAAGCGACGTAGGAGAGCAGCAAGGGGCGCCACATGTGGGGGGAGCAACGACAGTGGCCGTTGTGCGGGAGCAGCTATGGCGACGTTTGGGAACAATGGTGGTTGCAGGTATAGCCAGGGTGGCTTGCAACGGTGTAGGGCCGATGACACAGTGGGCCGTGGACGCAACTAGCCAATAGGAGTTTGGGATGCTCTCCCATGTTGCCGGATTGATGCGTGCCGTTGCGAATCCCAAGCCAACTTCGGGTGACGCCGCTGTTTCCTAGCTCCAATTTGTTGCATCTATTTGAACCTCCTCCTTCAACTTTGGCAAGAGTAGCATGACTCGGGACACACATATTTGACCATGACTTCACACGAGCACGACGAGTCCTTCCACCTCCTCCTTGAACTCCAGCACCACCCTCACCCTCCTCCGTCACATCCGGCTCTAGATCTAGCGCAGGCGGTGACACGGTGCTTCACCTCTAGCCGCGAACCTAGTGACGGGAGGCGATGACATGGCTCGAGACACATAGATCTGGTGGTGGCGCGGCGCGGAGCTCAGGTCTGAGCCGAGGAAGAGAGAGACATGGAAGCTCGGGGCAGAGCTCGAGCACAGATTTGGCTGCGGGTGATGTCATTCGGCACCATGGCGGCAAAGGTGGTCGGAGCCGAAGCTAGAGAAGAGGATGCGTCTGTAGCAGACGACGTCGAGCGGCCCTTGGCGACGTGGTAGACCATCTTAGCCAGGTGAGCTTACCGAAACTTCTTGAAAACTTTTTCGAAATCCATTGAAACTCTTGAAACTAGCTAAAACTTATTGAATTTTTTTGAAACTTTTAGTTGAAATTTGAGTTCTAAAATCTGAAACTTGTTAAAACTTTAGCTCGAAATATTATAGAAACGCTCGTAACTTACTAAAATATAAAACTTTTCAAACATTATATTAAAACCGTACGAAACTTATTGTTGTACCTGCAGTTCTCTAGTCGCTCTAAGGATAATATATGCATCTGCCGGCCCTGGTGAGCGGTGATGACAACTCAGGCTGAATGCGTTAGTCAGAAGGAAACAATCAATCATTCGTGTGCCTTTCTCTCTGTGCGGTACGTGTGGAGGAACTCAGAGGAATAATGCGGCGAGTAGGACAACCACCCCCGTCCCAAACGTTATCTGCAAGCGAGGAGGAGAAGAAAAAAAGTTAAATGTGGGAAGATGAGCAAAGCAATCTTGTTTCGGTGACAGAAGCAGACGTTGAATTGCTGTGCTACTTTGACATGCCCCTTTCTTTCAAGTACCGCACTAGTACTGTATAGAAGCTTCAGAACCCACGCAAAACCACGGCAAAAATGGGCTCTGTCTTTTCAGTCAAACACTCTGAAATGGCCGCGCTTTCTGTGATGCCCGGCTATCTATAAATCGACCTCCCTTTAGGTGTTCCTACATCTTGATAGGTTTGCGAACGAAGGGAAAAAAGGTCACCTTTTCAGATCAATGCGAGTGGAATAAGAGAAGAGATTTTTTTTGGGGCAACCTCACTTTCATGCCAAATTTTGGAATCTAGGCCTACCCCATGGTTGATTTGCATGTTTTATTTATACAAGGTATCGTTAATTACCATGAGAATACTGACAATGTGAGTAATACTGGTAGTACCGGGAAACGTAGTGTCAAAGATGCTGTTCTTACTGCCAGCTTGGACGCGGAGGAGAACATGGACAGAGAGTACGGGTCGAACGGCCCTGCGGACCCGCCGCCGGAGCCGGCGTTGATAGCGTAGACAGGCGAGCCGCTGGGGTAGAACAGCCCGTAGTTCCTCTCCGACGTCGGCCCGGGCTTCATGTCCTCGTTGAAGAGCGCGAACACGAACACGTCGATGGGCACGTCGGGCTTGAGCGGCGTCCCCTGGTTCATGGCGATCCTCTGCATGAGGTTCCCGTTGTACGCCGCGGCGTTCTGCATGGTGGCGCCGGCCTCGTCCTCGTCCCCCTTGGACGGCCACCCGGTCTCCGAGATCCTCACGACGACGTCCGTGTGGCCCATGGCCTTCATGGCCGCGTACACGGCGTCGATCTGCGCGTATAGCATGTTGTCGTAGGTGAGGTTGGTGTTGGGGTCGCGCACGCCGGGGTTGGGCTGGAACAGCAAGTACGGCAGCGACACGCTCCCGGGGCTCGCTTTGTAGGCGAAGAACGGGTACGCGTTGATCAGGAATGGCGAGCCCGTCTGCCCGTGGAAGTCGAGCAGCGGTTGGATGTACTGCGCGAGGTCCTCCCGGAACTCGCCGGACGACGGCGGGTAGCTGGTGGCGAGTATGTTCACCGAGTGCGCCGACGAGACGGTCACCTGGCCGGCAAGGCCGAGGTCGCCGAGCGCGCCGTTGATCGCCTGCATGGCGGGAAGGAGGCTGGCCATCATGCCTGTGTCGTTGCTGGAGAACACCTCGTTGCCGACGGTGATGCAGGTGATGCGGGTGGCCGGGAGGAAGGGCTGCACGTGCTGCGCCACCCACTGGCGGGCGGCGCCAGGGTTGTCGGCCATGGACTGCAGGTTCTCGTTGCCGATGGCGATGATGAACTCCACGCCGGTGTTCGCGAATGACGTGAGCACCTTGGGGTTCGCGTCGTAGAGCTTCACCTTGTTCACGTTCAGTGACCGGAGGATCCCCGCCACCAACGTCGGGTCCGGCAGGTTGTCGGCGATCTGCCCATAGTTGATTCCGAACTTTAGCGCCGCCGACGCCACGTCCACTGCAAAACACGACGAGCTTAACAATGAGCAATACCCTGCTGTTTTGCAATGTTCCAAAAAAATATCTCTCTTTTTTGGTCATTTGAATTCTCTGGAGACCAAGATTTTTTAACGAATTTGAATTTCTTTTTCACAGAGAGCCATGGAATACTTTAGGTAGGAAGTAGCTTTCGCCATTAACTTGCAGAAAAAATGGATAAAAAAATAAGCAACCTACTAATTAATAATGTATGCGGGCAGATGGGATTAAGATAGAGAACAAGGGTCAATTCACAAGTGTATGGTTTCAGCAAGAAATCGTATAGTGACGCGGGAAGTCCTAATGCTACATCTCAAGATCGCAAGCATGGGTGTGCCCATCAGAGCTGACAAAGCAAGTTGGTTCAATTAACTCTACGAAAATGACACCGTACAGTTATTGGCAAGAACAATCCTAAACAGGTTTGCTGGATCTCAGATCTCCATACTCTGCTTCACAGCTTCTTTCAGTACTGTTCTTGCCGGAAACGCACAGCCCAGGATTCTAACTAGTCAGTCACTCAAATTTCTTGAAAAAATGGAAAAACAAGCATCCACGACGACAGACGTAAATACGGAATAACAGAATGGCCATGATACTAATCAACAGCAATGGCGGCAGACGCGGAGCTCGAGCAAGAAGAGAAAATTCCAGAACAAGAGAAACAGGGAACGAGCAAACGCGTCCACTGGATTACTCACCTGAGAGGAGCGAGAGGAGGAGGCAGAGCAGAAGCGAGGAGGCGCGGACGCGGGGCTCCATTTGCGTCTTGCCTCCTCTCTCCTTTCTCCTTGCTCGGTTCCTCGAAGGGTAGTTACGTTCGTATTAAGTACAGCCTCCCCTTCTCTCTCCTCGGGATCGCGTCCCTCACCGCCCCCTCCATTTTTATACCGGAGTGGCACCCCGAGTACCACCGCCACTGGTGACGCCGTCGTCCGAAGCGATCACTTTTCTAATTCCTTTGCCTTCTCTCTCTTTTTCCCTCGCAAATTTAGCTCTCTTTTGAGTGAAATTGCAGATTTAGTCTTCTCTCCCATCGCGAAAAGTGTGATAGGCGACAAGTCCTCTCAAGCAAAATTGCTGATTTAGCTCCTCTCCTATTGCGGAAGACACGACAGACGACACCTATTGCCTGCCACGTCTAGAGAGCGCGGCAGCCGGCGAGGAGCATGGGAGCAGCACACTGCCGAGGACGGCGAGTGGAGGAGCAACGGCCTACCGCAGCCAGTGAGCGCAAGCGAGGGCCTCCCAGTAGGGAAGCGTGGGAGGCACTTTCTATGGTCGGAATGAGTACGTTTCGCGCACTTGCTGCCCTGTTTCGTTTTGCAGGCAGAGATATTTGTTAGTTAGTATTTGCATCACTCAAATGACCGGGTATGACTTACGAGGGTAGATCTGCCTATCTAGACCTTGCAGCGATCAAAACTAATCATGGTATGCTTCCACTAGTCACAGTCCCTCGTACGTGTGCTAGATTGGTCATATCGGCTATATGAATTAGCACTGATGAAACCATTTTAGTAGTGCCCCCCTCTCTCTCTCTGCAGAGAGGATATTGTTGAAATTGTCCATCTTTCCTCATCAGCTTAAACTTTTGGGTGAACTGATTGATACATGCAACTCAATTAAGTTTTTGGGTAAACTGGTTGGTGCATGCAACTCAATAAATATCTTGAAGAACTCTGATGGCCATTTGTCCAGGGAGTTTGCACAAAGCAACAGTCAACGTTCAGCCTTGTCTGCTCTGAGGAGGAAGTGAAAAACTTGGATTGAACTCTTTCCCCTCTTATTATCGGAAGAGGAAGGATACCACGCTAACCTTCTCCGGTTTTACACTGGATGACTTATCTTTTCAGGATACATGAAGAATTGCTGCATTCAAAATGGGATTTCTAGTTCAATAGGAGGAGAAGGCTCTGATAGAGTTTGACGTGTCATGTTGCGGATATGATTGATTGCATGATGAGGGAGTAATTCTGGGTAGCAGCTGTTGTCGCGTAGGGGTGGCATCGCATCGCAGGGAAGTTCTGAACATTCGCCACAGTATAATGTTTTGACGATGTGTTAACCAAACGATACCACTAAATTTAGCGTGTTTGGTCGGTACCATGGACCAGGTGCAATAGTTTTTTGCTCCTTGAGATCATCACTAAATATGTTAGACTTCAGGTCCTCGTGACCAGGTTGTCTCCATGCAGTTGATCGATCGCCACATATAACATATAATACAAGTATGAAACCAAATATAATGTATAAAATCTTTTGTAACTGCGTGTGTCTACTTGCTACCTTATAGTAGTACAATATATTATGCATATGCACCAAACAAGTTGCGGTAAGGCATAATAATCTCTTCTACTTATTTTCAAATTTACCCGACATCTTTTTTTTTGTGTCCTCTTCTTTTTCCTAGGAAAAAATTTCATATTTAGCCCCTCTACTTTGCAGTTTGTCTAATTTAGACTCTACTTTAAAACCGGTATTTTACACACACTGCTTTGAAAGCCAGATGAAAAAACTCCTTGAACGTGGTATTAAGGGCAGTTTTGCTACATAACTGTGGTTTTGCCACGTGGGGCCGGCCATATTACTCACGGTGGCAAACATCACATATTTGAGTCAGCAAATAAAAGGAAAAATATTTGCCCCACCTGGTAGCCTCTGCATCTCTCCAATTTCTTCTTCCGTCCTCTCACCGTTGCCTTGCAGTCTCGCACAGCTCCATCTTGCTTCCAAGCTTTCACGAGTGACCTTGCCTCATCTCTGCATCCTCTCCTCCCTCAAGCACCAGAGAAGGATTGGTAGAGCATGAGGAGCTTGAGCTCCTCGTTCCCGGTCACACTCATCTAAATCAGGACCCAGAGTAGTTCAACAAAACCTCCAAATCGCTAGGGTATAGCTCTGGCCAAAATCAAAAAATGGAATGGCAATAGGCCCGAAATAACGAGGAAAAAGCAAGAACACATTTTGTATTAGGTTTCTTTTGTATTCTGCTTCTCCTCTGAAAAGCCAACAGAAAAGGAACAAATCACTAAAGCACTAACTGAAGTACTCAGCCACCAACTAAAGTGCTCAGCTAGGGCAGTTCTGGACAGAGATCCAATGATTTTAGACAAACAACAAACACTACCCGATCAACAACAGGAACTGGATGAACACTCTATGGTCGGCTGGAAACTTGAACAGATCTTGCTCGTGGGGTATAAATGGTCGAAGTGATCTTGGAGCAACTCCCACACGTCCTAGCAAACTAGATCAAGAACTTAAAGAAAGAAGTTCCCGAGGACCTAGATGATTGATATGTGTTCCAAAGATATACCATCTATCAATCACTCACCATTGGCTCAAGATCAAACAAGAAAGATCGAAAAGAACCAAGAGAATGTAGAAAGAGGTGATTGCAAACAAAGCACAACAATAACTAGAAAGTAAGCACAAACAAGAGCAAGATTTTTGCGCTAGAACTTTTTCTATTTCTTAGAAGTATGGTTTACAAAACCTCACAACTAGATGGGCGGACCTCAGAGAGCATAAGGATACCAAAATCCTTCACAAAACTCACACCAGTCTAGACACAGGGAGAGGCACCCATCCCCCTCTATTTATAGCACTTTAGGAGTAATTACAACCTTTAGATGATCTTCTTGACCCTCAAGAAACCTTATCAAGGGTGCAGATTTACTCCCACTCTCTTACATGGGCTAACCCGAAACCCAACAACGACACGGGTTTTGACCATACCCTTTAGCGTGAGAGCTTTAGCTTCATTGACTGTTCTGGACCTAGACTCCTCCCTGAGCCTAGTCCCGGTCTATGTCTTTGCCTACCACATCTATCACCTTGGTTTCTTGTCTTCCCGGCTTGTAACCACTTCCCGGCCTCAATCATGTTTCGGCGTCCCTTGATCATTCTGGACCTCACCTCACCATGACCTAGCCCTAGAGTCCTGCAAGCAACACAGACAAGAAAACCATCACATAGCAATGTCCAAAATCATATCAGAAATCCCACCTTGGATCATATAGCCTTCGACCACCCCTAGTTGTGACCACTCAAAGCCATAACTCATTGTGACCACATAAGACCACTGGAACAGAGGTCTAGACCACACATGACCACTGGTACAGAGGTCTAGACCACCCACGACATCTCAAACAGAGGTCTAAACCACGCACGACCACTAGTACAGAGATCTAAACCACCCACGACCTCTCAAACAGAGGTTTAGACCACATACGACTACTGGTATATAGGTCTAGACCACACACAACCTCTCAAACAGAGGTCTAGACCACACACGATCACTAGTACAAAGGTCTAGATCTCTCCCATAGAGGCCCTTGGAGTGTTCACGACCTTTCCCATAGATATCTAGAGAGATCTAGATCACTCCCATAGTGACCTAGATCACTCTTACAGTGGTCACGATCTCTCCCATAGAGATCTAGGTCACTTCTATAGTGATTTAGACCACTCTTACAGTGACCACAACCTCTTATAGAGGTCCTTAGAGGTCTGGACCACTCCAACAGTGATCACGATCTCTCACACAGAGGTCTAGACCACTTTCATAGTGATCTAGACTACTCTTATAGTGGTCACGACCTCTCACAGGGAGGTTTAAAAGGCTCACAACCTCTCCCAGGGAGATCTGCAAGCCTCACGACCTCTTCAACCAAATTGCTCAAAGCCAAAGCAAACTCAAACCTGAATACCAAAGACTCAAAACATAGTCAATTATTCATCATAAATATGGATAGATCACCACATAGTCTCTCAGCAGCATCAACCACTTAGGGTGAGCTCTAGTTGTATCCGCCTTATCTATTGCATTTTCCTCAGTGTCCTCTTCCCCATGCTCACCTTCCTGTCCTCTGTTGGCAACCAGGGCACCGGGAATGTCCTTGTCTTCCTTCTCTGCGGCCACACTACCGCTAGAGGCCGCCGCATCAACCTCGCCATTCTATTCAATCCGTTGAGCTCCATCCATTATTGCCCTCGTCACATTGTGTTCGAGGTTCTCCTCTACAAAACCCCACAACCAATTTCGAGATTCACCCATAGGAGCCCGTTGATGTCGCGGCCTTCCTCGAGTTTGGCCAAAATCCACCACCATCCCTGCCATGCATCACCTGGTGAGCTTCCCTTCGATTCCTGCCTACAAGAGCATCTACTCACCATGATCTATCTTTCCCAACACCTTGGGCCTGTTTGGAGGGGTTGTATTTTTTTTTGAAAAGTTGCTTTTTGGCTTTCTGGGTTGAAAAGCAACTGTCGCTTTTTATAAAAGACTGTTTGATAAATAGCTAATTTCCCTCAGTAATAAGCTGCAAAAACATATTCAGCCTAGCTTTTGGCTTTGGCTAGTTATATATGGCTTCTAGCTTATGCCAAAATCCACTTAAAAGCTGAGCTAATTGGGGGGCTTACTGGCTTTTTGAAAGTTGAAACTAGCGTAACGCCCCCAATCAGGGCCCAAATTTCGTTCTTCTCCTTCTGCAGCTTTGCTGCCACATTGGGCAACCCACGCTGCCCTTGGCTCTCGATGCCAGCTCACCTCGGCTAATTTCGTCCTTCTCCTTCTGTAGCTTTGCCGCCACATTGGGCTACCCATGCTGCCCCTAGCTCTCGATGCCAGCTCGCCTCGGCTAATATCTGCCCTCACCGTTGACGCTGGTGAGATCCCCTAGCTGTGTGGATGCTCGTGACACACTCTATATTTGGCTTTAATCGTTGTTGAGGTGTCGTCGTAGCAGCATGTACGACGTAGCCGTGGAGTGTAGCCGCCCCACCGCAATAGTCCACCTCCTGGCACGCCTTCACCACCCATAGGGTTGCTAAGGTAAGGAGATCCCATTTTGCTGCTCGCTAGCCGCTGCCATTGCCTTCCTTGCAGGTGTCGAGCTCGACAAGAGCTCCCATTGCCACTCCTTTGTTTCTCCCTCTTGTTATCTGTTTTAGAAGAAGAAGCTCCTCTATAGCTGCCAAATAGGGCATACGTGGTTTAAGTGATGACCGGAGGAGGAAGGAAGGGGATGTGACTGGCCAGCATGGTAAAACCATGATTATGTGGTAAAACCGTCTTTAATACCAACTTTAAGGGGTTGTTTAATCTAGTTTTAAAAATAAAAGGTGTAAAATAATTGGTTTTAAAGTATAGGATCTAAATTTGACAAACTTGAAAATAGAGGTAACAAATATGAACTTTTTTCTTTTCCTTATCTTTCTCGCTTTGTTTATATCTCTATCACCAACCCTTGGACCTTAGAATGTAAATAGGTCATCCTTTAAGATTGCTTTCCTTGTTGTACATGATTGTTCACATTTTGCTGATGTACTACTAATGATGACAGGTCAAAACCGCCCCCACAATGTTAACATCTGACAGCCCAAGGAAAGTTGTATCGCGTTTCCTTTCTACTGAGAAGTCCAAGCCAAGGTCCAGCACCTCTTCCAAAGATCAATAAAGGTCTTTCATTAAACCTTGCAGTGCGAATCAAGTCACTAATAACAACAATCAACAATATCTAGCTTGTTTGGCACCAAGAACAATTGATATAGTAGTACGAGGCTAACAATGGCTAAAATCGAACAAAAGATTACTAATTGTTGTAAAACGATGATGACCACTATGGATCAAACACAATGCACCAATCGAATAGCAAGAACAATCTCGAGAAGCACACATGATATAGGGAGGCAAAACTCTCTCTTTTATTAGATTGATTCTCTTGTACATTGGGGTGCCATATTTATAGTAGAAACCTATAAGAGATAGATTCGGATTCGTCCACAATGAGATAAAGTCCATACATATTTGAACAACTAGGACCTAGAGTCCTATTATATCTTAACACTCCCCTTTGGGCGAATACTATGTAACGCACATGTCTCGAAAAATAGTCCTCTCAAAAACCCAGTGGGAAAAAATAGATGGAGAAATGAGTATATTGCACTCGCACAATGTGTTACACTAGTTGCCTTATTAAAAACCTTCATGAGAAAATTTTAAGAAAATTCACCAAGGGAAAAAGAGTGCAACTTATAATCTTCTCGGTTTAAAGTAAATCTTCAGGATCATGCTAAGGGCTATAGTTGAGGGATTTACTCCTCCTAAACTCTTCATATCTCTAAGTCACCTTATTCTAATGCCACAAACACATATTTTAAAACTAGATGTTGACAAAGATTCAATGAATAAATCTGCTTGATTTTCACATGACTTGTTTGCAAGATCTTTATCTCACCATTCTTTGGAGTTCGTGAGGATAGAAAAGTTTAGAGACAATATGCTTCATGATATTTCTCTTTACATAACCCATTTGGATTTATGCAACACAAGCAGCATTATCTTCATAGATAATTGTGGGGGTATCGACGGTGTTAATGCCACATAACTTTTGGATATGGTTAACCACATGTCTCAGCCAAGCACACTCATGTAAGGCTACATATAATGCTATAATATCTAAGTAGTTGGTAGAAGTAGCTATCAAGGTCTACATAAAAACACTGTCAAGAAATGGCTATACTATCATAGAGAAACACAAACCCAGTCTGAGATTTGACACTGTAGGAATCAGACAGATAGCCAGCATCCGTATATCCCACCATAGTCAAGTCTTGGTCCTTTCGGTAAAATAATCCAAGATCTTGAATACCTTGGAGGTATCTGAGCAAAGTCTTACACCAGCCCAATGTCTTCTAGTTGGAGCTGCACTGTGTCTAGCTAACAAATTTACTACGAATGTAATACCAAAACTTGTGCAATTCGTGATATACATAAGTGCTCCAATGGCACTTAAGTATGGGACTTCAGGTCTTAAAACTTTTTCATTTTTCATCCTCAGTCTGGAAGGGTTTTTATTCACTTCAAGCGATCTTACTACTATGGAGTCTTCAAAGGATGAGATTTATCCATATTAAAAAATTTCAATACCTTCATGGTGTAGATAGACTGGTGTACAAAACTTCCTTATGGGAAATGCTTTAGCTACAAGCCTAAGCAATATTTAGTTTTACCCAAATCTTTCATCTTAAACTCCGTCATAAGGTAAGAACTTGCTTGCTTTAACTTTGTGGTTCTAATGATATTCAGATCATCGATATAAACTGAGATGATACAAAATCCATTATGGGATTTTTTTATGAACACACATGGACAATCATTATTGTTGAAGTATCCCTTCTTCATGAGGAACTCATTAAGTCAGTTGTACCATATTCTCCCTGATTGTTTTAATACGTATAGCGATATCTGCAGTTTGACGCTATACATGTTGTGATTACTTTTATTATGATATGGAATTTTGACTCCTTCAGGGACTCTCATATAAATATCCGTATCCGGTGACCCATATAAATATGCGATCACTACATCTCTCAACTATATTGATAAGTTTAAGCTAGCTGCCATTGATATCAAGTATCGAAACTTTATTCCACTCATTACAAGAGAGTAAGTTTCATCGTAATCGATGTCGAGTTTTTGCGTGAACCATTGTGCTACAAGCCTCATTTTATATCTCCACCACCTGGTTATTTTCATTTCTCTTCCGGATGAAAACCCATTTTGATCCTACATAGAACACTTTAGGAGATGTTCGGTCAACAGGATCAAATACTTTCCTCTTATTAAGCGAGTGCAGTTCTGCCTCAATTGCTTCTTTCTATTTGACCCAATCTGAGCGCTTCTGGTACTCTGCCATGGACTTTGCTTCTGGATCTAGATCAAGCAATTTTGAGGCAAAATATATCTCGATAATTGTAGTCTTTCTCTTATACAACTCTCATGAATCAGCATAATTGGTGTAAATCACTTCATTGGTTTCTTTTAGTTCCTCATGATTTCCCTCAATGATGTAGTCTAGGCGTTCTGACTTCTCAGTGTCAAATTGTGCACGCAAATATTTGCTGGGGTTATCATCTTCAGGATGGATCACTTCAGAGATGCGGTTACCATTTTCAAGATGGCTCACTTTAGGGATTTTCTGAACATCAGGTTGAGCTTCTTCTACTGTCCTGGGTGGTGTTCTCACTTGTTCGATTATCTATTTCTACGGATGTTTTCACGAAATTGAGTCATGTGCACCTAGAAGCCTCCCCCTCTTCTTATCATGAAGGGTTAGAATGGGATAATATTCTTCTACGGTATTTTTACTCTTTCAATGAAGGCATTTGGCAGATTATTAGCTATTTATTGTAGATTTATAATCTTTTGAACTTCAAGTTCGGATTCTTTAGTGCGTGGGTCTAAAGACTGAATGCCAATGACATTCTAATATATTTCACAGTATTCTTTAGCGTGATACTTTTCTCCCCCTAATGCCAAAAAATTGTCCTTGTACAATCAGTGTATCGAGCCATATACAGATCATGTCATAGGCTCTAGGTATTTAATAATTGATAGAGATTCATAACCTACATAGATCCCCAACTTCCAGTGAGGGTCTATAGTTGTACCCTGTGGTGGTGAGATTGGCTCGTATACAACACAACCAAAATTTTTGCAGATGAAAAATACTTGCTTCTTTCCCACACAATATCTGTAAAGGAAAAATTTCATGGTATGCAGCTGGTCTGAGTTGAATTAATACAACATCGTGCAGCACTATGTGGCCCCAACAGCTGGTGGGTAACCTACAATTCTGCGAGAGTAGCCTAGCATAAGTTTTATTCATTTAATTAATGACTTTTCAGTGCTATTTTAAGTGTGCACATGAGGTACTGAATACTCTACATTAATGCCCAGAGCCATACAATAATCATTAAATGTTTTTGAGGTAAACTCACCAGCATTGTCTATTCGAACAAACTTGGTCCTTTCTTTTGGAAAAAGAGGTTGTGAATTTAATAATTTAGACAATTAATTTAGCAAAGGTATAGTTCTAGTAGATAAGAGATATATGTGGGATCATCTAGTAGAAGCATCTATAAGTATTATAAAGTATTTGAAGGGGCCTGACAAAGGCTGAATAGGTCCACAATTATCACCTTGAATTCTCTCCAAGAAATTCAGTGATTCTTCCCTAACTTTTAGATAAGAGGTCTAATTACGAGCTTTCCTTTAGCACAAGTAAGGCATAAAAAGTCTTTAGGTCTAAAGAAGTATGTAGTTTTTATGCTGTGACCAACAGAACTATTGATGATTTTTCTCATCATATTCGACCCAGGATGGCCTAGTCGATCATGCCAGATCTTAAATATTTTTGGAGTTCAATTATAGTTTTTATCGCAACATAAACTTCAGGTTTTATATATATAGTATAACCCGAAGGAGAAGGAATGAAGTTTTTCAACCACATGTTTGTTGCACCCATTGAATTTTGTCATAAGTAGATATTCTGTACCATCCTCATTTTCTATCTCCATATGGGAACCATTCAGATAGATGTCTTTGAAACTCAATAGAGTACGATTGGACTCAGGGTACAATAGAGCATCCTCTATTATTATATAAGTACCCATAGGGAGAACTATAATGGCTCTTCCAGTGCCGCAATTGAGGGCATCGCTTTCGACGATGGTCATAATATTTTCACTTTTCTTAGTCAAAGTTCAGAAATATTTAGTTTCCTTAATAATTAAATTTGTGGTGCCACTATCTATAAGATATATTTCTTCCTCCGCCATTGGATTATACTTTGTTCTATATTAAAAGTATGATTTAACAATCAAGCAATTATTACAGCAAGAATATATTGCAAAATATAGAATAAGCATATCACAATAGATCAAATATCCTAGGAAATAAAAATTTATTTAAATGATAATCGCTCAACAGGAGCGTAGACCAATGTTTATTTTGAAACTAAGACTAAACTGATAGAGGGGACTCTTAAGGAGATTCAATAGGAAAATGTGACATCAACTAGCAAAAACAAAAGGGATATTTAGGAGACTAATTCAGGTCATCATATGAGTCATAGGTGTCCTTTTGAGACTCCTCGAGCTCAGTAAGATCAAGAACCATATCATCACACTTCTCAACGTCTGTGTGTCAGCAACAGGTTGAATAGTGAATTGTGACTCAACTTTGTTTCCCTAGGCATTTTTATTTTTTTTCAGTGGATTGCATGTAAAGGTCTACCAAATGCTTCGAGGTATATCAGTTGTGTGACCAATGGCTAGTGCATACACACCTAAAATGAGGTTGTACAGGTTTGTAGCCTTATTGGCTGAGTTTTGTTTCTGAAAGTTCCCTGGTCCTTTACCTCTACTTTTCCACTGAGGCTTGCCTCTTCCCTTCTGTATTTTGTCATTCTTTCATTTTCTCCCTTTATGCCTTTGGCCTTTTCCACAGCCATAGCTATTGCTATACTGCTAAGCATTTGCATGTGCTTCAAGCATTGCATGTGTCCTACTAGGGAGGGCATGGTGATTCTTTGTCAGGAGTTCATCATGCTTTTCTGCTTCTAACAAAATACAGGCAAGTTCAGAGTAATTTTGGTACTTGGTATGACGGTATTATTGCTACAGTATACTCATATTGGAGTGAAAGATACATACTGTCTTATCTATCATTTCAGCATATGTAAGTTTCTAGTTATAGAAACGCAGTTTGGAGACAAGTTTGTGCATGGCAGAGTTGTATGTTGCCACGGTCTTAAAATCCTGAAAGCGTAGGAGGGTCAATTCATGTTGTGCTTCTAGCAGCAGGGCGGATCTCTGCGGTTATATCGTTCCTTTAGGAATTCCATAGTGCCAGTGGGTTCTCCTCAATCAAATATTCGGTCTTCAAGTCCGGATGGAGATGGTGCCTCAGGAAGTGGAGGGCTGCACACTTGGAAACCTCGGGAAAAGCAGGGGCGTCACCTTCAAGCAGAGTGATGGTAGCTCCAAGAGGTTGAGCTGTTAAGTTGAGCTCGGCATCCAGTGCCCAAGTCAGGTAATTACTGCCATTCAGGACAAGGTCAGTAAATTCTCTCTTTGCAATGGCCAATGTATCCTATATGTAAGCAAGATTGAATTTTACTACTCGTAAAATCAATACATTGAATTCTCACTCTTTAATCGGTGAAGTTTAGTCTATATCTATTCAGTGGATAATTATCTAAAATTTTCCAGAATTTTTCTAGCATTTTTCATAATTTTCTGCTAATTTTCAAGCAATTTTCATAATTACCAAATAATAGAAAAATATGATTTATAGACTTGGATGGAGGGACTATATACAAACTGCGCGGGAAGGTTCGTTCATGTAAATGTTGTGGAATATTGTATTCTATATACGTGTGGGCACTTTTTTAATCATATTTCTATAGTCTTTTAAAGGAAATTATGAGAATTAAGAATCTTAGTACATTACTTTAGGTACTTATTTGACTCGTAAGAAAGGTCCTCTCCTCTCCCACTATATAAAGGGGGGTATAAGAGCATATTGTATACACAACATAAAATAACAATAAAGAGGAGAGAGTTATGGATCTACATCTTGTGTCTCTGTTCTAATCTTTTGTTAATATGATCTTGATTGATCAACAACGACCTTGATACATAACATGTTATCAGCACAAGGGTGTTCCCAAGAGAAGGCCGTTCATACTAAAGATCTAGCCAGAAGGTTAATCTATGAAAGAATAAACTATATTTAACAAGAACGGTTTGCACAACAAAAGAATTCACAAGGCATTTGGGAAGGCTTGTGGAGGGCATTCGGTGATGATGCACCGTACGATTGCGCAACATATGACCATTATGCGCCTATTCTCAAGCCCAACGAAAAGGATGAATCCTTCAAGAAGGAAAGACATGTTAGTTTTAAAATGATGAAAGGTATTAAAAAACTACATCTACCCAAGTGAAAAATCAAGAGAAGAAGGAAGAGGTAAATGCCAAGAAGAGCATAGACCTGAGTGTCACATGTTTGAGATGTGGTTGTCCAAGACACAGATTTAGCATGCGTAAAACAGCTAAGCACTTAGCGGATGGATATAAAAAAGACAAAAGTAGAATGTTTTGTCTAGTTGAGCAAAATTGATAAAATCTTAAATGAAGATTCACTATATGTGCCTCAAATGGTGGCATGAAATAAAATTTTTGCAATAGCAGTGCTAGAGGATGATACTGTGTTAGTGCAATCGATATTGGACAATATTTGCCGGTCTAGTACGGAAGGACAATATTTAAGTAACCTACGCACAACTAAGGAGGTTTATTATGACATTTTTGCTTGTGTACCTCAAAATTCTTCTTGATGTTATTAGTTGAATCATATATTAGAATGGTGTTAAGTTATGAAATACCAAATTTTGTTTTATCCCATTAAAAGACTGTTAATTAATTTGAATTAAAGTATAATCTTTAGTTCATATCTATGAATAAAATTTGATTCCAGCTTATAATGATGTTTACTTACATAGTTTATACTTGATGTTTACTAGCATAAATACTTTTGCTATGTTTTAATACATGCAATTGTTCATCTCCTACTTATAGAGAAAATACAACGAATGGATAGAGACAAGGAAATCTGCCTTGTAGACATTGCATCACGAATACTATCGCGAGAGATAGAAAGTATTTTCAAATATTGAGCAAGATGATTGGTAATGTTCTTATCATAGTTGGCAAATGTAATAACATTGTTAGATCTGGAAGAGCTTCAGTAGTGTTATCGATGGGAGCTAAAATAATCATTGAGGACGCATTATTATTTCTAAAATCAACATACACTCTTTTGAATTATAAAGATATTCGAAATAATGGTTTTCATTCGAAAACAGAAGAAGAGAACGGAACATCCTAACAGTAGTAGAATATGAAAAGATAGAACTGATAACTAGGCCGTGCTTCATCGTCCTGGGCCACAAAAAAAAGTCAGTTGTTTCTGGCTCAATCATGTGGATATCCCAATAATATTAGATTTAGGCATTATCTTATGCAGCCTGTCAAGTTAGATAACTTAGCCTACCAACCAATTCGTAGGGGTTAGGAAACTAGGAATGCCAGGATAACTGAGATGGCATTTGGCTTTTCTGTTGAAAGGCACTGATCATGTGGTCATGTTGGGTCGAGTCATAGCTTTATTATTTCATACATTTTTTACTCCACGTTTTAGACATACCTAACTTCTCATTTTGCATTTATTATTTATTGCCTACGGAATGAGCCGAGAGAAGCCGAGACAAATCGTTTAATAATACAAGGTGTACAAGGAAAAAGATCCAGAATTTTAACCATGGAGGGACGAAGGTGGTCGAATACCATTCTGATGCGGCTCTTCTAGAGGATCCAGAGCTGCAGCAGGAGCATAGAATTGAGCTTCCATACCTTCCAGTGGCTTAGTCAGCACCATACAGAGCTCGGCAAGGTCGATGGCACTGGCTGCGTCGGACGGATGGATGCCTAGAGTGAGGAACAGGGGACGGAGACGGCTGCCAGTCTGCAACCTCCAAAGTGATGGAGGATGCCAAGAGTCAAGAGTAACAGTCATCTGCTTCGAAGAAACTTTATCGCGAATAGGAATACTAAGGAGGGCATTGTCTGGTAAATTAGAACAAGGTGTGCAGACCGAAATATCTAGGAGGTCTAGGGGTAAAAGGTTTCGACAGGTTCAAATAGTCACTCCGCATTCGTTGGCTCTGATGCAGCTGGAAGGATCGTCATAGGCCGTGGGCACGCACGGAGTTGCCATGTGACAACATCAACTGGAGCCTCTTTCAAGCAAGCACTACGATCATTTTGGAAAACGGGGACATGACAAAATTTTGGATTGACGCTTGGCTCAATGGAAACTCTCCAAGATGGCTGGCGTCGGAATGCTTCAAGCTTGTCCGGAGAAGAGGCCGAAGGTGCGGGAAGAGCTAGATGACGGGAATTGGCTCCGGCCGCTGCACAGGCTCACAACTCCAACACAGCTGGATGAATTCGTTATTCTCTGGCAGGCCATTCAACAGGTTTCCCTCAACACACAGGTGCAAGATGATATCGTTTGGAAATAGACAGCAAATGGAGATTACTCATCTACAACGGCTTATAGAGCGCAGTTTTGTGGCTCCATGCCGGACCACAACTACAAAATTATCTAGCAAGCAACAGCGGAAGGAAGATGCAAATTCTTCACATGGTTATTGGTTCAACACAGAATTCTGACAGCAGATAAGCTAGCAACTAGGGGTTGGCCTCATAGCATGATCTGCGTGCTTTGTGGAACCGAGCCAGAATCGGCCACACATCTGATCCTTTTATGCCCTTTCGCAAGACAAGTTTGAAGGAAGGTCTTCCAGTGGATGCATTTACATGCAGGTATAGCACAGCCTTCGGCAATGAGTGTCACCATGTCTCGATGGTGGAACTTCATCCGTTTGAGCGTCTGGAGGCGACATCAAAAGGAACTAGACGGGTACTAATTTACACATTTTTGAATCTATGGAAAGAATGAAACAACATGATTTTCGAAAATTCATATCGGACAGTGCAAGCGGTCTTCAACAACGTTGCCGAAAAGGTTCAAAGCCGAAGAGTTGCTCTGCGTAATGCCTGACAACATGCGACGGGGCTGGAGGACGACCTGTTCTACCCTCATTCCTACCTTGCAACTTCCACAGCCTATGTGCTTCCATTATCTAGCTCCCAAAAGGGTTGCTACAACTGATGTGGCATGTACGTGCTGTAATTTGTACCTTATTTCTTTTCTACTTAATGTATGGTAGAGCTCCTGTTGATCTTTTCGGAAAAAAAGAGTAACAGTCATTCACAAAATAAGGGAGTACATGTAATTTGGTACTATCAGCTACAAATTGCACAAACTGTTTGTAAATCGTTTGTGCATCATGTTCACAAAGTCATATATATAGAGAGTAGTGGTAAGTTCAAAGATTGTAGCAGTGGTGGCTGAGATCACATATTTAAATTGTTCTATTCCCTCCGTGAGAACAAGATGTTGGGCCGGGCCTAGCATATGCTGAATGTTTTAGCTTGAAACTCGAAAGCCAGGCCAGGCTTCACTAGAATTTGGTGGATTACAGTTTCACAGAAGCAGCAGCCGCACTGACCAGAATCACACGCAAGCTCTAGGCATGGGTCAAAACCGAAAAATTAGAACTGAAGATCGTTCCATGCAGTAAACAACCGTAACTTCGTAACGTCTGGTAACGTGCCATGTTGGAACAGCTACAACAAAATGCAGCACTTGGATTCGATTATGCGAATACCGACAGGATGCACAACAACACGAGAGAGAGAAAAAAACGGCAGAATAATTTTCTAGACTGCACATGGTGTAATCACCCTGGCTCAAAATTTGTTAATGCCTAGCTTAAAAACAACCCGCTTATACTTCCATACTTGTTTCGTGTAAAAGGATTAACCATCCTGATATCATCATTAACATCCTAACCTAAAATCTTATCGAATATCTAAATATGGTATATGTGCGCATACATGATAGAGCGGGGTATGTTCTAGTAACATACGGAAGTTCCGGATATCTCATACCTGGAATCACGGGATAAGATACGCACAGGAAGGGATAACTCCATATCGGGAAAGACTCGATTGGCTTTCCCCGCAAGGAGACCAACAAGGGTACGTCGAATACCAACAGCAGTTTGGATACGCTACGCAGATCACGCGGCGAAGGACTCCTTATCGACTACGACTCGACCAGAGGCAAGACCATAACGACTATATAAAGCCTAGGGGAGGGACCCTCAGGAGGAGAGAAGAGGAAGAAAAGAAAGGCGATCCAGTAGACATTACAAGGAAGTTCTCCAGCGAAGATTAGCCATCCAGAATCACCAAGCCAGAGACTTGGTGCATAGAGAGCTTAAGAGTCGACGAGTTGTATCTCGTCAACCTCTAGCCACAGCCATCCGTAGCATAGATACTACCTGCATTGTACTTAGGGATATACCCCCTTGCTTTATACACCATCTTGCTTATACAGCAATCTCCTACATAGGACGTAGGGTATTACTCCGTCAGGAGGTCCGAACCTGTCTACATCGTGTGACTCTGTTTGCGTGCTTGACTCTGCTATCTCTAAGGTACTCAAAGTATAAGTTTATTGTCTATCCCTAACCTTCGACAGTTGGCGCGCTAGGTAGGGGCCTTTAGTTGTTTTCTTGCAGATCAAGCATGTCTTCAGAGCGCGCCTGCAACGGATTCTCTGATGATCTCTCGGTCACCACCATGGATCAAACGCCTTCAAGCGGAGATGAGATCACTTTTGGAGCGATGCTCTATCGATGGGGGACGAACGGAGACCTCTTGCACATCGGCTTTATCGAGTCCCCCTCATGGGATCCACGCAGAGAAGTAGGCTTCCTCGACTTCGACCCAACAGAGCCCAACGTCTTAATGTGCGTTGACACAGAGAGCGAAGACGAAAGCAACACTTGCAGCAGTGAGGGCAGCAGCCGGATAGATCGGTGCGTGTTCGTGACTGAGGGTGACAATGGTGCTACTGCCGAAGGTTCCCAGAACAAGAACCCAGACGCAGACACCTCAGGGGGCCAGGGACCCACGATCCTTCTGCACACACCTCAAAATCTTGCGGCAACGATAGAGGCAGCCCGAGCAGCCGCAAAAACTGTAGCGCCAATACTGCAGTGCATCGGCATGACTTGGCAGCCGCAGACACAATAGGGATCGTGGCTAATCTTTCAAGGCAGCTTGCCCTCGGTGACCCCACGACGCCTCGTCCGTAGGTGCCAGAGCTTTAGAGGCAACAAGTCCCTAGACCGCATGGCCATAACGGAAAGTGCGACTTCATTCCGTCGACAGCGTACCATCAGAGCCACGACAGAGGTGTTTTCAGAACCCCTGAAGCAAACGTCCAGTGTGCTCATGTGCTGCTAAAATCCCTTCCACCACTGGATCCAGGTAACCCGATGACTCCAGTGTTCGACCAGATGAAAACACTGCTTGACGCGACGCAGGCACAGACCGCCCGAGCCGCCAACTCGAGGCTAACATGCCCCAACCAGCAGGGGCCGAGGAGTCAATGGTCAGGGCTGCCCAACCGCCATCGAGTAACAGGGTCGATAGCAGCTAGCTCTAACCCGAGAATTTCCAAGGCAACAACTCCAACCTCTAATCGACGTGACCTGCGTGACATCATTCGAGATCGGAGGGAGGAACATAAACGGGAGGACCGCGAGTGGCAGAAACATGCGTCCCCACCCTTGAGGGGCCAATCACCTGCACGCTTAGCACGGCGAGGTGAGTCTCCACCCTCAATGGGCCGTTCTCCCGCACGGCAAAGGTTTCTCCCCTGGCAAGGTCCACGGCCGGTGACCCCCGAGGATGACGGTGAAGGATGTAAAGCCTTCACCCCGAGCTACGCACCGTCAGGTGGCTAGATAAATTCAAGTCAGGCCCCATCGAGAAGTACTCGGTCAAGATAAACCCGGTCGACTGGCTGCAGATCTACACTACGGTCATTAGGGCAGCTGGTGGCAACGAAAAGGTGATGGCCAACTACTTACTCACCACCCTCGATGGTGTAGCCAAGTCTTGTTATTCAACCTTCTGCCTCACTCGATATCCTCATGGGCGGAGTTGCGGGCCCAGTTCGTTGCCAATTTCCAAGGCACCTACGAACACTCCGAAACTCACAGCGAGTTGCATCGGGTGGTGCAAAAGTCGTGTGAGTCGTTGCGCGGTTTCATTCGACTCTTCAGCGATAAGCGAAACTTGATTCCTAACATCTCAGACGAGGCCGTCATCGTGGCCTTTGAGAATGGTGTCAGGGATAAGGAGTTGAAGGGAAAGTTAGCCGCTCGAAAGATTCGAACTCCTATGGAACTTTTTGAGCTGGCGGACAAGTATGCCAGACGTGCCGAAGCCCGTGACCACGTGGACAGCCTTGAAGCAAGCGACGACAAACCCAAGTCATCCAAGCAAGGAGCAAAGCGAAATAAGAACCACGGGGAGAAGCGCAAAGGTGACCCACCGTGGCCGCGGTCGAAAGGGGCAAGGCACGCAACACAGGAGACAACAAAGGCCAAAGTCGTGGTAGAGGTAAGTACTGCCCGATCCACCGAACTGACAAGCATGATTACGATGAATGCCAGGTGATCGGGGGGAATGTTCAGGAAAAGCTTAAAGCCGCACTCACCGAGCGTGGGATCGAGCAGGCCAAGGAGAAGTCCTTGGACGATGAGCCCAAATACTGCGGGGCTGATCACAAACTGGCACACATCTTTGAAGGATCTGCCACATATGAGTCCAAGAGGTGATACAAGGCAATTGAAAGGGAGGTCAACCTGGCTGCCTCGGCCCTCCCCAAATTCCACAAATGGTCGGAAGTACCAATCACCTTTGACCAGGCGGATCACCTAGCTGTGGTCCCACATCCGGGTCGATAACCCATAGTGGTAGAGCCAACCATCATCAATGTAAAGGTCGCTCGAACCTTGATCGATGGGGGTAGCTCACTGAACCTCATCTTCGCCAAGACGCTAGATAACATGGGGATCCCCCGAACAAAGATCAGAGCCGGAGCAGAGCCGTTTCATGGCATAACTCCACACTCGTCTTCCACGCCACTCGGCCAGATCGAGCTGCCAGTCACGTTCGGCACGCCAGAAAATTTCCGCACTGAAAAGTTTATTTTCGATGTGGCGAATTTTAAGACCGTTTACAACGTGATCTTAGGCCGCCCCATGCTAGCCAAGTTCATGGTCGTGGTGTATTACACATACCAAGCTGTCAAGATCCCAGCACTAAAAGGGGTCCTCACAATCAAAGGGATCGGTACCGTGGTCGATGTGACAAAAGAGCACGAAAATGGCGAAACACATGCGAAACAATACCAACGCTGATGATGAGGGAGCCAAGCGCCAGAAGTCCGAATCTCTTGTGTCCAGCAGCGCTGTTGAGAGCTCGAGCAATGGCATCGACAAGGACAAGAAGACCGAAGGAGGCGTCAGGATAGTGCCCTTGGACCTGTTAGAACCTTCCAAGACGATCAAGGTGGGTGCTAACCTCGAACCCAAATAGGAACTCGAGCTCATCGCTTTCCTTCGGGCAAACCACGATGTGTTTGCGTGGCAATCGTCCGACATGCCCGGGGTCCCTAGGGAAGTGATCAAGCATTGATTGGCTGTGGAACACAGCATCAAGCCAGTGGTGCAGAAACAGCGCAAATTTGCGGAAGACCAGAAACAAGCCATCCAAGAGGAGGTCAACAAACTCATGAAGACCGGTTTCATCCAAAGGTCCGTCACCCGACGTGGCTGGCAAACTCAATCCTCGTTAAAAAACCCAACGGCAAGTGAATGATGTACGTCGACTACACCGAGCTCAACAAGGCTTGCCCCAAGGATCCCTTTCCTCTCCCCCCGCATCGACTAGATTGTAGATTCGACTGCAGGCTGCGAATTGCTAAGTTTTCTATATGCCTACTCAGGGTATCACCAAATTAGCATGTCCGCTGAGAATAAAAAAACCGCCTTTACTACTCCCATTGGTGTATTATGTTATATTAAGATGCCTTTTGGTTTAAAGTGTGCTGGTGCTACATATCATTGTTGCATTCAAAAATGCCTGAAGTCCCAAATTGGGCGAAATGTGGAAGTGTACGTCGATGATATCGTAGTAAAGTCAAGAACCAGCAGCACTCTGATGGGCGATCTCGAGGAAACGTTCGACAACCTCAGGAAGTATCGAATGATGCTTAATCTTGAGAAGTGCACGTTCGGCATTTCGTCGCCAAGCTTCTCGGCTTCTTGGTGTCTAGTCGAGGCATTAAGGCCAACCTGTACAAAATTGAGGCCATCAACTAGATGTGCCCCCCACAGACGTTAAGGGAGGTGCAGAAACTCATAGGCTGTATCGCTGCCCTTAGTCGATTCATCTCTCGGATGGGTGAGCGAGGGTTGCCTTTCTTCAAGCTACTCAAGAAGAAGAATTCTTTCAAGTGGATCAAGGAGGCGGAAGGAGCTTTTCAAGATCTAAAAAGGTACCTATCATCTCTGTCAATTCTAACTTCGCCTCACAAAAAAGCGGAGATTTTTCTGTATATTGCAGCCTCGCCTCAGGTAGTAAGCACCGTCCTAGCAGTCGAGCGGGATTGCCTCGACACCAAGACTAAGGTCCAGAAGCCGGTATACTACGTAAGCGAAGTCTTGCACGACGCCAAGGCGCGGTACCCTCAGGTACAAAAATAATGTACACAGTCTTGATGACATCCCGAAAGTTGCGACACTACTTCTAGGCGCACAAGGTCACGGTCATGACCACATATCCGCTCAAGGAGGTGATACGTAATCGTAAGGCAACGGGTCGAATAGCGCAATGGGCGGTCGAATTCAACGAGTTCAAGGTTGATTTCGTGCCACGAACCAGTGTCAAATCAAGTGTCCTAGCAGACTTCGTCGCAAAATGAACACATGTCGAAGAAAAGGAGCACGAGGCGGTCGATGACCACTGAACCATGTTCTTCGATGGGTCGTTTACCCTTCAAGGCTTAGGGGCTAGCATCGTGCTTAGATCCCCAACAAGTGAAGAGTTGAAGTATGCTATCCGACTTGATTTTCAAGCTTCTAACAATGTTGCAAAGTACGAGGGACTGGTCAACGGGCTCCGTATAGCCATGTTGCTTGGTGTTAGATGACTACTCGTGAAAGGGGACTCATAGCTAGTTGTAAACCAGGTGTAGAAGGAGTACCAGTGCTCGGATGACAACATGGCGGCGTATCTGGACGAGATCCGCAAGCTGTATTACAAGTTCGAAGGGCTCAAAGTAAGACACATCTGGTGATGTGACAATGCCGCCGCCGACGAACTTGCCAGGCTCGCTTCGTCTCGTTCGCCAACACCCATAGTAGTCTTCCTCGAGAAACTCCTCAAACCGTCGACCTCCCGGTGCAGAGGTCGATGTTTGCCTAACTCGCCGATGGTCCGATTGAGTTAGCGGCGTAAACCGCAAACACGTAAGTCGCACTACTCGAATGCGAGCCGACTTGGATGACTACATTCCAAGCCTAACTCGAAGGTCGAGAAGTCCCTGACAATGATGCAACAGGCGAGAAAATTGCACGTAAGTCCAAGCTATACGCGTTGGTAGACGGCAAGCTCTACCGAAAGGGGAGTAACAGAATCTTGATGAAGTGCATCACTCAGGAAGAGGGCAATAAGATATTGCTCGATATCCATGGAGGCATCTGCGGCAACTATGCGTCCTATCGCACTTTAGTCGAAAAAGTTTTTCGACAAGGGTTATATTGGCCGACTACCCTCCAGGATGCTTGCGAGCTGGTGAAAAAGTGCAAGAACTACCAGTTTTGTGGTAAGCAAACCACCCGACTAGCTCAAGCACTGCAAACTATTCCTCTGTCTTGGCCTTTCTCTGTCTGGGGCTTGGATATCTTGGGACCGTTCCCAAGAGCTCAAGGAAGTTACAAGTTTCTGTTTGTGGCCATCGACACATTCACTAAGTGGATCGAGGCCGAACCCGTCAGGAACATCACCTCAGAAGTGGCTAAGAAGTTCATGAGAAGCATTGTTACTCGATTTGGCATCCCTAATCGAGTGATTACAAACAATGGTAGCCAGTTCAAAAGCAATGCTTTCATAGCCTTTTGCGAAGAATTGGGTATCAAACTTTGCTTCGCTTCCGTAGCTAATCCTCAAAGTAACGATCAGGTCGAACATGCCAATGGTTTAATCCTATAGGGAATCAAGACCCGTGTATTCGATAGGCTCAGGGCCTACTCAACCCGATGGGAAATAGAGCTCCCCTCGGTGCTATGGGCTGTTCGCACCTCGACTAGTCGAGCCACCGGTGAAACACTATTTTTCTTAGTCTACGGTGCAGAGGCAGTGCTCCTAACTGAGTTAACGTTTAGGTCACCTCGAGTGGACAACTACTTGGAAGAAGAACAAGAGCAAGCGCGGACAGATGACGTGAACCTACTCGAGGAATACAGAGATCGAGTGTCAATTCGAGTAGCTAAATATCAACAAGCCTTACGCAGATACCATGGCCAAAGGATCCAGGGAAGAGCATTAGCCGCGGGGACTTAGTACTACGAAAGGTGCAGAATCAAGAAAATCGCAATAAGCTATCACCCAAATGGAAAGGTCCTTACGTGGTGGTCTAAGTGACTCGACTAGGGTCCGTGCGGCTAGCGACATCGGAAAGCGCGATACTCGAAAACTCATGGAATATCGATCAATTAAAGAAATTTAATGCGTAAGTAACATAGGCATCGAATGCAATCGAAATTCAGGCAAGCAAAATTTTATTATATTTAAAACTAACAAAAAGTCTATCCTATTACATTTTAAATAGGTACATCGCTGCCACTACTCGTCCTTGGGCGCATCTTGCTACCTCTTTAGAGCCCACGGGTAGTAGAACAAGATGGTGCTTGGGATGGACCTGCGCCCTTCGTACGGGTCAAAAGAGGCGGTGAAAATCCGGCCTCCCGTCGACGAAGAAAGCACAGAGGCAGGGTGCCCGATAGGCAAGCCCGTGGAGGGAGAAGGAGGCTTCTCCCCTGATGGAGCTCCCCGAGCACCGCGATGGGTCGGAGGGCGAGCAAGCGCCGGGCTAGTGAAGCTGTTTTGAGCTTCACCTCCGTCGCTGGTGCCAGCGGCCTCACCAGCACCATCTGCTCTCGCGAGGGAAGCAGAGATGGTGTTAGGCCCTTCGACCACTACTATTAGCCTGCTGGTGACCTCTTCTTCCTCCTTTAGCCAGACTTCCCTCTCGATGGCGCCCCAATTGATCTCATCCTCCTCATCAGAGGAGATGATGATCCTCCCCGAGGAAACCACCGCCAATGGAGCAGGGGGAGAATCCCCGATGATCTCCAGGGAGGTGGAGGACGTGGGTGTCGAGGTCATGAGTGTGGTGGTAGAACAAAATCTCTACAAGCAAAAAATTCAGAGGAAAGATGGAGTGCGGCAAACGGCCACAAGTCCCGACTATTTATAACCCAGGGGACGAGTCGCTACTGCACTACCTGCTCCGTCAAGATCCGAGTCAATCCCAATCGCCGAGGCGACCATCGCATTTCCTCACAGGTGCGAAAACTAAAGAGGTGTTAAGCGACGGTGTCGGTGGATAACGCCACCAAGAGGAAGCTGAAGGGGCGTGAAAATCGTAAACTTACTATGGCAAGAAAGTGGATTTTAATTACCTACCTACCTGTCATTCAATCTGATCCCAAGGTTCAGGGGCCGAGTCTTTTCACCCACTCGATTCAATCATCGAGCAAGAGGTCGAATACTACCCCACGTGTCCTTGACTGTCATGCCCTGTTTTCCCGTACTCGATGAGCCCATCGGACAAAGGCTTGGGGGCTGGGTCATTTTCGACCACAGGGTCCTATCCTACACGCGAAGCGGTACTCGAGTAGGAAGCCAGGGGTTACGTCTTGAAATATCACTGTAAGGGCACGATCTTTGGCTGAACAAGAACCCAGTGTGTTTCTCTCGTTTGCTCTACTCCATACTCGATGAGCCCATCGAGTAAGGAGTCGGGGGCTACAAGTAACCCTATACTCTATTTATCCGTCCTAAATTCTATAAAACATGCGATTTCTTTGCACGCATTTGCTCGATGATGTACTTAGCATGTCAGCAAGTGAAACCAAAGTGCGACCATGCTTGAATTCGATGATGAATAATTCTATCTTGCGCGCGAACGAGCACTAGATTGTCATACATCTAAAGGCTCATCGGCCGGTGGGAGACGAGACCTCTAGTCAATTCTACATACGTAGCTCAATAAGTTCTTAATTGCTACAAGGTCTAAGTCACATGGTCGATGAAGGCTTGCAGAAGGTTGCGTGGTAATCATTACAATAATTCGTATAGAGTTTATGTTAAGTAACCTCTCCAGGTATGCACTCAGAGGTTGAGTCTTTTAACATGAGTTTTTTCTAGACCTATGCGCAGATATATTCAGGCACGCGTCTAGTCAGGACGCTGTTTTCCCTGAAGATCTATGAGTGCTAACTCGAGTTTGCGCCTGTTTGTGCTACTTCATTTCATCAGCAAGGAAATAGAAAGCAAGACACAATAAGCGGACAAACTGGTTAAGTGCTGATTATTACATATCATCACCAAAGAAAACAAAAGTTAGTCTTTACAAGCTGTATGGTCAGGCAGAGGAGCCTTGGACGGTGCCGCTCTCATCGAGGGACAACTCCATTTCATCCACAAACATCTTGGCCAGGCCGGCGAAGGACTCAATATAATTGACGGCTATGATCAAATCACCCGCGAATCCTTCCGTCAGGACAGAGAGATCCAGATTCGGGTGGTGGCTCTTCACCATGCCCAGCATGTGTGAGGACGCGAGACAAGCTGAGGTGTTCATATGCTCGAGGGTCCTCGACTACAAAGCGGCGAGCGTTGTGTTCGCTGCAGCCTTTTCGACCTCGATCGCTTTTTGACTCGCCTCCGCCTTGCATCAGCTAGCCTGGGCCTCGACCAGTGCAGCCTCTGTCATAGCCTTCTCGGCCATTAGTTTTCTTTCCCGCTCATTAGCCTTCACCTCAGTAGCCTTTAACTTGATTTTGCCTCTAGCTCAGCGTTGTTCCTCTCGAGTATTCGCTCTTGAGACGCTATGAGCCGCTCGACTTGCTGGCGCTTCTGCGTCAAAAATGTTGCATTATCGAGCAAGGAGCTGGTTGCACGCTGCAATCCAAAATCAAAAAAGCATCAAGGGATTGGGCAAGAGGGAGAGCGGAAGTCAGAGTGAGGCGATCCGTGTGTGCATACCTGAAGCTGAGGTTTCAACGTGGACCAAGTTTCCTGAGACGCTGGAGAAGCTAGAGGACTTTGGACGGTCGCCACCGCGGATCCACTGGTATGCCTAGTGAGATCCTCCAAGCAGGGGGCTGCAGCTGTAGTAGCCGCGCCCACAGAAGTCGATGTTGTCACGACTGCCGAATCAGCGGCACTGCTAGACGCACCTTTCCTACCGCAAGGCTAAAAAGCCTAAATACTTCAAAAAGGAGTTCACGGGAGGAAAATTCAGCCCGCAGCGAAAGAAAGTCTCAAAGACAACTGTCTCATCCTCATTCTCAGGAGTAGGGAATAGTTCACCTTGGGATGATCTCCAACAGAAGAGCACCTGTGGAGGGACGAAGCCGTCTTTCTCCAGTTCCGCGAGACGCTTTTTCGATATGATGGATTTCTGCCACATCTTGTTGAAGGCTCTGACATGGATGGCTGCGTCGCCATCGCGACAAGAGGTCGAAGTCACGGTGGGCTTTTTCTCTAGAATAGCCTTGCCGTCGGCCAAGGAGCTGGACACTATTGCAGAAAAGAACGAGATCTCTGACGGCGCAAGGGCTTAAATAGCGCTATGGAGGTTTCAAGAGCAAAAACAGAGAAGGTAGGAAATGTGGTGGTAATAGTTCTAAGTCGGGGGACTTATACGCTAAAAACATCCTCTCAGACAACGGTTTATTCCCCCTTTACTCGACGCCTCAATCGGTGCAAAAAGCGAAATGATGTCACTGCACGGTCGAAACGTCGTGGCTGTGAAAATTAAATGCGCCAACTGCCCAACGTTCAGAATGTCAAAAGTTTTTCCAACTCTGCTCAGAATCGAGTCTATAAAGCGACATCGAGTAACATGTGGCTATCCTGAAAACTCGATACGGGCTGATGGCAGAGCACTCACCCAGCACATCCCAACTCGATACTCAGCAATTCCCGCTCTACTCGAATCGTTTGACCACAAGCAGGCGAGGCATTACTCGACCAAGCCAAGACTTGGCGGTAATCGACCAAGCACTCATACAGACCCTCTACTAAGCAGAGTTCGAGGGCTAATGTCAAATATCTAAATATGGTATATGTGCGCATACATGATAGAGCGGAGTATGTTCTAGTAATATACGGAAGTTCCGGATATCTCAGGCCCAGAATCACGGGATAAGATACGCACAGGAAGGGATAACTCCATATCGAGAAAAACTCGATTGGCTTTCCCCTCAAGGAAACCAACACGGGTACACCGAATACCAACGACAGTTTGGATACGCTACACAGATCACGCGGCGAAGAACTTCTTATCGACTACGACTCGGACCGGAGGAAAAACCATAGCGACTATATAAAGCCTGGGGGAGGGACTCTCAGGAGGAGAGAAAGGGAAGAAAAGAAAGACGATCCAGTGGACATTACAAGGAAGTTCTCCAGCAAAGATTAGCCATCCAGAATCACCAAGCCAGAGCCTTGATGCGTAGAGAGCTTAGGAGTCGGCGAGTTGTATCTCGTCAACCTCTAGTCACAGCCATCCGTAGCATAGATACCATCTGCATTGTATTCAGGGCTATACCCCCTTGCTTTGTACATCATCTGACTTATACAGCAATCTCTCACACAGGATGTAGGGTATTACTCCGTCAAGAGGCCGGAACATGTCTACATCGTGTGCTTCTGTTTGTATGCTTGACTCTGCTATCTCGAAGGTACCTGAAGTATAAGTTTATTGTCGATCCCTAACCTTCGACAAATCTATTCAATGCTAGTTCACACATGCATAGCACCCGGCTTACACTTCATTTTTGATCCGTGTAAAAAGGTTAACCCAAATGTGCTACGTTTGAACTTAACAAACATTATATACTACTATAATTCACTTTAGATAAACCATATAAATCTAATCCCACAACCGCTCTATATGAACCACGAAGCCTTTTATACTAACGGACCGAGGTATTTACCCATTGTTACTGACTAATCGGACCCGACTGAATCTAGTGAACCTCCTCTTCCTTGTGGGTGTAGATAACGCAGTCCGACTTGGGATACGCGATGCACGTGAGCACGTACCCCTTGGCCGTCTGCGCGTCGTCCAAGAACGATCCCTCCGATTGGTCGACCTCGCCGGACGCCAGCTTGCCGGCGCACGTCGAGCACGAGCCGGCCCTGCACGAGAAGGGCAGCTCCACGCCTGCCGCCTCGGCGGCCTCGAGGATGTAGCTGTCCTCGGGCACCTCGACCTCGTTCTCCTCGCCGTCCGGCCCGACGAGCTTCACCTTGTGCGCGACCGACACCCTGAACCTGGCGGAGAGCCTTGCGCCTGACGCGAGGCTCGGCGATCGCTTCAGGTAGGCGAGGCATGGGGCGTTCTTGATCGGTGGAGCAAACGGCCTGCACCAGATGGTGGACGAAGGAACGCGGTACATCGTTGGAGCACCCGCGGTTGCCATTGATGTCGCTAGTCCTTGCAGAGTCCTGCTAAGCTAATCACACGGTAGCTAGTACAAAAGAAGCAGATTTTCACTTGTGATGGAGTGAACATGGATCGAGTAGCATGTGATCAGAGACAAAGAAGGAATAAGTTAAGGATACGGTGGAATCAATCGACGCGTACCTCCTCTTTTCCTTGTGGAGGTGATCGAGAGATTGAGCGGCACAAAAACTCGCAAGCACTAGCAGATGATGATTGAGTCGCTGGATCACAGCTCGAGCATAGCACACGCACGCGCGGTATTAATAGCTGTGCGCGCAAGTCGTTGAGCTGCACCGATAGCAACCTCGTCTTGGTTGGCGCCTTGGTGGCATGGAACGTGGCTGGTGTCCATGGGAAGCGGCCATTGGTGACGAGACGAAGGTGCTAGTAGAAAGTAGAATGCCCCCGTATCAGAATATGTCGGAAATGCTCGACCTACAGGTGTCGTGAAGGTGCACCGGTGCTCGCTCGAGGTATTGGCTTCCCTGGTTGCCTACAAACTCTCGCCGCCTCGCGTTCCCTCGGCCCTCGGCGGCCTAAGGGCCAAAAGCTGGGGCCGTTTAACCGTGTAAGTTGGGCCCAGTCGGCATGAAGGTGGGCTCTTGTTTCAGATCTGTTTTAGATCTGAAACTTCTATCACATTTTTGACTATCTAAATGGTTTTAAATGAAAAAAATTTGTATACAAAAGTTGTAGATCCCGTCGAGAGCTACAATTTTTATATAAAGTTCATCTCCATCTGACATCATATGAAAAAGTTATGATTTTATTTAGGAACTGACCGCAGACAGATGAAATATCGCGCGTTCAGAGCTGCACCGATCGCCCGTATATACAGACGACAAAAGTATATTTTTGTAATTTTTTGAGATCGAGGTATATTTTTGCAATTTGAATAAAAATTTTATTATTTAAAATAAAAATTCCAACGTGTTGGGGGTACTGATTACTGATTTTTTTTTTTGAGAAAATACTGATTACTGATTTATGATTTGCCAATGTGACATGCCCTGATGATGCCCTCCTAAATCGTAATGGTGTACAGAGCACGCAGCAGAGCCCTGCATTTGCTATTTAGATTCGTTAATGAAGTACAGATAGGTGTTTTAGTCTTTTAGATGCCTCAAGAAATTAACCTCCGGCACTTCAGTTCTTCGTTTTTCTCATTTCTTCGTGGTCTCGAAACGGCAACTAATGTCTATCCGGCAGATAAAAGAGGAACTGCTGAGGGCCGCACCGTTGTTCAGCGAACTTTCCACACTCCCAGCTCTTCACCCCCTGAATGCAGGGAACGACACGGGAGAGCGTTCCGTGCTAAGCACGCAGCTCCAATCGCCACAAACGTGGGGTTTACAGCACTAGTTGATTGCCGCTACGGAACAAGAAGCACGTTTAAAGAGGTAGTCCTATTCGCATAAGTAATTATTGCAAGGAATAAATTCAACTCATTTTACACCCCTCTCAACGTTCTAAAAAAATTCATCGAACACTATCAACTACAAAATCAGGTATTTAACCCCCTTAAACTTACAAAATCGAATCAATTTACACTCTAAGATGATTTTAATGATTTGGATCATACTCAAGATAGTTTTCACTGTATTGATAGCTGCGCCGTCGAGTTTTGGTAACGAGGATCCAATTCAAAGGTATTGACATCAATATCACCGACTTTTTTCTCACTCCTTTTTTATCAATATACATTATTTTTCTTCTTGTCATCATTCCTTTTCTTATTTGAATCTACATCAGTAAAAATTGATGACATGGCTGCCAACATAGCAAAAACCACCATCCATTTCAGCAAAACCACTCTTCAAAACTGTCAAGGTGTAAATTGGCTCGGTTTTGTAAGTTTATGATGTTAAATATCCGGTTTTATAGTTTAGAGTGTTAAATTACCTTTTTGGAAAGTTAAAGCGTGTAAAATGGACTTATTGCTTATTGCAAAAATGTAATTAATCTCAAACAGCTTCCATTTCGATTCGTAGTGGTTATTACACAAAAGGTATATCCAAATACCAGAATAGCAAACATCAGTTAATACTCTTCAAAACAAAGTGCCAAAAAAACAAAATTCAGGCATCAAGCTTTCTTTATTCCATATAGCTAACCCAAAGAAATCATACGGTCATAAATTCAAGTTTCAGAGTGGCACCGTATGTATTTGATGGAGAAAATAAAGGCAACGCACAAAATTTGTACCGCTCAGTATCTGATGAGGAGCATCTGCAGAGGCCAGAGAGGGAAAAAAAGTACAGGTACATGTTGAACATGGGGTTGATAGAAACAGTGCGTGCAGAGGATTTTCAAATATTGGTGGCAAAGGTTTATCCTGCAATGTAAAAAGAAACAACTTCTATAACCTCTGGCAGTGTTTGAAATAAAAAAAAAGTTTCTTTGTAGTAACTCCAAAGCAGTATGTATTAAGAGAAATATTTGCATGGACTTGAATGTTCACATATAATTGTCAAATCAGTTTCGTAATAAAATGCTCCCGTCTAAAGTCCCATCTTCTTTGAAGCGACAAAGCAGGAAGCTCAGGAGAATAAAGAGGTGCTTGTGGTCAAACAATGAATAAGAGTGCCACCATCTCCTGAATGATGCAATGAGAAAAGTGTAATATTTGCATTAGCATAAAAACTGGAGCAATTTGATTCATTGGAATTTCAGTGTGAAGAAATAAACAATTACAAAGAAAACAATACAAGGGATCAGTTAAAACTATGAAGCTCGTGTGAAAATCTGGGCAATTGGTTTCCTATCTGCATCCATATTGACACAACAAACACCTACACGGCTACACACAATAATATTTACATTATTTCCATTAGGAACGCAAAATAATTGTACGTAATCCAAAAGGCGAAGTCATCGATTCAGCAACAGTAGTGTATGAAGAAGGGCAAGTGTTGCTTCTTTACTTCCTTGTAAATATGCTATTACTACTAAAGTGTTTCTTTACAACATATTTTGAGTGACAATTGGAGTAGCAGAAATTATTTGGAAAATATGGAAAACTCGCAATACTGCTTGTTTTCAGTATAGAATACCCTCCGACCCAATTGCTGTTATCATAATGTTTGCTTTTCGTTGGAAAAATAGGCAGTTTTGGAGAGCAAAGAGGAAGATTGAGAAGCACTACATTGGGAGGTCACCCAGCTTGAACAAGTAGCAAATGAAGCCTTCCGAGCGCAGCAAGGGTGGCGACCTGGCGTGTGGAAGATTCTAGGGAGACGACGATGGAGGAAATGGAAAAAGAAAAAACAGGAAGATAAGTGAATGGCTGATCAGGAAGCTTTCAAGAAAAAACAGGAAAAATTGGAGGAAAAGTTTGGATGGTCTTTTAGTTTCATTGCAGCTATCGCGCCGATTTGGAGGCTTTAGTTGTTTTAGTTTTTCCTAGGCTGGGACTTGGTCTGGTCTATTGCCATACTTTGCTGTAGTAGTTCTGTTGGCGAACAGATTTGGGTAGGCTGATGAAGTCTGAATCCAATCTGTCCAGCCAAATGCCCTTACTTTCCAGTTTGAACTTTGAACTGCTGTAGCCTTGTTGGTTTCTAATAATTGAAATTGGAAGTTTCCAGCTCGAAAAAATATATTTTGCGTGCTCTTCAAATAGTTCATTGGATTGCCATTTGCATGTAACCATTATCTAAAAAACTACCTGATGAAGACAAGGAAACTCACGTCATATTTAGAATTGGAAGGGCATCCTCCTCCCCAAGAAAACACAAATTGGAGCACCAGCTATCCTACAAGAAATTCATCTATCAGACACAAACAATACCCTAGAATTTGTGGAACTCGTAAGTTGAAGAAATGATGGATCTCGAAAATAAAATATAAGTAGTGTTGGAGTTATGTACTTTATAGATATGCTCATGGAACAACAGTCAGCCAATGATATCCGTTCTCATTTACAGTCATATAGCAAATTGTATGCAGAATTTACATTTGTTCAAGTGGCAGAATGAAATTATTGGAGCAGAGGACTTACTCTGTGACTGTGTGCAGAAAAGAGTTTACCGCACAACATCCCCTTCACGGTAATCTCTTAACTCTAAGATATCCTGTCCACATGTCGCATGTTACATCACCAACACAAACAAAAATGAAGGCTCGTTAACAACTTAATCTGAACTCTTTTTACATAAGCACATGAGCTGAAAAATAAGCATCGTTGTCGTATTGAAGGGAAAAAATTGTTCTGTACACATCACTAGAAAAAGCAGCAAATCAAATACAGTTAACTTATCCACATTCTTGGCGGTGGAGCTCAGGGCGGCCACAGGCGGCAGCGGTGGAGTTCATGACGACTGTAGCCGACGCGGAGAGCATGGCCAGCGGCGGCACGCGTGACCCTCCTGCGACCAGATCCTGCTTCCGCATCATCGTCGATTTGAGTGGTCACCAGCGACGGGATCCAACTCGAACGACTCGTGGGGCGGCCATGGTCGGCAGTGGGGGTTGTGGCGGAGAAAAGGGAAAGAGGCCGGCGGGCCGGCAACGGCAAGTTGCCCTTAACGCCACGTCCGATCAAGGACGATTAAGGTCTAGGCGTGGAGGCCGACAACAACGCATCTACATGACGGACAAGAAGGAAGGTGGCGGCGGAAGGCAAGAGGCGGTGACGATCCGAATTGGCATGTGACGAGACGAGTTGGGGGCGGTGGATCAAGAGGAGGGACCATGCTTCTTAGCTTGGTGCAGAGTGGAAGGGAGGAGGTGGTGTTAGGTGTGAAAAGGTGGGGAGATAGATCGAAGTGGGTCTTGGACGCCTGGACGGTGGCGAGACAGGGAGGATGATGAGACGAGGAAGTGAGCGGTGAGGTGAGCATGGTTGCCTATGTTGAGAAACCCTGAAGCCCATCGAAGGCTCATGTGGTCCCTAATACCGAAACCCTAAAGAGCGCTATAAAAGGAGGAGCGGGGTCCCCCCATGTACACAGAATTCATTAGCAATAAAGAATTTCCGCTTTCGCTCTCCCTAAACACGTGTCTCTCTCTCTTTCTGTTCTCCACTTCAGATCTGTTCGGGAACCCCGGACTATTCGATAGCGAGGTTCCTCAACACGTTATCAGCACGAAGCTCTACCGGAGATCGGATTGAAAAGGTGAGAGAAGGTGGGAACTAGCGATTGAATCTAATCGGTTCTTCTTCCTATACATGCATCTACCCTTCGCATCTGTTTTGTGTTTTCGTCACGTGGCACGAAGCTACACGGCGATCACTCAAAGCGACGTGGCACGAAGTTACTCGACGACGGCCACGAAGACATGAATTTGTTGTACATACACAAAAGAAAAACGACGGCAAAAGAGATGGGGACCGCGCTCGGCCGCCTCCACGTGAGCACGGCCACCGTCGCCGTCTTGCGCCAGAAGCGCCGCCACGCCGCCGGCCGCCCACACGCCGCAAAGACCGAAGTCGTCGGCGGTCTTTGGCGGCGCCGCCAAGGCCAGAAGCGCGTCACCACTCAAGCTCGCGCCGCTGCTCGGCTCGCGGCGCCATCGCTTAAGCGAATAAGACGGCACGCCGGCGCTTACGCCCGTCGGTTGGCTCGGCCGCTCCGCCGCCGGCTGTCGCGCCGCTCGCGCCGCTTTAGCGCGTCGCCCGCGCCGCCGCACCGGCCCGGCCGCGTCGCTTAGGCCGCCACAAGACGGAAGTCGAGCCCACGCGCCGCCAGACAGTTCGGACCAGAGCCGTCGCGCGCCGCGCTTCATGCCAGAAGCGCCGCCCGCAACGCCCTCGAGAATCTCGCCGCCGCACTCGCCGCTTCGAGCCGCCTCGGCCTTGGTCGCGCCGCGCCACCCGATCTTGGCTCGTGTGCACGCGCTCGATCCGCCGGCTCGGCCGCAAAGCCCGCCCGTCGCCAGCACGGCACCGGCACCTTGCCGCCGCCATCACGCGCCTCGCCATGCCGCCAAACCCTGATGTGGCCGCGGCATCCTCCAGAGCGCATGTCGTCGACCTCGCCGCAGCGAAAGCAAGAGATGGCGGCAAGCAAGAAGAACGCGTGCAAGAGATGACGGCAGACAAGAAGAAGGGAAGCGCGCGAGACTCTACTGAACAGTCATGGCAGCGTCTTGGGGAAGCGCATGGGCGGCGGCGAAAGAAGCCTCAGCGTCTAGGGTTTCTCACGGACAGAGCTTTAAGCGAGCCAAGCAGCCAAAACAACCAGTAAGCAAGCGGGCCCATCATGCAATGCCCAAGCAACAGATCGTTCTACCAAGAAGAAAAAAAAAGAGAAAAGGGAAAGAAAAAGAAAAGAAGAAAAAATGCGAGAAAAATTGCGTAAAATTTTGAAAATTGCGTAAAATCAAGAAGATTTATTTGGCTCTGTTTGTAATTTTCTTGCTTTATTTCTCTGTTTTATGAATTTTCTTTAAGAATTTTGAATCCTTTGCTTTATTTTATATAATGCAATGCATATGAATTTATTTTTCTGCACTTTATGCTTTTTGCAACCATTTTCTATCGATTTACACGCAGAAATCTAAACCGAAATTTTGAAATCATGCGGATGTCCGCATTGTGAATCGTGAGTTTGAAGAATCGCCCCGCAGTCGAACTACCTCACTTGGGCATCGACGTAAAGATTGTTCTTGGGGCAAGAAGCTCCGCTCAACGATTGGTCTAGGGTCCTCGCAGACGCAAAACCTACCACCGAGCGTAACGATCAAGTCTTGCATTTTCTCGAGCACCACCTCTCACCACTCTAAAGAATGAATACATGGTCAAGAGAGTGCGCATGAGCTTTGGACCGCACTTGAAGCGGTTCGAAAGCTCAAGTACACCATCTTGCCCCAAGCACAAGAAGATTGAGTACGCTGAGGTTTGCGACTTCGTATCAGATGGTCGAGTACAATTACGCTTTGCATGTAATTTGTACCAATCTTTCTATGTGGCAAGAAGATCACCGATGAAGAGAAGATTGAGAAAACTCTCTACCTTTCACCCTAATGCTATCCAGAGTGCACGCAGCTATCGTCAGGACGCATACAAGGAGTATAGCGAACTGATTGATGTAATGCAAGTTGCGGAATCGCAAGACGATGTTCTACGCAAGAACTATGTCTCGCAGCCACCTGGACGAGGCACTGGCACTGAAGTCAATGCCAACAGCTACAAGGTGAAAAAGCCCACTCATAGAAAGAAGGGCAAACAGGGTGGAAAAGAGAGACCCCAGGCCAAAGGAAAGTCCAAAGCCCCTGTGAAGAGGGATGACAAAGAAAAGACGCACGCCAAGCCGTATGGACAGCAGAACCAGACGTGCTTCAAGTGTGGCACTTGGGGACATTGGTCGAAGATATGTCGAGAATCCAAGGAAGCGATCAACGATATCGTGCTAAGAAGAAGGCAAAGGAAAACGCCTCACAGAGGCACACTTCGCCAACATCGGTGAAGATGATGTCATGGATATAGACACCCCACTTGCCTCATCCTCACAGAATAGCCTGGACATCGATGCTGCAGCCATTATTATGGCAAATGAAGAGAAAACTTCTGCAGATGACATAGAAGCAGAAATTAATGCATATTTTACAGACTCTGTTTAATGCATTTTTTTAGATTATGGTTGTTAGCATTTTCTTTGAATAAAGGGTTGTAAGCTCTAGAAGAGCATACTTCTTTCATGAATAAATATGCAATTTATTCTTTTTCCGGTATTCTTCAATTCTGCAAGTAATATTTGGATTGTTTTGCCTCTATCTGATTAGAATTATATTTCTTTTATCTAGAAATCGTGTAGCGCCCAAATGGAAGAGATATGTATTGTTGATAGTGGCACAACAAATACCATCTTAAGAGAGTCTAAGTATTTCCAATGATCACGAAGAACGCTGAAAGATTACTACGATCGCAGAAGCGACTCATATGTAATCGGCTCGAGAAGAGCCACTATTATATTGCCTATGGGTACAACTTTGGTAATTGAAGAAGCCCTTTGTACCCTAATCAACACGCACTCTCTTAAGCTTTAAAGACATCCGCGCCAATGGTTTTCACGTAGAAACCAATGAAGAAAATGGCAAAGAATACTTGTGCATTGTGAAGCACACGGTATGTGGAAAAATGGTATTAGAAAAATGTCCTCATATGAATCGGGTTGTACTACACGAATATTCATGCACCAAGTGTATACTTCCTTGAAGACTGCTTTTAGAAGCTCGAGTTATTTTCTTTATGGCATGGTAGATTAGATCATCCTGGTCTTAGAATGATGAGAAATATAGTGAACAACTCACGTGGTCATGGCATAAATGTTAAAAATTTCCGAATCATGAAGATTTTGTGTGCCTGCATGTGCCACCGGAAATTAATAACTAGACCCTCTGTCATGAAAGTGCAAAGTGAAACCCCGCATTCTGGAACGCATCCGGGGGATATTTGCGGTCCGATTCAGCCCGTCGGGCCGCTTCGATATTTTATGGTGCTCATCGATGCTTCCTCGAAATGGTCGCATGTATGCTTGTTGTCAACAAGAAACCATGCTTTTGCAAAGTCGATCTCGCAGATCATAAGAATTAAGAATGCTTTCCCGATCATCGCGTGAAGTCCATTAGAATGGACAATGCCGAGAATTTACTTCAAAGGCATTTGATGATTATTGCACGACAAACAGGGATAGCGATTGAGCACTCCGCATCGCACGCTCATACGCAGAATCGGACTAGCGTAAGCACTAATAAAGAGGATTAAGTTCATTGCCGCACCGCTTTTGCGAGTTGTAACTTGCCCAACACTTGTTGGGGACACGCAGATCTGCACGCAGCAGCTCTTATCAATTTCGCATCGTCGGCCTACAACATCCATTCTCCTATGCACTTGTGCACGGATCATCCCAAGATCTCCCATCTTAGAAAATTTGGGTGTATGGTATATGTACCTATACCACCCTCACGGATCGCAATGGGCCCTCTCCGCAAGTCTGGGATATATGTTGGTTATGAGAGTGCATCCATAATCGTATTTGGAACCCATGATCGAGACTTGCATACACCCGATTCGATTGCATCTTTGACGAGGATCGCTTCCGTCACTAGGGGAGGAAATCAACCTTTGATGAAAAATACCGGAAATCATATGGCATTCCACCGGGATCCCCGCACATGACCCCGCACTAATGAAGCAAATCAAGAAGTCCAAGATAATTAATTTGCGAATTTAGCAAATGAACCGCCTGATCATTTTTGTGATCCAAGGCGTGGTTAAGTCGCATGTACCCGCAAGGAATGCACCGAGAGGGTGGAAATACCAAAGAAAATAGAAGGTATCCTCAACCTGCTCAGAGGCCTCAAAGGAAAAGAGCGAGTAATCTGCTCCTCAAACCCAAAGTACCCGAGACGCCCGAGAAAATCAAGCAGAGGACTTACCACAACCAATCACGAAAATGCCCCAAGAAAAGAAGGGAGCCAGTTGAGACTGCACTGGAAAGAAGCCAACAGAAAGGCAATTCCAGACTTGAATCTTCCACGCAGAAGCCACGAAATAATGTGTGCGCACACATAGGCGATGAAAGCTAAAGGAACTTGCTCTGCGATAGGGAAAAGCAGAGAAGAGCAAGTAGAAGTGAATGAAGCACCCCATGAAGAAATGGCCATAAACTTTGTAATAACAGAGAATCCTGAATAGAGCAACAACCAACGTTGATGCATACTTTGCAAAGAAGATTGCCTCGATCATTGATCATGATCCCGAGCTCGCATCTCTCGCAGAGTGCAAGAAAAGGCTAGATTGGGAAGAATGGAAAAGGCAATCATCGCAGAGTTAGTCTCTCCGAACAAGAGAGAGGTGTTTGACTCAGATGCCGCACACCTCCCCATGTAAACCCCGTAGGTCACAAATGGGTCTTTGTTCTAAGAGAAATGAAAACAACGGTTGTAAGGTACAAAGCAAGGCTTGTAGCTCAAGGTTTTACTCAACGTCCCGGAGTTGATTATGAACAAACCTATTCTCCGGTCATGGGAGGAATTACCTTTAGATATTTGATCTCAATGGCGCCAACTTGAAGTTGAGAATGAAGCTAATGGATGTTGTCACAAAGATACCAGATGGAAACTTGATTCGAGATATACATGAAAGTACCTAAGGAATTCCTATCCCAACCAAGATGGAGCAAATAGAAACCTGTGCGATGTGAAATTGGAGAAATCACCGTATGGGTCAAGCGATCAGAAGAATGTGGTACAATCGCTGAGTGACTTTCTCTGCAAGAAAGGCTACACAAACAAATAAGATTGTCCATGTGTGTTTATACAATGATCCACGAATGGATTCTCAGATAATCTCCGCCTATGTAGATGACTTGAACATCATTGGGACTGATGAAGAAATTGAAGAGGCATGCTCATACTTGAAGTCCGAGTTTGAAATGAAAGATTTGGGTAAAACCAAGTTTTGTTTAGGCTTGCGACTTAACATGTCCAAGGAGGAATCTTGGTACACCAATCAACCTACACGCAGAAAGTGTTGGAAAGATTTAGCTTTGAAAAATCATATCCTGCAAAGACTCCAATGGTCGGAAGGTCACTCCAAGCAGACCTAGACCCATACAGACCCAGAGAAGAGGGGGAGGAAGTCCTGGGAGCAGAATTCCTATTTTTGAGTGCAATTGAGCGCTCATGTACCTTGCAAATAGCACTAGACCGGACATCGCGTCACTGTGAATTTGCTAGCTCGACAAATCTGCGTAACCCACCAAAAGGCATTGGAAAGGGATCAAGGACATCTTCCGCTACCTCCAAGGAAGCAAAGACCTCGGTCTGTTCTTTAGAAGAAATAATGAATTGAATTTGGTTGGCTATGCTGATGCTGGGTACCTATCAGACCCGCATACTGGCAAGTCCCAAACCGGCTATGTTTTCCTATGTGGAGGAACAACAATTTCTTGGAAGTCGTCTAAGCAGACTCTCGTCTCGACGCCGACAAACCACTCGAAATCATCGCTTTGTATGAAGCATCGCGTGAATGTGCATGGCTCAGAAGAATGGTTCACCACATCCAGAAGTCATATGGTTTGAACATTGAGCAAACTCCCACGATAATCTATGAAGATAATGCAGCTTGTGTTGCCCAAGCACAGATGGGTTATGTGAAGAGTAATCTCACGAAGCATATCAACCCCAAGTTCTTCTATGCTCACGAATTGCATAAGATGAACGAGATTAAGATATTGCATACTAAGTCATGTGAAAATCTTGCGATTTGTTCACTAAATCACTCCCAAAGATCTACCTTTGAAAGGTGCGTGAAAGGAATTGAGATGATGAGACTTAGAGAAGTGCAGATTTCGGGGAGATATGTCACATACTCCCGCATGAATCCCGAACATGAATTATGAATACCCAACATAAATCTCAAGATTAGCAATTGAAGTTGGGAGAATTGTACTTTTTTCCTTAGCAAGTTTTTCATGAAGTTTTCTTGCATAAGGTTTTAACGAGGCAATTCGTGCAACATTGTAAAGCGTATGCTATGTACTCTTTCTCCAAGTATTTTTCCCATCGGGTTTTTCCGAGTTTTAATGAGGCATATGCATCTCGCGCAAAGGGCCCAAGGGGAGTGTTGAGAAACCCCAAGCCCACCGAAGGCCCATGTGGTCTTTAATGCCAAACCCTAGAGAGCGCTATAAAGGAGGAGGGGGTCCCCATGTACACGTAATTCATTAGCAATAAAGAATTTCCGCTTTCGCTCTCCCTAAACACGTGTCTCTCTCTCTTTCTGTTCTCCACTTCAGATCTGTTCGGAACCCCGGACTATTCGATAGCGAGGTTCCTCAACAGCCTAAACTCTGTACCTCCGTTGACCAATAGATGACCAGTCTGCCACTTTTCCATTAAAAGCAGTTTGCATGTCGCCGGATCTGGTCCACGACCCACGACCCCACCCAGCCATCCCGCGCCTACGCCGTTTCGATCGGTCGCGGTGCGGTTTGTTTGATCGATCTCCTGCGATCGCTGGGGTGTGCTGCAGGTGGCCAAGGACCCATCGGGGAAGGACATCGACGCGCTGGCGAAGCACATCCAGAACCTGCTCTGCCCGTCCACGCCGCTCTTCTTCGACACCCTGTACGATCCCTTCGCAGGCTGCAGCGACCGATTGCATTAAAGAATAAGAGTCGGTGGGTCAAGATTACGGAAGAAAATGTTAGGTATAATCTTGACATTAGTATCAGAGCCTGAGTTCTTGATCAAAGCCAGTTTCTTGATCCGCCGAGGCGATGGCGAAGGAGAGTTCCGTTGCCTCGCTGTAATATCCGATCCTCACGAAGAGCAATTATGCAGTATGAGCAATCAAGATGAAGGTGTACCTGAGGGCTTAAGGACTGTGGGACGTGATCGGGGACGGCAAAGTCGATGAGTATAAGGATCAGATGGCTTTGGTGGTCATCTACAAAGGCATCCCGGAGGAAACGATCTTCTTATTGGCCGAGAAGGAAACGGCCAAAAATACGTGGGAGACGTTGAAGACGATGCACCTTAGCGTCGATCGTGTGAAGGAGGCAAAAGTACAAACCCTCAAAGCTGAGTTCGAGGGGCTGCACATGACGGAGACGGAGTCCGTCGACGATTTCGCCATCCGGTTGACGATGATCGTCAACAAAATTAGAGGGCTTGGCGACAAGATGGAGAACTATGTGGTAAGAAAATTCCTTCGTGTAGTCCCTGGCAGGTTTCTACAAATCGTCTCTACTATTGAACAGTTCGGCAACCTCAAGGTGATGACGACTGAAGAGGTGATCAGTCGCCTGAAGGCACACGAGGAACGGATTAAAGGATCCAACGGTGGTGGTGAAGAACACCTACTTTTGACACACGCCGAGTGGGAGGCCCGATTGTCGAGGTGCGACGACGAGGGATCCTTCGGTGGCTCAAAAGGCGATGGTCGATGAGGCCGCAAGAGTCGAAGATTTGACAAGGCAATAGTGAGGTGCTTTAATTCTAATTATTATGAGCACTTCGCTTTAGGCCACAAGCAGAAGGAGGCGAAAAAAACACTCCTTGCTGAAGTTCAAAGTGACGACGAACCAGCACTACTTTGACTTAGTCTCAAGTAAGGAAGTTGAGTTCAGAATGTTGAAGAGGGTGTTTGCCGTCCTATGTCGAGTCCGTCAAAGTTGACTTCGGGGCGTTGAAGATATGTATTCGCCATCCAAAGTCAAGTCCGTCGAAGATGAGTCCCAGATGTTGAGGAGATGTGTTCTCCATCCTGTATCAAGTATGAGTTAGGCAAATCGTAGTTGAGACCGATTGCCTCAATAAGTAAAAGCCAGTATGTCAAGATTAGAGGGGAAATATTAGGTATAATCTTGACATTAGTATTTGAGTTTGTTAGTTTGTTGCTTGATTAGTTAGTTGCAGGCCTGTTCCATGAAGATAAGGATCACGATAGTTAATGAGTTAGTTTAGATAAAGTTGTGAGCTTATCTTGTAATCAGGTTTGCTATTTAAGTCGGAGAAAATAGAAAACACACAAGAGGTTGTGTGCGGCAAAACAAAAGAGCTCCACGCAAACGCACAGTACTCCTCCCGTTCCGACGTCCGCTCGTGTACGCTCCTGCAGCCGGTCGTATACATGCATCTACGCTGCATAGGAGAGCATCTCGCCGCCGTCTAGCCGAACGCCACGAGACCAATCCATAGGAGAGCAGCTTAGTTATATCCGTTCCTTCTGTCCACAGGACACAGTACACGCGAGTCCGTAGCTCTCCGAGTCCAACGTCGCCGTGAGGTGGCGCTCTCCCTCGCACGGCTGACATACGGGCACGGTAGTAGGAAGGCACGGCAGCAAGAGTCTTAATCTGTTCTAACAATTGCTAGAGATAATCTTGACATGTATTAGTTAAGATTGAGTTTCAGTTTTAAAAAGTTCAAACTCTGTGAGTTTGGATTGAGTTTGTTAGCAGATAAAGTTTGTTAGTTAGTCGGTTATGTACTCATCTATATATATATAGTAATGAAAAACCAGAAAAGATCGGAGCAATTGCGTAGGCCAACAAAAATTTTTTTGACTGTTCCAACAATTGCTATCAGAGTCTAGGATTTTAGATCAAACCGTTGCCCCCGGGAGGAGGAGACTCCTGGGGCAGCACCAAAAGAGCCGAGAACTAAGGTTTTAGGCTCTTATTGGTATCAAAGCCTAGGGTTTTAGGTCAAGCCGTTGCCCCCGAGAGAAGGAGATTCTCGGGGGCATACACCATAAGAGCCGAGGCAACTTGGATCGGCACAGCGTATTTAGGCGCACGTGAAGGACGATGGTCACTTGCGTCTTCATGGTCGGGGACGACGTTGGCCAGAGCGACCGCGCATGCAGGCGAGCCGAAGCGGCCACAGAAAGATCGATGGCGGCGGCGACTCATGCTTGGCGTGAGCCAGCGAAGCGATTTGCGCGTGCGGGCGCAGAACCGAGACGGCATTCCAGCTCTTGTACTTCGCTGTGGATGACATGCAGTTTGGTTTGCAGGACATTCTGCATGCCGTTGGAGGCATGACGCAAGGAAAAATTGTTCGGCAGTAGCAACTAGCAACTCCCTCCATGGCATGCGTACGGCAAGCAAGAATAAAGATCATAATCAGAGCTCCTGTGTAAGTGCATGCAGTTGAGTTCATGCATGGTCGAGTCTGTTAATTAGTTGAGTTAGTAGTGCTGAGTCATGTACGTACGTGCCGTCCAAACTCGTGTAGTATCGAATTGTTTTCCTTGTTTCACTCACTGTTATTGGATGATATATATTACTATATTTTACAGTAATAAATAACATTGTAAATAATCAATGGTAGAAATATGCATAAAAAAATAGTTAAAAATTGTCTAAAAATTGTAGAATGACATGTATTTAGGAATAAAATTTAAACGGTATAGATTAGGATTGAGGGTCAAAGCAAGCAAAAAAAAAATTAGATGCTCACTCCATGTAACGAATACTTCCACGCTCTCTAGCAAGGTTACAAAACCGCGAAATTAAGTGAATCTCACAAATCTCGGATTTCGACCCAATGAGTTTGCATAGACCGCCGGATGTAAAAATCCGAAAAAATTTGAAATTGCTACAAGATATTTCGATTTTTATTTTTCATGAGATTTCGCAAAAACCGCCGAGATTTCGGAATTTTAAACCGGATTTTGAAGTTTTTGGCGGATCGACCGGAATTATATCAATAAGTTCTCGTGAAGTGATCTTCAATGATAATGTTTCAAAAAGTTTATTTTTAGACTTTTGGCACTTCTGTAAACACGCTCAATTTTAAAAATTGAGAATGCATTTTCATGCTATGAAAATTTATGGGAGTATCATAAGATATGTAGGATAATACATAAAATTTATGAAAATATTTTAACATCATTTGTTATGTTTCAAAAATAAAAATCGAAATAGGATAAAAAGTCGGTTCACGCCGACCACTTGGAAGTAGTCCGCGTGAACGACCTTTTGCGCGGACTACTTCCAAGTGGTCCGGCGTGAACGAGCTGTTGCGCGGATGGAAAATCCGAAAAAATTGAAATTGCTACAAGAAATTTCGAATTTTTATTTTTCATGAGATTTCTAAAAAAACGCGAGATTTCGAATTTTAAACAGAATTTGAATTTTTTGGCCGGATCTGACCGAATTATATCAATAAGTTCTCGTGAAGTGATCTTCAATGATAATGTTTCAAAAGTTTATTTTTAGACTTTTGGCATTTCAGTAAACACTCTCTGAATTTTAAAAATTGAGAATGCATTTTCATGCTATGAAAAATTTATGGGAGTATCATAAGATATGTAGGATAATACATAAAATTTATGAAAATATTTTAACATCATTTGTTATGTTTTAAAAATAAAAATCGAAATAGGATAAAAATCAGTTCACGCCGGACCACTTGGAAGTAGTCCGCGTGAACGACTTTTTGCGCCGGACTACTTCCAAGTGGTCCGCATGAACGAGGTTTTGCGCCGATGGAAAAATCCTAAAAAATTGAAATTGCTAAAACTTAGGTAAAAACTTAGGTAAAAATGAACATTTAAAACTTTGTTCTAAATGCAACTTAGGTAAAAACTTAGGTAAAAATCTTAGGTAAAAACAGAACATTTAAAACTTTGTTCCAAATGTAAGCATTGAACTTTGTTTGTTATATTATATTTCTAAAAACAAAAGAAAAAACATAAATGGTAGTGTCCCTTGTAAGAATTTTATAAATTCACTGGAGTGTGATCATGAATCAAAATTTTTATGGGATATTAAGAACTTCCTTATCACCATTCTGTAAATTTTAAAAAATTAAACTTTTTTACTGCTAAATCAAATCTATGTATTGATCATCGACTTTTATCGGGACGTAGCAATCGCCTGAATTTTCAAACATTATTTGAGAATGCTCATCATCTAAAAATTTTAAGAAAACATTAATGTTATATCAGGACCATTCACAAAAATTTCAAAAGTTTTTAACATGGTTTACATAATTTTTCATGTTTTTCAATTTTACCGTAAGCATTTTAACAGTATAAAGAGACCAGTAGTACTGTTAGAATTTTTAAAAATTCATACAGTTTGATCATCATCTGAAAATTTTATGAGAGCATTATAGATACATCATAACCATGAAAAAAATTCAAATGTTTTACCATGGTTTGAACCATTTTGCATTCGGTTCAAAATTACCGGTCAGCTTTTATCCGGACAGTTCTAATGTTTGAATTTTTAAAATTACACACACTTCATAATAATCTGAAATTTTATGAAAACATAATAAATGTGTAATGACTCTTCAAAAAATTTGAGCAGTTTATAACTTGATTTGTACCATTTTTCGTTCGGATCAAATTTGTCGGTCGGTGTTTAATCAGGACAGTACTACTCTCTGAATTTTTAAAAATTCTCAGATGTGATAATCAGATGAAATTTTTATGAGAACATCATCAATGTGTCAGGAACCTCCAAAAAATCTCAAAATTTTTCGTTAACGTTTGGACCACTTTTCTGCCAGTGCAAAAACCCGAAATTTCGCAATTTCGCCCGAAATTTCGCCCAATTTCGCCGAATTTCGCTATTTCTCGGTTTCAAACAAGCCGGATTCAAATTTTAAATTTGAAATTCTGGACGAGATTTCTCCGAAATTACCGAATTTCGCCGAAATCTCGGTATCCGGCCCACGACGGTATTTTATCCGAAAACGAAATCCGAAACCCTGCTCTCTAGTGCCTTAGTTCCTTACTTTCCATCGGTTGTACTTCATCGGACCCTCCTACTCCCTCTCTCTTCAACCTACCGAACAACAACTAGCTCTCTCTCTCTCTCTCTCTGGCAAGCTTCGGCTGATCAAGCCACATCAACCACTGGTGAGCTGCAGTCTTCCGCCTCCACCTTGACCTTGCTCCAACAATTGGCTGAGCCACATCTGCATTCAAGCTATGGCTGCTACATCGACCTTGCCCTCGGTGAGCTTTGAAACGAAAGTGATGTTGGCGACAGACAAGGCTCTGGACCAGCCTTGTCCCTACCAAATCCTCGCTCTCTGGCATCAAGGCTACCTCCTCCTCCGCCGTGCTCATCTGCTCGCCGACGGTCATCACTTTCTTTTGTTCCAGTAGGTTGTTGTAGGCGTTTTCCCATTTGTTGCAAGCTCTTTCTAATTTGTTGCACTGATTGTTTCAATTTGTTGTAGTGTGACATAAAAAAGTTGCATTGAGTTGTTTTTGTTGCAACTGGTTAAGTGATTTGTTGTACTGGAGTATTTTTGTTGTTGCAATTAGCGATTGTGCATGTTTTGTTGCTTCGTTTCCGCCCAGTGGGTTTTTGTTGTAGCTCGATGGAATTTTGCTGCACGCTACCATAACCTTTTGTTGCATCCGTGACGATTTTTTCTTGCGCCATGAGGACTTTCGATTAATGAAATTAGCAAAGAAATAGAAGGCAGGGTCTTGAGGATAGATGATTTAGCGGTGGATATTCAATTTTTTCAGGTTCAAAGGGGGAGGTGGCCGGTGGGGTGAGGTTAAAGACGATGCTCGGTTGCAGGCATTTTATTGCGAGGAGGCAATCTTACGGCTCTGGTTACTATGTTGTGATGATTCTAAGACTATCGAGGTGTACAACGGTAACGTTTGAATAGGACATCTGAGCGCTAGCCGCTTCCAAATTTAAAAGTTGTAACAACATGTACCGAGGAACCGAGAAAGTATATCAGCACGTGCCAATAACTGCAGCACATGCTAAGTGCTCGTAAACTGCCTCTTCGTAAATCGTACAGGTCTGCCATCTTATTGTGTGTGCGTTTTTTTCTTCTGAACAGTACTAGTCAATCTTACACGTCATACGCACCCCGGCTCATGCATGTGGATCGCATGCCTGACACGAGCAATTATTAGCGGTTAGCTCACACGCTGGACTTGACCTTATCGCTGTACCCCGTGAGCCCGTCGTAGAACCTCGACCACAACATGATGCCACCGTATTTGGTGGAGTTCTTCACCACCGGCAGCACCTGCGACACCAGGTCGCTCGCCGCCACGAACCCGCTGCCGGCAGCCTGGGGCGCCGCCGGAAGCCCGAGGAACACCCGCCCCGCCGGTATCGCCGTCCACTGCTTCCACGCGCGCGCTAGGTTGCCCACGCCGCCGCTCGAACTGTACTGACACGGCGGGTTGTTGTAGAACTGCACCCACACGTAGTCGAACAGGCCGGTGCCGAGCGCGCCGCCGAGCAACGCGTCCGGGAACGGGCACTGCGGCGCCGCCGTCAGGTACACCGGCTTGCGCCCCTGCCGCGAGTAGTCCTTGAGGTACCTGGCCAGGACGTCCCAGTACATGCTGCCACCGCTCTCGATGTCGAAGTCGATGCCGTCGAGGACAGCGTCCCCGAGGGGCCTCGACGGCGACGTGCCACCGAGGTAGTTGTTCCAGAGGTACGCCGCGACCTGCTCGGTGTCAGCGGGGGAGGAGAGGCCGTAGCTGCCGACCCCGCCGCCGATGGAGAGCATGACCTTGATGCCGAGGCGCTGGCACGACTTGACATCGGCGCCCACGCCGGTGCAGCCGTTGGACGCCGGGTCGCAGTGGCCGGCCAGGTTCAGCACCGGCGTCTGGCCCTTGCCGAAGGTGGGCAGGAAGGCCACGTTGACAAACTTGTATTTGCCGGTCGCGCACGTCTGCGCCAACGTGCCCTCGTTGCCGTTCTGGCCCCAGTAGATCGCTATGCCGCCGGCGCGAGCTCCGGCGGCTAACCCGGCCAATGACACCACTGTCAGCAACGGCATTGCCGGAAATAATCTGCTTGTCATCTTGGTTAATCTCGACTTCTTTCTGGTGCTATGATATGAACTATGCCCGAAGGTTCTTGGTCTATATATAGCTGAATTCAGTGAGGTGTGAAACTCGAATTGACGCAGTTGGGTTGGGCATGTTGTACGATTCATTATTTGATAGGTTTGCTCGCCGTCACAAGTCGGCCTCGCAAGATCACGACAGGAGAGTGTGTGGTGGGTAGTTGGGGCTTATCATCTCAAACATGGCATTGCCAATATGAAATTCGTGCATGTCAGAACTAGATGCCGGAGTGTCGGCAGTGGTTGATTAATTGTTGACCCATGCGAGCTGGTCTTCGGATTGACTTCGAAAGAAGCTTCCACTCATGTCGCGCCCAATAACATTCTCGCAATGCGACGGCCACTTCGCCCGTCCTCTTCTAAAAACCCTTTGATTCGCCGTAGAAACGTTCGGTGCGCGAGAGCGCGGTGCTAATGCGTTTCAGCTGTGTAATTCCGCTGAATCAAGCCGTGCGAGTGCGACCAATTTGCTCTTTGTTTCAAAGCCTCGGTGTCAGCTCGCTGCAACCGATCTACTAGTTGTTTTCGAGCAAAAGCGATAGGTGGACTGCTTGCTGATGCAAAGGACAGAGGTCCGGTGTGATTCTTCCCGGTATCACGAACGAGATTGTGCAACTGGATCGATGCTCTTATCGTTTCTGACGCATAAGAAAGCGCAATGCCCTCGATTGGGGTCTATACATATTCAATCAGTTGCACGTAATGACTCCTTTTTTTATTAAAAAAAACAGCACATCAATTCGGGCACAACGAGCTGGGGGATAAAAGAGAACGATTATTTGCGCTAGCTTTTGCGGTCAAGCTAAGCATTGTGCCAGTGGAATGGACAAGCCCACAAGTGTTTCATGAGCGAAACAACGTCATGCTGCTCACGCATCTTCGTACTACTAGGTGGGTGAGCTCAAAAACCCCAAGCATAGAGCTAAGCCGAGGATTAACAACTTTAAGGGAGGGGCCTAGACAGCTGATTGAACGTATTAGTAATGCTCCTGGACAGAGGAATGGACAATCAGCCGATTGAATTGGGTGATTTTGAGCACTCGTCCTAATTCCCAAATTGACGAAAGATATATGTTGGTTAATGTCAAGTGCGCCAACAGCAGAAAAATAGGAGGGCAAGGCCGATTCACATGACGAGCAACTGATTGGTAGTTTTGGAAATTATGTTGTCCCAACAAGTTCGTGCTTATCATTTCTAGCAGAAAGGAGATTGCCATTGATTGTGCACTGCCATTTGAGCATCTGCTCACTGCGCACTAGTTCTTAACCAGTCGCGGAGTGCTACTCGCACAGAAAAGATTTCTTGGTGAGCCTTCAAGAAATCTCCAGAACTCTCGTTGGCAGGTGGAACCCATCAACAGATGCAACTCTTTTTTGTGATTATGGGCCAGTTTGCTGTTGTTCAGAAACTAGTTACAGTCACCTTTATTCATTTCAGTAAGTTTTGTTGTTACGACTAAAAAAAGTGCTTTCAACGAATTAGTATTATATCTAAAAGTAAAAAAAAAATCATAAGTATTTTTGAAAAGCCATTGCAATGTCAGATGAGCATGTCATCATTACTTCCTTTATTCCACGATAATACTACTGCTATCGATCAGTTTGCTTAATGTTGTAAGCTCACTTGCAAGGCTACATAGACTTAGAGAATTATGTAAAATAAAGAGCAGAAAAACATGTAAAATGCAAATATATTTCGATCACAGCAATCTTCGTTTGCAACGTGGTTTAGCAAAACAGGTAGCTAAACACCAAAAATATTTAGAAGTGGTCCAACCAAACAAGATTACGATAATCCACTGTACCAAAGAGATCCTTAAAGCCAAATTAAAACTACGACCGGATTTAATTATAAAAAACAATTTCTTAAGAGTCTCCCGAAATGTAAGTATGCAAAGTGTATCCACTTAGGGTCGGCTTGTGATTTTTGTCACGTGCGGTGTAATAACACCCTATGATACAAAATTAGCTAAAAGTTCACCCCTCATGCGTGTTGTGCACGTACGGGTAACACCTCGTTTGTGTTTTCATCTTTGCTTCGCTCAAAAAAGTTAACCCAGAAGTACTATGATTTGAACCGATAAGTATTATATGCAAGTGTAACTCGATGTAAATTGATAATATAGCACTGAAGGACGTGGTGTTAATTACATTAAGCCTTTTAGCGCAGGGTGTTACAACTTATAGGTGTAGTGTAGTGTGGCAAAAGATGATGTAAGGAAGCAGTTGTGTATAATTTAATACCTTGTTTAGCAAATATTATATTACTACTATTATAGCAGAAGGATTTCCGCTGAACTGGGGAGGTCGCCGTACGTTTTGGGATGTTTTCGATCAATCGGCGTGCGTTTCCCGTCCCCAAGTAATCACGCCGCGTCTGTCGTTCCTGTTATTCCTTCTAGTAAAATTATGTTTTAAAAAATCTATTTTTTTATAGTAATTACCGGTTTTTTCACATGTACACTTGGCTACATGTACTATCATCAGCATCAAATATGTTTCGAGATTGATGCAAACTGTTTGAATTCAAACCACCATTCAATCTTCTAATCATTTCAATATCCCTTGCATGAATCTTGAGGCATTTGGAGGGCTAAGATAGTATATGTATCCACGTATACATGTGGTTTTGCATTTTTGAAATGCAACAATCTTCGATGTAATGTGGTTTAGAATGAGCATGCATGTAACCGAACACTCTAGTATCTGAAAGTAGTTCCATTGAATGACATTATATACTTCCTCGGTTGATTTTTTATAAGGTGTGATTTGACCAAGCACGATCTCAAAAATCCAACTTTAGCTGTTAATAACTTTTACAATATATTATTAATAACTATAAAATCATAATAGTATGAAAGCATATTTAAATACAAATCTAACGGTACAACTTTTGTATCATTAAACATGTACCTTGTTGATTTAATTGTTGGTTAAATATTACAAAACTTGAATATCAAAATATGAGGGTGGCTTAAGAATCAACAGAGGGAGTGTTATCATAATTCACCGTACAATTCGAAATGGAACCTTAGAGAGCATCGAAGTACTTTTGGATAGTGGCAATTATGAAAGTAGGACAAAAATGCACTTTCTTGTTGCACTGGGACTTTGATCACTTTTCTAGCCCATCTCTTTTTTTTCTTATTTTTTTGCAAAATTGACAATCTAACTTCCTAATAGAATTGCACACTTCGCCACCTCTCCACCATGGAAGGCGCATTTCGCGCTCCTCATCCGCGGCACCCTTCTTCCCATGCTCCCCATCAGTGGTACCCTTCCTCCCTCACTCGCCGACTATGGCCTTGCGCACGCCGGCAATCCCACGCTTGCCTATCGTAGGAGCGCCGGCTCCTCCCGTGCTTCAGAGGCGCAGTAGCCACCTGCTACCGCGCTCCCTGGTCGCAGAAGCGACAGCTCCCATGCTCGCTTGCCGCTCTTTCCATATAGAAGAGGATGCTAGATTTGCAAATTCATTCAAAGAGAGTCATTTAAAAAAAAAGGAATAGAAAGAGGCTAAAAAAGTAATCAATTCTAAAGCATCCCCTGCCAAGAGTTAAAAACATAAAAAAAGCTAACCCCATTCCTCTCGTAGAATACTTTAGTTTGTTGTCTAACTAGCAACTTGGACGCGGCATGCCACGCCGCGGGCGCCGCCTTCCACAAAAGAAAGTTGACTTTTTTTTTCGGGAAAAAGGCTTAAACTTAATGGTAAAAAAAAGCGGGAAGAAATATATGTTTTTTTTCGGGAAGAAGGATCCATACGGGTTTTTTTCCTGACTGAAAAGGACCTAAACGTATTTTTGATTCTGTGGAAAAGGACCCAAGCGCAAGCATTAAAAACGCATAAAGGACTTAAGTGTGATATATATTTTTTTTTGGAAAAAAGGAACTATTCGTAACGTAAAAGGACCTAGATGTAATTTTGATTCTATGGAAAAGGACCCGAGCGCAAGCCTTAAAAACGCATAAAGAGTCAAATCGTAATATATATTCTTTTTCGGGAAGAAGGACCTGTTTGTAATTTTTTTTACGGACAAGGACCCGATTATAATTTTTTTGTAAAAAAAGGACCTATTGGTAAATAAAAAAGGACCTATCCGTAAATATTTTTCGACGCGGCTCGAGCCGAGCCGGCTCCGGCGACACGTGGATGCCCTCCCCATCTAGGGATTCTTCCAGGTATAGTAGGGTTATAATTTGCCAGTGGCTCTTCCTCCCAGGCGCTACTTCAAGAAGCTATTAGCTCGTAGAATTATCTGTATTCATTTCTAAGTAGAATTTATTTTCTAATAGTTTAGTTAACAGTGCTACTATATAACCAAGTCACTGCTTGTTTATAAGCCATGAGTAAAATAAGAGCGATAAAATATAAAAAGTGCTAGTTATATCACACCGTAAATATTTTTTTGTGTGTGCTATTATGTTCTTCCTTGTGTTTATGTGTGTTTATGATCTAAGGTTAAAACCAACAAATGGTATCAGAGTGAGGGTCTAATCTTGCTATCGCGCTTGTCTCGGGAGACCACCATTGCTGCGCCTCAAGGCAAGCTATCGTTGCTGAGCGATGTAGCGTTGAGTAGAATCTAATAGGAACACATGTTCGGTGGTGCTTGCGGATCCATGGTGAGGAGAAGGCGAGGTAGAAAGCCATTGTCGAGTCAAAATTACATCATGGACAGAAAGAGTCGGCAAGAAGATATGGCAGTAAAAGGTGGAGGAGATGTGTCTCCCCGATACCCTCTATTAACGAGTTTCGTTGATAACCCGTGTGACAAGATGGCATTAGCGGCTATTTGCGTGTCTCGTCGAGAAGGTGGCCAAAGCTACATGTGCTCATGTCTGTGGTGTCTACGATATACTATATGTGACCACTTGAGATTTTATACGCGTTGTGTGCATAAGATAAAATGTGTATGAATTCGTTTAAGGATGGTGTACCTTAGAAGAGATTATGCTGTACAAGAAGGTCAAGGGGAAGACGCTGCTTGTGACAAGAGGATTCATGATGTTGAGGAGTTGTAGCCGCCGTCATAGCCGAGTGCGTGCATTCATGAGTAGTCTAAGATGTTGATGAGTCGTGAACACCATCCTGCATATTGTTGTGTGTACAGTGCAAGTCAAAATTGAGTCCAGGATGTTGATGAGATGTGTTCACCATCTTGTGTGGAGTAAATGTTGAGTAATTCGTAGTTGAGACCGACTGCCTCAACAAGAGTTGTGTCAGAAATTAGAGTTAGTTGATGTTACGAGATTAAGTGAATGAATGTTAGAATTAATCTTGTATGAGTAGAAAACAGATTCATTTCTGAGTAAAATTCGTTTCGTAGTAGGTTAGTTACTAGTACTACTGTATAACTAAGTCACTGGTTGCTTATAATCCATAAGAAAAATAGAAGTAAAAAAATACAAAAAAAACGCTAGCTACGTCGTAACATAAATTTTTTTTGTCACTACATGCTATTATGTTCTGCACGTGTGTTCATCATCCTGGCTTGCTATTGGAATCATAAATCTAGCCTCCTCTTCACAGGAATTACAAAAATCTAGCCTCCCCAAGCTCCTGCGCTCCCCTACCGTAGAATCCGGCATGCTGCGCTCCGGGAGTGCACGAGCGCGAGCTCCCACGGCCAGTGAGCACAGGAGCACGTTGTGCCGTGGGAGCCGGCGCGAGTGTGAGAAGTAGCCAGTCTATCGCGGCCGACGAGCGCGGGAGGCCTCCCGTAGTAGGGGAGAACAAAAGCACATTAGGTGAGGGTTAGACTTACGATTCTGATGGGAAGACAGGTAGATTTGCGATTTCGGTGGGAAGGGACTACAAAAGTGTCTCCGTCGTCTTCATGTGTTGCAGTCCAAGAATCTCCTCTCGGAAAGCCATTTGCCTGCGCCTTCTTCCTCTGGTGCTCATAGATCGAGACCTGAAGCCACTTTTCTCGTCTCCTCTTGGTGCGTGCAAGAGAAAAGAGGTGGCGTCGAGCTATTTTTCTTCACCGGAGTTACTTGATCCCGTCGGATTTACTTCCTAAACTCCTCCTTTGGAGATTCCGCCTCGCCGATTTGGTGTCATCCTCAACCGCAGTTTGTCCTCCCAATAAACATTCCCGTCGTGGTTGTTGCATTTATCGCCTTGTTGGCCGGCGCGCCGCCTCCTCCGGCCACTGTGTATCCCTCCCCCTTCTCTATCAATCTGGATTCCCTCTCCCGCTACTCGCTACGTGCCGTTCCAGCTGCCGAGAACGAGGATCCAAAAATCATTAGCTCTCGGTGGCCAGTCGGAGATTCGCCAAGTAGATCGCCGGCGTCTTCCGCCGACGCAGATCCTTTGGTGTCTCCTTCAACCTCCAACCAATGGAGGCCCCTCTTCTACTCCCGTCGCTCGACATCGCGGGCAAACGCACAGCAGGAGGCGGAGCTGTGGTCATATATACGAGCATTCAAGGTGAGGAGCATCTATGGCGCCGATCTGAGTTGCCAAAGGACTTGGATGTAGTTTTCCATTTAGTTTTATACCTTTTTGTTATGCGCCAATAACTGAGTTGGATGATGTCATTATCTCATGGGCCCTTTTGTAATCTTTACGGTTGTTGCACTGTGACTCTCAATCTAATCCAGAGTTAATGGCGCTCTGGGCCATATCTGCCTTAAAAAACATTATTATTATTTTAATTCCATACATGCGTGCACATATCTCTGGAACACCGGTAAGATAGGGAAATTTTTGAATACAGTACAAAATACTGTCGGAAATTAGAGAATGATACAACATGTTTGCGTATTTACTAAAAACCCTACCATACCCTAATCAAAACTGCTAACCATACCCGAGACGCTAACCGGTTAAGCCATACCGATTTTGAAATTCGGGTATGGGGCCCTTCATACCGGATTTCAAAACCGGTATAGGGTGGCCCCCATACCCGGTTTTTCAAAATCCGGTTAAGCTACTCGCACAAATTCACATGCATTCTCGCGATTAGACACAAAGTGACATGCATGCATGCCGATTGGTCTCGAAGGCCAAGATTCCATGCATGCATGCATGCCGATTAGGCAAAAGTGCATGCGATGATTAGTGCAAAGTACATGCCGATTAGTAAAAATTATAATTAGTAAAATAATTAGTAGAAAGTATGATCAAGAAAAGTACAATTAGTAAAATGATTAGTGAAAAGTATAATTAGTGAAAGACGGGCTAGCCTCGATTGGTTGGCGTGGACTCATGATTATTGGTATTTTGGCGACGGATGCATGCGCCCAAAGACCAAAAGCAAAGACAGTCGAGTCGATGTCCCTCATTAGCACTTTTTCTCGATATAAATCGGAGGAACGCAGAGCGGCAATGCATTCACAAGATAGTAGTAGAGAGCAAAGGTAACCGAGAGCCAAGACGGAGATTAGTTCGGTTTTTAGTTTGTTAAAATTTTCGTAAAGTCTAAAAATTTTCAAGTACTTCATTTGGGATTTGTATTTTGCGTATTTTTAGGAATATTTATTGGTACATTGCTCGTGCTTTATTGATCTTTGGTACAACTTTCGTAAGGTTAGTTACAAATCTTCACGAGTAATAGTATATTATGGATGTGTAGTGTATTATGGACAAATCTTCATGCTTGAATAACTACCCGTATATAAAATAACAGTAACATAGCATAAGTAATGGCAGAATTATCGGTGTTAATATTTTGTAGGAATTTATTCGAGCTATCTTCATTCTATGAATTAACTAATTCGGTTCCCATTTCACACGTACGCTCCAGAAGGTGATTTTGCAAGTTGGCGAGGTTTTCGATCTTCACATGACTTCACACAAAGTTAGTTTTTAATATTTAGGAATATTACTGTGATATTGTTATAATACAACTATGATAAGTAGAATATTAGTACAACTAGTATCACATACAACTAGTATGCCCAAATGGTCGGAGGACTCATTGCTACACCATAATTGAGATCTTGATTTAATCCTAAGTGTAGTGGAAATGACTCAAAATCATACCTTGAAATCATGCTAGTTGCATTTAGAACAAAGTTTTAAATGTTCTGCTTTTACCTAAGTTTTCACGACTACTTGTCTTATGTTAAAAATCGGTCCCGCGTTGAACCAAGTTTTTCAGTTCAATTTGGAAAAATTGAGAAAGATTATGTTATGAAAAATTTATGGGAGTATCATAAGATATGTAGGATAATACATAAAATTTATGAAAATTTTAACATCATTTGTTATGTTTTAAAAATCAAAATCGAAATGAATAAAAATCGGTTCACGCCGGACCACTTGGAAGTGGTCCCACAAGAGTTGTTCACGCCGACCACTTGAAGTAGTCCGCGCAAAGCTGCTCACGCCGACTACTTCCAAGTGGTCCGCGTGAACGGAAGTGGCGCCGACCACTTCCAAGTGGTCCGGCGTGAACTCGATTTTTATTCTGCTTCGATTTTGATTTTTAAAACATAACAAATGATGTTAAAATTTTTCATAAATTTTATGTATTATCCTACATATCTTATGATACTCCCATAAATTTTTCATAGTCCTTATTTCACGTGCACGCCATCGAAGGTGATTTTGCCACTTGGTATAGGTTTCCGATCTTCATTACTGACTTCACATATGCTAGTTTTTAATATTTAGGAATATTATTCATGCAAATAATTTGGTTGCATGCGTGGTGATTAGTTTTTAGCCATTAAAATTTTCAAGTTTGTCTATATATACCGTCTAAATGTACTTGTTTGTTCCGAGCCATTTGTTTGAGCAAAGACGTGATGGCGGCCATTGCGCCCGAGCTTCTTCGTGAGTCGATCGATGCCCCACATCGTGCGAGGGCAATTTCGCAGAACTATGGTCCGACGCATTACTATATTACTGTCATCATCGCTTTTGAAGACGATAACCACTTTGTCGTTAACGCTTCGATTGCCCTCTCGCAAGCCGATCATCGCACAAGATAAAAAGCCGGACTATCGATTTCATATTCCACTAGCTCGCGCGTGTCTACTACCGCTTGCGCCTCATGGATGGAGCTCACCGCAGGAGGCTTGACCACACCTATGCCTCGCCATTGATCGTGCACTTCATCGGTCTCGTCGACCGATGGCGCACGGAGACACACACCTTTCACCTACCATTCGTGAGATGTCCATCACTTTGAAGGACGTGGCCATGCTAACCGCCGCCCATCGTGGGCGTGGTTGGTTCTTCCTCGCCCCAAAGAGACAACAAAGGCAGCACTACATCGCGAGAGGTATTACATGATATAATGTTATTTCATATTTGTAATGTGCACGATATTATCGACTCTCTTAATCCGGAGTTCATGCGGTTCGTGTCCCATACGCATGTAAAGAAAATGGTGTCTCTATGACTTGGCTACGTGGATTACAGAATACAATCCATGCCCACCGATGCCGACGGTTACCGTGGGGCGCCACTACGGTGTACCTCTACTACTTGTCGGGTGGTGTCATGTTCACGACGATCGCCGAGACGCCATCTTCCCGCACATCGTGGATTGCCAGGCGCTTGTCCGCCAACCTGATGACATCCCACCTACACCGGGATCTGCGGTCCTAGCGACACCTACCGTGGTTTGTGCGATGCATGCCAACGGCGCACTTACAGGGCACTATTATCGATGCCCGCAACTCCTTCGGATGTGGAGTTGGGAGTACCTTCCGGTCTCTCACGAGGTACGTCACGAGGTACTACCCCGTTGTCGAGATGATGACACGCCGAGGCCACTCGCCCTACAATGGGGCACCGTTGGATGCACGCCGCCACGATGGTCGCCGACGGTGACCACGCGAGCTACACGCGTGTTGTCGCCGACGTGGACTTGCCGACCGCAGATCATGTCAATCGGGATCCATGGACCGTGCAACGAGCCAAGAGCTTGCGATCGCGGCCGTATCTCTTCGTGTTGCACGGCCGACCACGGCCGTGGATGACTACGTGCTTCCTCTTGTACATGAACGTGGTCGAGGTCTACTCGCCCAACGGATCCGAGGCGCTTCGTGGCGGCAACCTATCCTCGCAAAGATCGCGACGCCGGAGCTCTCATGGGTATGCATTTAATTTTTTCAATATTTTCCTGTATATGAAAATTTTAGAATCTTACGCCCTGCAATTGTAGGAGAAGCACGAAGGCGCGGTCGGCCGCATCGAATCGACTGGCATCCACGCCGCACATTACACGATGGATGGAGACAACAGCCAGAGGTTGTCCATCCTCCGGGCCATATGACCCGAGGAATATGACAACTACCTTAGATGGTACCGGCCCGCACGCGTCCCACTTTATCGAGTGAGGAGGTCGACGAACCAGCCATGGACTATCCAGAGGACCGATCTCGATAAGTCCATATTTTGGTACTCCCAAAACCGCATTAATGCCTTCCAGTAAATTTATTTACCTAAGTTCTAATACCCTCTACGCCATGCAGACGCAGGAGGCATCGGAGCTATATACCCAAGCGGATCAAATTGCGCCCAAACCGCAGCGCTTCTAGCTCCTCGTCACCAAAGAAATCGATGAGACGGTACTCGCGTCCGTGGGGTCCCGATTCCTCTCGGCGATCCGTCGCCTTGGAGGACCTTCACGCCCTTCCGCCCGTAGCTACGAAGATGCTCCCATAGATCCCGCCGAGCTCACAGTGCAAGGCGGTCATGCACCACCGTCCCTCCGGCCGAGCAAGACGACGCCGGACGTCGTGCATCCACGCCCCATGCACCGAGCCATTCTCGCGACGCCGCTCGTCCCCCATTGAAGTACCAATGAGGCCTTCGACAACATGACGAAGACTCGGTCCTTCAACATCACCGAGGTACCCCATTTATCGCACTCCTTCGGACGGACGTCACCACACACAGGATCGAGCGAGGCCGAGATTTCGAGTTTGACTTCATGTCCGCCTACCTTCACTCTTCGGGCTACTTGGTGTGCGACCACATGGACCTCCTCCCTACGAGGCGGGACCTCAGTACGGCCGACGATCGCAGACGGCCCCCTAGGGACGGAGGATGCAAGTGCGTGGTACAACCAGATCCACACGAGCGGAAGGCAATACACATTCCAGCCGGGCTTCCTTCCCCAAGACGAGCATTTCGACGCACTGCGCAAGACAGAGGGCATGGGCCATCACAGTCATGGGATGAGGCGCATACATGCCCTGCAGATGTACACCCTGAGGACTTGATCAGAAGACAGGGTGGACGACGCCGAGGGAGGCACTGATGATTTTTTTATAGCTGTGTGAGCTGTACTGATTACTTTAACCTAGCTGTCGTGTAAATTAACTATTGTATGGTCAGATTTGAAATACAGTGTTGCCCTTTCGCATTCAAATGTTCATATCTTTTGCTAGGATGGTCGAAATAAAGTGAAATTAGTTTCTAAATTTAAGTTTTGAAATGATGAATTTGAATCTGAAATAAAAAGTTTTATGTTGCGTGCAGAAAAATATTTTTATTGCAGTTTGAATTGTAGGCTCTAAATGTGAGTTGCGAATGAAGTATACTCTCTGTTGATCCTTAAATCTTGAAATAAATACCATAGTATCTTGCAACCATATGTACTTCTTTTCTGTAAAAATATTTAAATTTGAAAGCATTTTGAATCAGTTATGGATAGTTGAAACTATAATGAGTAAGCCTTTTCACAATCGGAAAAATATCTCGCCTAATGCAAAAGTAAAAGAGAAAATATCGAGTTTAGTGTATATACTACCATATTCTCAGTATAATTATTTTAATTAAAACTTGATTTGCATCCAATCGCACTTAAGCAAAACCCTAATCGACAACGCCGTTGAAATCTCTTGTATGGAGTTTTCATGAGTTTGTGTCGTGTAAGAAATAAAATAATTTCAAGTTTACGCTTAAATGATATAATGATTGTTTGTAAGCTATTCCGTGACTATTTCCCTTTGCACGTGGTATTTCACAGATGCCTAAAGGCTTATATTACCATGAAAAAGATGCCACGAGTAGTGAATTATGCCCAAGAAGCTCAGAGCGATGGTAGCTAATTGACTTACAATCTACTTCACTAGAATAGCTACCAAGACAACAAGGATAGCCACGCACACAATCTTCTCCAACCATTTCACATTATCTAAAAGGCGGTCCATCTTGAACATCGGCATGTTCACCTCTGCCGAGAATAGGGTCCATCCTCTCCATAGTAGGATGCATCCTCCGTGGTAATCGTGGTTGTTGCACGCTCCACCGAGGTGTGCAATGTGTCCGCCACCGGAAATATTGGCACCCCGCAGCCTACGTGATGAGGTTAACATGCTTTTAGGCCGTGCAAACAAATGAGATCTCCGCAAGGAACTACACAACTCCAACCGGAAAAGGAGCAAACGAACTTCTAACTTACGGAGAAAAAGGGCATTTGTAGAACAACCGCCGTTATTTGCCTCGGTCTTTGGAGTAGAACACATTAGCTTGCACATGGCAATTAGGACAATCGACTTGCCTTGCAAATGGCAAGCGCACGGGCCCTCCGATTTCTGAGCTCGCCGCTTGAGACATGGTCTTTGGAGGCAAGGAATGGGATGAGGATGAGGATATGTGAATGGGTTGAGGAGGAGGATATGTGCAAGCGGAGCTGGTACGAAGACCTACTTATAGAGGCAAAGGCACACTTGTCGTCGAGAGCGCGACCAATGTTTTGGATTTCGGTTTGGATAAAATATCGTTCATGCCCGTGAAACGAAATTTGGCGAAATCGTAATTTCGGACAAATCTCGTCCGAAATTCAAATCCAAATTTTGAATCCGGTTTTTTCTACGAAAATGCCGAATTTGGCGAGAATTGGCGAGATCTCGCCGAGAATGGCGAAATTTCGCCAGATTGACCAATTTTACACCGCCCGACGTGCTAACGCCTCACGGCCGCCACTTGTTTGGACTCGCGCCCACCCTCGGGCCTCGTCCGCGCGCCTCGCCTCGCCGCCGCCACGCCGCTCGCCCCCTACGCCAAGGCTCGAATTGGGATAGGAATCTCACGGCGATTATTGGTACATGCCAAATCACCCATGTGAGAGCATCTAGGCCCCTATTCTTTTATTGTACTTATTTCGGTTGAGGCGCCAAAGATCCTAAGTTGTAATTTCAACCGAAAGCGTACATCATGTACGCTGGACCGCTATTTTCGGTCTTTGTGCGAGAATTATCCTTACCGAAGCGCACACCATGTACGCCGACCAACTTTTTCGGCCTGCGTCTTTGAGATTTCTTTTCAATCACATTTAACAAGTGTTCATCTGACAAATATAAATTATTTCTTCTATTTTAGTCCGACATAAGTTATTTTCACTTCAAATATAATTCGGTCTATATTAAAACGTCAAAAAATTAAGTCTCATGCGACATTGGATGAGTAAGCTATTTACTGATGATTCATCTAAGCAAGATGACTGTCACCCATTACTAAAGCCGCACGACTAGTCACCCATCATCGAATCGCACGACTGCTTGTGTAATCGTCTTTACAAAGCCGCTCGCTATTTTCTCTGCGTGTCATGCGATGACCAATTTCAAGCCGCCCGACGTGCCCAAGCTCCCGAGGGCCGCCACGTGTCTAGACTCGCGCCCCACCCCCACCGGCGATCGTAATTTTTTCTCGCTTCCAATGGCCGGCGACCACGTAATTTTTTTCCGACGCATGGTCGCTATTTCTTAATCGGTAGCGCGGCGGGGAGGCGGGGCGGGCAATTTCTTTGAGCGCGCGCCGCGTGGTGCATGATCGCTTTTCATCCGACTAGACTACACACTACGGTGTTGTTTTGCAATCTGTCTGTAAGCTTACTTTCCAACACTTAGTCCATACACCACTCCTTCGAGTCTATAAAAGGCAAAACTGCAGGCATATATCCACAGCTCCCACTCACACTTATTCACCATGGCAGATCCTCTAGCAGAGCATTTTGTGGACACCGATATGAGCAACGAGCTCTCCATCACACGCTGAAGGTTACGCGTGGTGGGAAGGATGATCCATTCAAGGAGGAGAACCTAAGTAAAGTGGTGTCCAAATTGCAAGAGTGGCGCCTCGACATTGCGGAGGCAAACCTTGACAACATCCGCCCGAACCTTGTGACCGCCGACGACCAAGACGCACTTGCAATGGTGGTGTCAAAGGTATTTCAGTGTGTCTGCGAACTAGCCGAGCACCCTTCTTCTCTGTGTTTCTCTACAAGATATTACAAGGTACTGATGCTACCCGATCGGTATGCAAAGCATATTAAGGTTAGTTATTTCACATTTGTTCACCTTACTAATCTTTTGTGCATTATACATAAGTTCACTACTTCACATGTTCGTCTTCTGTGTTAGTCATTCCCAGAGGATGAAGAGTTGCTGAACAAAGCAATCCCTGAATTCTTAGCGATGCATATGCTCTTCGGCAGGGGTATGATGCCTGGATGGCACAGAAGACGCAAAAGCGGATCTAACAGGAGGGGTAGAGATCGACACGAGATCGCTTTGCATCGAAGTTCAAGAGGACGTGCAACCACCACCGAGGGGGCATGCTCGTAACTATGCAAATGGCGATGATGATGACGATTTCGCTTCACCTCCACCTTGGCGCTCAAGCAATATCGGAAGAGGCCGCTCAAGCACCACCGAGGGGAGCATGCTCCTAACTATGGAAATGACGATGATGATGACGATTTCGCTTCACGTCCGCTTTGGCGCTCAAGCACCACCGGAGGGGGCTTGCTCCTAAATATGCAAATGACGATGATGATGATGATGATGATTTCGCTTTCACCTCCACCTTGGCGCTCAAACACTATCGAAAGAGGCCGTTGAAATATGAATGTATCTAAGTTTGTATCTCGGTTTAATAATTAGAGTTCAAAATCGATGCGAAATACTTCCACAAAATTAAATTTCCTCCCAAAAATAAATTTGAATTTTTATCGTTTAGCACGGCGTATAATTTTCCTCGCGATTAGTTTATTGCGAAAAAATATAAGCAACGAGGCCAAAAGGTCAAAGTTTCCTGCGCTTGCGCTCTGCTGCTCCCGCCATCGCCACGCCTCGGTCCCCAGCGCCTACCACAACTGCGCGACAAATGAATCTCATGGGCGATCATGAAAATGTTGTGATTTGCATATAAAACTCGCTAGCAAAATAACCCTAAAACAAACTCGCACGACGTGTCACCCTCTCGTCCAAAGTCGCACGACCTTTCACCCTCCGTCGAAAGTCGTGGCGTCGCGTGCCTAATCGCCCACTCGAGAAAGCATGCGATGGACAACACAAGGGTGATTTGACATGACTATGAGGTACAATAAAAATTTCGACACTTAAGAGAAATCAAGGCCATCAGATACTTAAGATGACAACACATGAGTGATTTGACAAGACTAGTAGATAAAATAAATTAGGAAAAACAACTTAAGAGAAAGTCGGCATCGATTTATTTCAAATTTGGCAACAAAAGAGTGATTAAACATGATACATTGGGGACAGAGAACATTTCACACATAATCAAAGCCAAATGACTACATACTGGTGGATTGGGGCACCTCCTACTGGCCGTGTCCAGTTGTTTACATAACTTGCATTTTCGCAAACCGCCCACCGCATCACCAGCGCCCATGTCACCTTGCAACTGTGCCCGTGGCCTCCCATGTTGTGTGCGCCTAGTCGCGGGATATGGTTTCGTGTTGGGCCTTCCATAATCTTGTAGTTCGCTCCGATTGTGAACGAACTCATCTTTGGACGCCATGTGTTCTTCAAAGCATGCGCGGTGTAGTAAGGCGAGATGAATCGCGATGCATCGTTCCCACCCATGTCGCGACATGCGCGGCGATGGGAGCACGGAATGTGTTGAAGCTTCGCTTGTTGCACGTCAGTCACTTGCTCGCCCCTAGTCGACATCATTGCACGGTGTCCCCGCGAGATACCCGGATGCATGTCTGCGCTTGCACATGACCTCAAATTTATTCGCTCCCAAGTCATAAATCCTTGTGCGGTGGAAGTCGCCTTCTTCCTTCTCTCCGCGAGCATCTTCTCCACTGGTGCGTGCGCAGATGCACGCCTCGCCGCATCACCGCGATCTCGAAGTAATCACCGCCCGATAGAATGTGAGCTCAATGATTGAACACAACGGAAGAGCGCGCACACCCTTGAGGACGTTGTTGAATGCCTCCGCTATGTTCGTTGTCATCACGTTGTACCTATGATGGTGTATGTCACCAGTATGGAAGTGAATACAAGGAGGTGAAATGATTTGCGCGGTTATGGTTCGCCCATACCTCGCCCGCTCGTGTAATCGTGGAGTAGCGCCACCGCTCTTTGGCTTCCCGCGATCCACCGGGTGAAGGTGGGCCGAGTTCGAGAAACCACGATCCGCCTTCCACCATTTGCGAACGGAGTTGCCGCTCCCGGGATTGGTCGCCTTCCATCATCTTCCGTGGTCTCGTGCAACAAGGCCCATATCGCGTTGAACTTGTGTGCTTGGTTCTGCAGCACATAGCTTTGAATCTCTTGACCAGGGCCTTGTTCTTGTACCTTGTGTACAGTGTTCGCACTCAAGGTGGCGATGCACCATCTTCTCTCAACATCGGGCGGCTAGTGTCCGAGGACGGTCTTTGTCGTGCATGACATCCAACGCGTGGAGGAGGCCTTTGTTCCTATCCGAGACAACGATACGCGCTCCCGGTACCGACGACCCGGCTCTTGAGTAGAGTTAGGAACCACAACCACCGTCATTGTTCTCGCCTCGACGAGAGCGAACGCCATCGAGGATTTGGTTATTTGCATCGCAGCCGAGTGCACAAGCGGCGTCCCGTGGAACTTCCCACTTAGGAATGTCCCGCCCACGCATATGACCGGTCTACAATACCAATGCTTCGATGCATTGACCGAATGACCGTAATATCCTAATTAGGTACCGGTCCGCCGAAATGACGGACCCATCTTCTAGTATGACGGGCTCATCGCCATCGCGAATCGAGTGCCCGGTTCGCTATGGCGATCTTCTCAGAGCGACCTAGGGGCATAGTTGAAAGACTCTCGAATCCCCAAAAGCATCTTCAATGCCTTCGCTTCGCTCTCAAGCCGTATGGTACGTGATGACCATCCCGCTTTAGCCCGACCTCCTCCATAATTTTTCGGGAGTCATCCTATGTCGCTTCCAACGATGGACACGAGGATCCGGGCTACAAACCTCGTGATCCACAAGTTGGTTCATGTTCCTTACGGACTCCTCCGCACGATGAGGCCTATTTCTACTTATGACGAAGTAGTCTTCATGCTTGGGTCCGTGAACCCGCATAAAGAAGGGACAACTGGGTACTTCGGCACCTAACCTCGACGAGGAGGGCTCCGACCGAGACGAGTGTGCTCCGCCTTGTCATGACGGCATAGTTGCTAAGAAAGTGAATTGCCTCCAGCTTGTTATGGAACCGTTGTCCGGTTTGGACATCGCTCGAGTACCCCACGCGATAAGTTATCAGAATCCGTGAGGGTACAATCCACCGACCGATGGCCCCAAGTAATGTATAGCCGGTGTTGGGTCATCATTGTCCGCCGCTTCTTCATCCCCGCTCGCCGCCTTCATCATCCATGCATTCCCATCCACCTCCGCCGCCTCATCTTCTTCTTCACTTCCCCGATGCCCCTCCTCTACAATTGCCGGTTCGGGTGGTGCATGTAATATGTCATGTTCTATCGCCGGAGGTAGAGGCCTCTCTACGGCCGGGTGCCGTGGCAATATCTCCACGTATACTCCTATCTCAAAATTCTCTTCACCCGCTTATGGACATACAAAGCCCACGCGCTTTCATTCCAGAGCGGAAGAGCGTGTACACAACCATCGGGCCGTTGGGGACAAACCGTGGATCTAACCCCATCGAAACGAACTCGTAAGCGCCTCAAGATTCACACGCAGAGAGCGATGACATGTGATTTGAGTCGCCAGAGTTCGCTCGGGTGGCTATTGTGCTATCTATGTGTAGACAGCTTATCAATGCTCACCACTCTCCCGCAAGACTACGGGCCGTTCTCCAAATAAATTTTAAACGGCATGTCCATCTCAGAGCAAATATCGCACTATTAAAAGACATTTAGACGTATATATAGACAAACTTGAAAATTTTATTCCTAAATACATGTTATTCTAGCGATTTGAATTTTAAACCAAATTTGATTTTTTTGGCCGGATCTCGACCGGATTATATCAATAAGTTCTCGTGAAGTGATCTTCAATGATGATGTTTCAAAAGTTTATTTTTGGACTTCTTGGCATTTCTACAAACACTCTCGAATTTGAAAAATTGAGAATGATTTTCATGCTATGAAAAATTTATGGGAGTATCATAAGATATGTAGGATAATACATAAAATTTATGAAAATTTTAACATCATTTGTTATGTTTTAAAATCAAAATCGAAAATGAATAAAAATCAGTTCACGCCGGACCACTTGAAGTGGTCCGGCAAGAGTTTGCTCACGCCGACCACTTGGAAGTAGTCCGCGTGAACGAGCTTTGCGCCGACTACTTCCAAGTGGTCCGCGTGAACGGAAGTGCGCGCCCACTTCCAAGTGGTCCCAGCGTGAACCGATTTTTATTCTGCTTCGATTTTGATTTTTAAAACATAACAAATGATGTTAAAATTTTTCATAAATTTTATGTATTATCCTACATATCTTATGATACTCCCATAAATTTTTCATAGCATGAAAATGCTTTCAATTTTTCCAAATTGAATCAAAACTTCGGTTCAACGCAGACCGATTTTTAACATAAGACAAGTAGTCCGTGAAAACTTAGGTAAAAATGTAACATTTAAAACTTTGTTCTAAATGCAACTAGCATGATTTCAAGGTATGATTTTGAGTCATTTCCACTACACTTAGGATTAAATCAAGATCTCAATTATGGTGTAGCAATGAGTCCTCCTACCATTTGGGCATACTAGTTGTATGTGATACTAGTTGTACTAATATTCTACTTATCATAGTTGTATTATAACAATATCACAAGAATATTCCTAAATATTAAAAACTAACCTGTGTGAAGTCAGAACTAAGATCGTAAAACCTCGCCAACTTGCAAAATCACCTTCCGAAACGCGTGTGAAATGGGAACCCAATTAGTTAATTCATAGAATGAAGATAGCTCGTAATAAATTCCTACAAAATATTAACACCGATAATTCTGCCATTACTTATGCTATGTTCTGTTATTTTATGTACGGTAGTTATTCAAGCATGAAGATTTGTCCATAATACACTACACTCGTCCATAATATACTATTACTCGTGAAGATTTGTAACTAACCTTCCAAAGTTGTACCAAAGATCAATAAAGCACGAGCAATGTACCAATAAATATTCCTAAAAATACCCGCAAAATACAAATCCCAAATGAAGTACTTGAAAATTTTTAGACTTTACGAAAATTTTAACAAACTAAACACCGATTTAACTAATCTCCGCCTTCGCGCTCTCGGTTCGCTTTGCTCTCTACTACTATCTTGTGAATGCATTGCCGCCTCTGCGTTCCTCCGATTTATATCGAGAAAAGTGCTAATGAGGGACATCGACTGACTGCCTTTGCTTTCGGTGCTAGACGCATGCATCCGGCCGCCAAAATACCAATAATCATGAGTCCCGCCAACCAATCGAGGCTAGCCCCGCCTTTCACTAATTATACTTTTCACTAATCATTTTACTAATTGTACTTTTACCGATCATACTTTCTACTAATTATTTTACTAATTATAATTTTTACTAATCAAGATGTACTTTGCACTAATCATCCGCATGCACTTTTGCCTAATCAAGATGCATGCATGCATGGAATCTTGGCCTTCGAGACCAATCAAGATGCATGCATGTCACTTTGTGTCTAATCGCAGGAATGCATGTGAATTTGTGCAGTAGCTTAACCGATTTTGAAAAACCGGGTATGGGGGCCACCCATACCCGGTTTTGAAATTCGTATGAAGTGGTTTCCATACCCGAATTTCAAAATCCGTATGGCTTAACCGGTTCGCGCCTCTGTATGGTTAACGGATTTTCGATTCCGGTATGGTAGGGTTTTTCAGAATACGCAAACATGTTGTATCATTCTCTAATTTCCGACAGTATTTTGTACTGTATTCAAAAATTTCCGTAAGATAGCTGCCTAACTAACATCGACATGATCTCATTATCTCAAACAATTTAATTAACGCATTCATTATACAAATCACTGTGATACAGAACACCGGACTCACACCTCTAGACTCTAGTAACACGTCGAGACATGAACAAGAGCAGAAGTAAACATCGTACGTACGCTCGCGTGCACGAATACATGCGTGCAACACATGCCTGGCCGAACATCGAAGAGATCGAATCACACGTGGCTCTTAATGGCGGAGCTGTAGCCCGTGCGGTCGTCGTAGAACTTGGACCACAGCATGACGCCGCCGTACTTGGGCGAGCCCCTGATGAGCGGCAGCACGCGCGACGTGAGCTCGCCGGAGGGCACGAACCCGGTGCCCGCCGCGTCCTTGGAGGCGGGCAACCCCAGGAAGAGCCGCCCCGCCGGCACCGACTCCCACTTCTTCCACGCGTCCAGGAACGCCGCGCGCCCCGAGCTGAACTGGCACTCCGGGTTGTTGTAGAACTGCACCCACACCAAGTCGAACAGCCCCGTGTTGATCGCGCCGCTGTCCCACTCATCCGGGAACGGGCACTGCGGTGCCGCGCTCAGCAGCACCGTCCTGCCGCCATTCTTGCCCAAGTTCTTGAGGTCCCTGCAGGCGCGCGCATGGCGTCCACGTACTTAAAAGTTAGTGGCTTCTTATAATTAACTAGCAGCAATGGTTTACAACGGCGAGTTAATTTACCTAGCGAGGTCGTCCCAGAACTTGGTGCCGCCGAGCTCGATGTCGAAGTCGATACCGTCGAGGACGGCGTCGCCGAGGGGGCGGGACGACGACGAGCCGCCCAGGTAGTCGTTCCAGAGGTACGTGGCCACCTGCCGGGCGTCCCCAGGGGACGACAGGCCGTAGCTACCGTCGCTGCCGCCGATGGAGAGCAGGACCTTGACGCCGCGGCGCTGGCACGAGCGGATGTCCTTGCTCTGGCCGGTGCAGCCGCCCGACGAGGGGTCGCAGTGGCTGGCAAGGTCCAGCCGCGGCGTCTGTCCCTTGCCGAACGTGGGGAGGAAAGCGATGATGACGAACTCGTAGTTGCCGGACGCGCACGTCTCGGCCAGCGACACCTCGCCGTCGTTCTGGCCCCAGTAGATGGCGATGCCGCCGGCGTGGCACGTGGCGAGGAGCGCCACGAAGAGTGTCGCAATGATCAGCTGCAAGGGAGCAAGTGCTCGGCTCGACATGGCTGGGCTTGGAGCGTGCCAAGCTAGTACAAGAAACAGTGACGAGTGCTAGTAGTGTTGTGTTTTGTGTTGTGATGGGTAGCAAAGTGTGCTTAGACGGGCCACCTTTTTATAGCGTTTTGATACTTGGATGGTGTTAACATGTAGCGATAAAACCAGCGACATGAAAATCTTTTCGCGTAGCTTTCGTTCCGACGTCGCTCGTTCGCAAATTTACCGGAGTGGTTGCGGTTAAGCAAAGTTGAGATGCAGAAACCTTTCGTTGCGGCCGGTGTGTTTCCACGCTTAATTTACATGAACTGATTATGAGTGATGCTGAGTAAGTTCGAATCTCAAACGCACCACCGTACTCAACCGAAACAGAACGATACGTGCGACAAAAATTGCACCTTCTCGATCAGTCGCAACGACGTACAAGACAAAACACACACAAACCCTTTCCGATACTTGTCGACCGAAACTTTTTTTTTTTCTCAAATAGTTGCGTAACAGAACAGTAAATATAACATGACATTTGTCATTTATATAATCGTCTCTGGTGTTTTTCTCTTTCTTTCAACTCTTCTTTTAGTGCGTATTACATTGCTTATATCGGTATAGCCAAGTGAACATCTATCGATATATTACTCTCTTAATCACTCCATTCCGTGGAGGTCTACCAAATAAAGAGCCCGAATAAATTTGTGAGAATTTTTAACATATTCTATATTTTCTTAGCGACGGTGAAAATATTATCATTGACTTCTATTACATGATAGTTAATTATATATATATATATATATATATATATATATATATATCGAAATGGGCCACCAATGGGCCTGAGCACCATGATTTCAATACACGAATTCAGTCAAATTTGGGTATATTTTTCAAAACTTTCAATTTTAGGGTATATACCCATCTATAACAATTCAAATAAAACACATACCTTGGAAAAAATATATTCGAATTCAAAGATTTGAACGAATTTAGATTACATGCTTTGCTGAGTTATATATAAAATCAACACATACCTACAATCAAACTATTATCAGAAAAGAAAACTCTAGTTTGAATTTCAATTCAAATTTGTTTGAACTAGTTAGTAAACTGGTTAAACTCAAAGTCATAAAAGTTTCAAAAAAAATCACGTGTGAATACATAGGGGAAATACCTGTTTTGGATCATGGTGCCCCAGGTAATTGTTCTATAGCTACGTGTAGTCTGCGCGTCAGCCAGTTAACGCAGACTGATCAAGCCCAATTAGCATAGACCGACCGAGCCATTCAATACTCCGCGCAATGAAATAGTATCTCAACTAGTAAATGACTAATAAATGCTTCTTCTTGTTTGTACATGAATCTTTCTTTTTTTGATTTAGCCATAATTTTCAAATGAGATTGATTTTGGTTTTCAAATTTTATAGGGTTGTAGAATCTCACATCCTCTACATATGGTAATTTTTGAAATTTTTTAAAAATATGTACATGCGATTTTCATGGATTTTTGAAAACATTGGATATGTTTCCTTTTACTAGATAGTAATATGCCAAGTGTACATGCGATTTTCATGGATTTTTGAAAACATTGGATATGTACATGCGATTTTCATGGATTTTTGAAAACATTGGATATGTTTCCTTTTACATGGGATGATGGGTTATGACAAGTGTGTAGCTGCACCCACACGTAAAATAGCGCTACCGTGTGTGTGTATATATATATATATATATATATTATTTACTTTATTTTATTTCATTCTCGAATTAGCATATTTTGGGAATTTTATTTCTAGATAAAACCAAAATTTATATTTTCAACTTAGTATGGAGTTAAAAAATCACTAATTTACTTTTACTTTTATTTTTCTGTTACTTTTTATTTAATTTCTAATTTCAGTTTTACTTTAGAATTTGTATATAAATACAACTACAAATTTTCATCTAATTTTTATTTAGAATTTTTACTATGTACATATTTTAATTTTGAGTTCATATGAAAATCAAATGGCTAATTTATTTTTATTATTTATTTTGAATTTCTATTTTTTATCGTACTTGGTACGGTCTCTTTCTTTTAAACTAAGCCGTTATAACATAGGTTCGCTAGATAGACGGTTAGATATATTTTTCTTTAAATAACATCTAATGGCTACTATAGTTTAACTTAGTTAGAGTCTACCTAATTAGGGGTTAAATGTTTTTTTCGTGAGATGTGCATTTTTTCAGCTTAGTTTTTCACAGGTTGAAGTGATCTCACGGAACGGGGAAACTACAAAGAATTCACAGGGATGCTCCAAGGACCCAACACGGATACACCAAGATTCTTCACTCCAATGGGAAAGTCAAGAAAATGAAATTGACATTCATCACGCAATAGCCCATAGACGCGCTGCTATAACATGATCCGCGGACGTCAAACACAGATAAATTGCACTAATTCCAGAGGTTGTCAAAAACATAACCCAAAGTATCTCTTGAATCTTACCCATAAGACCTGTTTGAATGAGTGATAATTAAAAGGTTTTAAGATTTAGTTTAAATTTTAACTAGGTTCTAAAACATTTTAATAAAATACCTCTAATCCAAACACCCCAGATTACTTTGGAAAATGACTACCTTGGCTGATTGATTACTAAGACAATAGCACGGCTCAGGCACAAACATGACGCCAAGGCCAAGCCTTACAGGACAATCCAAAAAAAAAAGCAATAACGACAAAAATGAAATTTGCTTTGAACGAAAAATGTCATGAGGTTCGAACAAGCAGAACCAAACCATCTCGTACAAGACGATATAATTTGAACTCATTTAATCCTCGATTGTTGCACAAAAATTTGACGCCTGAGAAAATAGCATAAATTCCCACGTAGTCAAGTCTCCTGGAAATTCTTTCTTTCTTTCTTTTTTTTGAAAACCAATCTCCTGAAAATTCTAGAGGCCTAAAGAGAGAACGATTTGGAACACCCGGCACGGCGGTACACCTTCCCCATAGTGCTCTTCAGGTACAAGCATCTCACCTGCAAACACATACAAATATGATGTTAATGGTGAGTCAACCTCAAAACTAATCAACAGCAAAGATTAAAGGATAAATCTAATACAGGTAAAGCGAAGGACCATCGCATTACATACGTTTTGCCAATTCTTCTTCAAGAGCGACACAAGGAAGTTATAAGCTCTCTACACACAATCAGAAGCAGAATTTATACACAAAATCAAAAGTTATCACCCATCCGATTCTCTCAAAATTCAAAATCAATTTTTTCATAACCTGTCCCAAAAAGGGCATATGTTGTGGATGGATCAAGGTTCATCCTTTGGATTTGAACTAGTTGCCGCCGATTCGTTTGCGGCCGCAGTTTAATGGAACCATGAAGTTCCATCAGCAACAGATACCTTAACAGATACCGTGCAAATTTTGTGTCACGCATATTCAAACTCCCGTAAAATCGATGACTACAGAAGATACTATTGATATTTGTTCAATGAAGGTGTATATGCCATGACGAAGGGACTAGGGAGTAGGGACTCAATTGAACTCTAAACACAAACACAAATTATTCTACAGAAGGATACCTCAGCGCCTGACAACACTGGTCCCATCATCGGATCATCCCATCCATCACGCATGCTACATTCATAAATCACCTGGCTCATAGGAATCGACCAAAAAACAGCGGTGAAACGAAAAGGGATGGGCCGTTCTACACTTCCTTTCAGCCTCTCGAGAACCCTGGACGGCCTTTTCTCCGCAGGAACTCTGGAATTTCTATTGCGGGACCTTCGTTGCGTGAAGATGAAGAAAAACGACCAGCCTGACTCCGATGGTTACCCTCACTGAACTGCGATCACTTCAAATCAAGAGTAAGTGGATATGATATAGATAAACTAAGTGACTGTTTGGATCCCTTAATGAGATGGTGCTTGTGTGTAATCATCCAAAACACACGCAGATAAGCAAACCAAACAGCCGGACTTAATGCAGCTATTCATGATAAAACTGTTTCGCACATATGCGTCCACAAAGATAGTTAATTAGACATTGGGCAAATGAGAAACAATGGATAGGGTGTACCTGAACTGATTGACCGTCATTCTCTTCTTGGCGTTTAAATTCGGTTGCAATCAAGGTTATGCTCACCGGAATGAACCTATTTGTGTTATTGACATGTGTGATGGCAGGACATCACTGCAAATTTACAATGTGAATCTGAGTGCTCTATAACATAGCTGAATGATCAAAATCATAGCAGTCTTTATTCCTTTCGTCATCGTGTCTGCACCAAGGTTGTGCTGTGCAACTCGTTTTTCCAACAAAAAAGAAAAGGACAAAAAGAAAAAGAAAGAAAGAAAATAATGCTTTGTTTACTTACTTTACCAGCGTATGATGGGTCTATAACGGAGCCGAAAAATAGATTTGCAGTAGGATCAACAAGATCAGATATCCAATATAGCCAACATGTATGGCTTTCACAGCCCTATCAAATTATAGATCATTTATATGCAAAAAGTACAGTTAAGCAGTACCTCCATCAAGGTTAAATCATTCCCTCCAGTGATATTCCACGCAATTCCTGTTGCTCTTTCAATGCCAACATCAGGTAGCGGAGACTGTATGGCATTCATTGCAGCCTCTCTGGCTCTTGTCTTAACTGCAAATGGACCAATAATCCATTTCTTTTTTAAAAAAAATTTGGTCAGAAACTCTGGTATTCAATATAGAAGAAAAACAACAGCCAGACTACAGACACAGTTCGCCGCGGAGCACCAAAGGAGCAGGGAGGGGTGAAAGCGTAGCAGCCAGCCACCAAGGGAAATGGCCGGCGGAAGCGCGAGGCCGAGGCGGTTATCCCGAGCCCGAACGATGTGGCCGGCGACGGGTTTAAGGCATGTTCTGGTTTTTTTCTGTTAAACCCCGGACGGCCGGTGGGCCGCACAGGCCACGCACACACAAAGCAACGCCTCCCTCACAGAACCAAATTTTTTTCTCTTTAATATTTTTTTAATCTTTTTTTCAAAACTAGGCGTTAGGTTTTAGAAATTGCAAAACTAAGCGTCAGTCGCCCGTATATGGGGCGATCGCCCCATATACAGGCGATATGTCCCTCAGGTAACGGCCTAACTAACTAGAGTAACGGCAAGGCCACCTATCGCTCTCTACACGGGCGATCGCCCCATGTAGGGGCGACGGGTGGCTTTTTAAGCGCAGTCAGAGTCACATTGGGGCGAGCTAAGTGCAGAGAAAATAACATTACAAAAAAAATTGCTCGCGTGTATTGGCGATTTTTGCTCTTATTTTGATTAGCTAATCGTTAGCTGGACATATCGCTCATATATAGCGAGGCGAAATACTTTGTTTGCAAAATACTTGATTAAGCGGACCGTAGCGAGGCACATATCGCTCAGATATAGGCGAGGCGACCACGCCTATTTTTGCAAATTCCGAACTCTAACGTCTAGTTTTGAAAAAAAGATTAAAAATAAATATTAAATAAAAAAAAATCCACAGAACCCACCCACCCTTCCTTCCCCCTCCTCTCTCTCTTCCCCATCTCCGCCCCCGTTCTGGTCTCTCCCGCCTCGCCTCCTCCGCGTCGCTCGCAGCAACGCACACGCCACCACGCCCAGATTCATCACAGATCACAACGAAATCTTCCCTCCCTGCCCTCCTCCGGGCCGCATGTGAATTCGGTCCACCTCCCTCTTCCCTCTGCCGGTGCGATCCGACACGCGGAGGTAGGGTTAATTCCCGTGCTCTGGTTCGCATAGATTACCTCAAAACTCGATCGACCCGGTAGTGATTTTGTGGGCTGGTTATTTGATTGACCCACGGTTTTGTGATTTGCCCCCCGTTAGCCTGCTTTTGTTTCTGTCGGTTATTTCGAAATTGTTTGGGTGGGTGAATCGTGGTTCTCTTCGATATCTTGTCCTCTCCGTCGCTGGATCCTGAGCTCAGTTTCTAGAATGGCCGTTACTATATCATTGCGTTGAGGAATTACGGTGTGCTAATTACTACTACTTATTCATATGATTTCACAGGGAAGGAAGGTGGTGGGATCGGAATCTACGATTGATATATCTGCATCGTGAAATGTTTGCAACTCCATGAATTCCGTGGAGCAATCCGTGAAATGGTTGTGATGAGGCAGATTCTTTGTTAAGTTTTAGCTGATCAGATTGGGTGATTCTTTTGGGTGCCAAATATGGAGCACCTCCCCGTCGAAGTCATTGGCAACATTCTTTCACATCTTAGCGCTGCACGTGACGTCATGGTCGCCTCTGCTGCATGCCGGAAGTGGTGTGAGGCCTGCAGGCGGCACCTCCATTCATTATCCTTCAATTCCGATGACTTTCCTTGGGACATGACTACCCGTCAGCTGGAGATTGTCATCACACAGACTATATTTCAGACGATGGGGCTGCAATGCCTCTCCATTCATATAGATAACACCCATGAGTTCTCCGCAGCACCTGTGATTGCGTGGCTCATGTATACCAGGGAAACACTTCGGAGCTTGTCTTACAACGTCCGAACGAACCCTGATGTAAACATCCTGGAGAAGTGTGGGAGGCAGAAGCTGGAGGTGTTGGATTTGGACCATAACACAATCACTGGTGTTGAACCAAGCTATCAGAGGTTCACTTGTCTGAAATCCCTTTCTTTGAGGCATGTGAGCATTTCAGCCTTGGATCTGAGCCTTTTAGTTGCTGCTTGCCCAAAGATGGAGTCACTAGCACTTGATGTCCTTGAGATTGTCACTTCAGATTCACAGTCTACAATGGAGCTGACAAGCCATACCTTGAAAAGCCTCTTTGCAAGATCAGTTGGTGTGGACAAGATCATACTTGACGCGGATAATCTGGAGGTCCTACACTTGAATGCTTTGAACCTTGATTTGTTTGAGCTCATTGGGAAGGGTACACTTAAGCATCTCAAGATTGATGATGTGAGTGTTACACATTTGGATATTGGGGAGAGCACAGATCATCTGGAGGTAGTGGATGTGAGTAACTTCACAATAGTTTGGCCAAAGTTCTACAGTATGATATCCAGAGCATCCAGCCTGCGAATGCTACGGTTTTGGGGTGTTGTATTTGATGATGAGGATGAGATTGTGGACTCAGAAACTATTGCTGTTTCATTTCCTCTTCTAAGGCATCTATCACTTAGTTATGAATTACGAGATGGGCTACTTCATTATAGCCTGCAAGGATCGTCACCGCTGGAGAATGTTTCAGTTCTGGAACTTGGTTGGACAGTAATAAGTGAGCACTTTGGACCCTGGGTGTTTGGAATGATTGAAAGGTGTCCAAATCTCAAGAAACTTGTCATTCATGGTGTTCTTTCTGAGGCAAAAACGCGTGAGGAGCGCCAGCTGTTAGCAAGCTTCACCTCGTTTATAGTGTGTCTCATGAGGAAGTATGTGCATGTCGATGTACAATTTGAGTATGAATGATCATCCACTAGGTCAAATGGGTGTTCTTGTCCTAGTTCAGCTCAAGTTGTGCCATCAGGTAATTTTTCTGGTTTTTGGACTTTACATTTTTTTAGCATAGCCTCATTACAGCTTTACTTTCTGCAATTCTTTCCTTTCTGTAGAAATGGCTCATTTTGGCTCTAATGTACAATGTTTTCCTGTAAACTCAGTCTTGCTTGTTATCTATTATATGTGGCATATTTTGTTGCTGCATTGGCAAAGATTTTTTTAAAAAAGATTACTCTGTTCAGTCTTGATTCCTCACCTGCTGTGTGTGCAAAGCCAACGTTGGGACCTGATTATCATACTGTAAAGAAACAAAGTTAATATACATTAAAAGTAGGTATAACAAAAACCCCTACAAGGGGTTTCTTCAGCTCCTGCTAAAAGTGACATATGGCAGCTGCTGGTATAGTTTGTTATTGAACTGTGGTATCTGCTATCAATTTAATCATCATTGCTTACGTGAATACCCACGTAATAGAGGCATGCATTAATTGCTTTATTTTCATATTTCCAATTCTTTGTGCGCATCTTCCTTGATGCTAAGGGCATGCTTCCAGAGAACTCATATAGTTGATGCCCTTATTGAGCTATAACAAAGCACATCTAATTGGTTGCTGTACTAAATGGTGGACAAAATTTTTCACTTTCCCAATTAAGTTTGTATCAAGCACTAACCCTTCGGACATGTGAGAAAGTATTTGAGGCCTTGGAAATTTCGATGTAATTCTTTCATGGCACGGTAGCAAGCAGCTATAAAGTTAAGTAGGCATGCACAGCTAATTCCTTAGGTAAATCTTGCCCATGACTGGCTTATATTAAAGCAGGTTACCCTAGCTTATGTTTTTTACCTTGATTGAATACTCAGGTGCCAATGATAGAGCGCTTTGAATAGATGGTAGAGAGTGTAAACTCTTCGATAAAATTTTGTTCACAGAAGATCTACAGTGAGGGCATGTCACATGACACACAAGCAGGCATTGCTACAGTTTGCTGTTAATAATGTGCAAAATGCCAGTTTCATAGTGTTACGGTCATTGGTACTATGTATGAACAGTATAGTGTACTGTAGCAATAGGATTAGGAAGGGTTTACCTTCCCCAATAAGAATATTTATTTCCCTAATTAAATAATTTCCTAGGATAGGGATTAGTTAATAGTTAATTGGTATCTTATCTATTAGTTAGGAAGGTTATTATTTAGATTGACCTTATCCACATAATTGTCAGTAGAGCCCTTCTATATAAAGAGGCCTAATGTACACATTGAGATTAAGGAATGAATAACCAAACAACTCTCTAGTCTCCTCCTTTCTAAAGTCAGGCCTCAGAGCTTCTCTACCACATCAAGGACGCAGCTCCATGTCCCGAGCTTTCTCCAATTCCGAAGGAGGTCCCCTTCACTTCTTATTGCCAAACATAGCTGAGTCCAAACTTGATGAAGCAACACTATCAATACTAGCAATGGTTGGCAAGGGCATATTTCTTAGCCGTGTTTTTCTTAATTCATCTTCAGCCTTTGCCACTTCATTTCTAAGCTCAGTAAGAATTGGTATTGTCACCTTAGAACATACCTTGCATCCACCATTAGTAATTTTCAGCAAGTGCGATTTAACTCTAGAGTAACTACTAGTTGCAACATATTTGCAGTACTTGCATCTCCATCTTACATTTCCTCAAGTCGAACCACCCTTTTCTAGGATGTCAACATGATTCCATAATAGAGCCTTGATATTTGTTGCTTGCTCCTCTACTAGGGTACTTGAACCACTTGCTGCCATTTTCTAAAAATCAAGAGTGAAGTAGTAACTACTAAGTACCAAAGTACTACTGCTAACTACTAACTAGCACAATTACTAAGTACTACTACTAACTACTATAACTAGCAGTAGGAGGACACATAGCAGTAGTATACTGCTAACTACTACCTAGCACAACTAATAAGTACTACTACTAACTAGCAGTAGGAGTCGGATGCAGAGCAAGTACTACTACTAACTACTACCTAGCAGTAGGAGGATGAATGAACAGAGCTTACACCTTGGTGCCTCCTGAGCGTGAGCAGAGAAGGAGGATGCAGAGTATTGAGCAGGGTGCCATCAGAGGATGCAGAGCAGGGCACCGCCAGAGGAGAGCACATGCAGCGCAGGAGGATGCAAAGGAGGGTGTTGCTGGTAGAGCCCGAATCGATAGCGAGGACAGGCGGCCGACACCAGCAGAGGCCGAACCGACGGCGGGGAGAGGTTTGCGACGCCGACGTGAAGGAGGATTCGGCGATGGGGATGGATGATCTCGCGGTCGGGATGACAGATTTGGCGGTAGGGTGGTCGATTCGGCGGAGTGGGGGCCGATTCGACCGGCGGCAGCGGCGATGGAGGCAGCGACAAGGAGACTCCACCTCCCACACGAACCCTAGGTGAGCGTTCCACTGTCCACACGGGCACGGTTACGGCTCGGGGCTCAGTTTTATGTCGCTTGGGCTGGCACTGTGTCTGATACGTATCAGAGAAGTGTCGAATCCCTATCGGAAAATAAAATGATTTTTTTTCACAGTTTAATTAGCTGATACATGACCGACACGTATCGACGACGTATCGGTGTCGTACGCAGTGTCCGACACCGATACGAAGGCAAACACACGTATCGGTGCGTCATAGATATTCAGCCTATTTAATATATGTTGTATTCAGTAACATTCACATTCATACTTTGTGGTTTGTACATCATTAGAATGCATCTGAGCTACCTTTTCACATATTGGTATGATGTTTTGCATATAGTGTGACATCCTGGCTGGAGGATAAAGTGATGTAGCATTAGTTTTACTGGTATGATGGTATCTACATGCTTGTTCGATTTCAAACCCTGGTAAGATCGCATGATTTGCATGTCCTGGACCAGTACTGGAGCTTCTTAATGGCTTTGTCTACCCAGTGAATGTACTTGTTGGCCAACTTTCAGTGTGCATGTATCTAGTGAGATCTATTTAATGCTAGCCAAACCATTGTTATCTTGAGCAGCACATTTATTTTCAACTATTGTTTACAGAAGGCGAGAGGCTGGGAATTGGTCATTTAATGGTTTAATGGGATTTAGGTTCAAGAAGTAGTTTGGTTATGTCGACTTTTGTGCACAATCACCATTCCAAAATAAGTTAAAATGTTTGTACCCTAAGAGCTGTTTGGTTTAAGGAAAAGGGAAAATTATTAGCTTATGTTCTATTCTAGCTATCTTTCGTGATTGCATGTTCCTGAAGCACTGATTCTGCAGGACAATGGTGGCAGACAAACCAGCTCTTTTTTTTTTTTTACTTTTTCCTTTTTCGAGGGACTACGTTGCAGGTCCTATTACAACCTGCTGTCAACTGTGCTGCTGTTTCACATTTTAACAGTGTACCTGGAATATAGCAGCTCCTAGAATGAACTGTTCCGTGCCAGTTCTAGGCTTCTGGCGTTGCTTCACTATTTTTCTTTTGTAATTCTTTGGTTCCTTATGCTTCTTTTGGAAAGACCACTTTCATTTTTAAAAAATTTGATACCAAAGTATGAACTGATAAGAGTTCAGGCTACAAGTTTTGTTCTACATATAGGTCTGGTAGTATTGCTGTTAGCCTCTATCATCATGCAACGCAAGATCACCGTTAACTTAGGTTTGATGTGATCTTACCTTATTTACCATGCCTAATGCTTTGTTTATTATACATCTTGCAGATGTGCTTCTGAATTCTGATCCTATTTCATTAGGACCTTCTGGTTTGTAAATGTCAGCTGCATGTACTATTGCACATCGTTAAAGACTGTTTGAGTTGACCTATTCACAGAATCACAGATGCAGAACTGAATGCGCTCCCTTTTCTGAAAATCCTCCCCTTTTTGTTAGTGCTACATCTCTTCAACTGAAATGAGATGCTTTAGTTGATACTTATTCAGCACATGCCTATGCACATCATATCAACATCTTTTGGTCTATTCATAGACAAATTTTGGATCGAAATTCTTTTGGATACTGTAAAGTTGAATGGAGGTTCTGTAAATTCCCATTCAGGCAATTAATTATCTTGGGCAAGTGGGTATTCACTGTGCCACTTTATACCTTGACATTCCTCTCCCAGAATGGTTTCATGACAATTATAATGGCACTACAGCATCACTGCCTAATATTAGTTATCCAAGAGCGGGTGTTATAAAATCTAACAGTAGCATTTGTGTTATTATTCCATTCGGCTTACATTTTACAGTTCTTTATAACAGAACATGTTCCATAAGCGGATCATATAAAGTGATAGGGTCCAGTTTGGCCTGCCAAATGGATGTTCCTTCCTATAAATACAGCCTCACTCGCTGTTCGCAAAAAAATACATTTCTTTTTGCATCGTGCAATATTATACGAAGATTAGATTTGGTATGGTTTGACAAAATCAAGGAAACACTAAGAAATATTTCGAATCTTTATTTTGGTAGTTGCATTTGTTGACGGTAGCATCACCATTTTCTATTATGTGACTGCTTATATTCTGCTCCCCCTGGTCTGTTCTTCATTGCGAAACTAATCTGTTGGGTGTTACGGTTTAAAACTTATGGTAGCCATCGTCTTGGAATATAGTTTTTTTTAGCCGAAGCAATAGTTGAATTAGGTTGAATGGGAGATACTAGCGTTCGGACGTCCGATTACTATTCATTTCGTCGGACGCTCGTTGCAACATTTTTTTTTCAACGTCTGCGATATTTTGTTTCGCGCACACATTTCTACCGTTATCGAAGGAAAAATGTTTCACACGTAATAAAAAAAAATATTTCACACGTAGAAAAAAATGTTGCAAGCGTTCGAAAAAATCAGACGCCCGATCACAAGTCATTAGGTTGAATTAAATAACGGAAATGCTATATCACATATCACAGTCGACTAATTATTTTTGGGAAAGTCAACCGATTTTTTGACCTTACGATTTGCTCCGCAATTTCGTGGCGCCTTCTCCTCTAGCTCTGGTGAGTGCCGTTTGAGAAGCGCGTTGCATGCACGAGCGGCATCACTGGCAAAGCCGGTTTGCCGTCGCTAGCAACGAACGCCGTCTCCACCGGGTGCCCCTTTCGACGTGGCCGTGGCAGGGAGGTCACCAAGGAAGAAGAATGTGTGGGCGAGGTGCGGGAAGGGGCAGCGGTCAGGTGGGGAGGATGAGGCGTCGGCGCTGCGCGAGCGGCGACGCGCAGGGTCGAGGTGGCGGTGGGCATGAGTGCGTGGAAGTTGCATCCGGAGGAATAGGGTTGGAGAGTGGCTGGTGGGGGAGGGAGAAAGAGGGATTTTAAATCTTGATGGTTGGATATTGACAGATGGATCCCCATCTGACGGTCCACAATTTGAATGATTATTTTTGAAGAAATTAGTTGAATGATATATGGACAATCCCATTAAATAAAAAGATAAATTCTTACATGCCACTGCAAATTTTTCGAGGGTTTATACGTCAGTGACACACGAGATGATCTTGAAAATCTGTAGCGGCCAGTAAGGAATTGACGCTCTAAAAATGTGTGACTTATTCCGTGAAATATGCAACCGGGGATATGATGATTGATCAATGTTCAAATCATTGACCTTTCAAGTGCCATTGCTTTGCTCTACAAAGTTGGAGGTGAGAATTTCGTAATGGCTTGAATCAGTAGCGTTCATATCTTTCTTTTCCTTCTCAAGTGGATAAAAATATGTGAGCCATGGAAGCAGGCATTTGCATTATCCATATTCCGGCCATTGACATTGAGAGAGAAATCCTAATTGGTGGGTCATGTCAAAACAAAGACCACAAGAAAAATAGGGTAAGAAAAGTGAGAGAAAGTACATTCTTTGACTTTGTGATATCTCGTTTTCACTTTGATAAATAACAAGGTTGGACGGCAGAAGAATCAATTAATCATTCGCCAAAATAAACCTATCTCCTCTTCTTGCGTGTAGTTCGTTCATGATTCGCCTATATTTCTCTCTCTAAAAAACACTTAAAAATAGATACTCAACTGAACACCCATTCTTCTCAAAAGATCTATGAAATCTACCAAAGCTGTAAAGAAACTGAACTGGTGACCTTCCAATGGTACTGGAATATTTTTTTTCCTACACCGTACTGTTCCATTATTCGCTGAAATCCTGGGCTCCGACTCATGATCAAAGACTCTTTACTTCAGCTTTGACCAAGTCCAGTAGAAGAAGACCCAGAAGAGAGGGAAACGGATCGGTTCGGATCTTACAGGAGTACGGGTTAAAAACATATGCCGAATTTTTTTAGGATTCAGCAATCTGATGAAGTGACAACGGGAGAAGCCCAGCGAGTCTAAATGCATCTACTCTTCACCGCACCACACTTTTACTGTAATTCTTTAAGTTAGTTTATTATGCATGCTTTAGGCCCTACTTAGGCAAAGGATTAAGCACTAGCTAGGGAGCAACATGGTCTCACAAGTCCCGAACTCAGCCCAGCTCACAACACGTGTGCACCCTGCCTAGAAACTAATGCATTTCTAAGGCCCTCGGACCAATTTTTATAAATCTAGCCTCCCTATTAACGTAATAATAAAACTAGCCTCCTCTCCAACCTCATTAGTGTCGTCAGGTAGCACGTGTTACCTATCGTGCTTGTGCATCATAGAGCTCGGCTCGGGCACCTAAAAGGTGTGGCAGCTCCCTAACAAGCATGCATTCCTTCGTAGGAATCTTTGCCCACTTAATTAATGATTGTTAATTAATGTCTTGATCATTAGTCCATTAATATATTAATTAATGATTGATTAGTCCATTTAACCCCCTACCGAGCATACCTCCTATCGTGGCCATACAGTGCGGCAGGTGACATATGTCACTTGCTACCGTTTTCGCGGTCGGAGAGTGAGCTATTTTCGTAATTTTGTTTATGTGAAGCTAGATTAAAAAAAAATTTGATCAGAGGGGGCCAGAAATAATGCTATGGTTTCCCCTGCCTAGAGTGATTCGTAAGGGCAGAGACCAGACTAGAGAAAGAGCTCTTGTCAAGAACAAAATTTTCTCTTTGAGGAAATAATCATTTAGTATTTGGCGCATGGCAAAGCAATGACGTTGACCTATGAGCACGGATAATCATCCCAAACAAACCCATTTCCAATCACCCCAAACTAAAATCCATGTTTTCCATGCAAGTGGGCTTTCGCATTGGAGTGGTCGTATATCATATTTGGTGGTGCTTTAGTTAGGAGTGGTCATGTGTAAATATAATTGTTTCTGATAAGTATAGAGAGGGTTATTATAGAGTCGGAGCATATAGTTTGACAAATCAACTCCTTTGTAGTTTTGTCTTAGTCTGTCTTCTCGTGTCAATTACTCTGAACAGAGAGATTGGAAGAGGAGGAGACGGAGCTGCCGAACAACTTCTCAAAGTCTATGTTTTATTGCCCCCAATACATTTTTTTTCTTTTGTAAATCTGATGTATGCGAACGAATTTATAAAACTACCACTAACGTTAACTACGAAAGCAGTGACAAACAACACGTGTCACCTACTACACTTTCATACTGCAGCACCTCACCAAGGCCGCATCAAATAAGCTGCCAAGTTTGGAGAGTTTGGCTCGTTCTATCCGAGCAGCCATGCCTTAGTAGCTAGCTACAGTGATTAATTAATTATTTAATTAAATGTTTAATGAAGTAAGTATTAAATGTGGTGATATTGAGCAATGACAGCTGAGTAGGAGGCTGCTATCGTGCTGCCAGTGCCTTGCCATGGTATGAGAATGCAACATGTGACACGTAGCGCTGCTTTCATGGTTGGAGACGAGACTAGTTTTGCAAATTTCTTCGTACGAAGGTCAGATTTGCATAAAAAATAGTTTTGTCAGGATGCAAAAAAAGGTCATCTTCCAATAAAATCATCACTTTTTTAGCCTCATAGCAAATTTAGTCCCTTTGCGAACGTAATTATAAAAATAACCCTATCTCCGACCGTGAAAGCATTGAAATGTGACACGTATCACCTTCTGTACTCCTGCACCATAGGAGCACGCATCGCGCTCTAGAAGCTCGGTAAGTCATAAAAGTTGTCTTGCTTCTAAACTGTACATACTTAAAAAAAATAAGGCTATTTTTAGGAAATTTTTGAATACAGTACAAAATACTGTCGGAAATTAGAGAATGATACAACATGTTTGCGTATTTACGAAAAACCCTACCATACCCGGAATCTGAAAATCCGTTAACCATACCCGAGACGCGAGAACCGGTTAAGCCATACCGGATTTTGAAATTCGGGTATGGGGTTCATTTCATACCGAATTTCAAAACCGGGTATGGGTGGGCCCCATACCCGGTTTTTCAAAATCCGGTTAAGCCTAACATGCGCGTGTATTAGCACAAAGTCACATGCATTCATCTTGATTAGACACAAAGTGACATGCATGCATCTTGATTGGTCTCGAAGGCCAAGATTCCATGCATGTATGCATCTTGATTAGGCAAAAGTGCATGCGGATGATTAGTGCAAAGTACATGCCGATTAGTAAAATTATAATTAGTAAAATAATTAGTAGAAAGTATGATCGGTAAAAGTACAATTAGTAAAATGATTAGTGAAAAGTATAATTAGTGAAAGACGGGGCTAGCCTCGATTGGTTGGCGGGGCTCATGATTATTGGTATTTTGGCGACCCGGATGCATCGTCTAGCAAAAGCAAAGACAGTCGAGTCGATGTCCCTCATTAGCACTTTTCTCGATATAAATCGGAGGAACGCAGAGAGCGGCAATGCATTCACAAGATAGTAGTAGAGAGCAAAGCGAGAACCGAGAGCGCGAAGACGGGAGATTAGTTAAATCGGTGTTTAGTTTGTTAAAATTTTCGTAAAGTCTAAAAATTTTCAAGTACTTCATTTGGGATTTGTATTTTGCGGTATTTTTAGGAATATTTATTGGTACATTGCTCGTGCTTTATTGATCTTTGGTACAACTTTGGAAGGTTAGTTACAAATCTTCACGAGTAATAGTATATTATGGACGATGTAGTGTATTATGGACAAATCTTCATGCTTGAATAACTACCCGTACATAAAATAACAGAACATAGCATAAGTAATGGCAGAATTATCGGTGTTAATATTTTGTAGGAATTTATTACGAGCTATCTTCATTCTATGAATTAACTAATTGGGTTCCCATTTCACACGTGCGTTCGGGAAGGTGATTTTGCAAGTTGGCGAGGTTTTACGATCTTAGTTCTGACTTCACACAGGTTAGTTTTTAATATTTAGGAATATTCTTGTGATATTGTTATAATACAACTATGATAAGTAGAATATTAGTACAACTAGTATCACATACAACTAGTATGCCCAAATGGCCGAGGACTCATTGCTACACCATAATTGAGATCTTGATTTAATCCTAAGTGTAGTGGAAATGACTCAAAATCATACCTTGAAATCATGCTAGTTGCATTTAGAATAAAGTTTTAAATGTTCATTTTTTACCTAAGTTTTCACGGACTACTTGTCTTATGTTAAAAATCGGTCTGCGTTGAGCAAAGTTTTTCAGTTCAATTTGGAAAAATTGAGAAAGCATTTTCATGCTATGAAAAATTTATGGGAGTATCATAAGATATGTAGGATAATACATAAAATTTATGAAAATTTTAACATCATTTGTTATGTTTTAAAAATCAAAATCGAAGCAGAATAAAAATCGGTTCACGCTGGGACCACTACAAAAAAGCCCGTTCACGCGGACCACTTGGAAGTAGTCCGGCGTGAGCAACTTTTGCGCGGACTACTTCCAAGTGGTCGGCGTGAACAAACTTTGGCGGACCACTTCCAAGTGGTCGGCGTGAACTGATTTTTACATTTGCTTCGATTTTGATTTTTAAAACATAACAAATGATGTTAAAATTTTCATAAATTTTATGTATTATCCTACATATCTTATGATACTCCCATAAATTTTTCATAGTCCTTATTTCACAGTGCGCTAATGGAAGGTGATTTTGCCGGTTGGTATAGGTTTCCGATCTTCATTCTGACTTCACATATGCTAGTTTTTAATATTTAGGAATATTATTCATGCAGCGAATTTGGTTGCATGCAGGGTGATTAGTTTTTAGCCATTAAAATTTTCAAGTTTGTCTATATATACCTGTCTAAACGTACTTGTTTGTTCTGAGCCATTTGTTTGAGGAAGACGTGATGGCGGCCATTGCGCCTCGAGCTTCTTCGTGAGTCGATCGATGCCCCACATCGTGCGAGGGCAATTTCTGCAGGAACTATGGTCCGACGCATTACTATATTACCTGTCATCACTGTTTTTGAAGACGCATAACCACTTTGTCGTTAACGTTTCAGTTGCCCCCTCTCGCAAGCCGATCATCGCACAAGATAAAAAATTCGGACTATCGATTTCATATTCCACTAGCTCGTGCGGGTCTACTACCGTTTGCGCTCCTCATGGATGGAGCTCATTTCGCGGGAGGCTTGACCACACCTATGCTCGCCATTGATCGTGCACTTCTCGGTCTCGTCGACCGATGGCGGCCGGAGACACACACCTTTCACCTACCATTCGGTGAGATGTCCATCACTTTGAAGGGCGTGGCCATGCTAACCGCACGCCCATCGAGGCGCCGTTGGTTCTTCCTCGCCCCCGGACAACGATGGCGGCACTACATCGCGGAGAGGTATTACATGATATAATGTTATTTCATATTTGTAATGTGCACGATATTATCGACTCTCTTAATCCGGAGTTCATGCGGGTTCGGTGTCCCATACGTCTGAAAGAAAATGGTGTCTCTATGACTTGGCTACTGAGGATTACAGAATACAATCCATGCCCACCGATGCCGACGGTTACTCGTGGGCGCCACTACGAAGTGTACCTCTACTACTTCTTTGGGTGGTGTCATGTTCACGACGATCACGGAGACGTCATCTTCCCGCATCGTGTGGATTGCTAAGCGATTGTCCGCCAACCTTGATGACATCCCACCTACGGTGGGGATCTGCGGTCCTAGCGGACACCTACCGTGGTTTGTGCGATGCATGCCAGCGGCGAACTTACGAGGCACTATTCTCGATGCTTGCAACTCCTTGGATGTGGAGTTGGGAGTACCTTCCGGTCTCTCGGCGGAGCGTCGAGTACTACTACCGTTGTCGTAGATGATGACACGCCGCAGGCCACTCGCCCTACAATGGGGCACCGTTGGATGCACGCCCGGCTCGATGGTCGCCGACGGGTGACCACGCGAGCTACACGCGTGTTGTCGCCGGCGTGGACTTGCGACCGCAGATCATGTCAATCGGGATCCATGGACCGTGCAACGAGCGAAGAGCTTGCGATCGGCGGCCGTATCTCTTCGTGTTGCACGGCCGACCACGGCTGTGGATGACTCGTGCTTCCTCTTGTACATGAGCGTGGTGAGGTCTACTCGCCGAACGGATCCGAGGCGATTCGGGTGGCGGCGGCCGATCCTGTTCGACATCGCGGGGCGCCGAGCTCTCATGGGTATGCATTTAATTTTTTCAATATTTTCCTGTATATGAAAATTTTAGAATCTTACGTCCTTGCAATTGTAGGAGAAGCACGGCGAAGGCGGTCGGCCGTGTCGAATCGGACCGTCATCCACGCCGCACATTACGATGGATGGAGACAGCGTTTCAGGAGGTTGTCCATCCCTCTGGGCCATATGACCCCGAGGAATATGACAACTACCTTAGATGGTACCGGGCCCGCACGCGTCCCACTTTACTGAGTGAGGAGGTCGACGAACCAGCCATGGACTATCCAGAGGACCGATCTCGACAAGTCCATATTTTGGTACTCCCAAAACCGTACTAATGCCTTAGTAAATTTATTTACCTAAGTTCTAATACCCGTTACGCCATGCGAGCGCAGGAGGCATCGGAGCTATATACCCAAGCGGATCAAATTGCGGCCCAAACTGCGGCGCTTCTAGCTCCTCGTCACCAACCGTCGGATGAGACGGTACCTCGCGTCGGGGTCCGATTCCTCTCGGCGATCCGTCGTCTTGGAGGACCTTCACGTCCTTCCGCCCGTAGCTACGAAGATGCTCCCATAGATCCCGCTCGTAGCTCACGAGCAAAGCGGTCATGCACCGGCCGTCCCTCCGGTCTTGATCGCCGACGACGGGGACGTCGTGCATCCACGTCCCATGCACCGAGCCATTCCTCGCGACGTCGTTCGTCCCCCATTGAAGTACCACCGAGGCCTTCGCACAACATGACGAAGGACTCGGTCCTTCAACATCACCGAGGTACCCATTTATCGCACTCCTTCGGGGCGGGCGTCGATCACACACGGGGCCCGAGCGAGGCCGGAGATTTCGAGTTTGACTTCATGTCGCCCCTACCTTCACTCTTCGGGCTACTTGGTGTGCGACCACATGGACCTCCTCCCTCGAGGCGGGGACCTCACAGTAATGCCGACGCGTCTGCGTCTGGCTCCCTAGGGACGGAGGATGCAAGTCGTGGTACAACCAGATCCACGCGAGCGGAAGGCAATACACATTCCAGTAGGGCTTCCTTCCCCAAGACGAGCATTTGACGTCTGGCCAAGCCTGAGAGAGGCATGGGCCATCACAGTCAGCGGACGAGGCGAACACATGCCCAGAGATGTACACCCGAGGACTTGATCGGAAGACAGGGTGGGCGGCGCCGAGGAGGCAGCGATGATTTTTATAGCTGTGTGAGTATGATTGATTACTTTAACCTAGGTATCGTGTAAATTAACTATTGTATGGTCGATTTGAAATACGTGTTGCCCTTTCGCATTCAAATGTTCATATCTTTTGCTAGGATGGTCGAAATAAAGTGAAATTAGTTTCTAAATTTAAGTTTTGAAATGATGAATTTGAATCTGAAATAAAAGTTTTATGTTGCGTGCAGAAAAATATTTTTATTGCAGTTTGAATTGTAGGCTCTAAATGTGAGTTGCGAATGAAGTATACTCTCTGTTGATCCTTAAATCTTGAAATAAATACCATAGTATCTTGCAACCATATGTACTTCTTTTCTGTAAAAATATTTAAATTTGAAAGCATTTTGAATCGTTATGGATAGTTGAAACTATAATGAGTAAGCCTTTTAACAATCGAAAAATATCTCGCCTAATGCAAAAGTAAAAGAGAAAATATCGAGTTTAGTGTATATACTACCATATTACGTATAATTATTTTAATTAAAACTTGATTTGCATCTGAATCGTACTTAAGCAAAACCCTAATCGACAACGTCGTTGAAATCTCTTGTATGGAGTTTTCATGAGTTTGTGTCGTGTGTAAGAAATAAAATAATTTGAAGTTTACGTTTAAGCAGATATAATGATTGTTTGTAAGCTATTCCGTGACTATTTCCCCTTTGCACAGGGTATTTCACAGGATGCCGGAAAGGCTTATATTACCATGAAAAAGATGCCACGAGTAGTGAATTATGCCTGAAGAAGCTCCGAGCGATGGTAGCTAATTGACTTACAATCTACTTCACTAGAATAGCTACCAGTACAACAAGGATAGCCACGCACACAATCTTCTCCAACCATTTCACATTATCTAAAAGGCGGTCCATCTTGAACATCGGCATGTTCACCTCGCCGAGAATAGGGTCCATCCTCTCCATAGTAGGATGCATCCTCTGTGTAATCTTGTGGTTGTTGCACGCCCACCGAGGTGTGCAATGTGTCCGCCATCGGAAATATTGGCACCTGCAGCCTACGTGATGAGGTTAACATGCTTTTAGGCCGTGCAAACAAATGAGATCTCCGCAAGGAACTACACAACTCCAACCGGAAAAAGGGAGCAAACGAACTTCTAACTTACGGAGAAAAAAGGGCATTTGTAGAACAACCGGCCGTTATTTGCCTCGGTCTTTGAGTAGAACACATTAGCTTGCACATGGCAATTAGGACAATCGACTTGCCTTGCGTTAGCAAGCGCGACGGGCCCTCGATTTCTGAGCTCGCCGTTTGAGACATGGTCTTTGGAGGCAAGGAATGGGATGAGGATGAGGATATGTGAATGGGTTGAGGAGGAGGATATGTGCAAGCGGAGTGATACGAAGACCTACTTATAGAGGCGATGCACACTTGTCGTGAGAGCGCGCACCGATGTTTTGGATTTCGGTTTGGATAAAATATCGTTCATGCCCGAAAAGCGAAATTTGGCGAAATCGGTAATTTCGGACAAATCTCGTCCGAAATTCAAATCAAATTTTGAATCCGGTTTTTTCTACGGAAATGCCGAATTTCGCGAATTGGCGAGATCTCGCCGAAATGGCGAAATTTCGCCGATTGACTAATTTACACCGCCCGACGTGCCAACGCTCCCGCGCGCCACTTGTCCGACTGCGCCCCACCCCTGGGCCCCACAGTCGCTGCGCCCGGCTCCGCCTACCGCCACGCCGCCAGCCCCCCGCCCGGCTTCGAATTGGGACGGGGAATCTCACGGCGATTATTGGTACATGCCAAATCACCCATGTGAGAGCATCTAGGCCCCCTATTCTTTTTATTGTACTTATTGTAGGTTTTGGTGTCGATGATCAAGTAGCGCATGTACTTATTTCTGGTTGAGGCGCTCAAAGATCCTAAGTTGTAAATTTCAACCGGCGTACATCATGTACGCTTTGGACCGCTATTTTCGATGCAGTCTTTGAATTATCCTTACCGAGCGCACACCATGTACGCCGGACCAACTTTTTCGGTCTGGTGCTGAGATTTCTTTTCAATCACATTTAACAAGTGTTCATCGGACAAATATAAATTATTTCTTCTATTTTAGTCCGACATAAGTTATTTTCACTTCAAATATAATTCTGGTCTATATTAAAACGTCAAAAAAATTAAGTCTCATGCGATCCGGATGAGTAAGCTATTCTGATGATTCATCTAAGCAGTATGACCTGTCACCCATTACTAAAGCTGCACGACTAGTCACCCATCATCAGAACTGCACGACCTGTTGTGTAATCGTCTTTACAAAGCTGCTCTGGCTATTTTCTCTGCGTGTCATGCAGTCGACCAATTTCAAGCCGGCCCGACGTGCCCAAGCTCCCGAGGGCCGCCACGTGTCTGGACCTGCGCCCCCACCCCCCACCGGCGACCGTGTAATTTTTTCCTCGCTTTCCAGCGGTCGGCGACCACGTAATTTTTTTCCGACGGCATGGCTGCTATTTCTTAATCGGCGCGCGGCGGGCGGGGGGAGGCGGGGGCCGGGCCGGCTGCTGGAGCGGCGCCGCGTGGCTGCATGACTGCCTTTTCAGTCCGACTAGACTACACACTACGGTGTTGTTTTGCAATCTGTCTGTAAGCTTACTTTCCAACACTTAGTCCATACACCACTCCTTCGAGTCTATAAAAGGCAAAGCTGCAGCATATATCCACGGCTCCCACTCACACTTATTCACCATGGCGGGATCCTCTAGCGAGCATTTTGTGGACACGATATGAGCAACGTAGCTCTCCATCACACGTTGAAGGTTACGCGTGGTGGGAAGGATGATCCATTCAAGGAGGAGAACCTAAGTAAAGTGGTGTCCAAATTGCAAGAGTGGCGCCCGACATTGCGGAGGCAAACCTTGACAACATCCGCTGAACCTTGTGACCGTCGGCGACCAAGACGCACTTGCAATGGTGGTGTCAAAGGTATTTGAGGTGTGCGAACTAGCCGAGCACCCTTCTTCTACTGAGTTTCTCTACAAGATATTACAAGGTCTGATGCTACCCGATCGGTATGCAAAGCATATTAAGGTTAGTTATTTCACATTTGTTCACCTTACTAATCTTTTGTGCATTATACATAAGTTCACTACTTCACATGTTAGTCTTCGTGTTAGTCATTCCCGGAGGATGAAGAGTTCTTGAACAAAGCAATCCTCAAATTCTTAGCGATGCATATGCTCTTGGCGGGGTATGATGCCCGGATGGCACGAGAAGGCGCAAAGCGGATCTAACGGGAGGGGTAGAGATCGACCGATCTTCTTTGCATCGGCAAGTTCAAGAGGACGTGCAACCACCACGGAGGGGGCATGCTCGTAACTATGCAAATGGCGATGATGATGATGATGACGATTTCGTTTCACCTCCACCTTGGCGTTCAAGCAATATCGGAAGAGGCCGTTCAAGCACCACCGGAGGGAGCATGCTCCTAACTATGGAAATGACGATGATGATGACGATTTCGTTTCACGTCCGCCTTGGCGTTCAAGCACCACCGGAGGGCTTGCTCCTAAATATGCAAATGACGATGATGATGATGATGATGATTTCGTTTCACCTCCACCTTGGCGTTCAAACACTATCGAAAGAGGCCGTTGAAATATGAATGTATCTAAGTTTGTATCTCGGTTTAATAATTAGAGTTCAAAAATCGATCGAAATACTTCCACAAAATTAAATTTCCTCCCAAAAATAAATTTGAATTTTTTTTCGTTCTAGCACGCAGCGTATAATTTTCCTCGCGATTAGTTAATTGCGAAAAAATATAAGCAACGAGGCCAAAAAGGTCAAAGTTTCCATGCCCACTGCGCTCTGGCTCCTGCCTACCGCCACGCTGCCCCGGTCCCCCAGCGCCCGCGCTGCAGCCTGGCGACAGTGAATCTCATGGGCGATCATGAAAATGTTGTGATTTGCATATAAAACTCGCTAGCAAAATAACCCTAAAAACAAACCTGCACGACGTGTCACCCTCTGTCCAAAGCTGCACGACCTTTCACCCTCTGTCGAAAGTTGTGGCGTGCGTCGTCTAATCGTCCACTCTGAGAAAGCATGCAGATGGACAACACAAGGGTGATTTGACATGACTGTGAGGTACAATAAAAAATTTCGACAGCTTAAGAGAAACTGGCGTCACTGTATTACGAAGATGACAACACATGAGTGATTTGACAAGACTAGTAGATAAAATAAATTAGGAAAAACAACTTAAGAGAAAGCTGGCATCGATTTATTTCAAATTTGGCAACAAAAGAGTGATTAAACATGATACATTGGGGGACAGAGAACATTTCACACATAATCAAAGCCAAATGACTACATACTGGGTGGATTGGGGCACCTCCTACGGTCGTGTCCAGGTTGTTTACATAACTTGCATTTTCGCAAACCGTCCACCGCATCAGCCGCGTCCATGTCACCTTGCAATCTGGTGCCCCGTGGCCTCCCATGTTGTGTGCGTCTAGTCGCGGGATATGGTTTCCAGGTTGGGCCTTCCATAATCTTGTAGTTCGCTCCGATTGTGAACGAACTCATCTTTGGACGCCATGTGTTCTTCAAAGCATGCGCGGTGTAGTAAGGCGAGATGAACTGCGATGCATCGTTCCCACCCATGTCGCGACATGCGGCGAGCGATGGGAGCACGGAATGTGTTGAAGCTTGACTTGTTGCGTCGAGTCACTTGCTCGCCTCTAGTCGACATTTGTTGCACGGTGTCCCCGCGAGATACCGGATGCATGTCTGCGCTTGCACATGACCTCAAATTTATTCGTTCCCAAGTCATAAATTCTTGTGCGGTGGAAGTGCGCCTTCTTCCTTCTCTCCGCGAGCATCTTCTCCACTCTGGGTGCGTACGTGGTGATGCACGCCTCGGCGCATCACCGCGATCTCGAAGTAATCACCGCCCGATAGAATGTGAGCTCAATGATTGAACACAGCGGAAGAGCGCGCACACCCTTGAGGGCGTTGTTGAATGCCTCCGCTATGTTCGTTGTCATCACGTTGTACCTATGATGGTGTATGTCACCATATGGAAGTGAATACAAGGAGGTGAAATGATTTGCGTTAAGTTATGGTTCGTCCATACCTCGCTCCGTTAGTGTCGTGGAGTAGCGCCACCGCTCTTGGCTTCCCGCGATCCATTGGTGAAGGTGGGCGAGTTCGAAACCACGATGCGCCCTTCCACCATTTGCGAACGGAGTTCTTGCTCCCAGGATTGGTCGTCTTCCATCATCTTCCGTGTGGTCTCGTGCAACAAGTCCATATCGCGTTGAACTTGTGTGCTTGGTTCTGCAGGCACATAGCTTTGAATCTCTTGACCAGGGCCTTGTTCTTGTACCTTGTGTACAGGTTCGCACCAAGGTGGCGCATGCACCATCTTCTCTCAACATCGGGCGGCTAGTGTCCGAGGGCGTCTTTGTCGTGCATGACATCCAGCGCGTGGAGGAGGCCTTTGTTCCTATCCGAGACAACGCATACGCGCTCCCGGGTACCGACGACCCGGCTCTTGAGTAGAGTTAGGAACCACAACCAGCTGTCATTGTTCTCGCTCTCGACGAGAGCGAACGCCACTGGGAGGATTTGGTTATTTGCATCGGCCGAGTGCGTGCGGCGGCGTCCGTGGAACTTCCACTTAGGAATGTCCGTCCACGCATATGGTGGTCTACAATACCGAATGCTTGATGCATTGACCGAATGACCGAATATCCTAATTAGGTACCGGTCCGCCGAGTAGCGGACCCATCTTCTAGTATGACGGGCTCATCGGCCATCTGCGAATCGAGTGCCGGGTTCGTCATGGCGATCTTCATGGCGACCTAGGGGCATAGTTGAAAGACTCTCGAATCCCCAAAAGCATCTTCAATGCCTTCGCCGCTCTCCAAGCCGTATGGTGCGTGATGACCATCCCGCTTTAGCTGGACCTCCTTCATAATTTTTCGGGAGTCATCCTATGTCGCTTCCAACGATGGACACGAGGATCGGGCTACAAACCTCGCATCCACAAGTTGGTTCATGTTCCTTACGGACTCCTCCGTTACACGTATGAGGCCTATTTCTACTTATGACGAAGTAGTCTTCATGCTTGGGTGCGTGAACCCGTACAAAGAAGGGACAATCTGGGTGCCGTGCACCTAACCTCGTCGAGGAGGGCTCCGCCCGGAGACGAGTGTGCTCCGTCTTGTCATGGCGGCATAGTTGCTAAGAAAGTGAATTGCCTCCGACTTGTTATGGAACCGTTGTCCGGTTTGGACATCGTTCGGGAGTACCCCACGCGGATAAGTTCTCGTAATCCGTGAGGTACAATCCAGTGACCGATGGCCTGAAGTAATGTATAGCCGGTGTTGGGTCATCATTGTCTGCCGCTTCTTCATCCCCGCTTCGCCATCTTCATCATCCATGCATTCCCCATCCACCTCCGCGCCTCATCTTCTTCTTCACCTCTCCCGATGCCCCTCCTCTACAATTCTTTGGTTCGGGTGGTGCATGTAATATGTCATGTTCTACTGCTCGGGAGGTAGAGGCCTCCTCTACGGGCTGGTGCCGTGGCAATATCTCCACGTATACTCCTATCTCAAAATTCTCTTCACCCGCTTTGTGGACATACAAAGCCCACGCGCTTTCATTCCGTAGCGGGAAGAGCGTGTACACAACCATCGGGTGTTGGGGACAAACCGTGGGCGAACCCCATCGAAGCGAACTCGCATGCGTCTCAAGATTCACACGCAGATGAGCGATGACATGTGATTTGAGTGCGAGTTCGTTCGGGTGGCTATTGTGCTATCTATGTGTAGACAGCTATTATCAATGCTCACCACTCTCCGTGCAAGACTACGGGCGTTCTCGAAATAAATTTTAAGCGGCATGTCCATCTCAGAGCAAATATCGCACTATTAAAAGACATTTAGGCGGTATATATAGACAAACTTGAAAATTTTATTCCTAAATACATGTTATTCGTAGCGATTTGAATTTTAAACCGAAATTTGATTTTTTTGGCGGATCGGACCGGGATTATATCAATAAGTTCTCGTGAAGTGATCTTCAATGATGATGTTTGAAAAGGTTTATTTTTGGACTTCTTGGCATTTAGTGAAACACTCTCGATTTTGAAAAATTGAGAATGCATTTTCATGCTATGAAAAATTTATGGGAGTATCATAAGATATGTAGGATAATATATAAAATTTATGAAAAATTTTAACATCATTTGTTATGTTTTAAAAATAAAAATCGAAGCAGAATAAAAATCGGTTCACGCCGGACCACTTGGAAGTGGTCCGGTATACTTCCGTTCACGCCGGACCACTTGGAAGTAGTCCGCGTGAGCAGCTTTTGCGCGGACTACTTCAAGTGGTCCGGCGTGAACGGACTTTACGCGGACCACTTCCAAGTGGTCCGGCGTGAACCGATTTTTATTCATTTCGATTTTGATTTTTAAAACATAACAAATGATGTTAAAATTTTCATAAATTTTATGTATTATCCTACATATCTTATGATACTCCCATAAATTTTTCATAGCATGAAAATGCTTTCTCATTTTTCCAAATTGAACTGAAAACTTTGTTCAACGCAGACCGATTTTTAACATAAGACAAGTAGTCCGTGAAAACTTAGGTAAAAATGAACATTTAAAACTTTGTTCTAAATGCAACTAGCATGATTTCAAGGTATGATTTTGAGTCATTTCCACTACACTTAGGATTAAATCAAGATCTCAATTATGGTGTAGCAATGAGTCCTCCGGCCATTTGGGCATACTAGTTGTATGTGATACTAGTTGTACTAATATTCTACTTATCATAGTTGTATTATAACAATATCACATAATATTCCTAAATATTAAAAACTAACTTTGTGTGAAGTCATAACGAAGATCGAAAACCTCGCCAACTTGCAAAATCACCTTCTGGAGCGTGCGTGTGAAATGGGAACCCGAATTAGTTAATTCATAGAATGAAGATAGCTCGAAATAAATTCCTACAAAATATTAACACCGATAATTCGCCATTACTTATGCTATGTTCTGTTATTTTATGTACGGGTAGTTATTCAAGCATGAAGATTTGTCCATAATACACTACAACGTCCATAATATACTATTACTCATGAAGATTTGTAACTAACCTTCCGAAAGTTGTACCAAAGATCAATAAAGCACGAGCAATGTACCAATAAATATTCCTAAAAATACACGCAAAATACAAATCCCAAATGAAGTACTTGAAAATTTTTAGACTTTACGAAAATTTTAACAAACTAAACACCGAAACTAATCTCCGTCTTCGCGCTCTCGGTTCGCTTTGCTCTACTACTATCTTGTGAATGCATTGCCGCTCTCTGCGTTCCTCCGATTTATATCGAGAAAAAGTGCTAATGAGGGACATCGACTCGACTGTCTTTGCTTTCGGTCTTTGGGCGCATGCATCCGGCGCCAAAATACCAATAATCATGAGCCACGCCAACCAATCGAGGCTAGCCCGTCTTTCACTAATTATACTTTTCACTAATCATTTTACTAATTGTACTTTTACTGATTATACTTTCTACTAATTATTTTACTAATTATAATTTTACTAATCAAGCATGTACTTTGCACTAATCATCCGCATGCACTTTTGCCTAATCAGCATGCATGCATGCATGGAATCTTGGCCTTTCGAGACCAATCAGCATGCATGCATGTCACTTTGTGTCTAATCAGCAGGAATGCATGTGAATTTGTGCAGGTAGCTTAACCGGATTTTGAAAAACGGGTATGGGGCCCACCCATACCCGGTTTTGAAATCAGGTATGAAATGAACCCCATACCCGGAATTTCAAAATCCGGGTATGGCTTAACCGGGTTCTGGCGTCTCGGGTATGGTTAACGGATTTTCAGATTCCGGGTATGGTAGGGTTTTTCGTAAATACGCAAACATGTTGTATCATTCTCTAATTTCTGACAGTATTTTGTACTGTATTCAAAAATTTCCCTATTTTTACCGTTGTATTACAAAAGATCTAGATTTGTAAAAATATCACACGTGTCAAAGCTAGAAAAGTGACCTTTTCTCTTCCAACTTCTCAGACTCCTCTTTTTTTAAAGCTTGCGTGCCTCTCTCTCTCTATTCAATGCTCCTTTTGTTGAGTACTCGCCGTCTCAGAGGCGAGGACCAGAGTGCAACCAATGACAGATGAAAGGTGATTACAGGGAGTGTAGTAGGAGACATAAACCCTGACAGGAAAGGCCTACCACATCTCTCTCCCTCTCTATCTCCACATCTCTCTCTGAACAGCTCTCCATATAGCCTGTGAAGAAAAGAAGACATGCTCGTAGGACGTGTTCAAAAGGACAAGATCTTCTTTGCAGTACAGTGGATGAAACTCCAAGGCGGATTCAATCTGCCAGTGCGTGAGAGCTGAGAGAAACAAGAGGCGGAGGAGTGGCAACATCCCATCATTATTCATCTCTGATCTCTCTCCCCTCTTGCATGCTTGCTCTAGGATGGTACGTGTACACATCTTTCTCTTGCTCTGGCTGGCGCTCCTCTCTTGTAATAAGTATATGCATATATATTGTACCACTCAGTCACTCACTCTGGTCTCTTGTTGGCGGTAGAGCTGGTGATATCATGGTGCAAGGTGAGGAGAGTTCTTGGCGGATGGCAAGTGTCCACGAGAGAGCAATACCTCTCAACCAAGCCCTTGCATATGGAGCCCAAGGCCATGCTTCAGCTGCAGCACCTGCCAACTTCTTGTACGCCCCTCTACTCATTTTTCCTACAGAATTGAGCAGGAGTTTGTTTCTCTCCTCTGGCTCACCTCATGCAAGAAGCAAGAGCAGACCGCTACAGCTTTTTTCTTGCAGCTAGCTACGAGTTTTCAAATCCTTCAGTGGGTTACTTGTTTGTTTCTATATTTTTTTCTCCTCATTCGCCTCCTTTTTTCTATCTTTATAACAAACTTATTCCACATATATGCCATGCCCTTTTCATTGGATTACACCTCTGCCCACACACCAATTTCTTAATGCCTAAGGCCTGAATCCTGCGAGTGATTTGGGCACCAAGCTCCATCTTTGGGCCCTCATCCTTATCTCCAGCTCTAGCCCTCATATTTTAGCAGTCTCTGCCTTTCCATTCTCGAAAAGTTTTTATCTGCTTGGCTTGCCTTGCCTTGCTGTTGCCTATAGCTATAGCTTTGAGCATTGGTGATGAGCTCTGTGCACTACTGCTTGGGCAGGGATTTCCAACCTGCAGTCGCAGCCGCGGCCTACTTCGGCGAGCTGGAGGAGGCTCTCATCCATGGCGCCAACGCTGGTGTCGATCATCCCGGCATGATCAGAGGTGACTCGCATACAAAGTGTAGGCTAGCGCTGTCTGCTTCTTCTTCTCTAGTCTCTACATCTCCTCCAAACCTTAACCACACCAAAAAGGTTTGTTTCTTGCTTGTCTGCCCACAGCAACACACAGGGCGAGCATGTCTAGCCTTTTGCACAGACAGTGGCCACATGCAGCTGTGTGCAGCATAAATGGTGATGCCGATGCCACAGATGGAAACATCAAGCATGTCCTTAACTCACTTCACCTCCTCCCTCCCTCACCTACACACTAGTAGCAGTAGGCAGCAGCTTCAGCTTCTTTCTCTCTCTATCCTATCTCTGATTCTCTGCAACTTCATGGATATAGAGAGTGTGTGTGTGTGTGTGAGGAACAGGAAAGGAATCGATATGGCCCTTTTTAATTCTCTTTGTATGCATGCAGCGGCAGGATATCTCGCAGCCAGGCCCCCCACGCTGGAGATCTTCCCTTCATGGCCAATGAAGCACCAACAGCAGCTGCACAGTGTAAAGGACCCGCTTCCCATGATCATTCATCCATTCGTTCATTCACTCACTCGCCTCCTCTGCCTCTCTGCTCGTCGCTGAACCCAAGAAGAAAACATGCTGTTCTTCTTCTTGGCTTGATTCGTACCCACCACGAGCAAAGAAACAGAGAAGAAGAGAAGAAAGGCGGGGGAAAAAGAAGAGCTGCATGCTCCCTGATTTCAGAGGCCGAATTAATTTTACCGACCACTTACTGTTGTCTCGCTGGGTTCTTTAATTGCTGAACAGGGGAATTCGCAGTCAGTAGGGAGCACCACTGACTCGAGCTCCGCTCAGAACACGATGCCGCGGATGGAGTTGGTGTCCCCAGCGAGCATCAGGGCCTCCTCCGACCAGCAGCAGCAGCAGCAGCAGCTGCGGCAGGAGGTCATGATGGTGACCACTGATGATTACAGCTACAAGCCAGGCCTCACTGCTGCCGCCGCTTCCTCGCCAAGCTTTCAGCAGCAGCAGCAGCAGCACGGAGGAGACCATGACAAGGTACTGCCACAGTGCCACCCCTTTTGATCTTTTTCCTGTCATACGCGTACCACCACCACCCCTCGTAGTAGCCAGGAGCCCAGAAGTGCTACTCCACCTCCAAGAGTTAGAACGGGACACATGCACCTTATTGGTAGCTTGTCTTCCGGAATAATGTTGTCAAATCGCCAGAAAAAAAAACTTTGAATCTCGGTGATGAAACTGTTAGGAGTTCGTAGCAGTGGTGGTAGCATTGCTCTGTCATGTCACCAGCTCCGAACCTGCGCACGGCAAAGTAGTACTACTTAGTACTTACTACCAGTCTACCACTACCCGTTTGCAGTTATGAACAAGCCTATCTAGCTAGGTTATTTCTCCATGATGATGTCTTAAGGCCAGTACCGGATGATTGGACTAATGGCATCTGGTCAATGCTGTACCTAGTTAAAGGACACCAAATGATGGTATGGGTCACCCTAAACTGCCTTTTGTCTCTCCCTGGGTGGATGGAAAAAGGCAGGATGATACCATGATAACCCCCTCTTATCTCCTCCGCACCTTGGCAAAACAGCAGCGATAGTTACAGAGATGTGATGGCCGATACAGCTCACTGAGCTATCGGTATCAGGGACAGCTCCAGCCAAAAGTTACGTGGGGGAAGATGGTACCGGCTACTACTGATTAATGGATCAACAATGGACAGGAACTTTGGCTCCAATACACCGGCTTGTTCCCTGTAATTGCTTTCTTTGATGTTGAGATGTGCACTGTGCTGTATAGGGAAGAAAACTACTACACCCTGATCTAACTCCACCTTTCTGGCGTACTTTGCAGAGGAAGCATGGATCGACAAGAAAAGATGGCAAGCTGGTAGATGCCAAGGTATATAATAGCTCCTATTATCCACTCATTGTTGCTTCGACCTTGGGACTGTATTTGTGCAATCTTCTTACATGATTAGAACCGCTCTGAATTCTCAGACCGAACGGCGATTAGCGCAGAACAGAGAGGCTGCAAGGAAGAGCAGGCTGAGGAAAAAGGTGCCCAAAAGATCCATAACTTTAACTCTGATTAATTCAAAACACTTCTTGATAAGATTGTATTTGAGTGTCCTTTCACAGGCTTATGTGCAAAACCTAGAGACCAGTAGGGTCAGGCTTCAGCAGATGGAGCAAGAGATTCAGAGAGCACGGTCACAGGTTACAGTTTTGATTTCTACTGTCGTCAGCACATCATCCTGAATTTATGATAGTTTAAATTACAGGTTCTTTTCTTTTTTCCGTAGTAAATTATTCTCATCGTGTGTTTACGGGACATTTTTTTTAATAGTCTTATATATAATATAGAGCGTATTTTACGTCTCAATATAAAAGTTAATGTGATGTTTCCTTTATACCTTTAATAAATATATAGATTGATTTAATATTCTTTAAGTGCATTTATTAAATAAGGATAATAAAGTTTTCAAAATGTAACGATAATACTACTATAGTAGTATGACATACTCACTCTTCTCACTTTTATAAGACTTATTTTTTGAATGATCTTGTTCATAAATAAAAAGCTTGTATGTAGATTTAACGAGCCTTTTTCTTCTATGCTCTTATTTATTCTCTCTCAACTATATACATTTATTCATTACAACCGACACAAATTATATCTTTCATCTTCAAGACAATTAAGTGAGAGCATTTAAATCATTTTTTTTCATTTTTTTAAAATTTTAACGTAATCTTTAATCTTTATGCAAAATTAAAACGCGTCTTATAAAAACGAGATAAAAATGAACGATGCGAGTAACACTGTGCTTGGACTTTGGTTCAGGGTCTGCTTCTTGGAGGGTGCAGCGCAGCGGGGGACATGAGCTCTGGTAATCAGCGCCGTCCATTTAATGCTCGTACCGCAAAGCGTCAGACTTTTCACCAGCCACTCGGTAATTCCACGAGTGTAAAAAAATTAACCTGCACCGCTGGTTGCATTTCAGCAGGCGCGGCCATGTTCGACATGGAGTACGCGCGGTGGCTGGACGACGACAGCAAGAGGCTGACGGACCTGCGCTGCGGGCTGCAGGCGCACCTGTTGGACAGCAACCTGGGCCTCATCGTGGAGGAGTGCATGCAGCACTACGACGAGCTGTTCCAGCTCAAGGCGGCGCTCGCGCGCTCCGACATCTTCCACCTCCTCACCGGCACGTGGGCCACCACCGCCGAGCGCTGCTTCTTCTGGATGGGTGGTTTCAGGCCGTCCGAGCTGCTCAAGGTCCCCTCCCCTTCCATTTCATTCCCTTCCCATGCATGCACGCATGAAGCCATGAATGGCATCCATCCATCGGCACCTTCCCGTTCGTCCGTCCGTGCACGTTCGGCTGCTAAGGCAGTGTTCCGTACTGAGACCGCTTTCTTTGTCCGGGCTCTTGCCTGTTTCTTGGCCAGCTACTGATACAGCAGCTGGATCCACTGACGGAGCAGCAGCTGCTGGGGATCTGCAACCTGCAACAATCGTCGGAGCAGGCGGAGGAGGCGCTCGCACAGGGGCTGCAGCAGCTGTACCAGTCGGTGGCCGACACGGTCGCCGCCGGCACGCTCAACGACGGCCCCGGCGTCCCCAACTACATGGGGCTCATGGCCATCGCGCTGGAGAAGCTCGCCAGCCTCGAAAACTTCTATCAGCAGGTCAGCTCTTCTTGCATTGCATCACTGACTGCCTCAAATTTCTGCTCTAATTAGATCATGATCCATCGGAGTAATCTCTTCTTTTTATCAAATAATATTACATTAGCAAAAGGCTTAGCTAAAATTTCGGCGACACTAGTCCTTTTTCTGTCAGAAACGCAGCAGTGCTAGCTGCTGGCCCTACAGGGCCTTGTCCCAGCTACTTTCTCCATGGCAGGCCAACTTCTGTCAGAAACTAGTAGATTAAAAGTTGCTGATAAGCATCATTAGCACTTTCCAGCATGCATAATTAGCCTGCTATTAAACAAGAACAAGCTAGTGCTGCTGGAACTGCCAATTATTTTATGTTTTCTGGAGGAGTTGGTGGCAAAGTTATTAATGATAGAGTTAATCTTGTAATTAGGAAAGTTTGTTTGGAAAGTTGCTGTTGAATCCGAGTAGTACATGGAGTAGTACTTAGGTTGTGTTACCGACTCGGTTGTTGAGTATCCTGCTATATAAGCGAGGCTTTGTGCTCTTTGAAGCAATAACAAGAGAGTTTGAAACAATGTTAAACACTATGAGTTTGATAGCTCAGTTGGTCTGTGCTATGCTGTGAGATCAAAAGATCGTGTGTTCGAGTCCTTCTCGGCTGCGGTTTGAGGTGTTTTTTTGTTCTTATCTTTTGTGCTCCAACAATTAATACCGTAACTGTGCCAAATACCGGCCATTTCATCGCCTAATCTACTACAAAGTAGCCATATTTACCGTTTCGGTCTCGATACCGGTTAATACCGGTTTGATACTGGCCATACCACCTTCAATACCGATCAATACCAATTATACCCGTAGAATTGATAATATGGTTTATTGAACTATACGTTATATTTGATAGTACTACTATATATTTGGAGTAATATTATAAGTGAAATTTGGTGTTTATATAATTAAACATATATATACTTATAAATATATATTATTATATTAAATCTGAAAGAGTACACAGGTATGGACCGGTATCAGAATGTATCATTTTAAGAGCTAAATCGGTATAGCCCCTGGTTGGTGAGGGGCAAAGCAAAGTAGGCAAAGGTTGTTCCTGGTCAAACATGTGAACCTATGAATCACTGATCCTTCGCAGAATTACAGTACCGGTATCGAATACTTATCGGATATGGCGATCGATCAGTGAAATTTAGCATTTTAAATTAATAAAAATAATCCCGACCTTTCTTCGATACTCCCTGATATTTTCAGGCTAAAAACACAAAGCCAAGCTCGACCCAAACCATATCTCCTAACCCTAAAGTCTCTCTCTCACTCATTCCATCCAGTCATCTCTCATACCGCTAACTCCCCTAAAATCCCTATACCCGGTAGCCACTACTCTTCACCTAGCTGACTGATGACTGCCATTAGCCACCACCTCCTCTCCAGCCTCCCTTGAGCCTACAGGCTACCATTGTTGCCTTCTCTCTTTTCTCCCTCTACAGTCTCATCGCCTTCACCCCTCTACCCAGCCCAACGGCTGCCGCCGCCTTCTCCCTCTGCAATCTCGTTGTCGTCGCCTCCTTTCCCTTCTACCGCCAGCCCGCCACCTAGCCTGCCAATCGCCGTCGCCGCTGTCTTCTCTCTCTACAGTCTCACCACTGCCTTCTCCCTCCACTGTCGACTTCTCCCTCTTATATTTTTTTATTTTTTAAACACATATATACTCGCTATATTGCCGGATTCTTGTTTTTAGAAAATTGCGTATCACCGTATTGCCATACTGGTATCGTATATCGGTGATACATAGATGTGAACTGGCAGCATATATATAGTACTATACATGTAGACACCTGTCTCTTTCTACATAAAGTCAATGGACGAATACATACGGTTGCCTCTGTCCATAAACCAAGTTCTTTGTGCCTCGATCTACCCTTCTTTGCCGGCCATATTTCTTGTTTATTCTTTCTTCTGTTTGCTGGTACATCAGCTGAGGCCCAGAGGCATAGCAAAAATACTTGAGGTCTCAGTTATGATGTTCCATGCCTTGCAAAAGTTGCAAGGGTTCCAATCCATGAGTAATGGTGAGGAAAAGAACACAACCACCTAAACTTCAGTTCCATGTACAGGAGCCTTTAAAGAAAGGAGGAGCCATCACTAGTGTAGAAAGAAAATGGCGTTCCCTTTCTATGGGTTATCTTCTGTCTCAAGGGATAAAAGGAGATTGAGACCCCCATTTTATTTAACCTTTCTGAACCCTGATTCCTTTTGAGATATGTTCATTGTGGTTTGTGGATGTAGATATATACTGGCAAGGTAGACAGCTAATTGATAATTCTATGTTCATGATTGGAGCAATCATTCTGCAAAAGGTCTTCTAAGAAAAAGATGGTGAACATATCATGAATGTATTTCGATATAGTAGTTTCATGCAAAAAAAATTATGTATTATCATTTATGATTGGTACAACTGCAAGATAAAAAAAAAGACTAGAAGGAAGCATGATCACATAAGATAGCTTTTATTTTTCGGTTGTTCAGGAAGGCAGGTTGTTGCTGACACTGCACTCCGATTTCCCTTTTTCTTTTCGTTTTCATTATGTTAAAGTGTGCTAATATAAACAAATGACAAGAATAAGACAGAATTGGCTAATATATACAGTCAAGATGTCAAAAACAATTGCTACACCTTGTAAAGTCCAAAGTTATCAGAAAAGAACATCACATTAGAATAAGCCCTTGCAGGGAGTTCTCAACCTGTGTCCAAAGTAGAATATAGCAGAGAAAACAACACCACATTAGAATATGCACTTGCATGATCTTGAAAATGCCCTATCATTAAGTATATATAATACCGGCATTATATGCCGTGTCGAATTCCTATCTATGACAAGACACAAAACTATATAATCTGATACATCAATTTCTTTCATGTACGCTGTTCCAACTAGTAGGTGACTAACTTGCAATCTTGCAGGCTGACAATCTAAGGCAACAAACGTTGCATCAGATGCGCCGGATTCTAACAACCCGACAGGCGGCTCGGTGTTTCCTCTCCATTGGGGAGTACTACCGCCGTCTCCGAGCTCTCAGCAACCTCTGGGCTTCCCATCCTCGCGAGTAAGAACCAGAATTGCTCAACTGCCAAACACACGCAGTCAATTCTTAATGCACTGTTCTAAGTTTTCCAACCATGTCTGAATCGATTGCACTGCGCTGTCGTTTTACAAACTGTTTAGAAAAATAAAGCGCGTGCAAGAATAAGATTTGCTATGCGTCTCATAAAGGATCTTTTATACCGTAACATTCGCGTTTTTCGGAAACATGGATAAATGAAATGAACATGGCTGACAATGACTTGCACTTCTCCTTCTCTTGCTACAGGAATTTCATTGGAACCGGGAGTGTGAGCCCCACAGGAACCGAGCTGCAAGCTATGCATCATCAGCCGCAACAGCATCAGTTTGAGGCTTCTCCTGGAGGGTATAAACTTTGGCGTCAGTGATGTTACAAAGAGAGGAGAGGAAGAGGTATTGTAATGCTCTATTATTACAGTACTGAGAAAGCAACAATACTAGGAAAAAAGAAGAGGGAAAAAATGTTGAGTGGCTCTTGAACTGGTTGAAGAGCTAGCACAGAAAATTTCGGTGCAGAGCAGAGCAAAGCGAACGCAGGAGATGCGCGACTGCTCACGGACTCGAGAAGACAACCCACTTAGGCAGACAAAGCATAAAACAAATTCGAATATTTTTGCTAAACAATCTTTTTTTTCAATAATAGATTATTTCCAAGCATAAGAAAAAGAAAATCTGACATCAACGAATAACAAGAGTGTCGAGGTAAGTCAAGTACAGTAGAAATAATGTCTGAGTAACTGGACAAAAAAAAACCATGAAAGAAACAGCAGAAAATATAGTTCAACAATACATGCAGAAACAGCATACGGAATCTTACATTAACGAGTAAAACAACAAACTGGAAGACGCAAGTTCACTGAAAAATAAATGAAATAAAATCAGCTTTGCGGATGTTTCACTGATATAAGATCAAGGGTGATTCAGAAACTCAAAATCAGCTCTGAATCCTACGGCATCTACCAGGAATCGTTGTCAGGCGTAAGTCTTTCCATCAGATGCAGACCATTGCGACCACGTAGCTCTGAATTTGACCCCTTTAACTGGAGAACTGTTAATTAAGAAAGGCAAGACAAATGGTAAAAGGGATGAAAAACCACATGAGCATACATAAAGCATCAAAGTAATGCACTTAAGCTTAACCTCATCTTTAAACAAAAAAACTTGGAAAGATTGAAATGGCGTATGAAGCGTATACACAACGCCTGGTACTCCCTCTGTCCAAGAATATAAGACGTATTTTGACTTTGTACAAGGATTAAGGTTGTGTTGAAATTGAGAAAGGTATAAGAGAAAATGATTTAGATAACCTCACTTTTGTCTTAGAAGATGAGAAATAATACTTTGTGCGAGTGGTAATGAATAAATGTATATGATTGAGAGAGAATAAATAGAAGTATAGAAGGAAAAACGTCATTAAACCTACATGCATACCTTCTATTTATGGATAAAACCATTCAAAAAAAGTCTTATAAACTTGGAAAGGAGGGGTACAACACAAGAAAGCGATGAATAGCTGGGCATTAACTTTCGAATCAAATGAAGGTATTGAATGCAAAGCTACTAAATGAGAAACATACCACACTTCGCTATAAATGAGAATCTAGCAGGCTAGCAGGGACCCTTTTTTCCATAAAGGAAAATCCAACAAAACCATTTCTCTGGCAAACATTCGATGACAAGGAGGATCACTGAACAGTATGCCTAGAAAAGCTGGCATTGTAAGCCACAGTAATAGAGTTTTCATGTATCCATACAACATACTCCCAAACAGTTAACTTAGCGATCGAAATGCCTTGAACATTTACTAGGACAACAGTGGATAATACCAAAGCATGAACTCCATCTCAATTATCACAATTACTGAACAAATCTGTTTCTTGCGAGTTCAATGTCTTTTTCGGGTGTAGTCCGAAAGAATCACAGAACTCACATCGGATTCCCCACTTTTTTTTGAGGGAGAAAGCAAGTGTTTTGACCATTCCTCTAAGCTTTTGCGATGAAGAGTGTTCATGCTAATAGAAGGTCGCTTCTCCCGAATCATTTGCTCAGCAGCTTTCCAATCCTCGGCAAATCCCATTGCGACAAGAAGTGCACACATCACGCAGACGCTTCTGCCATGGCCTGTTACAGATGTAGAAAACTACTTACATGATGAGATGCGAGAGATCAATAAATCAGAAATAGCTCTCCCTAATGCACAATAGTGTGTCTCATAAAGGAAGGGTACTAGAGTAGCTTATAACATGGATTAGACTGTTTGGACCCCCCATCTTAGATGAACCTAACCATAGAGCCGTGAACCTAACCATAGAGCCGTTTTATCTTCACTAATGCTCTTTTGCTTGAATGGGTGGTGAAAAATATAAAGAGCAGAAGATAATATTAGAAATAAAGATAAGATAAAATCGATCTTGATCTTCTTCTGGCTGTTAAAAAGAAAAATGCAAGTATAGTATAAGTTGAAGCCGCTGTTAACCCTTTATCCCACATGATCCTGCCCTGCATTTTGTCTATCTTCCATATAGGAACATGTGAAAATTGTAATGCAGAATTGACCCTTGACAATATTACACTGTGGTCACTTCGTAGAATGTGGAATATACAATATCTTAAGATGAAAAAAATTAACATAACCTTGAACTTGCACAACTGCAAACTGTCTATAACTATTTGGACTAACCTAGGCTTATCCAATAGCACATCTTATTGAGCCTATAAGCTCAATACGGTGGCCCGTTAGATAACCACCTTAGTTGGCTACATACCTCCAGCTTAAGCTTAATTTTCTAGGTCTAACATTAAACTAGGCCAAACAGACTGTTAAGATAAAGTATGATACTATTGTTACATTTGTCATCATATTTATGTCATTATGTGAACCTTGAAATCACAGATATCGGCATATAATGATCCATATATGATGGCAATGTGTAGTGAAGATTTTTATATATCCTTAAATTTAGCCTATAATCTATGCAAGGCAGATTAACTTCCTGTTGATAGATGTGCAACGATAAATTAGAAATGATTAACCAAATGGCATAGTAACAAGACATGAGAATTGAAAAGCATGCACATCAGCACACCTAAAATACAACTTGATAGTTTATCATCACCGTAAGGCGGTAAATGTGTCTATTAATAGCAAATATCTAATACAAGTAAGCTACAGAAATGAATTCACAAGCATAAACACAACCACTATTACATTCAAGAAAAAAACACATAAGAGAACACAATGCTGTTCCTCTAAAAATAATGAACACAAAATAACAAACTTACCATAGGCACAGTGGACATACACAGGTTTGTTCAGGGACCGCTTTCTCACAGCCCATCGCACAGCTGACTCAATCTGTGATGGTTGAGGAGCCCTTGTATCCCATGTAGCAACACACAAGTATGCATTCTCAGATATAGTTGAGCTTCTTGGCAGCTCACACGTGCAATCTATAACCACAGGATCACCAGGCGGCAGGTGTTCAACTGAAGAAGGCCATCCTCCAACATACACTCCATCCGCTATCTCAGTGTACAAGGGTTCATTCTTCACAAATCTCCGTAACAGCACAAACAGATGGATGAAAAGAAGAAATGGCGAGAACATGATCCACGACCACAGGGGGAAGCTTCCATTCGATGCCTTGCCGAGGAGCAAAGGAAGGTCAGCCGACGGATGGGAAGCAATGGAAACAAGCAACGCGATCATAGAGGCATATATGAGGGGAAAAGAGAGCACTTTCATGCCCAGTCCTTGGAAGAAATACGCCGCAGAGAGCAGGACAACCGCCTTCAGTCCAATCAACCGGGATATCCCCCAACCCATCTTTGCGAGTCTTCAACTATTAACTGAATCCTAACATCAAGGAGGGGTGGGGTACAATATCAACAAAACTTGAATTGGGAGGAATCATACTGATACTCAATTAGAGGTAAGAGAAAATTAGATTAGACCCTTCGGGGCTGTAATTCAACAAGAAGAAATACACAGTTCGTTCAGCAAATACAATAAAAACCTCGTTAAACAAATCTAGAAATACGAAGCACTGCGTACAAAGACGACAGCAATCGAGCCTATCTTTTCTTGCATTGTCGCCCTACACCGAGCAGCACGTGCCCAAACCAACGCGCTGCTTACAACGTTTAGCTCGAATCCCCTACGTCTTGGATGTCATCTCTGTTTCTTGGCGCTTAAACATCAGATATTTGGAATTGATCCCCGCTGATCCAAGAAGAACGTATGTCTAAATCCTATGAAACGATCTGATGGGAAACATACCTGCGAGAGAGGAACGGCGGAGAACGGATCGGGCTCTGATCCCTCTCGCAGAAACGGACGACGGCCGACGGGAGCCCGCGCCTTCTCGCCTCCGCCGATGGGAAGGTGGGGCAGTGACGACTTGTGAGGTTTGGGGATTTTCCTTTTCCTTCCCACGAACGACGAAGCCGCTAAGCCGGGTAAGGCCTTCTAGGCTTCTAGCCCGCTTCGGTAGTCGGTAAGGTGGGTATTTTTAAACCCAACCGAACTCGATTAACTAAATATTTTAATTTTTTCGGTTTTCGATTTGCAGTTCGGTTTTTATTCTAGTGTTGTTCGGTTTATGATTTAAAGTTCGGTTTTTTAAGTTTGAAAACCAAAAAAACCGTTTAACCGAGTAAACCTTGCACCGGCGCCACATACTTCGGTCTTCAAACTTCAATTCCCCAACCCAAATACCCAATCGGCATTTCCCCAAGGACCCCAACCCAGCAAACCCTAGGACCCTACCCTACTTGAGCCGACGCGGCCCCCACCACCGTCGTCGCCCTCCCATCCGACCATCCCCTGAGCCGGCACCTCTCGGTATAACTTCTCTTCCCTAGTTCCCCTCATCTTCTCCCTGTTTCCCCCCAATTCGTTCTGTTTTCCCTAGTGATTATTGTGTGCATCACTATGTCTGCCCAGTTGTGGTTGTCCGCTACCCCAATGATGCTGCCGGGGCCGATGGGGAGGCAGCAGGAGCAACAGATGAGCAGCAGGAGCAAGAGCAATAGATCCTTCTGAACCTTCCAAGATTTGGCTGTGTTTGGTATAGCTCCAGCTCCACCAGATTCGTGGAGCTGGAGCTGTGGGTATATTAAGAGTGTTTAGATGAGTCATCTTGTTTACATTTTAGACTAAAAATATAAATTTAATTCACTTTATTTTAGTCTACAAGTTTCAGATCTGAGATGGAGTTGGGATCTGGAGCTTTACCAAACATGGCCTTATGCAGCTTTTTCTTAATTCTTGTGCTTTTCAAGCAAAGCTTCTTAATCTCTATTTTTGACAACAGATTTTGACATACATGTTGATCTGTGCACAACAAGCTGATGCTTTGGATGAGGAAGGAAGCATGGCAGAGTGTTCGGAAATTGTTCGAACTAGGTATGCATGTCTGCTCGCTGTGATGCCTTCGGACTTTGATCTCGCGGGCTTGGATTTGACCATACTCTTACTATCTTACATATCTGTTGGCATCAAAAACTTGAAGTAGGATTTCTGACAACAGCACACCAGACGAACACCTAGTTCAGAGCGTGCCAGTCGATTTGACCTGAGGCGTAATTTGAAGAAGATCAATAATCGGCGATGCGCAACTTTATTGATCAAGATCGAATTACAAAGACTAAATTACAAGAACTACTCCTAGTCGACAGGAAAAAGTAATGTAGATTGGTGTTTGATTGTGTTGGATCCCTTTGCAGCTCGCTTTTGCCCTTCTTTTATACTCGCCGGTCGATCGTGTCCTATTACAACACGTTACAAATTCTGATCCGTATCGGCCTTATTTCGGATAGCTTTCCCTCAAAGATCTTTGCCGTTGCCAACTATCCTCAAATCTTTCCAAATTGCCTATTAGTTACCGTATGTTGACTTTCTTGCTGATTTTGACCATACATGCTAAATTCTGGTGCAAACATATGCCCCCCATTTTTTAGAGATGACTCATCTTTCAAAAATTGCAACTATCGACTTCTTTTCCATCGGCTAGCTATTAATCTTCACTCAATAACTACTACTTTAATTGCGCCGTAATTTTCTGACATGCGTGTAGTACATTTTAACTGCTTGTGTCTTTTAAGATTCATTTCCCGCCGCTTCGAATTTTTACCTTGCTATATAAAGTGGCCCCCACATAGTCATTCTTCACGCGCTCGAGATCTCGCACCATCTGCAATCGGCTTGAATTCTCTGTTTGACGGATCTCAGAAACAGTCCTTAGCTCAATCAGTCTCCCAGATCGGCTGCAATGGACCCAAGCCAGGTACTTATTCCGATCCCGCATAGCAACGATCAATATTTTTTGGGTCCTTTAGGAAATCTAGATATCAGTACTGTCACAAACCAAGAAATTCCTCGTCTTCCTTTATCGGCTTCTGGTCATAATATAGAAGGTTGGAATAAAAGTTTTAGAGCTTGGCCGACAGCTCTCAAGGGGTGGAGGAGTTGGTTTATCGGAGTGGTAGCCCAAAAGAGGGGTGAATGGGAGAAAATGGGCATAGCCGAGTGTATCCCATTTTCTTTAGCCGATCCAGAAGCCAATGAACCCTTAGTGGCCACGGCCTGTTATTTTTGGTCGGATTGCTTTAATGCCTTTTTGTTTCGTACTGGTCCCATCGGCCCAACTCTTTTGGACTTAGCTCAGTTGTGCTGCCTTAGGCCAGATGGTGAACAAGTATCGGCTTTTAGTGGTAAGCCCAAATATAAACTTATCAGATCCAAAGGTGAAGGATGGGCCAAATACATAGGAAACAATAATAAGGTTAATGGGCTTGTATCGGACGAAGAACACGTTGCTTTTCTAAACCTTTGGCTAGATCGCTTTTTATTCTGCGGGGCATCCCTTGGGCCAACTCAAGTCTACCAAGTCATAGCAGAACAGCTTGTTGAAGGACGTCGGCTAGCATTAGGGAAAAATTTTCTTGACGCCGTGTATCAGATGCTATATGTGATAAGGAGTCAGCTTTTTACTGGGTTCGAGAATTTTACTGTCGGCAATGTGGGCGGTCTGATGTGGTTTGTACAAATATGGTTATACTGCCTATTCAGTCGTCCTTTTAATCTGGATTTAGCCGACGGGACTCCTTTTCCAAGAGAAGATACTCCAGAAGGAGCTCCTTTCCAGTTCAGAGAATGCCGATCCTTTGGTGAGAGATTTATAATGTGCTCCAGTAATGAGACAAGAATCATACCCATCGGCTGTAGAAAATTTTTGTCCTTTTTCTTGCAATTAGACACTAAAGATTTCAAATAGCAAGACTTCTTTAGCTATGGTGCCGCAGCCGAGTTCGCTTGGCCTTCTTTCCTGCATTTGGAAGCCGACAGCTCTTTGATGCCTCAAGAGACTTTGGACTTATATAAAATTTTCATCTCTCCATACGTCTTTCACGCCAACCTTCATACTAGGAATCGGACATTCCAGCCTTCATATGAATTTTACCATCCTTCAGTCTATGCAAGGCAACTCGGCTTTGGTCAAGTGATTCCAAGCCTACCACTTCTTGACCGACTACAGCCCAGGGCCAGAGTTTGCAACGCTACTTCAGCCGAGCTGCTTTTGGAAATAGCCGATGAGCTTCAACTCCGCAGCCTTCCTCACTTCTTTCTGAATGCTCGCCGGCCAGGAGGCTTCACAACATGGTGGTCGGCTGTTGCGGAGTCTATATATATGGAGAAGACTCCGTCACTCATAATCAAGGAATTCTTCCCCGATCTGCCAGAGCCATCCTTAGTGTCTAACAGCGATTCTAGCAATGAAGCTAGTTCATCGGGTTACACTAACACAAGTCTTGTAGATATTGATGAGGTATCAGCCTGAATAATTTCCTTTTATTCATCAGTTCTTGGCAGATATATCTTCTAATCACTTTTTATTTTCGCTGCGCAGACCAAGGTTTGCGGCAAGAAGCTTCGCTCTTGGCCAATCGGCGTGGCCAAGACAAAACCCACTCGATCGGTAGCCTTCTTGGGTACACTTCGGGTACCCTAGGGATCCAAAGTTCGTCATTATCGGATATAGAAAAAAACAACCAAGTAAGTATAATACAATCGGCTGTTATTTCTTTTACTCTTTATCCAACTAATCATTAGCCGATTATAATTTCAGAAAAGAAGAAAACAAAGCATATCAAGGCTCCGACGAAAAAGGGGTCAAAGCCCCAGGAGCAGAGCGGCGAGAGTTCGCCACATGCGTCGGCTACTGCAGAGGTAAGTAACGTACCTTTAGTTAGCGACTTATCTCTTAACACGTCGGCTTATCCTTTATTTGCTTCTTTTTAGCCGACGCAATCAGCGCAAGTTGCGAAGATTTTGGCCGACCTCTATAAGTTCAAGCTCCATTAGTTTTGGTGATTGGTTTAATATTAATGTTTATCCATTGTTTAATGATAAATCTAATCATTATGAGACTAACATGTTTAATTGAGCCTTATTCTTATTAGTCCCATATTTGGATGGAAAATGAAAAACCTAAGGTATGCACTTGTATTCACTCTATTGACTTAATGCATACTTAGGATTCAAGTTAAAGTATGAACTCTTCCATTGCTTTAGTCCAAATATGTGAATTATGTTCTTAATTCATATACTACATGAATGCACACATCTAGGGGGAGTTTATAATTTAACTTTTATTTCAATAGTATTGATCCATGTCCTCTTGTCATATAATATAAAGGATCAAGACTTTGAAACAATCTTTTGAGTATATATGACTTGTGTAGTTGTAGTATACTCATGCAAATATAGGATAAACTCATATGCAATCTAAGATTGATTATGTGCATATTGATTCTATGTTCAATTAATTATATACACATACTTAATGGAGTTTATTCTATAGTTGATGGTCTAAATGTATTGATCCCTTTCCATCACTCAGACATATTGAATCATTACTAACCATCAAATTGAGTATATGAAACTTGTGTAGTTATATATATTCATGTCAATTTAAATGAGTTTAAATTGAGTTCGATTGTCTTTTAATCAATCAAAGAACATTTCATCATGTGTTGATGGTGTTCCTTGTTGATTAAAGACAAGCGAAAAGTTCTTGAGTATAATGAAGCATTAGTTGCATCAAAGTACTCAAGACAACAATTAATCATTCAAATTGATTTGGGTTGTGCACAATCGATCTTGGAGGCATCCATTATGTGTTAATGGAGTGCGGTGATGATTGAGACAACCGTATTTGTTGGACTAACAATATTCTACGAGTTGTGAAGTAGGTTGAGTCCAAGATAATGAAGATTCGGAAGAAGAAGAAGTTATCATGTGTTGATGAGCTTCAAGAGGTGATCCTGAAGTAAAGAGAAGAGCTAGAAGGTTCATCATGTGTTGATGACCAAGAAGAAGAAGAGGTGATCCTGGAGAGAAGATGATTGGAAATCATAAAAGCTCCAAATGGATCGCTAGAGTCAAAGGTATAACTAGCTAGGGCTAAGGATGTGTTCCTAGTCTTTTACCAGTCTCGGTGCTTGGATGAAAGACCGGGTTGCTAGTTAGGTTGCCGTTCTATTAAGAGGGGTTGAGTCTTTTAGCTTGAGCTTCATCATATGTTGATGAACTCAATCCGGTTCACTCTAGCTCACTCTCTTGTTTGGTGTTTGCATGAAGCTAACCATTTGGCATGTGTTGCAAATAGGTGAAGCTTGTGCATTGGATTTTGTATGAGCTAAGTATTTGCATGTGTTGCAAAAAAGGGTGCTCATGCTTGCATCTTAATTGAATCTTATTTGATTTGGTTTTTGCTTGGAGCTAAGTTTTGCATGTGTTGCAAATAGAGAGCTCATGCACTTGAATTTGTTGTGGTTGTTTGCATGGTGCTAGAGATTTGCATATGTTGCAAATAGAGAGCTCATGCTTTGGTGTTTTAGCTTGTGATTGGGTCATGTGTTGATCATCACAAGGCTAAGCTTGGTTTAGTTGCAAAATGTGTTTTTGCAAAGTGTTGACTTGTTATTTGCAAATGTGTTTTGCAAATAAGCTGGAAGTTATGAGGTTCGATCCTAGAGCATGTGTTGGTATTTGCAAATGTGTTTTTGCAAAGTGTCTGGATCATGTGTTGATCCTTACATGGCTAAGAGGATTGATCTTATAGGTTCGTAGTTTATTTGCGAATATATTTTGCAAATAAGTTGGAGTTGTTATTTGCAAATGTGTTTTACAAATGAACTTGAGATTCTGGGTTCGATCCTAGAGCATGTGAATAGGGTTTGCAATTGTGCTTTGAAAATTGACTTGATCATGTGTTAATCATCACATGGCTAAGAGGATTGATCTCATAAGTTCTTGGTTTATTTGCAAATGTGTTTTGCAAATAAGTTGTGATTAATGAGATTCTTTGGAGTATGTGATTAACATGTGCAAATGTGTTTTGCATAATGTTGTGATCATGTGTTGATCCTCACATTGCTCAAAGAATAAATCTTTAATAGTTTGGAGAAACGTTTTTGTGAAAACCGTGTTTTCTCCTTATGGCCGGTCGTACCGCCCATGTAGGGCCGGTAGCACCGCCTGGCCGGTAGTACCGCTTATGGGAGCATGTACTGCAGGTCGGTCCGGTGCTACCGCCCCTTTGGCCGGTGTGGAAATTCCAGAGAGGGATGTTTTTGGGCGGATTGGCGATGCAGTCTTGCCGCCCGTAGTAGCCCGTAGCACCGAGGTCGGTGCTACCGCTCCTCGGCGGTGTGAAAAATCCAGAGGAGGTGTTTTTGTGTTCGGCTTGGGTCCGGTGCTACCGAGGTGAAGGTGGTGCTACCGCCGAGCGTAGCACCGCTCCCGATTGGCGGTGCTTAGAAAACCACCGCAACGGCTAGTTTTGTAGCCGTTGGCGAGGGCGGTGCTACTGGTCCTAGTAGGGCGATAACACGGGTTTCTTGAGTTTTCAGTTTCGCCCCAACGGCTAGTTTTGGCTTGGAGGCTATAAAAGGAGGCCTTGGGGGGCATTTGCTGGAGCTGAAATCAAGTGTGAGTTCTTGGGGGGTGAAGTGCATGTGTTGCCTTCTCCCATTTGCCTCTTGAGCTAAGAGTGAGCCTTAATTGCATGTGTTGCAATTAGGAAGTGGATTGAGAGCCTCTTGTGCATGTGTTGCACTTGAGGAGGATCCTAGTGCATGTGTTGCACTTAGGAGGTCACCGGAGTGCATGTGTTGCACTAGGTGAGGTTCAAGCTAGAAGGCTTGACTTGTTACTCTTGGTGTTTGCCGACACCTAGACGGCGTAGCGACGTCGTGCGCGGGAGCTCTCAACGGAGGTTGTGAGAAGTCCCGGCAAAGTTTGTGAAGGTTGGAGCTCGCCTACCCGAGAGGAAAAAGGAGCTACCACTAGTGGATTCAAGGTGGGTGCTCAATTCGTGGAGCCGGTCCAATGTGTTTGAGCTAACCTCAACGTGGACTAGGGGAGACCGGCAAGTCTCCGAACACCACGGTAAAAAGTATCGTGTCTCTTGTGCTTGCATTGTGTTTGTTATTTATGTTAAAGCAATTTATATTCATAGAATTAAATTGATTGATTGCTTGTCTTTAGAATTGCATATTATTGTTAGAGACATAATTAGTTAGTGCACATAGTGAGCCTAGTTGTTTTAGGCTTTAATTGTCAAAACCTTAGTTTATCGCTTTCGCATTAATATTTGTTAAGGTTTTGGTATTAGGATAATTAGGGGTGAATTGCTTTATAGAATTTAGCGAGAGAATTTTAAAAAGCCGCCTATTCACCCCCCTCTAGTCGGCATCCTCGACCTAACAACCTCCCTGGGATTTCATCGGCGCCCCTTTCTCCACCACGGCCAACACCAACAGCTCCGATTGCTGATCTGCTAGAGCTTTATGACCCGATAAATTTACTAGGCTTTTCCTTGGCCGACCTGGATGATCCTGAGATCATGGCCACCGACGACTACGACGCGGAAATCAAAAAAATCCTCGAAGTCTTGAAGGAAGCGTCGACTACCGTCACCTCTGCTCCAGGCATGCAAGAAAGGCTCAACAAACTCTTCGATCTGGTGATGAAGCCCCAATCGGAGATTTTGGCCAACAATCAAAGAATCAGAGATGCCATGGTGGCAGTTGAAGCCGATCTGCCCCCAGAGGCCATGGAAGCTCTCCTCAACGTCTGTCACCTAGACGAGAGGAAATCTGAAGTGGAGGCAGCTCAGGCAAGGATAGCTCAGTGCGAGGCTTAAGAAGCCGATCAGAAACTCTTGAACGAGCTGGTCACTGATGCCAAGGCCAAAAAGCAGAAGTTTGATGCCGACACAGAACTACTTAAGGCCACGAAGGACTCCATCTGCAAACTTGAATCGACCAAGAAGTCTCTCATAGAAGAGTTGGCCAAAACAGAGAAACTAATCATAGAAGGCCAACAAACCCTTGAGAAGACTTCGTCAGCCATCAAAGATCAAAAGCTAGGCATTGCCATGGCTGTGGTCGGAGTAAAGAAGCAAATGGCAAAAGTGGTGCCAGTGCCAGGGAGTTCCAAAGAAGATGATCGCATCATTGATGAAGTTCAATGTGTGATTGCCAAAACAGCCGGTGCCTTATCGGCTTTAGGAGCAACTCTTCCAGGATCTGGCATTTAGTATTAGCTTTGTCTTCTGAGATGTAAAAACTTTGTCAGGTGTCCTGAAATACTTTTGTTACTCTTTGCTGTTTATAATCGGCTGTTTAACTTATTTATATTTGGCTTTATTTAATTTTATTTTTCCTAGCCGATTAACAGCATCGTGTTAACTCGGGTCTTCAGAACGATTCTTTGCTAGTCGGCTAAGCTCCAACCCAAACGCTAGGATAGTATCTTTTTAAATACTTCCCATTAATTGCTTTAGGCAGAACATGTCCTTCTAATGTTTCGAGTATGTATGAATTTCCACCGACTAGCCGATTAACCTTGTACGGTCCTTCCCACGTAGGTGACTATTTTCTGAATCGGTTATCTTTCGAACCAACAAGCAGTATTGTCTTCTAAACTAAATCGGCTTCATCGAAAGACTTAGGCACAACCTTTTTATTGTATGCTTTTGCAACTCTGACTTTATTCTTCTTAAGCCGATCAAATGTAGATAAACGTAATTCCGCTAATTCATCCAAGTTATCGATCATCAAATCGTTATAATCCTGAGCCGACAAACCATTTTGCCTGGCTATTCGTATAAAACCAATGTTAATCTCCATGGGTAAAACGGCCTCTTGTCCATATACTAACTGATGCGACGAAACTTTGTTGCTCCGTGATAAGCTAGCCGATACGTCCAAAGTGACTCCGATAGGGTTGAATGCCAATTCCTTGGTCTTTCATCGATTTTTCTCTTGATCAACTTGATCAACGTTTTGTTAGATGACTCGGCTTGTCCATTAGCCTGAGCGTAATATGGGGATGAATTCAACAATTTGATCCCTAGACTTTTCGCGTAATTCTGAAATTTGTTAGACATAAACACTGAACCTTGATCGGTCGTGATTGTTTGTGGTATTCCAACCCGATGGACAATGTGCTCACTAACAAACCCGATTGCTTCAACACTAGTTACCTTTTTAAGCGGTATAGCTTCAACCCATTTAGAAAAATAATCAGTCGCGGCTAAAATAAACTTGTGGCCTTTACTCGAAGCAGGAAATATTTGTCCGATTACATCTATCCCCCAGCCTCTGAACGGCCAAGGCTTGATAATTGGGCGCAAAGCCGATGCCGGTGCTAGTTGTATATTGCCAAACTTTTGACAAGTCTGACATCCTTTGTAATATCTGAAACAATCCTCTAGCATTGTCGGCCAAAAATACCCTGTTCGTCTGAGCATCCATTTCATTTTATAAGCCGATTGATGAGATCCGCAAATACCTTCATGCACTTCACCCATTGCCACCTGTGCTTCTTCAGTTCCAAGACATCTTAACAGCAAACCTTCCATCGTCTGATAATACAAAGTGTCGTTCATGATTATGTATTTTAAAGCTTGATGCCTGACTTTGCGTTATGTCGGCTTAGATGGGTCGATTAAGTAATTCTTTATTTGCGTTCTCCAATCAACAATATCCGCGCACATGACAACTTTGTTTACCAGTTCGGTCACCTGGTATCGGCTGAAGTCCTTGTACCCTGACGCCTGTTGAGCCAATGCGTTGGCTCTATCGTTCGATTCTCGAGGGATATGACCGATAGAAAATGAGGTAAACGAGCCGATGATTTCGAAGCACTGTTCTAAATATTTGAGTAATATCTCATCACAGCATTGGTATTCACCTTTTATTTGCTGTACGATTAACATGGAATCGCCATATGCCTCAACAGTACTTACTCCGATATTTTCTAACAATTGTAAGCCTTTGAGCAACGCTTCATACTCTGCCTGGTTGTTTGAACATCGACTATTTAGCCGAAATGCAAATTCAAAATTATATCATTTGGGCGATATGAGTACAATACCGATGCCATCACCTTCCCTGCACACCGATCCGTCAAAAAACAATGGCCAAGGGGCGACAGACACTAAGACGCAGCAGTATCATGCCCTGTTATAAAATCGGCTAGAACTTGTCCTTTAACTGCTTTAGCTGATTCATAAGACAAGTCGAACTCTATCAAGGCATAATCCCATTTACCAAGTCGACCTCGCAAAATTAGAGCCGATAACATATATTTTATAACATCGGTTTTACAGACCACCTTACAAGCCGATGCTAAAATATAATGTCTTAGCTTTGTACATGAGAAATATAAAGATAGGCATAATTTCTCAATGAAAGGATACCTAACTTCAGCATCAAGCAGGCGTCAGCTTAAATAAAAGATAACCCTTTCCTTACCATCGACTTCCTATGCTAAAACAGCTCCGATAGTTTCCTCCTCAGCCGATATATATAATTTGAAAGGAATCCCTTTTCGTGGTGCAGCTAAAACCGGAGGATTAGCTAAATATTCCTTGATGTTATCAAAAGCCTTTTACTGGTCGATTCCCCATATGTATTCTTGATTATCCTTCAATTTCAATAGTGGGGTAAAAGCACGAATTCGACCAGAGAGATTTGAGATAAATCTTCGGAGGTAGTTAATCTTGTCAATCAGCTGCAGCTCGTTTTTACATGTCGGCGGCTCTGTGTTGGCTATAGCTTTCACCCTTGCTTGATTAACTTCAATACCTCTTTCTTGTACCATAAAGCCCAAAAATTGCCCAGCCGACACACCAAACGCACATTTGGAAGGATTCATCTTCAAGCCATGCGATCTTATGTTCTAAAAGACTTTTTCTGAATCGGCCAAATGTTGCAAGTCATCTGTAGATTTCACTACAACATCATCAATGTATATTTCGACAATATGACCGATTAAGTCATGAAAAATCATATTCATGGCTCGCTGGTAAGTTTCCCTAGTATTTTTCAAACCAAAAGTCATAACCGTCCACTCGAATAATCCTATCGCACCAGGACACCTGAAGGCGGTTTTTGGTATATCGGCTTCTGCCATGAATATCTGATTATATCCGGCATTTCCGTCTAAAAAACTTATGATCTTATTCCATGATGCAGCATCGATAAGCATGTCGGCTATCGGCATCGGGTATTCATCTTTTGGCGTGGCTTTATTTAAATCTCTAAAGTCGACACACACCCTAAGTTTTCCGTTTTTCTTCATGACTGGGATGATGTTGGAAACCCACTCCGCATATCGGCAAGGCCTAATAAATTTTGCCTGCAACAGTCGTTCTATTTCCTCCTTTATAATATTATACAGAGCCGGATTAAAACGTCTAGGATACTGTTTAAACGGCCGATATCCTGGTTTAATAGACAACCGATGTTCTACCAACCGTCGGCTTAAACCAGGCATCTCGTGATACTTCCAAGCAAAACAATCTTTATAATCTCTAAGAATTTTGATCAATCTTTCTTTGTACTTTACATCTAATTTTGCACTAATAAAAGTTGGTTTTTTCCTATCACCACTACCTATATCGACTTCTTCAAGCAGATCAGTAGACGTGAAGCCTTGACCCAACTTTTCAATCTTTTGGAAATCTTCTATAGCCTCATAGCTATCTGTTACTTGTCGATAGCTTTGCATTTTATCTTGTAAAGTTTTCATTATTTTTCTTGTCCCCATCGGCGTAATACCTCATTGTCCGATCAAACGTGCTTGGCTTGACACTGATCGGCATAAGTCCTGTCTTACTCACGCAGATGAAGTCACAATCGTCCAGTGTTTTCCTGATATGCATCCAGCCTCTTCGTTTTGCCAATTCGCGTCAGAACTGGCTATGGCTATGTGGGCTGATGTATCGACTGTGACTACCTCAACTTCTCCTCCATTCCACCGAACGAGTGCTTGGTGCATGGTCGACGGGATGCAGCAATTGGCATGAATCCAATCCCGACCAAGCAATACACTGTAATTTCCTTTGGCGTCGATAACAAAAAACGCGGTCGGAGATATCTTGAAAGCCAAGTGCAAACATTTCAGTCGTAAACTTCGCTGTGGTCCTAGAACTAATGGTACATCCTCCTTAAACTCTCACTTGAGAATCTGCAAGCGTAATCATAATAGGAATACAGACCCTAAGCAAGGTACTTTACAAGTGCAAGCAAATAAGGGGGATAATAGTCATTGTGCCATTTCCACTTGAAAGTTTGATCCCGAGGGACTTAGGGAAGTATTTGTTGAAATGATCATTACAGACGAGCTTCCTTTTGCATTTTTTGAATGTGAAGGCTTTAAAAAATTCATGTGCAAAGCTTGTCCACATTTCTGTGTTCCCTCTAGAAGAACAACCACTAGGGACTCTATTCGCACTTACAATAATGAGAAAGCAAAGCTCAGACCATTTTTGAAGGATTCTTGTGAAAGAGTTTCCCTCACAACTGACACATGGACTTCAAACACACAACAGAACTACATGTGTGTAACAACACATTTCATTGATAATTATTGGAAGCTACATAAGAAGATCATTGGTTTTTTCTTGGTAAAGGGTCATAAGGGGGAGGACATTGGAAAATCTTTAGAGAATGTTTAATGGAATGATGCATAGAAAAAGTCTTCATAGTAACTATTGATAATGCTAGCTCTAATGATAGTGCTTTAAATTACATGAGAAGGGTCTTGAAGTATATTCACATGAGGTGTGCTGCACATATCATTAACTTGATAGTTTTTGATGGCCTAAAAGAATTGGCAGTTTCAATTCAACGTGTCCGTGTTGCTGTTAAATTTATTAAGAACTCCTCATCTAGAATATCCAGATTTTAAAAATATGCTGAATTGGCAAAGGTGAACAGTAAAGCATTCTTATCACTAGATGTTTGTACTAGATGGAACTCGAAATACCTTATGTTGAATGCTGCATCAATTTATGAGAATGTATTTGAAAGGTATGGTGAAGAAGACCTATATTATGCAATAGAATTATGTAATGAGAAAGGTCCTGGAGTTCCTGAAAGCGGAGATTGAGAGAATGCAAAAAAGATGATTGAGTTTCTTGGACACTTCTATAAGCTCATTCTCTATGTTTTTGCCACACATCATGTAACATCAAACATTTTATTTCATGAGATAGGAGATACTTTGCTTTTGTTGTAATAATGGTGTTATAGTAATGATGATATGCGTAAAAAGTACTACAAATATTGGGGAGATAAGGATAAGTTGAACATGCTCATATTTATTGCTGTTGCACTCGATCCAAGATATAAGCTATCTAATTACACAAATATAACTACTTTAGAGATGTTTGATGAGGAAGAATGAAATGAAGTTTGGAATAATGTGAATGATTCTTTTCATTCTTTGTTTGATGAGTATAGAAAACTATATGCTCCAAGTGATAAGGCACCACAATCAAGTGATTCACAAGAACCTGTGGAAATGAGCACTAGGTTGATGAAATCCTTAATTGCGAAAAAGATGAGGATGAGTAATACTGGAACTAGCACCAGCAAGTTTGAACTTGACAAATACCTTAGTAACGATAATGACGATGACAACGAGAATTTTGATATTCTTGAGTGGTGGAAGTGCAATTCTCCTAGATTCCCAGTATTGTCTCACTTAGCTCATGATGTATTAGCGGTTCCTATATCAATAGTTGCATCTGAGTCGGTCTTTAGCACTGGTGAACGTGTCCTTGATGACTTTAGGAGCTCACTCACGTCATTCATGGTCCAATGCCTAGTTTGTACACAAGATTGGTTATGGCGATCCCTCCCTATCAATATTGAAGAAGATCCAGCAAATTTGGCCAAAATCGAGGAAGTTAATAAACAAATTACTTACTGATTTTTGCTTTAATTATATTTATCTTGTTCCTCATTACAATTAACTATTCATTGATTTTATTCCATTTCAGTCGTAATTGTAGAAGGTGTTGAAAATTCTTCCAAGGAAAAGTCCAAATCCAAGTCTGTAACCAAACCTAGTGAGACTACTACCTAAATTTTGGTGAGATTCGAGATAACATTTCGCTATTGGTCATTCCTTTCTTTAGTTTACTACAAATTCCATATTACTTTTCATACAAAACTGGAGTATAGTATTCTTGTATGGTGCTAGTTGTGTGTGATGTTGAACTCTTAAAACTAGCCTGCCTGTTGTCTGTCCACAGTGTTTGAATGCATATAAACCAATAGAGATGCCCTGAGTGATGGCCAATGTTTACCTCAAGGTTTACTTAACATAACCAAACTAGTAAGCTGTTGAGATCTAACAACTAAAATTTTACTCTGCATTCATAATAATAATTATGTTGTTTTAGTGTGTGTGAAGCAGTATTTAGAATTGCCGCATGAAATTATCATATATGTCATCGATAATACAGTGAAAATATGAATGGTCAAAGTTGTGCACGGGAGAGTGGAGACAACAAGACAGTAAAAATACAGCAACACTAGTTAGCACTTGGGAACATAGAAAGTCTGTGATTATGAATTAAATAGAATTCGAAACAGGTCTTGTTTGTTATCCAGTGATGTTAGTGGATTTTGCATTGATTCTGTTTCGCTTAGTCACCCATCTAATTACTCTACTTAGCCAAATTACCCATCAAGTTACTCTGGATAATATCTTGTAGAATCTTGGAAAAATGGTAGATTTGACCCTGTTAATGTACCTAACTATCAATGTTGCAATTGTGACCACAACACTTCAAGACCATCAATCTATGTTTTCTTGTTTATGCATCATGTTATGTGTCAACTGTGGGGAGATAGCTGCGGGTTTGGTTGTAAAGGTGCTGCGTGCTGGATGACTCGAGGGGTGCTGCTGCTTCTTCTACACACGCTTTGAAGAATTGAACCTCCTTAAGTCCTTGTTCTGGCAAGAATGGAATGACAAAATTTAATTGTGCTTTTTAGTTGCTTGTCATTGTTGGACAATGTATGTGCAATACTGGTATTGCATGCTTTTTAGTTGCTTGTGTTGCTGGACAAGTGGACAATGTATTTTGTGGTATAATGGTATTGCATGCATTTTGATAAGATCAGCACATATTCTACTAGTGAATGCATTTTGAATTTTTGATGTGTGCAGTGTACTGGATAACTGGAGAAGTGCCCAAGGGAAATTCGGTTAACCTGAAAACCGAATTAACCGAACCAAATCGGTTCGGTTTTTAGAGCTGTTTGGTTTTTGTTAGCAAAAATCCAAAAACAGAAATATTTAAAAACCGAACTGAAAAAATCGAATTAACCGAATGCCCACCCCTAGTAGTCGGAAGCTATTCTAAACTCCTATTCTTTCCGCAGCTAGAAAATAAAAGACAACCTATTTGTATTAAGAGAAACTAAAAGTTGAAAGCTTGTTTAGGTTAGCTTCTCACGGTTTTGGTGTGTTGTAGTTCTGACTTTGCTACTAGAGTTGAAAAAATTACCCTCTTCTACTAAGCAGAGATGGCCAAACGGGCGGCCCAGCCCGACCCGTTTAACCAGCGGCACGGCCCATTTAGGCCCCGCTACTAAATGGGTCGTCGCGTCGCCTACCACGTCTTGGAGTGACGACCAAGCACGGCGACCCGTTTAACCGGCCAAGACGCCCATTTAGGCTCGGCTACTAAGCGGGCCATGCTGTCTCGCCACGTCTTGGAGTGACGACCTGCATGGCCCGTTAGCCTTCGGGCGTGCGTCTTGCCCGGTCCTTTGCGGGCCTAACGGTTCGGGTCGGCCCGATAGCCCGTTAGCGCCAATTTTTTTAAAAAATCATAAAAAATTAGAAAAATAGGAAAAGTATGAAAAAAATGCAAAAAAATCAGAAAATAGTAAAATTTTATAATAATTAGAAAAACTCGAAGTATGCTAAATTTTTTTGAATTTTTTAATCCTCCAACAGCTATAAAACGGATATTTTTAAACTAAACGGGCGTCTTGAGTCAAGATCGGGCCATGACGGGCCTCATTGGGCGCGTCTTGCGTCTTACTGCTGCTTGTCTTGAAGTCCGACCCAAGCACGGCAGACGGCTCATGGCCGTGCAAGATGGCCCTATTACTGTCGGGGCGGGTGCCTACGATGGCGTGCCTCGGGCCGGCCCATTAGGCACGGCCCATTTGGCCATCTCTACTACTAAGTATAAAACCCCAAACCACACCCCTTCCACCCTTATTTTTGACCTACATCCCTCACATGTAAAAGCTATACTAAAAGCCAGACTGCTAAATACTAAACCTTTTCAGTCCAGACATTTAGCCGTGCAACTCTTCAGCCATACAACTTGACCGAGAAAGCTACTTTTTAACAAAGCTATAACTATGCCATATAGTACTATGCACCGCGCATAGACTCCTACCGCTCACCCATGGTTAGCGATCTCGGTGAAATTTCGGCGAAATCTCGGATTTTGGCCCCTCCACCCCCACCCCGAGATCCATAATCCCGACAGAATAAAAAATTCAAATTGCTACGGTAGCTTTGAAAATATCGGCAAAATTTCGTCTAATTTCTCTGGGACTTCACCGAAATTTCTACCAAATAGACCGAATTTAATATTTTTAGGACCGAATTACACGTGAACATTGTTGAGTCTCCTGGTTACGATAGTTGTGTCTTAGGCAAGAGACCCGGATTCAATTTTCGATGAGACATTTTTTTATTGAAGGAATAGACTTATAAGATATGTTATATATAATATGACAATATGCCTAATGTAGCTCAGTTGGTTAGAGCTCTTGCGCTTAGCACACAAGTTGTGGGTTCGATCCCCTCGCGAAGCAAAATATTTGAAAATTTAATGTGGCCAGTTGTAGGATCAAGGATAACCGACTAGAAGGGGGTGAATAGGAGGTTTTTAAAATTCTTTGGCTCTAATTGCAATAGATGATCAAGTAATACTAGAATTGAGAATTTTAACAATTAAAACCTAAATCGTTTAGGTTTCGATAAATGCACCAACAAACTAGGTCTAAGCTAATTTCACAATCCTAGATAGACAAGCAAACACTAAGTATGTTAGGAATGTAAATTTTCACAATTAAACATAAGAAAGCAAACCACAAGAGATAAACACAATGATTTATCCCGTACTCTCGGAGACTTGTCGGTCTCCCCTAATCCACGTTGAGAAAGCTTGAACGAATCAAGCTAGCTCCTTACGCAAATGAGCCTCTCTCAATCACTAGTGCTAGCTCTTCCTTGCTCCGGGAAGGTGAGCTCCAATCTTCACAATACACCAGGCCTCCTCACAAGCTTCTTTAAGGAGATCATTGGTTCTCATGCCTCCAAGCCGTCTAGGAGGCGGCAACCCCCAAGAGAATAGACCTTGACGCTTGGTTAGGATTGATCAAGTATTTTAATGGCTCAACTAAATGCACACACTTGAATTTCCCTCAATAACTCATAAAATGTGAATTAAATGCTCTAGAGATGATGAGAGACTTGCAAAGACACACAAGTATGCAATGAATGACTAAGAGATATTCCTTGCTGCAGGTGGGGGTGTAATTATAGCTCTTACCAACAAATCTAGCAGTTACCACCTAATTCCTAAAAATTCAGGAAAGTCGGCGCTACCTCCCATGTAGGGGCACTAGTGCCGCCCTTAGGCACAACGGTTGACTGTAGCATTTAATGCTAAGAGAAACTAGCCGTTGCTACAGTACCCCCGGCACTACCGCCCATGTAGGACTGCTAGTGCAGGCCATGAGCACCAAGAAATACGTATTTTCACCCTTTTCTGGAAAAAGACTACCATTCAATTGGGTTGGTACTACTGCACCTGCAGCAGTACCGCTCCCAGATGGGCGGTAGTGCCGACCGGTGTAAGATTAAGGATAACCGACTAGAGGGGGGGTGAATAGGAGGTTTCTAAATTTTTCACACAATTTAGGAAATACAAATGATGCTATCAAATTGAGATACAAAAGTGAAGAACACACTAAAATCTCAAGCAATTGCTTAAGATGGTATGTCAATACAAGTGAAGCAAATATACTTGAGAGCACAAGAGACAATGAAGAATATGGTATTAATGAAATGGATTTTCAACAAGCAAAAATACCAAACACAAATAAATAGGAGACAAGGAATTTAACCCGTGGTCTCGGAGACTTGCCGGTCTCCCCTACTCCACGTTGAGGTGACTTGAACCACGTCAAGCCGGCTCCACTCGCTTGAGCCTTCCTCGATTACTAAGGTAGTTCTTCCCCGCTCCGGGTAGGCTAACTCCGGCCTTCACAACTTGCCGGGACTTCTCACAATCTCCGTTGAGAAGCTCACTGCGCACAATCGCCACCAAGCCATCTAGGAGGCGGCAACCTCCAAGAGTAATAAACCTTGACGCTAGCTTGAGGTCAAATGTCGGTGTCTAAAGGCTCAAACACTAAATACAACACCCAAACTTGATTCTCACTCTCACAAATAGAAATTGAATGCACACAAAAGTGGAGAACACTTGCTAGAGCTCAAATATCATCAATGAGGACCCCAAAGTTGCTCTAGAATGCAGGTGGAGAGGTATTTATAGCCTCCACCAAACTTTCTAGCCGTTGGAGCTCGAATCTGCAGAAAATCTGTTTTTTCGGTGCTACCGCCCATGTAGGACCGGTAGCACCGGGCTCCACTTCAACAGCTAGAACAGTGCATTTAATGCACTTGCGGAGACCATTACGGTCGGTGCTACCGCCAACTAGGTCCGTGTAGCACCGGCTCCATTCTTTCTTTGTTCAAAACACACTTCTCTGGAAATATAGCACGGTGAGGTCCGTGCTACCGAAAATCCGTAGCACCAGACCACCAAATCTTGTAGCACACCGGGATATTAAAAGCTTAAGAAAACTGCTCCTCTGGAATTTTTACACCGGGTTAAGGTCCGGTAGCACCGGGCCATCTTGGGCGGTAGCACCGGGCCACTAAATCACCCAAAAACACACCCTCTGTGATTTTCACACCGGGCTGAAGTCCGGTGCTACCGTGATCCCGGTAGCATCGGGCTACAAATCGCCCAAAAACCTCTTCTTTGGAATTTTCACACCGGGCTATTGAGCCGGTGCTACCGCTCATCCGTAGCACCACATGTTGCCATAAGCTGATATGCCGATTTCCAGAGATTTGAATTATCTCAAGGTTTTTCAAAGATGAAACTTGTCTAATATTGGGCAACTAATTTGAATATGCATATTGAGCCTTTAAACCCTTAAATGACATTAAGATAAGCGTCAAGATCCCTCTTAATAGTACGGCCCTAAATCTAGTAAACCGATCTTTCTTCCAAACTCCAAGATCGTCAAAGGACTAGAAAAGAGCCTTATAAATATACCTTTACATGATCTTGACATATTGCTTGATTGGCTTGAACCTTCCTTGGTATTTCCATGATCATTAATATTGGAATCGACCTACTTTCAATATTCTCAACAAAAGCATTAGATCATATAGCAAAGTTGTCATTAATTATCAAAACCAAAACATATCGGGTGCCTAAATGCTTTCAACCGGGTAAAAACCTTGAAAATGCACCGTTTTGGAATACAACTGCCGACCACTAGGGCTGGTACTACCGCACTTGCGGCAGTACCACCCTAAGTGGGTCGGTAGTGCTGGCCTGGGCACACCCCCAAAGACATGCACACTAAAAAATAACTATCAGCCTCTGGAGTCGGTACTACTGTACCTCTGGCACTACCGCTCCCAGAAGGTCGGTAGTGTCGGCCAAGCAAAACCTCAAAAACAGCCATCTCAGTCAAATAACTACCGATCTCTTGAGCCGGTATTGCCGCCCTTATGGCAGTACCACTTCTAAATGGTCAGTAGTGCTGACAACACAGATTTTCAGAGAGGACTTGAATGATTTTCCGAGAAATGCACATGACTATAGTATGAGCATGAATTTGAGCTATTTACACTAAATTATCTTTAAGCTACTAGCTAAAGGTCCCTCTTAATAGTACGACACCTATACTAGCAACTTGATCTTTTCTCCAAACACTTTGATCGGTAAAAAGCTAGAAAAAGAGTCCTTACAACTTATACCTTTGTGTTAACTTGAATGCTTGATGTTCCAATTTTCTTATAGCTCGACGATTTCATCTCTTCATAGGACCACCCTATTTTTCATAGCCTCAAGAAAAATTGTTAGTATATAAAACATGATTGTCATTAATTACCAAAACTAAAGACGGAATTTGGAGCCTAGATACTTCACCAGTGGGGTTCAAACTTAATGTGGCCAGTGGGGTTCAAATCCGCGACGTTATAGACCAGAGGAGGCGCTTATAGTCTTAGGAGACCATTTTGAGAGGGGTTGAAAAGTATTGAAATTTGGGTGATTTCGGCCGAAATTTCGGGTATTTTGACCAGATTTGAATTTTGATTTTTAAATTCCATCTAGATTTCGTTCGAAATCTTGTCAAAATTTTAGATTTCAATCCCCTCCGAGATATAGTCCGGAAAAAAAATTTAAAACCTTACGTCCACAGCGCTGCGGGTGCATCGAACTCGTGGCTGCACTCCAGGCCGTGAGCAGCTCGCGAGGTCAGGCTGAGTCACACACATGTTTAACATTACTAGCAAGGGTTTGCGCACTATACTACGTCGTGCGAAATTTAGTTACGCGATGCTGCGCCGCGCGCAATTTGGTCCGATGATTATTTCTAAAAAATAGGTGTGAGGATGTAAACGCGATTTTTTTTTCTCCAGAATTTTCTAAAAAATTCACTAGCTAGGAATCATCAACGAATTTGAGGCACCACGGGTCATCTTTGTGTGGTGAGGAACTGCTAGGAGTCATAGTTGAACTTGTGAAAACGTGTGTGTTTTTTGCGTGATTTTGGTTTTCTCGGGTTCTTTGCTTAAAAAACGGCGGATTATTTTGCGTAATTTCGGTTTTCTTATTTTTTTTCTTTAAAAAATGGGTTGCTAGGAGCCATTGTTGAATCTGTGGATTGCTATGATCCGTCGGTGAATCAGTGGCCTTTTTTTAAAAAAAAAAGAAGCGAAAGGACATAAACGTAATTTCATTTTTCGGATCAATTCAGTTAAAAAATCTTTTTTGGGACCAAAACGTAATTTTGCCTTTTCTCGGGTCTATTCTATTAAAAACCGACGTGAGGACCTGAACGCAAACCGCGAAAGGACCTAAACGTATTTTCGATTTTTTCGGATCTATTTTGTTAAAAAACCAATGGAAGGAACTGAACGCAATTTCTAATTTTTCGAAGGGCCTTTCCGCGAGGGGGGTGCCGTCGCTCGCCTCTTTGGCCGGCAATGTCTCCCACTATAATATAAGTATAATAATAATAATCATAATACATTAGTAGTTCAGTACGGACCTTGGCCCACTTATGGACGCCATCGATCTTGCCCATATTTAGCATTAGTATTGTTTGGTTGATTCTCCTGTTAATTTTGTGAATGTACGAGAGCGTTAAATCACATGCCTAGCATATGTCCAAGCCTCTTTCGCGCTCGTGGCAATCTTGTAGTAGCTATTTTTCCTCGTTCTCATTTTCCCGATAGTATCTTATTACCTTTTCTTTTGTTCAGTTAATTGCCTTAGGGTGCGTTTGGTTGGGTGAACGAGGTTGAATGGGATGGGATCGTATAGGATGAATGGGATGATCCTAGATGAGATGGTACCGGAAATGTGTTTGGTTGTCTGAATGGAATAATACATGAGTTTGTTTGGTTGCTTGGATAGAATGGTACATGATGGTAAGAGATGATGTTTGGTTGGATGGATGAGGTTAGTATGGTAAACTTTATCACTAGTGATACGGGATGGTACAGGATGGTTCAATCAATTTGGAGGTACGGGATGGTACAACATATTTGAAGAATATTCCTAGAATCTGTACCACTCCGTCCCGTACGAGACGATTCCATACACTCAACCAAACGCATGTATCAAAATCTATTCTAAACCATCCCGTACAGGTTCCTCCTCGTTCACCCAACCAAACACACCCTTAGTTTATCTTACGTCTGATCAACTCACCTTGCCCACCATTGAAAAGTGTGAACATCGTAGATAAACTGTTGCAACATTGAAACCAAACATATGAAAAGCCATTGGAACATTGAAACTAAACATATAGAATATGTAACTTTAATAGATGAAATATTATTGATGAACGGTTGAAACATCAAAACTAATCTGTGAAACATCATCGATGAACTATCGAAACATATAAACTAAATGCATGGGACATCATCGATAAATTGACGGAACATCGAAACCAAATGCGTAGAACATTTTTGTTTTACCAACCGGAACATCCAATACCTATATGATTCATTCTGTCTACCTAAATTCAAAAGATTTTTGGTGGAACGTCGCACATGAACTAATAGAGCAATGGGAAGTAATGCGTGAAAGTTCTGTTTTATCCGGAGGAACGTTGGGAAGCAATGTTTATTGATATCAAGTTTAAATATATGCAAATAGGGTCTAGTTTTGAAGAACTTATTGTAAGAAACACGATGGTTCAATCGGACCGTGAATCGGAAGCTTAGTTCTAGATATACTATCATCTGAATTTTCGGATTGAAAAAAAAATGCTCTCTTAGATTCCGTGTCACTTGGACTATCTGGGCCTGGTTGGCCGGGAGGTGGGGCATTTGGTCAGTTGCCCGCAAAGCCGTGTGGGACCCGGAGGCTGGAGACTGAAGAAGAAAACCGAAGATTTGGGCCTGGACTAGTGGACTTCACTAATGTCCGGCTCAGCCTGGCCAACATTGGTAAAGTTTGGTTGGGCCACCCTGTTTGTCATGTGCATCGCAGCATTCTTTTTTCAAAACTATCGTCCGAAAAAAATGACAAAATGCCCCGTTGCCGTGTATGGGCGATCGCCCCATACACGCGGCGATAGCCCCGCCAGTTAGTGCGCCCTTGCCCGTTAATGCCGCCGCTTGTGGGGCCCCCATCGCCTCAGAGGCGACACTCCTTTATCCCCGCTCCACTTGGCTAGAAGAGAGAAGCGGGCCAGCGCTGCAGAGAAAAAGAGGGAAGAGAGGGAGAAGAGGAAGAGAAGAAGAAGAGAGGAGAAGAAAAATTTAGGTAAATTTTGAATTTTATTGTAGAGTTAGTTTATCAATTTTTGTAGAGGTAAATGTAGGAATTTTTGTTAGGTTATACAAGATTTAAAATTTAATGTAGCATTTAATATTTAGGAATTGTAGTATTTAGAAATTTTAGGATTATGTATTGTTTAGAAATTTAATATAGCGATTAATATTCGTAAATTTAATGTAGTATGTAGTATTTACAAATTTAATTTAGTATCGTAAGTATGTGCAAATTTAATGTAGTATTCAAGATGTAGAAATTTAATATAGTAGAAATATTAGACAATATTTGAATTTAATTTAGTAGGGTTGTGTATTAGTAATTTTGTTATGCAAATAATGTATTAGGCAATATATATACAAATGTAATGTGGTATGAATTTAATTTAGTATGGTCGTATTACTAATTTTATTATGTTAGTAATGTATTAGGCAATATATACAAATGTAATGTAGTAGAAATTTAATATTAGACCGTATAGTAGGCTAGTCGAATCACTTATTCATAGTCGTATTTTGTAGATTGTATTTTAGAGTAATATTTTTCCGTCGGACGTTGCGACATGTCGGAGAAATTGTATTTCAAATATTTTATGGAGATGGGGAGATAGCACGGGCGGATGGGGTGGATCTATCATCATTTTCAAGAGTCGTCAGGGCATATGCGAGGCCAAGCGATAGGACATCTGAGGGTTTGTTGGAGTGGATGTCTCGGATGTTCGGTTTGGATGCCCGGCTGTTGATTCTTGGTCGAGCAGTAGTGAGCAGAGCGCAAGACCGTTTTTACGGAGAGTTGATTCTGTTAACTCGGCGTCCACATGGAGGAGTTATGTTGGTTTTGCTGGTAGAAATGGGGTTGGCCGCTCATGTTGTTGGCACAAGTGCTGCCCGTAGCTCCATCGGTGTCGCAAGTTCGTGATGTCGGGGTGGACATTACGGCGGAGGGGACATCAAATGTAGAAGGATGCGAAGAGGAAGGCGGCGAGGCCGGAGGCGAGGAGCACGACCGGCGCGGTGTGAAGGGACCGAGGGGCAGAGAGACAGTGGTGGAGCGAGGTGGCCGGCGAGGGAGGAGGTGGAGGACATTGTTGACTTGATGGAAGAGGAGGACCGTGCGGATGAGAAGTCCACGATGGTGAGCACTCCGACGAGAGGACAACGCCTGGGGTGCCTATCCACGGTCGTGGACCAATTACAATTTCGAAGACCTAACAATGAATGAAGGAACATTGATGCATGGGAGTATCGTGAGAGCGAGGTGACGCAGGGCCGTATATAAAGACAAGGAGGCTGTGATGGATGCGGTGAAATCTTGGGCAATGTCTCTCGTGCGCAATTCGAGGTTGTGAAGTCCGAAGAAGGACTACGACGTGAAGTGCGTAGTTGATTCGTGCCCATGGCGGTGCATGCATACCGAGGGAAGTGGGCGGACTCTCGGAAATGCTCCATAGTGATGGAGCATAATCTGCGAGTTGGAAGAAGCGGGCGGGGACACATAATCTGCCGTCCACTTGGGTGGCAAATGTGTTTTATGGTCGGATCGTGGACAATCCCCATCTGCGACCTCGATCTATTATCACGGCCGTGGAGGAGAGGTTTCAATACAAGATTAGCTACGCAAAGGCATGGAGAGCAAAAGGACACTCTGGAAATACGGTTCGGGACGTCACGAGGCTTCGACGAATATTCCCACTTGCTCGTGGCAATCGCACAAAGGAACCCGGTACATCCATCGACCTTGCGGAGTTCCTGCGGGTGGTGCGTGCAGGGAAGTGGGTATTGCGGCGTGCATTCTTCGCCTGGCGCATGCATAAATGCGTTCCAAACGCTTTGTCGCCGGTCCTTTGTATGGATGGCACATTCCTCACGAAAGTACAAGGGCGATTCTAATCTGCGATCGCGGTGGATGCCAACAACCGTGTTCTACCGGTTGCGTTGGCATTCGTGGAGGGGAAAACACGGAGAGTGATGCATCGGTTCCTTGAAAGAGTGAAGTCGGCGCTTGTTCTCGGCAGTTCGATGTTTGTGTCATCCATGACCGACATGCGAAGTCGCTAAGGGCGATCGTGGATATGCAACAAGGGTCGCCGTCGTGGGAGCGACAAAGTGGCGGATCCGAGGAGCGGTGGTGCATGAGGCACATGGGTGCCAATTTTTCCGTCGATTCGGGAATAAGGAGCTTATGAACATGTTCAAGCGCTGTGCAAACAGAACCAACGGAGGAAGTTCGGCGCTTTGGAAGGCGTTGGGCGAACTAACGAAGAAGCAATCAATGGATCCCGAGAGGTACCGCTAGTTCATCAAGGAACCCGATGGTGTACCATGAGCAAGGAGAGGACCCCACACCTTATGTGCGGCTGCCAAGCAGACCCCCAAACCTCGGCGTGGAGGCGTACCAAAGATAAAGAGTTTCACCGATTGGATACGACATGAGCCTTTGGAGAAATGGTCCTTCGCGACGACGAGGCGGCTCGCGTTATGGGATCATGACAACGAACTCAGGCGGAGATTTACAACTGGGTAATGAAAGGCACGGATGCCTTCCACCGGTGGGTATAGTTGAGGTGTCTTATTAGGGACACAGAGATATTTCATTGAGCGATACAAGACCTCCGCGGCATGTATGTCGGACAATCGATTGTCTTACTCAAGCTGTTGTGTCTACCTACATGTCCAAGAAAACAAGAAAGGCGCAGACACATCGGGTTACACGGAGAGTGGCGTGGAGCGGAGATACCACGTGCAACTGCGGTGGCCGAGGTCGCGAGGGTGCCCAGGAGAGACTTCCCATCTGTGCATACTCCGAGCGGTGATTGCGAGTGCTCCTGCGCTAAACCACGCTCTTTGCACTTGCGGTGCTCGCGCGTCATTGCCGCGCCGCCGAGACGCATCAATCACGTCGTCCGTTCATCTCCCGTACTACTACAAGCGAGCGTTCTCAACACGTGGCATCATGAGGTGTACGGTACGAGTGGATGGATCGTTCACAACAGCCCTCTCCGGACCATCGATGGAGTGGGACATCCGAATGTTGAAGATGAAGGTCGGGCGTCGAAGGACAAGCGCGATTCGAACGATATGGACGAAGTCGGGCGCGTCGCAACCGCGGATAATGTAACTTTGCATGTTGTTCCCATCTTGTATTATTCAATGGACCGGTAAGTAGTAATGTGCGTTGTAATGTTCGATGTAATTTTCAATGTACTAGTAAGTTGTTGTTCGCATCATGTTATTCTCCGATGTCCCGCTTAGTACCTACGAGGATAATGTAATTCTCGCGTTGTGTGCCTCGTCGAACATGTCTTTGTCTTTCGTATGTTTGCAATCGAGTTTTTTTTTGCTCTCCACACTTCGGTTGTATTGTTTGTTGAGTATGGTACAATTCGTTATTTCGCATTTCATTTTGTGTGCACATGTAATTCTTGATAAACTGTTGTATTTGCTTTGTAACAGCCACGATGGCGCGACCTTGCCCTCGAGCCGGGCGTGACCGTCGATGCGACCCACCGGTCTAGGTACTCCGCAGAGGAGAACCGAGTGCTAGGGCCACCGACCTCGAGTGCCTGTGGAGCTGCCGCATCGACCCACGCCGGGTTCCACGGTAGTCGCGAACGCTTGCACTCTTTTACGTATACATACTTACCGTGAATGCAATTCTAACTACATGCAAAGTTGCGGCGGTGGCTTACTTCCTCTTTGTAGGATGGTGGAGTGGTGATCGCCTGTTAGAGGGCAAGGAGGTGCCGCGGTTGGCACGACCGGTCCCCGCCGCCACACTCGTGGACCGGTGGAGACCGGAGACGACACGCTCCACCTTCCGTGCGGAGAGATGGCTCCGACGCCGCAGGGGCGTGTCGTACTCTTAGGCCTCCTTGTGCGGGCTCCAGCAATGTGCCGCGACGACGCCTCCGCCACGTGGCACGCCGAGTTGTCCGCGTGCTTCGTCGAGTGCGGCGGCACCCCGGCAGCCCCTACCAAATTTCTTAGGAGGCCGGCGCCACTGGACCGACAAGGCGTGGTCGCTTGATTCACGGTGAGTACCTCTTTCTTTGAGAATTAAAATAGAAGCGCCAAGTTGCGATAATGTTTGTTGCGAACGCCGCAGTGACCTTCTCCACCAAGACGCGAGGAGGCGGGCGTGGCCCGCCACTTGGAGGCATACCTCTGTTGTTGCTCGGTTGGGTGATGTTCCGTCCTCCCACGGAACACGGTGGACCGCCACCGATCGAGTACGCCCAAAGACATCGCCGACACCGGTGGATGAGGTAACACACTCGGTTCCAATCTGCCTCAACGAGCACGCCTAACTCCCCTTGTAAACAGTGATGCGGTGGTCGTGGGCCTCGGTTTGTGCTTGCGGCGACGTCTGAGGAGGTGCAGGCGACGCCGTCTCTCGGGCGAGCACGACGCGACGATGTCGCCGCGCCCTACTCCTCCGGTTGTGGTCTTGGGAGCGCTTCTCCGTCGGCAGCTCGTTGTTGACACGACACCGCACTCGAGGAGCTTTACGAGACGACGGTGGATCGCCCACCATGGGCCACTACCGGGTCCGGACGGCAGTGTACGCTCCTCGTATCTTTTCCCCACTAACGCACTTGAATAACCTTCGCCATTTCTTATTTCCTCGCAATGAGAGTTCGCGCACCTACGGTGAGGAGGTCCTATCAGAGTTCGTTCGGAGTTCGACCGCCTCCACGAGCGAGGACGTGCGGTGGACGCCATACACCGCAGACGACGCGTCACGCCCGAAAGCACCTCACGGGTCTCCGTGCTTTGCACGCGAGATGAGGCCTTTGGCTCACCCGTAAGGTGCTCGCCTTTGACCTTTGTGTCGAGGAGTACTCCCGCGACCGAGTGTCATGCGGCGCGCATTCGGCCTGCTCAGCTCCTTTCCTTTGCCGCCTAAATCACGTTGTCGCACGTGGCGCTCACGTGTACTTGCCCCGATCCTACTACTCCGCATCTTTGCGAAATTAATGTCTCACAGACTTCATCGCTTTTTGCATTGCAGGATGACCGGATGGGTCTTTGCGGTGGGCTCGATTCAAGACCGTATGCGCCCATGGGCCCCGCGATGGGACGCCGTGACTCGACGAGAGGTCACCGAGACCCGGCCAGACGACCATGACATGTACGATCAAGACATGGAGTGGTTCGCCCCGCGACTCGCCTCGGGGTGGGTACACACCAAATGACCAGTGACGTCGACACAGCAGTATCGATAGCGGACACGTACCCTTCACAGATGTCCCGGAGGACAACGCCTCGGTAAGTGTCACAATCGAACCTACATGGGCACGCGTCTTTTCATGTAACTTACGAATGCCAACCCGACGCGTTACATGCAGACTCACTCTTGGCGGAGATTGAGGTGGAGGTCGTGTCCATGTTGACGCGCCTAGAGGGGCATACAGTGACCACCGCCGAGTCCGAGACAGCTTGGGGTCGGGTCCTCGCTACTGTGAGGCGGTTGGCTCGCCCACCGCCGAGGGCGCGAGACGCCGGCGGACGCAGCACACCACGCCACTTCGCCCCAAAGACTCGCCTCTACCCACCGGTGCCCGCCACGCCCCACGCACCGCAGGGGGACATGGTCGACGAGGCTCCTTCCGCGCCTCGCCCTACCCCGTCGGTTCTCGCTACGCTCCCACGCAGCAGCAGTGGGGACAGTGGGCTGGGAGGCTCCTTCCTGCGTCTCGCCCCACCGCCGGGTTCCTCGCACGCTCCCACGCAGCAAGAAGTGGGGCGGCGGTCATGCGAGGCTCCTCCTCGTCCCGCGCCCAGCCAGACCCCTGTGGTGGTTTCGACGAGCCTTCGACGACGAGTTCGACACGAGGAGTACCTTTCGACCGACTACCTCGACCCTCTCAGCTCTCGCGCGCCGCCACAGACTTGGCCTCGCCGCGCCCGCGACTACTTCACGCTGCGCGCCGCAGGCGGCCTAGGAGGGACGTCCGTCCGCGTCGCCACTCACCTACCCCACGGGCCGATTAGGAAGCGTGGCGTGATTGACTTGTTGTACGGATGTATTTTTTAATGGCTTTACGCTCAAAGAAGACATTGTATAACTCCCGAGTTAGTAACATGACAAATTATCACTATAAATTGTTCAAATCATTTATGCATTGCTTGCCTATGCCACACGACGTGACAACACACCAACGCTTGGTGCACCTATCGCCTCTAGTAGGGGCGATCGCCTCTAATGTGAGGCGATCGCTTTACATGGGGCAATCGCCTAAATATGAGGCGATCGCCCCCATACCCGGCGATATCGCCCTTTATAACATTCGTTCTCACAAGCGTCTCGCAAAGAACAATGGAGAAAGAATAGAGGGTGAGCATCAATCGAAAATGCCGAGGCGTGCAAGTGCAAAGGGTAAGGGAAGGCAAAGGAAGAAGCGAGTGCATGCCCGCGAATTTAGCGTATCAAGATCTCTTCCTACCTCGTGGGTCAGAAGCGCCCATGTGTATGTGCGGAGATCTTTGCGGGCTTGTCCGCTCTTGGGAAATTTCAACTTGGAAGAGGAGGTATTGAAGTGCAGCAACTACGCCTTCGATCCGCAGGAGAAGAGCTCAAGGATCGCCGCATGGTAACAATCGCACGGTTACATAATATTTGTGAATGAAACTTTGCTAATTTACGTTTCATGCGGTCACCTCCGCCATGTGTGAATTTGAGCGATGGTTTGATACGAGATCAACCCCGAGGACCAACGGCTTCTTGACCAAGCCAACCGGCAGATGAGTTCACGCGCGGTTTCAAGAACAGCGCGATGCCGCACGCGAGGAGGCATGTAGGAAGGAAGCGGAGGAGAAGGAGGCGGAGAGAGAGGAAACGAGAGAGGCGCGACGTGCGGAGAAGCCACGGAGGCATGGGCGAATGGGAAGTGGCCTCAAGCACTCAATAGACGTCTGGTGTTAACTTTGGTTTTCCTTGTTCGTGGTACTCCTTTTAGTTTTAAGTCGTAATAAACAGTCATGGCCCAACCTTCAAGAGTATGCTCACCGTCCGAGGGCTAGTATGTGTCCTATCGCTCTGTGTCCCAAATGATGTTATTTTTCTCCATCGAGATAGGTTATAGCATTTTCAGTTCATCATATCTCGATTTCATCGAGTTTTACCATCGTTTATGAAAGATACGGCAATTTTCATGTTTTACCGATTGCATGTTCGGACAACAATAAAATAGTGCAACCTAAAGTGACATCTAAATATTTTTACATAATTGTGACCTATGCAAGCCCAAGAATGCAACAAAACTGGTTCTCACAAGTTTTGAGGTCGTTCGAATATTATTCTAACTCGCTTGAACAATGATTGTTATAAAGGGTTTAAACTAGCCATCTTTTATTCAAAATGCAATCATATTTAGATATTTTTGCAAAATGAAGTGCATAAGGTTGTAGTAACTTATTCTATTTATTTCATGAATTATGGATCAACACACATTATAATTCCTTCACAATCCACAGCTTAGAGCCTAGCATTCAACTCAAATAAAAAAAATTCTGCAAACAACACATGGATTTTTATTTTACACTCTAATTCTTCATTCCAAAATTTAAATTTAGAAACAAGTTTCATTTAATTTGGACACTCTAACAAAAGTTACGGGTTTATATTAAAAAGCATATAGTAATTACAAAACAAAACTAAAAAAAAACTCAAGCTGGTCCCGTCGCCTCAGAGGCGATCGCCTCTGAGAGGGCGATGGGGGCCCCACAAGCGCGCGCTAACGGCGTTATCGGTGGCGGGGCTATCGCCGTGTATGGGGCGATCGCCCATACACTGGCGACGAAAACATTTTGTCATTTTTTCATTCGGACGCATAGTTTTGAAAAAAAGAATAAAAATAAATATTAAATAAAAAAAAATTCCATCGCAGCTTCCTTTTCGCTTCTTTGTCCAAAAAAAAAATCACTGCTTCTGCCGAGACTGTCCTGTGCTTTTTTTTGTTTTTTGGACAAAGTCTCTGTGCACGTTTTTTTTTTCTGAGCTTCATGTTCCATGCCTTCTACAGTTCTACGTGTAGACAAACGCAGATGGCTCCTCCTTTCTATATGAGATATAGCTCGTTGTCCATTGGAATCGCTTAGAACTTTCAAAGAAGATCCTACCGTGATCAGTCTCATGTGGACACTGCGAAAACACTTGTGTGCTGTCTCCCTTAACTCTAGAAGAGAAAGGCAAATGCTTACACACGACACGTCCCAGCTAAAGCATGAACAACCATGACATATACATTACGGTACATGGTGAATGCACGTAACACATAAACACAAAGTTGGCATCGCTCCTGTCTTATTGCTTTATCGTTTGTACAGCCATGGCTTGCAAACAGTAACGAGCCAACACAAGCTCACCTGCTCACCCTGAACAAAATACTGACATGTGGGCCCTTGCATGTTTTTCAGTATCGCACCACATACTAAGATATTACTACCACGGCACCACCACCTTTACATCTACGTTGCTTTGTCCGAAAACAAGCAAATTAGAATGACAGAATGCAAGTAACTTCCTGTAGGCAGTATGAGTCTAGAAGCGAATGAGAGTCGCCAATGTCTCCATCTCACCACATGCAGCTATCGCAGCGGCGTGGCCGGCCGCCCTTCTTGCGGTTCACGTTCTCCTTGGACTGCTCTATCATCTTCTCTACCAGCTGAAAAATAACGAGCACACAGCACACATATTGATTGTTAAACTTTATCATATCACAAACAATTGGCAAATGAGAAACAGTTTGTAGAAGACGATTGCCATGCGATCAAGGGACAATACCATCTGGTTATTTGCCAATAGAATCGTCTTCTGCAAAGAAAAGAAAAGAAAAGAAAAGGCATAGAGACAGTGCTTCAGATCAGATCAGATCAAATCAGAGCAGATCAATACATGGTTAAAAGGGGAAAAAAACAGTCTAGGAATGCTAAGGGAAAAACTGGATAAGTTTCTTTTACTTTTCAGTACCTCCTCAGCTTTGAGACGAGCATTTTCCTGCTTCAGATAGTTCAGCTCAGCCTCAAGCTCCACGGTATAAGCCTGTAACGTTATTAATATGGAAAGTGTCACCAACTTAGCACCATGGCAAAAACGGCACACCCACAAAAAATCAACAGTTTGACAACAATATATATACCTGCTTTCTGGCACGCGATCGTGCAGCCGACTCACGGTTCTTGATCATGCGACGCTGGCGGCGCTCCACAGTCTTCTCACCAGACCCATCCTCTGAGGGACCTCGTTTCCGTGTGCCACTCTCGATCATCACTCCGCTGTTGATGCAGTTCATCGTGTCTGCCTGTGTCATGGCACTCATCCCGTCCGACGACCCAGGACTCACGACAGCCACTGCGCCTTGCGCCGGAGGTGGCGGTGGCACCACTGCCATCCCAGGGTACCCGTTCTGGAACCCCATGCCATCACCCATCACCGAGTACATAGCGTTGGCCGGCCCCATCGGGAACATCATAGGACCGGGCTGCCCCTGCTGCATGGGATTCATTGGGCCATGGACTATGCCAACTTCCATAGCTGCCTGGCCGGCGAAAGATCCCCGGACCACGCCAGCCTTGACCAGGAAATCCTCAAGTGTCATCTCGCCGAGCGTTACCTGTCGGTCGTTGGCCGCAATGTTCCCGCCGCTCACCATCTGTGGTTGGACAAGGGGCTGGGGTGGAGCCTGAGCTTGGGCATGTGCCGGTCCCTGGTTGATCTCAGCCCACACCTCCTCCACTGTCTTCCGGCACAAAGGCGGCGGCAAGGAAAATGACCCTTGCCGACACAGACCGCTTCCTCCCGCGCCTCCATCTCCGTCTCCACCAGCACCTGCCACCACGACCTCCTCCATAGCTTCCTTGCAGCCACCAGTCGCAGCATGGAACTCCTCGGCGTTCCATATGTTGGCCATGAACTCATCCATGTTCATGGACCCAACATTGCGCCCTGGCTCGCACAGCGACTTCTGCAACTCCTCCAGTGTCAGCGAGAGAATCGACGATTGTCGCGCCAACGGGGCCGTCTGCTCCTCGCCAGCATCTCCGGCACCACTATTCTGGTCACGTTGCTGAGAGGTGGCCTCTTGGTCGTCGGATACCTTCACGTCTTTGCTCATCTCCGACGCCATCGATCTCTGTCTCGCTCAATTTGCAGAGTTTTTAACTCTTGTTGGTGTGTCCGTCAGCTCTGTGCACCACCCCCGGCCCTGTTTTATAGCCTGCCATGCAAAAGCCAACCAGTAATTAGAATCGGGTTAAAGAGCGTTACACTACTGTATCGGAGGAAACTCAGGTGGGTGGCGTTTGTCGGATGCGCTTGATTAAAATAGTGCGCAATTGATGTGCCTGACGCGGGTTTCTACTCGGTTACATGTAGATGATGGTGGATAGACGACTAGACGTTGCCAAGTTTGGAAGTTTGCTTTGCGCCTTATTTGATTGTCATTTTTTTGGGGGGGCGACGAATTTTCTTGGCAATTGATCTTCTATGCCCTCTTATTTTTGTATGCATGCGATATTTTGTTGTCTGGATCGAGCATCACAGCTGTTTTTTTTCCATTACAGTCAACTAGTACAATTGGTATGTCAAAAGGCAAAATTTTGCATACTACATAAATTTTGATTCGTTTGGCATCAACAGTCTTCCAATTAAGTCACTGAACAACCTAATTGCATAGTACTTTTTTTTGAAGGGACAAATGATTATATCGTGTATTAGTGCACTTATCTGTATTTTAGTGGTTTTAGAATTTCTTACCAATGTATAGAGGATATTATAATCAGTAGTAACGGAGATGTGTCACACGTCAATATTGCAAAAAAGAAGTATGACATAATATATATCTAGTATGTGATTCAAAACTCAAGTTGGACTTTTTCCAATTTAAGTAGAAGTTTTTTTTTTTGATAGAATGTAATTCCTTCATTCAAGTTACTTTTTATTTTTACTAATTCGCACCATATATGACTAGATTACCATAAAGTCACTTCTATTGGATTTCGTCTATATCGTCTATTATACACCAATGCTAGAGGTAAATACCAGATGGAAATCGGTTTACGTACAAGTAATATATGTATTTTTACCCATTTTGAAGCGTTCCTTCGACGCATTCTCTCGATTATGTTCTATGACTATATCATGGATGACTACAATTCAATTCATGCCTTCCAAATAGGTCACAGTTGGAAGTCTCCAATGTAGCACTTAGGGCTGTAAAAAAAGCTTGAGGCTCGCGACAGGCTTAGTTCGAGCTCGGCTCGAGCTTTGAACGAGCCGAACTCGAGCTCGAGCTCGCGAGCTTAACCGAGCCGAGCTCGAATAGTTCGCGAGCCTACTCGAGTCTGGACCGAGCTTCCTTAAATCGAGCTTTCTCGAGCTTGTTACCGAGCTTACTCGAGCTTACCGAGCTTACTCAAGCTAAACTCAAGCCTACTCGAACTTGGACCGAGCCGAGCTCGAGCCTGGGTTGAGGCTCGAACCCGAGCTCGAGCTCGAGCCTGGAGGGCCAGGCTCGCTCGAGCTCGGCTCGTTTACAGCCCTAGTAGCACTCCCTTGTGGATGTATACCATGAATGCCCTCATCTCTTTTTTCTGTAATTCATGACATTGATGACTATATCTAGGATTGTAAAAAAAGCCCGAGGCTCGCGAGCTATTCGAACTCGGCTCATTCTAGGTTCGATTTAAGCTCCAAACGAACCGAACTCGAGCTTGATTCCGAGCTCGCGAGTTTTACCGAGCCAAACTCGAATAATTCGCTAGCCTAATAAGTTTACAAATTACTTGTTAAAATTACTATATGTTAGCTCTTACTGAGTTTACTCAAGTCAAGCTCGAGTTTGAATATTTCTTTGTTGTTGAAAAATAATGTATATCGAATTGTTTACCGTTACCGAGCTTACTTGAGCTTACAGGCCTAACTATATCATTACATTATCATCTATGTTTTTTTTTACCCTTTGGTTGCAGAACTGAAATAGCTGAAGTAGACATAGCATTAATGTATTTGCTTCAACACATGGATCGACAACTGAAAGCTGAAGTATATATAGTTTTAATGTGTTTGATTCATGCATGTACATCAATGTATTGGGTTGAATACAGTGATTCCAAATGGAATGTTTTACTCTTCAAAAAAGAGCGTGTTTTAGTTATCAGAATAACTTAGAATCGGACGTCTGATTTTTTCGGACGCTCTGCAACATTTTTTTTTTCACTTATGAAACATTTTCGTCGTACGCGTGCAATATTTTTCCTTCGATAACAGTAAAAATGTTCGCGCAAAACAAAATGTTGCAGACGTTGAAAAAAATGTTGCACGCGTGTGAAAAAATATTGCAAGACGCGTCCGATAAAATGAACAATAATCGAACGTCCGATTGCTAGTATCACCCTTTAGTTATCTACGGTCTTGTTTGGTATTAGCGCTACGTCATGTTACATTGTGTTGTGAAATTAATCAAACGTAGTCAATCGTAGAAAATATTTTGTCAACCGTAGAACATATATGTCCATGACAACCCAAAAACAGGTTCATCATTTAATCATATTAAAAAGTAAGCTAACAATATACCTACTAAAAATTTGGAGATTGTGGGTTATCCAGAACGATTTATAAACAGAAGTACATAAGACTAGCTCCATTGACAGAACTATCGTGAAGTTTGATATTTTGTGCCGTAAAGGACGTCACCATATATATACTTTATATAGAAATAAAATGGCATAATACTCTTTTCGAGAAAAAAGATTGCGCTAATATTTGGCTGTAAGGAGGAAAGTTTTGGTTGAGCCGGGGCTGCCGGGCCATAGAAGATGAGGGGCAACACTATACTGCACTAGCATGCATGCTAGTAGCAGGGCAGAGACATACGTACTCAGGAGCGTCACCGTGTTGGCGCAGCGTGGCGATCTCGCCCGGCACAAACGTGCCATGCGTTTGGATTAAAACATCTACACCATTCTGTATGGGATACAGGTGCGAGGCTTTTTATCGTTCTTTGAACTTTTGTTATCTTTTGATACTACCTCAATATAAATTAGGTTTTGATAGACGTCATCCGGATGTTTTCTTAGCAAAAAAACATTCAAATTTTAGAGCATTGGATCTGCGGTGAGATCCGTAAGACGTGAAAGGAGGTGGAATTGTGTTTTGATGGATGATTTGATAATTTGATCTAAAGGTCTAAAATTTAGATGTTTGTAAGAAACAAAACATCCGGATGAATACTGACACTCTTTGATAACCGATAAGATCTCATACAGGTGCATGCATGCTCTGACGTGGCAGCGGTCAAAATGAGCCGGTGACGCGCATTCCGAACGGATCGATCGGCCGCGCGCTGTGGATAGAGTGGTGCATGATGGACTGCGGGGAGGCCGTGAGCTAAGCCTGATATACGACGAACTGAACTCGCGGATTGACCTGGCGCGCGGTTTGTTCAGTAGCCGATGGTGACCGCCGCGAACACCTCACTCTGCCGACTTAGCATAGCGAATATATGTACGTAAGTACGTTAGCGTGATCTAGGATATGTAGGTCGCTAGAGTTTGCGTCTGATCCTCAAGATATATTAAATTTGCGTCAGGTTAACATTTTCGTTTTGCATTCGAAAACCGAAATCTGATCGACACCGATTTTTCACAAAATTCGATCAAAATTCGGTAAAAACCATCTGTTTGCGAAAATCAAACCAGCTGGTCAAACCAATTCAAAAAAACCAAAAAATCGGTCGGTTTTTTTGTGAAAACCGACGAAATAAGAAAAAATAGTGAAAAATGCAAGAAAAAATTACAAAAAACATTGAAAATTTTACTAAAAATCCCAATTAATCTATCAAACACCTCAGAGAAAATTAAACAAATTTTGAAATCATTTATTTCTTCTAAAAATCCAAAACAGCAATTAATAAAAAAGAAGTTGTCAGATTTTTATAAATATTTAAAAGATTTATTATATTCTGAAATTTTAATGTAACCATAACTAGTTCCAATGGATTATGTAATAAAATTTTCATAAACATTATACTTTATTTAGTATCCATATAAAATCAAAAACAGAAGAGCATATGTAATGATAATAGCACTTTCAGAATTTTAAAAAAAATACACATATTTGATCATCATCTGAAAATTTTACATCATCACTGTAATTACGTTATAACATCACAAAAAAGTTTAAGAAAATATTAGATTTCATTTTATGCCCCTAGAAAATAAAAAACTGAGGAGCATATATTCTCACAGTATCACTGTCAGAATTATTTTTAAAATACACAGGTCTATAATAATCTGAAAATTTTATATCATCATTAGCATTGCCTCAGGACCTCACACAAAAATTTTCAAAAAAATTTAACACTTTGTGCTAAATTTCTTTAAACTTTTTAAATTTACATTTAAACTGTATGGTTTATCGCTTGATTTGAAAGGCCGAATCAGCTGGGCAAGCTCGATTTTCGTGAAATCGGTTCTCGTGAACTCGGTTTTAGTGAAAACCGCTTTGCAAGCCTGATTTGCGCTATCCAGTTTACCGTATTTTGAGCCTACATGACGAGCAATCTTACGACACAATGCTCGTGGTCGTGGCTTGAGAAAGGTGAAACAAGTGTCGAAAAAAAAATCATTACATGTGCGCGCGCGCGTGTATTTTTTCTTTAACAATCGAACAAGTTGCAGGAAGGCTGACTTTGAAAATCCAATCTATTTTTTACGGCCTAGACCATCTGGAAGGAATCCATTGCAGGCCCGTAATGTGCTCTCACAGACTAGCTTTGTCCCATTTATACGATGTAGGCCCATATACGGTCAGAACCTCTTAATGATAGAGACTAATACTTAGCAGAGTCGACTGAGCATGTACATGGGCTTTCGTTTCAGCAGTACTCCCTTAGTAGTTTGGATCTGTTTGTTTTTACTTTGGATTTCTTTAAAATCTGATTCTAAATTTTACTCGTAGACAAACTAATTCTCTAAAATCTAAAATCCAAAAGCACATATAAAATAGATTATAGATTTTAGTGTATATGGGTGGACTCGATTGTGAGAATCGATTTTTAAAATCGAGTTGTTTGTTTTTTATCCTGCTTTTAGGGTCAGAATCCAGTATCAATAGCAAAAACAAACGCACCCTTAGTATCACTAGACTATACATATCTTTATTAAAAGTCATTCAACAATTATATATCCACTTTTCAACAATTAAAACAGTACCACTTTTCAACATTAAAAACAGTGTGCGGTAGAAATACTAGAATAAATATACCTTCAATTTCCTTAATATACTTATATTCGTAGGACGTCGCTTCCAAGAAAATGGCCTTACATTGCGGGATGGTTGCAGGATGAAGGGAGCAATTTTATGGGTCAATAGCATATAGATGGAACTATTCATATCGTACAAGTAAAGTAAGGCTAGGTTCCTCTCAGGGAAAAACAAAAGTAAGGCTAGGAATCACGGCCGGCTACCGCAACCGAAAAGGATTTGCAACTAACAATCAAGAGGACAACACCTGCGGATAAGCAAAGATTGCTTTTCGCTCGAGATTTTCAACGAAAGATGAGAGTACCAGAACCTCTCAATAATCCAATGAATTTCTTACCAATTGGGGGCTCTAATTACGTTTTACTACGCAGCAAGCACCACCTGTCCCGACTCGATCTCAATTCTCAAAACAAGAAACCGCGGCGACGAAAGAATAATTAAAGGTAAGTAGTAACTAGCTACAAGATGATACAAGAACGAGAGCAAAGACCGCGAGGCGTACGTACGCACCTCCTCCAGCGCGCCCGCGGGCCGGCCGCCCACTGCGAGCTTGCGTGCTGCAAACTAGAAATCCAGCCGGGGTGACGGAGCAAACGGGAGCGAAACGCAGGCGCGTGTGTATGTGCGGGGGCTGCGCCGAAACGGGAGGCAGAGTAACAGGGCATGTGCGCGCGCGCGTCGTTTAATACTTAGCGTGCGGGGTGAGCTGCCGCTGCATTGCATGCCTCCTGTCGTTGGGTGTGTCGGGCTCGTCGGCACGTTGGCTTTTCCAGAGGCATCGCCATCCTTCCGACGGGAGGCGATGGGCTCCGAGTTCCGAGGGGCAGCTAGCTACCTAGCTGCGCCCCTGCATTTGCATACTGCTTCCTTCCGCCCAGGCTTTTGTCAGTCCTGGAGCCCATGCAGGCGCAGGCCCTGCAGGGCAGCCTGCCCAGAGCCCCAGACTACGTACACGCCTCAGCGCTAGCTGCGGCCTGCGGGCACCCAACGACGCTGGTGTACACAACTACACATCGAAGGGATTGGCAATGATCTCAAGTCCATGCAAGCAAATTCAAGACTTTTTTTAAGAGTAAATTCCTAGCATGTCACGTACGCACACGCATGCTAGAAATTTTGTGGGGGCTTCAGAGCCGCAAGGAGCGCGACACGCGCGTATGTACTACGATGAAATAAAGTACATCGTCAGTCCTACTATCCTAGGGTCGATCCATCTTACACTCTTACTTCTATCACAGAGTCACCGATCACCGGTCCATCCTTTAGCAAATTCTAGTTAATGGTACTTAATAAACACCTGCACCATTCACTCACTGTGATTACTGTTTGCAGGTGGGGTTTTGGTAAAACTGATTGTTTTTTTTAATATGTTACAACTGACGAAAGACAGTGTGTATATTAGCTTTTACCTGAAGGTCATTGGAACATGGCGTACTTTTTGTTTAGAGATACTTCACTAGAGACTCTACCAAAACTACCGTGTTGTACCTTAATTACGAGCAGTTTTTGACTGGTCTATCGATTATTATCCACAAGACTACAGGGCTAACATATCTGCATGCGTACAAAGGCATGTCATGCAGGTGTGCGACGGAAGGTTGAGGAGGCGTTGACACGTGTAGGATACGTGCCATGAAGGAAATCTCCCATCCATGCTTTGCGGTTGCCGGTCCGCTGCTCCGCTGCCTGCTCAAGTTCAACAGTGCAATCAATGGCAGTGCATATCCGATATCCGCAATCAATGAAGCAAAGGCACGCACAGCCACTGACCTGTCTGGTCACATGGAGCACCCACGGTCTGCGCGCGCTGCACATTGGCAGTTTGGCACACATGAATGGCCGAATGTCATATATACTCGCTCCGTTCCGAGCATAGGTGAGCGTCGTGCCGCATGGACGTATCGTGCTATTGGTCTGGACTATGTCGAATTGCGACGGTGTGTCGTATTTATCGTGTCGTGCCAGACAGACTCGTCTTCGGCGAGCTCAGGCACAACCTATTTATGTTTTGTACATGCTTTGGCTCAGATCCAGTCCATTTATCCTATTGCGACGAGAGAAATGACCTAAAGACGTACGGAGTTGATTGTACAAAAAATACACCTCATAAACTACTAGTAGTATTGTCGCAAAAAAATTATCATAAGTTACTAACCATTACTAGTAGTGTTGCTGCAAATTTGCAAATGGACACTCATTTTCAAGTTCCAACCACATACAGGGCATTGAAAAAGGGAGCTTCGTACATGCAGTAGGGAAAAAAAGAAGTGAGGTTGCTGTAGAAGGAAAGTGACAGCAAGAAAAGGGAAACGAGAGAAGTGAAAGAAAAAAAAAATCGCAGAAGCCCCGATGCAATACAGTTACCAATTCAACGACATACACCCCCTAACATGCATTAAGGACAATTTAAATGTGTAAGACCAGCGGCCGTGGACACAAATATTGAGGGAAAAAGTAAATTTTATTAAATCTTAAATATTTACAGAGTTATTGCCTCGTTAAAAACCTTACACCCTGGTCTGGGGTACCCGGTAAGAAAAAGAGTATAGTAACTACGTATATATGCATAGACTACCCGAGACTGAGATTGTCAAAGTCGACTACCGCGTGCGTGATCTCCGGATCCTTGGGCTGATGTTGTGTCCTGTCATCTGCACACTCTCAGTCTTTGAGGCATATAATTGCCTCAACCATCTTAGATCTGAGAGACGATCTCCTCGGCTCAAGCATCCTCCCTATAAACTGAAAGTGGATTCCGATGAGACAGTGGACACCGAAACTGTAAGTACGTCCTGTGAAAAATGGGATATCACGGAGTAAATACATTGGTTATTCTTCCACCACAAAAGCAAAATGAGTTGATTTTTCTCGTCCATATCAAGCTCGGTCTCCACAAAAAGCGTGTCGAGGTAGTGGTTGACCTCTACTTATGGATTCCACGGTGACCTGCTCGACGATTGGGAAGACAAGCCAGACGACTTGCCTTTCAGCTTCTTCCATATGCTTGAAGCGGTCGAACTGTCTCGTACTTGTTGCGTTGTTGAGTTAGATCTTCTTGCTTCACTTCTGGTGCCAAACTTCTCATAATATTTATCGAAAACTCTGAAAAACTCATTATAAACATGAGAATAGGCATCGGAGAAATCAAGATCAAACGTCTCACCTATTCCCTCAAAGGCGCTCTTCAAGTCAGGTAATTTTCTCCGAGGATCCAAAATAGTAGCAAAACAGTACAGATGTGGAATAGCTTGAAAATATTTTAATTTTTTTGCTCCATTGGTTCTATAATGCGATGTAAAATATAATTATCTCTATTTTCTTTAAAAGCATTAGAAATAGTCCAAAGCCACTCGATAACAAAGTAAGAAGTTGGGTAGTACACATCGGATAAACGTGTAGCTGCGTTGTAAAAAATTTCTAAAAAATGACAAAAATGACTAGCAATTTTCCAATCCGCTTTAGTAACCAATGGAATACCATTATTGCAGTCGATGAAGACAGTGATAATATGCTCATAGGCTTTGCACCGTTCCAGCATAGTATACGTTGAGTTCCATCTAACCTTCATATCAAGGTTGAATCTTCTTGGTTCCTTATTGTTGGCCCTGCAGTACTTTGAGAATTTGTCAAACTTTACAGGCGAACCTGTAACAAAATTGATAGCACTGCGTATGCTCTCCAAACTAGGTTTCATTACAACCAAACCTGCATGCACAATGAAATTAATAATGTGGCATACGCATCTCTGGTGGAGTACAAAACCTCTAACATAAGTCTCTAGGTGCGGTGAGAGATGCTCCATAGCCATCGTGTTAGCTGATGCATTATTGAGAGTGTTGAAAATAATTCTATTTTCTATTTTCTATTTTAAAGTCATTAATAACCTCAAATATACGGGTAGCGATAGCCTCTTCGGTGTGTGACTCGGAGATTGGCCTAAACCCTATGACCCTTTTGTTTAGTACGTATTCGTCATCTAGGTAATGCGCAACAACACTAATATAGGTTGCTCTTTGATGGGAGGAAGTTCATACATCTGATGTTAATGCAAAGGAAAAACTAAGTGTCATGAAGGTCTGTTTTAACATTTCTAGTTTATTTGTAAACATTTTATAAATGTCACGTGTAGTTGTTCTTCTACTAACATGTTAGTATTGTTGGCAAAAATCACGTTGCACCATTCTCTCAAAATTAGTGCTCTCACTCATTCTAAGTGGAAGATCCTCCTTAACTATGTAACGTGCAATTTTGTCTCTAGCTACGTCGGCGTTGTATACCCATGTACTTACCGAACCGTCGGTGTTGAAGTTGTGCTGTGTCTGCACACCCTCGCCCAGCCTCCGTCCGACTGATATCTTAAGCAATTCTCCGTGTATGTCTTCAAATGACTTGTTCCACCACATGCACTCGCATATAGTTTAGCTTCACATTATTTGCAAATAGCATACACTATCTCACGTCTGTCGACAATTCCGACTGTTCTGTCCATATGTTGCCAGCACCACACCGTCGCAAATTAACCACTACCACTAGCTTTTTTTAAAAATAGTAAAGATAAAACGTATTTGTAAACCTATTGATGTTTTTCTTATATATCCTTATTTATTACATCGTATCTCTCTTACATTTATAAGTAGGACTCTTACAAATTATTCTCTCATATTTCTAATGTATTTATAGCATGGATTACATGGTAATTTTCTCTTGTTTTTCTTTTGGTTTTGCAACCTCCTTAAAACCAGTGTTTAGCGAAAATATACCTTATAAAAAGAAACGGGAGGAATACATTTAGGGCAACAAAAACTGTCACAGACCACTACTAATAGTTGTTTCTATTTATTACTATAACTATACCACATCAGCTTTTTGATGACATGGAAGAGAAAGGCTGAAGAAAGAGAATATGCTTGTTACTTATACAAGTAGCGAACATTTTTAGAGAACCGAGAAATTAGTGGGACCATCTCTAACTAGTATCTCTCTCTCCTTCTAGGGCCTGTTCTAACTTTTAATTCTGAATTTGTCTTAAAAACAGAATAAAAAATAAACAGCCTAATTCTAGAATTCGATTCTCACAATCCAATCCACATATATACACTATAATCCACAATCCACTTCATATATACTTTTGGATTATAACTTTTGGAGAATCAGCTTCTCTACGATCATAATTCAGAATCAGCTTTTAAAGAATCCAAAACAAAAACAAAAAAACCCTTAGTAAGAAGATAAAGATATAAGATATCGGAGTGGTTCTTTCTAAACTCTCGTTTAACTACTCTCCCCTCTGCTAACACGGAACAGTAATAAGCTCTTGTGATTGCCCTCGTAGACAGACAAGCTAAGATGACATGAAACCGCGGTGCACTGTAACTATAGCTTTCTAGAAGCTAAATAAATATTTAAACTTACTATCTTTTGTATGATAAAAAGTATAGCAACAAATTAATCCCCTACAGCTTTTCCTCGTGTTTCAAAATCACTTGATCAACACAATAACTCCTTTACTGTGTAAGCCTGCGGCTAGTCGGAGAATCGCAGAACCAATTTATTTCTTTGAACTTATCGCTGAACCAAATTTGTTTGCTGTTACCAATAAAGAGTAGGAAAAAGCCGAAAAGTATCGCTATATGAATAAAAAGGAGAAAGCTTCTAACATAGCGTCGTGGTCAAATTTTCACATGCTGTTCCGTGATGTTTGACCAAACATGTCAGAACTCAGATGTCACCCCTGACAAATCTTTTGACCGTTCCAGTTACAAGGCATTTAGACGGTTGTCGTGTCCACCAGATTCACTGAAAGATGAACCGTGAGGATAAACAACGCCGAGCCTCAGCCTAGTAAGCATTGTCAGGATTTCACTTTTCATCCAAAACCATTTCAAATTCGTAAAATTCGCTCGTACCATTTCGATTTGAAAAAGTATTTCATTTGGTTTATGGCTTAAGTTCAAATTCAAATTCAGAAAATTTTAAAAAAAATATTCAAAAGTTCCCTAAAATTAGTATTAATAGCTATATGACATCTGGTGTGAATATTTTTTGAAAAAACGAAGTTTGAAATTTTACAACCTTTCGTGAAAACCACTCAAAATTCGCCACTTTTCAAGCGGTTTTCGACCTTTTTATTCGAACTTCGTTTCGCGGTTTGACCAGATATCAAATTCGTTTGACTTTCAAAATTGTTTAGTTTTTCACGAATTTCTTTCGATTTTTTTATAAATTTCGATACCGTCGGTTTATCAAAATCCGAGATCGAAAAGTTATCATTAGCCCTCGGCACGGCAGCTCAGTACTGCAAATTGCTTGAATGCCAACGAGAAGGCCATCAAAACGCGGCTGGGCAACACACCCGTAGAATGGGCGCCGAGCCACTGGCCCATCAACGGGATGTGCCGTTTTATGTTCTTCTCTTCCGTGTTCGTCGGCCAAATGGCGCAAGCTATTTGTACCTACTAGTGGCCTGCTATGCTAACCCAGTTGGATTCTGGCAATAACCATTCAGGACCAATTAAGAGCCCGTTCGGTAGAGCTTCGACTCTCGGATTCTCGTCCAAAGGAACTGGAGCTCTTCCGAACGACCTCGCTTCCCTCGCGCGAATTCTCGGGAGCAGCCGGAGCGATTCTCTAAAATGAACGCGAGGCCAGGAGAGGCCTAGAGGCAGCTCCCCGCAAGAATCAACGCCTCCTCGCCTCCTGTGTCACCTTCCCGCCGAACCCCGCCTCCCCTCCCCACCTCCCAGTATCGAGCCCAGCCTCCCCACATCGCCTCCCCACCTTGAGCCCTGCCTCCCTGCCTTGAGCGTCGCCTCCCTACCTCGAGCGCCGCCGATCTACCCCCATCTCGAGCTCACCGTCCCCGACTCGAGTGCCGCCGAACTGTCCCCACCTCGAGCCCACTGACTAAAGAAAAAAAGGAAGCAAAGCTATATTTCGATCCAAGCCCTAGGTTTGGCTCACGCCCGAAAACCGATAGTACAAGGGTCAGTGCAGGGGACCCTGAGACCTCATCATCCAGCAAGGCTCGGAAGTCTGAGCTATTAAGGTTGAGCCCGCCTCGAGCGCCACCATCCCCGCCTGCATCGCCGAGCCCCTCTCTTTCGAGCCCACGTCGATCCTTGCCATCCCCGTCGAGCACTGCCGAGCCGCCATCCCAGGTATGGCTCCTCTCCCTTCCCTTTCTCCCTAATCCCCTCTTTCAAGAATCTAGAGCTAATAGCCGAACACTTCCAGAAACTACTCCTGATTCCTCAGAAAATCAGAATCAAGAGAAGTCGAAGCAGAATTTAGAAGAAACAGAAGCTAGAACACTACCGAATGGGCCCTAACATGGGCCCTGAAGGGATCCCTCTCGGCCCGTAAGGAAAAACCAGTGCCCGAGTCTGTGGTGGGCAGCGGTACTCGCCAAATTTCCCCTTGCAGAAGCAGTACTGCCTACACCTGCAGCGACCGCAATGCCGCCATGCCAAACCAGACGGTGAATATTTGCAATAACTTTTGGTTTTGGGGTTCGTTTGGAACGTACGAATTTAAAAGGAAACAGTTTAATTTCTGTATGGATTAGGGAAAAATTCCAAATGAGATCTTTGGTAGGGTTGAAGTGATTCAGACTGGCGGACAGAAAATGAGTTTCACTTCTGGGCGGCGTAGGATCCGAGTCCGTGGGCTGGCTGGCGGAGGTCCACGAAGCCTGCGGAATGCACGCACATGCCAGAGGTCCAGAATAAGACACGGGCAATGGGCCGTGAGTTTTTGGGTTTGCCTTTGGCACGGCCAACCTAGCACGCCCCAAAGTACAGCACACTGCGGCCCAAGATATGACACGGCACAAGATATGACACGGACGGCACGGCACGATTGAGTGGGCCGTGTCTGAGCTGGCCCAGCACGAAAATAGTCTTTTCATAAAAAAATATATCATAACTACAGCCAAATCTATCCTAAATTATCTTACCAGCAGCCCAGACCATCATCAAATACATCTCCCCTTGCCCCTGTAACCCATATGATACGGTTGCCATCTCCACTTGTCTCCTCTCTCTCTCTCCTGATTCCTATTGACTTGGAACGTATGAACGATCTAGACATTGGGGTAGTATGTATATTGTTGTACTCTTTTTCTTGCTAGGAAACCCACTCTCGGGAGTAAGGTATTTAACGAGACAATAACTTTATATGTGTATCTAATGAATAAATAAAATTTAATTCATTTTCCTAAATAATTGTGTTTACCAGATCCTCGCTAACGGTCGATGCTCACTCCTCGTCCTTGGTACCGTCCGTGGTGACGGATCAACAGTAACAACATCTACGACTCCACAAGTCCAGTCGGCTAAGGACTGGACGGACACGGCACGCCATGGTCTGAAGCCTATTGAACCCGTACCATGCCGGCACAGTCCAACACCCACCTCTAGTCCACGCTGTAGAAGCTTCAAAGAACAGAACCTGAAGCTAGGACCACGCTTCTTTGGTACTTGCACTGTTGCACAAGCTCATATAGTATATGATTAAGGTCATAATACTTCCTCATATTCTTATCTTTAAAGCGGGTGGGATTAGGGAGAGCTCAGCTATGCCACGTCGCTTCCCTCGCAAAAACACCCTCCGTAAAATTAAAAATTACGTTCAGGTCCTTTTGTCGGTTTTTAATAAAATTGACTTGAAAAAAAATAAAATTACATTTGGGTCCCTCCGGGGTTTGCGTTCAGGTCCTCACGTCGGTTTTTAGCGGAATCGACCCGAGACAAAACAAAATTACGTTTAGATCCCGAAAAACATTTTTTTTGCTGGATTGACTCGAAAAAACGAAATTACATTTATATCCCTCCGCGGTTTTTTTTCAAACAAGTCCCCGTGTTCGCCGACGGCTCATAGCAGTCTGTGGATTCGACGACGGAAAAACGAAATTACGTTTATGTCCTAAAAGATGTTTTTTTGGTTGTATGACCCGAAAAATAAAATTACGTTTATATCCCTCCGCATTTTTTTTCAAAAAATCCGCGGATTCACCGACGGCTCATATATTTATGTCCTTAGACCCATTTTCCCTCTAGTAACTCTGAAGAGTTGAATACTGCTGGTACTAGTTTCTGCTTCATTACATTGTTTCTAGCGCCAGCGACATGATTAGTTTATTACATGTTTCATGTTTGGCACACACAGCATACTCTGGTGGCATTGGACTCGTATCCATCCTTGTGAAGGGAGCATCATGAGGCAGTGCGTGTGTATTTCATCAACTGAAGGATACCACCTCAAAAGTTCTAGCACTTCCTACCTCGTTATCAAGAAGTTAGTGCGTTGGCTTGGCTTGGTCAACACCGTTTATTACCAAAATTTTTACAGTGAATAATATAAGCAGTAGTAGTATGAATTAAATCTAATTATTCATTCTTTAAAAATATTTTAGATTTTTTCTATCTATTCATCAAGGAGATTTTAGATTTTTCCTAATTCGTTCGCAGTTTTAGATTCACCGAATACCTGATGATCTTCAGAGGCTTCTTATCCATTCATCTGCCATTTATCAGGATCACAGGACGTGTTTTACCATAGAAGATAAATAGTATGACAAATTTTTTTTACCCTTTTACTCATCTTTAAATTTTACTATCAATACTACAGGTGGTAATATAATTAGATCTAAATTGATTTCAACCATTAGATTTAAAGCAATGGACGGCTTATATTGATTTTAATCACTGTAAAAGAGCTCTTATTATCCAGCTGCATGCGAATGCCCACTGATTTTCTTCCCCAACCAGCTGGTTTCTTTCTCTGTAATCATATTTGGCAATAGCTCTACAAACCTTGCGGCTCCTCGCCAAGCAGAAGCTCCCTGATGATCTTGTCCCCCATCCCATCCATGCATAGGAAAAGATGCCCTCCTTCAGGGTGCTCATGGTACCGTATCCAAGGAAGCTGCTGCGCCACGTAGCGCTGTACCTCGACTCGAACGATCTTGTCCTCGTGCCCTTGCCAGATGCTGACGACGCCCTCGCCGTTGGGGAACGGGTTCTTGATCTTCGTAGGGTCGAACTCCCATGTACCGAATAAGATCGTCACGTCGCGGCACTGCGATTCGTAGATCCCCTGTTGTGTTGCTTTGCCCTGAAAACATGAGTTTTCGACGTCAGTCCGGGTAATGCGCAGTGCAGATGTTCTTTACTTTATTTCTTGTATGGAAATTTATCAGAACAACTCTCTGTTCGGCGTCGTGTAAAATTTTGGACCACGTACTGATGCCAGGTATGATGTCTGAAGTTTGGAAAAGCAACACAGACGATGAGGTTTCTTGAGAATCAGTTATCATGTGCGTAGCAAAAGCTTGTTAATGACGAGGGAATGAAAATGAAGTACCTGATCCACCTGACCACTCTCCTGTTGCTTCCTCTGAGGCTCAGTTAGTATCTCCCAGTCCTGATCAGTGAACGCCTCGCGCTGCCCCGCGATAATCGGGGAAATCCTGAACCACTTCTGCGTCATCCATGCGTAGAACAGCCAAGGCATATGGTGAGCGATCCAGAACGTCCTCCGGTCTGCAACGTGCAGCTTGCCGTACGCACTTGCTGACACATCGGCAGGCAGCGACCACCAGTAGTTCACCGCCGGCACGACAAGGGCCGCTCCGGCCAGCCTGCAACAAACCACCCAACCATCCAATCAGAACAGCAAACCAAACACGTAATTCGTGTAACAATCTAGATATGTTTGATCCGATGAGCAAATGCACTAGCAGCTATGCTTGACCTGTGAGGTACGTAGTTGAGGCAGCTCCACACCGTGTAGCCGCCCATGGACGTGCCGACCACATAGAATTTCTCCCCGAGCTGCAGCGCGTCGGCGAGTTCCTCGACGTCCGTTGCGTCGCTCTTCAGCCCGCGCTTCGGGTTGGCGTCGCTGTCGCCGTACCCGGCCCTGTCGAAGAACAGCAGGTATATCCCCAGCTCTTCCACCAGCTCCTGCAATCGTCACAGAAAACAGAATCCCAAGAATTTCTGATCAATCAAGAGCACGCAAATAAATCACCGATCGAGTCCATCTTATGCGCAAGAACAGTTGTTACTTGGGACACCGGGAAGCCGGATTCCTTGGTGGAGCCGAAGCCATGGAAAAAGATGACCTTGTACTTGGCGGTCTCCCTGGCGACTCCGGCTTCCCTGTAGGCCAGGTGCCGGCCATCCTTGAGCTGGACTCTCGAGGAGATGACCGGCGGCCCACCCGGGCCGCCCAAGATCGCCGGGGGCGGTGGTCGGGTGGCCTGGAACGCCCAACCCAGCAGCGCCACTGCAGGGACTAGTGCTACCTTGGCGAGCATGACCATCTCGATCGATTTACCTGCAGAGGCAATCAAAGAAACTAAAGCACCGGGTGGTGTCTGATTGTTATCCGGAGCCTGATCTGCCACGCATGTTTAGGATCTACTGGACAAGTGACCGCGACGTGCCACGTCATGATCATCGCTCTCTACACAAGTAAATCGAGAAAACGCGTGACTGCCGTTTCCTACACAAGTAAATCGAGGAAACACGCGAAACGGTTGAAAGTATACAAACGTAATTGTGTTTTTTCACATTTATTCGGTGGAACGGTTGGAAGGATATAAATGTATCTGTGTTTTTTTTTTTGTATTTATTCGGGATCCTCTCACGAAGGATCTGCGGTTCGCTGAAATAAAAGGTTCTTTTCGCAAAAAACGGTAAAAACGATATACGTGAGTAAATTGAGGAAATATGCGAAACGGTTGAAAGAATACAAACTTATCTGATTTTTTTCGCATTTATTTGACGGAACGGTTGAAAGGATATAAATGTATCTGCGTTTTTTTCGCATTTATTCAGGTCCTCTCACGAACGATCTACGATTTCGCTGAAACGAAAGTTCCTTTTCGAAAAAAAGATCTAAACAGAACTATTTTTTCGATATTTAGTTGAGGTCCTATTTCTGAAAAAAAAGACCTAAATGTAAAAAAAATTCTACTTAGGTTCCACTTTTCATAAAAAAATGAACAAAAAGATCTAAATATAACATTTTTTTTAAAAAAACCTAAATGTAAAATAAAATTCTGCTCGGATCGAGTCGGCTCAAACTGGCTTGTGCCAGGATTCCTTCTAACCATAGAAAAGGAAATATATTTGGAATCCTCTTTGTCACAGTTCGCACGGTGGTGTAGGTGGAAGTGGAATCGCGCATGTCCGATCCACGTGCCAGTGGCAGCATCAAACTAATCACTAGTCGGCCTCTTGCTTCATTTTTTTTAAACGATGCCCTTCCAATTTTCTTCTACAAAAATAGCTTCGCTCTCTGCTAAGGACCACAAAAATTACTGTTTATATACTGAAGGTACGATTTGCGCAAAAAATACTGTCCGTAGTACTGCACCACAGGAACGTACTTTTCCGCACTCCCCTTCCACACAAATCACCCACCACATCGCTTCCCGTGCTTGTTGAGTGGGGCAACTGGCCTTTCACTGCTCTAGAGCGTGGCAAGTCTGCTGGTGCCGCGTTAAGCACCGTCTCTCACGTCGTTCGGTTGTCAGTTGTTACGGTTCTTGATGCGTGGTGAAAAATGATACTAGTTTTTTTTAAAAAAAATAGAATGAAGTTATTTTGTGAAAAAAAAAATGAAAAGTACTAGACAGTGAACAGTTCGGCAGCAGCAAGCGGCCAAGCGTCGTACGTTATGTCGCAGCTTGATTGGACAGTAGGCTGAGCTGGCCGTTAATGCAATTTGGTGTAAGCTGTGCAACGGACGAGTCCATTCTCTTTGGATCTGTACGAGTACTAGGGGAAGTAATAATGGCCGTGTGACGTTGATTTTCTTGGCCTTTTGTGCCGTCTCATCTCGCTCCGTCATTTCAGAGGTCACATTACTCGTAACTAAAGTAGGCGATAGCGTCTTTTGGGACGATTTGTTCTACTTACCACCGAGTCGCACCGACCGTACGAACTGGGTGGGAGGAACCGAGGAACACGGCACTTAAGGAAGACTACTACAGTGCCAGTGCTAACGCTACGACGACAGTACATCTACTTATCAATTAAATAAAAGATAAGTATGAATATAACACTTAATATAAAATAATCTTGTGATCACATTGTACGTACTACATATTTGAAAGGAGAGCGAATCAAACAAGGAAATAAACAGGGAGGATCTACATGCAAGGAAACCAGACTTGAATTGCCAAAACTGTATGTACTACATATTTGGAAAGAGAGCGAATCAAACAAGAAAATAAATAGGGAGGATCCGCATGCCCGAAGGTGTTGCCCTTGATCTCCTTGACGACCAAGGCCACAAGATCGCTCCGCGAGCGCAGATCGACAAACCTCCGCCGCCTCCGCCTCGCGCGAAGGTACGCGTCCATCTCTGCAGCGATCGCGCGCGCAAGCCCTCGTGTAGTCGGCGCGGGCGGGTCGAACGCCATGCGGCAAAGAATATGTCATCCCGAAAGTCGGACCAATAATGTCTTCCTAATTGTCATCCAAATATGAATGCTAACATATAGCACCATTTATGCGTCCTGATTGAGGCTAATTATTATCAGAATATTTGTTACTTCCCATAGTGTATTTAGGAATAAGTCCTAAAATGAACTTATTCCTTATATTTATCACACGATAATTGCATTTTATACACACATTCTTTATATAATATTTTTCGCTAAATAATATTATGGCAGCGGTACACGAGCGCTTTGTATAGGATGTGGTGCACATGCATAAATGGAAGAAAATCAAGCGCGCGATTCATGGTACTGACTGGTATGGTAAATATTAAATCGAAATCAAATGGGTTTAGATTTACAACATAAATTCCATATATATAGTTCAATTGAAATATATATGTGCGGGCTCTCCTGTTGTTGGCCACATGAATGAATGAGTTAGACACATTAAACAACGACCATCGGACGTGGGTGAGTAAAACTGAGGAAAGATCTGAGACGTTCATTTTGATGAATGCAAGTTTCTGGGGACGTTTTGCTGGGTGCACGAACATTGGACCATCTCTAATGAGGTGCATTATTTAGGGTGGACGTAGGAAAAATTGCTTAAATGCATTATAAAGGGGTATAGATACTATGAGAAGCACGATCACCTAACGTTTTAGATGGTTTCAGCCTTTCAGGCCTTTTTCGGTGAGAATTTTCTGTGTATACTATCTGTTGACGTTAAAAATTTAAAATAGTATTTCTGACAACAGTATATGAGACGAACACCTGGTCCAGAGCGTGCCAGTTGATTTGACCTATAATCGACAAGATAAAAATATAAAATTCACTTAAAGTCGATCGTGAAGATTAATCGACTTAGATTCAATCAGTTCAAAACCGATTAAATTAAGATAAAAGGGTAAGTCTAAATAGCTGATTAAGGCTAATCAGAGGATAAAGGTAGATCGATTCTGAAGAAGGCGATGCGCAGCAAAATCAGAATAAATCAAACCTAAACGTAATTGATGAAGATCAACAATCGGCGATGCGCAACTTTATTGATCAAAATCGAATTACAGAAAAGATTCTAAGTTACAAAAGGTACTCCTAGTTGACAGGAAAAAAGAGAACAATGTAGATTTGTGGGTTTGATTGTGTTGTTTGCGCCTTGCTATTGTCCGCATTTTATACCCGCCGGCCGATAGAGTCCCAGTACAACACATTTTGTGAGTTGTATCCATATCGGCCTCTATTTTGAGGGTGATCTCCTTATCGGTCTATTTTGCTTCCAAATATCTTGATCCGTTATCCCAATCGTATCTTGCTGATTCTGGACTGCCTATTTAACCATACTTGCCAAATTTTGGTGCAAACATATGTCCCCCCATTTTTGAGAGATGACTTGTTATCTTTCAAAATTGTAACCATCGGCTTTTCCCCCATCGGCTAACTGCTAACACTCATACAGTAACTGTGGCTTTAATTGCGCTGTAATTTTCTAACATGCACATAGTGCGTTTTAACTGCTCGTGTCTTTTGAGATCCATTTCCCGCCGCTTCAAATTTTTACCGTGCTATAAAATGCGGCCCCCACACAGTCATTCTTCACGCGCTCAAGCTCTCGAATCATCTGCAATCGGCTTCAGCTCGTCATTTGACGAATCTTCAGAACAGTTCCTTAGCTCGATCACCTTTCCAGATCGGCTGCAATGGACCCCGAGTCAGGTACTCATCTCGATCCCACATAGCAATGATCAATACTTCTTGGGGCCCTTAAGAAATTTAGATGTCAATACTGTCACAAATCAAGAAATCCCTCGTCTTCCATTGTCGACCTCTGGTCATAATATAGAAGGGTGGAATAAAAGTTTCAGAGCTTTGCTGATAGCTCTTAAAGGGTGGAGAAATTGGTTCATTGGAGTGGCAGCCCAAAAGAGGGGTGAATGGGAAAAAATGGGTACAGCCGAGTGCATCCCCTTTCCTTAGCCGATCCAGAAGCCAACGAGCCCCTAGTGACCATGGCTTGTTATTTCTAGTCAGATTGCTTCAATGCTTTCTTGTTTTGCATCGGTTCCATCGGCCCAACTCTTTTGGACATAGCTCAATTGTGCTGCCTTAGGCCAGATGGTGACCAAATATCGGCTTTTAGTGAAAAACCCAGATATAAACTCATCAGATCGAAGGGTGAAGGATGGCCAAATACATCGAAAATAATAATAGAGTTAATGGGCCTGTATCGGATGAAGAACATGCTGCCTTCCTTAACCTTTGGCTGGATCGCTTCCTATTCTGTGGGGCATCTCTTGGACCGACTCAAGTTTACCAAGTCATAGCAGAACAGCTCGTTGAAGGTCGTCGGCTGGCTTTAGGGAAAACCTTTCTAGGTGCTGTATATCAAATGTTGTACATAATAAGAAGTCGGTTTTTTACTGGTTTTGAACATTTTACTGTCGGCAACGTAGGAGGACCGATGTGGTTCATGCAGATCTAGTTGTACTGCTTATTCAGTCACCCTTTCAATTTGAATTTAGCCAACGAGACACCATTCCAAGAGATTGTAAGGACCAAGTCGGCCTAGAGGGGGGGGGGTGAATAGGCAACTTTAAAACTTTTTATAATTATAATTATGAAAGACTTTTCTCAATAAAACACAGAAACGGAAGCAATTAGAAGAAAAGACTAGAACAATACTTGTTCGAGAAAACTTTGCGAGAAAGGGAGTTCCGAAAGAGAAACTATAAGAGAATAATGAGAAATAAAAACAAACACAGGAGAACACAATGATTTTCCACCGAGGTTCAAAGATTCCTCCTACGTCCCCGTTAGAGCACTTCTTCAGAAGTATTGCTCCACCAAACAGCCAATCTCAATAGCTTTTGGTTTTCCACTATCTTGACTCTTTCACTACTCCAGTGAGGTGAGTCTCAACCTTTCACAGCAATGGTGGCCTTCCACGATCACTGTTGGATAGGTTGCACCAACAACTTCTCCAACCGCCTAGGAACAGCTAGTTCCAAAAGTAATAGACTATCCACAAGCCCTGTCTCTTGGTTCAGTAGCTAGATGCAAACTAGACTTAGCTTGGAGCAAGCACTCTAAATATTTAGAATGAGTGTTTGTGATTTTCTAAGTTGAAGCTCAAAACTCTTTGATGGAATGAAACTCAGGAATTCTAAAGATCAAAGAGTTGTATAGGATTTGAATGATGTAAAAAATGTTCAGGATATCAGAAGATGTGAATGTGCAAAGCTCTCTGTTTAATTTGAACACAGGCATTCTATATATAGACCCTGAACAGAAATAACCGTTACACCTACCATTTGCCCGTTGGGGGTTGGTAGGGTAGATGGGTTAGGTCAACTGCTACCTTTGTGTAAGAATTTCTACGGGGTATGAGCCATAAGACACACTATACACACGCCGGACCGAAATTCGTCCGGGGTACATAGTTTTGAGAGGCAATGTTGAATTCAGAAAGATTTATTCACGCCGGACTGAAAAAATCGGTTCGTCGTACATGTGAAGAGAGCAGAGTATTACACTGGCAAAAAGAAGATTTGCGTCGGCCCAATAAAATTGGTCCGTCGTGCATATGATTTGATTTAGCCAGGCAAACTATGTTTGCGCTGGACCGAAAAAGTTGGTCCGGCGTACACTTGGTTTGTTCTCACTTAGTACCAGCGAACGATATTTACGCCGGACCGAAAAAGTTGGTCCGACGTACAAGAGAAAACGACTGGTTTATCAGAGTGAAGCAAGTTTGCGCCGGACCGAAAAAGTTGGTCCGACGTACATGGAATTCTAGTCTGTATCAGACTTCATATTTCTGGTTAAAATAAATTTTAACACAGACTAGAATTTTATTTAGAGTGAAAATATAACATTATGTCGGACTATATTTAAAAAGATTTCAGATTGGTCCAACGAATAATAGTTATTCTTGGTTGAAAAGAATAAAAAAAAAGCTCTTAACGCCGGACTGGAAAAGTCGGTCCGGCGTACATGGAGTAGCTCGGTAAGGATAATTCTCAGCGCCGGACCGAAAATATCGGTTCGGCGTACAAGTTGTACGCTCGGTTATAATTTGAACTTAGGATCTTTGAGCGCCTGAGTAAAAGAAGTTTGGTTTAGAGAGAATTGTTTTGGCTAACAAGATAAAACTCTGGATTTTTGAGTGAGAAATATGAAAGATCCTATACTCCAAGTAATCTTAATGATTTTGCATATGAACCAAGATCATTTCTTATGTACAATCCCTCTTAATAGTACGGTGAGTTTAACCTTATGACTTGAATCAACTCCCAAGCCAAAACTAGAAAAATACCTTAGCCTTTGATCATCAAATCTTACTATTGTCGGTTTTCACTGAGTATCCTTTTTAGTCATCAACACCAAAACCTATATTATAAACATAATTTATGCAAATAGGGAGCCTAGATGCTCTCAATCTCCCCCTTTTTGGTGATTGATGACAATACCTTTGATATACTGCTTAGAGCTATAAAAGGAATACTTATCCTGCAGATACAAGTTAGTCTGATTGAACAAATAAGTAGATTAAATGACTCAAGTATTTTATACTCCCCCTGAATGAATGCATGAGATGAAATTCAATTAAATTCAGAAACATTTAGGAAATTCAATTTAATACGTGAATCAAATACAGAAGCATTCAGGATAGTTTTTTTAGGTATCAAAAAGATTCGAGAAAAGCAACTGCATAAAGCAAAGTCCATAAAAGACTTGAGTTTCTGTATAACAAACTCTTCTTCTTATAACAAGCTTAGATAGATTACTAAGAGACGAGTTTCTACAGAGAGAACTATTTTGATCTTAGCCCTTTTTAACCAAGATGTTCTTCTCCTCCCCCTAACTCAATTTTAACTAAGCTATTCTTCTCCCCCTTTGGCATCAATTTCCAAAAAGGTCACTTCTTGTGCTTAGAAAAAGTTCTCTTCATCATACTTGCCATTCTGGAACTTGTGCTTCTTCTTGGAGGGGAAGACGATGATTGCTCTTGGTCTTTGTCAGAAAGAGGAGTAGCCATAGCTTGATCATGCCAACTAGGATAGTCAGGATCACTAGGCTGAGGGATGAACGTGAGATCACTGAGGTCTTGCTGGACATTTCTGATTAGCTCTTGAGTTTCATCTGACTTGTCCAATAAGAGCTGTGCAATTTGTTCCTGATTAGATACCAAATTATTTCTAGCATCTTCAGTGTAGTCCCGAAGATAATCAAACATATCTCCTTGCCAATCCAAACAGCTGCCAGTCTTGTCAAAGTTCTTGTACATATTTTGAGCAAACTTGTCAATTTGGGCATTTTAGGCATTCTACTTCTTATTTAGATCATATAGCATGTCTTTGATCACGAGCTGTTCAGTTTTGATCTCACCTATCCACTTCCTCAGATCCCATTGATTGCCTCTGATCATATCAAACCTTTTATAAGTTTCATCCCTGAGATGTGCTTGGTCTTGATAGATCTTTTGCATTATTTCTTGTTGTTGGTGAATTGCTGCCATTTGTTCCTAATGTCTCTGGGCAGCCAATCTCCTTTCTTCTTCAAAATCTTCTTGAGCATTTCTGAGATCAGTATTATATTGTTGCTCAAATGATGTGAACCAACCTGGCTGTGAGTCCCACTAAGATGGTTGATGATTATAATCATGTGAAAATTCAGGCTCAGCGAATTCAGAGTGATGAGAATGATGAGAGTCTTCAGAAGATTGCTGAGTGAAAGTTGGCATATGTCCCTGATGTGGCCTGGAACCTCCTGCTTCATGTTCATGAACCGCTGGTGGAAATCTTTGAGCTTCCATGAATCTTGCTGCTGTAGCTAGTTCTTACAGTTTGTGAATTTCTTCATCTTCATGATGAGATTCAGAACTTAAAAGAATCTCAGTGCCTTCATGCTGTCCAAAGATCTGATGACTCAAACTCTCAGAGCCATAGCCCAATATTTCTGTAGGTGTATGAGGGGTAGCTGGAGAGAAATATTCCTGAGCATGATAGCTATAACTTGGAGCTCTACCAGCATTGCCTGAACTAGTATTTTTCTCAGTATCTTCTTGAGCACTGCTCATGTATTGCTGGAAGTGGAGGAGTAGGAAGTCTGGCTGGCCTCTCTTCATCAGTTGTTGGCTTGGGCATCTTGTATTGTTTGGGTCGACAATTAAAATCCCTATCCATCTCAAGCTGGGAGATGATTCCTTGAGCCAAAAACATCTGAGTGATTTGCATGGCAAAAGGAAGAGGACTGCCCATTTTGCTGTAAATAGCTTCTTCCATTTCTCCAAAAATATAATCTATCAGATCAATGGGTTGTCTTGACAGAATGAGATGTAACAACCACACAAAACATGGAGTAACTCCCTCTTTGTATCCAGTCTTAGGTAAATTGTGTGTCTAAGGATCAAGAGCAAAGCTTTGGCTTCGGCAGACAAGCAATGAACCCTATTAGCATTGAATCCAGCCTCATGGATATCTCTGTTGATGTGAGCAGATACTTGTAAATCAGGCATGTCGCCAATCTGCCTCTATCTATTTCCAGGAAACATCCTATCATGAATCCTAGTTCTGTTTAGCAAAGAACTTGAGGCTCCAATTGCAGCTTCAAACTGAGGTGATCTCACTTTTCTCTTTTTCCCATCAATAGTAAACAGAATATAGTGCCTGTTCTTGTTTACTAACAGAGATGCATAGAATTCCAATATTCTGCTTTCATTCCAAGCTGGCCCAATAGAAGACATTAGGGCAGCAAGGCCAGGGGTTGACCTTACACAATCTAAAATTCTATTTGACACTAGGACTGAGTTGATCTGGTTCCAGTCCACATATTGATGCTTGCACAGGGCTGACAAAGATTTACCGTTCTTATTTTTCTTGTTTTTGTACCCCAAGAATATGTTTTTCTGGAAAGGGGTGATAAATTGCTCATTTAAGGGGGTCTATCAAAGGGAAACCAAATCTTTTCTGGAACCAATCTCACTGATCTTAGTTTCTTCCCCCCAATGAACTTAGCTCATGCCCAACAATAATGTCAGTTTCACTGGAGAGCTCTATTTCTTCAACAGAAGATATGTCTGCACCAGGCTCATAGTCACTTTCATCTGAAGAAGAAAGGGAATCATATGGCACAAGTTGTTCCCCCTTTTTGGTGGTTTAGTAGTTACTTTCTTCATTACTCCACCAGATCCCTGGGCTTGACTGGATCTATCTGTTTTGGCGTTTTTTCCCTTTGATTTTATCAGCATTTTTTCCCAAAAGCCCTCTTTTGCCAGGATTATCAGAACTCATCTTGACTCAGACTTCTTTTCTTAAAAATGCTAAGCTGACTCTGATGAAAGGTAGAGGCTGATTACTGATAATGCCAAGCGCAAGAGTTTGAAGAAAAGCCTAATTAACAGAGAAAAGACCTTAAGAGATTATTTCTAACTAGGGTTTTGATCTAGCAAAAGAAAGAGATAAGATTTAGGAACTTACAAGACCCTAGTCGCAGAAGCTTGAGCAGATTGAACACCGTTGCCAAACACCCGTTCGGGATTAACTTCGGTGTGAAGAGAATGTGCTCAGGAGTTTTTGTGAGAAGATTGATGGAGATGAACTTTGGTCAAAAGTATTTCGGTGAAGAGCAAGAGATTATGAGAAACTTCTGAAGAAGAGGACGGTATAAATAGCACGGATTCTCAAAAGACGCAATAAAGGCAATACGGAAAAGCATAGGAAAGTAACGACCACAACTGTCATACTTTGAGGAGGTCTCTTTATGAAAGAGTAGTTGGGATTGTAACCCGGGAATCCAAGAATTTGTTACCAAATTTGGACAAGTTTAGCAAAGATAAGCCCTAAGTAGATAAGATTTTGAAATGAACAGCCGAAATAAGAAATTTAGAGGATTGAGATCAAAACAATTTGAAAAAGATAAGGTATAGATGACAGAGCTATTGTCGTACACGTCCTGGACTGATTTTCAGTCTGCGCCGGACCGAGTCCTGATGGCTTTCCATCTGCGCCGGATCGAAAGAAATATAGTCCGCCGTAGTTGGAAAACACTCGGTTCGGTTTTAAGGCAATAGCCCGAGGTGCATAGACATAGTTTTGGAATGAAAATACAGAAATAACTAATTGAAGATTTTCTGAGATCTCCTTCTTTAAGAATAATAATTTAGAGAGATATTAGAATAATCTTAATATTTATCAATCAATCAATAAATCTAGGGAATGTTGGATTTCAAATGGAAATGTATGAGCACTAATTTTCATAAGGCATCAGTATGATTTAACTTAAGCTCAAGAAGGGAGAACTCATGTGCTGAGTAACTTAGGTTTTCAAAACTAAGTTCTTATTTATAAAAGTATCTTTCTTCTAAAACTTGCTTAACCTGATTACTGTGTTTTAGGAAAGCATAGTATAGTAATAGAGAAAGAGAAGGTTTTTAGCAGCAATTTTATGACTATTAGTTGCTAAAGTAAGCCTTTTATTTTTAGAATATAGTTTTAAACTTATTTCAGCACCAGAAATTTCTCTTGATCATATAAGGGTAGCAAGATATGCATGACAGGCAAACTTGACTCCCCCTTAGTATGTTATTTCAAAGAATTTAAGCAACATTTGTAAAAGCAAGAATGTTTAGTTCATTTCTTAATTTTGAAAATCCGGCTTCATCAAGTGGTTTAGTGAAAATATCAGCCAACTGATCTTCAGTCCTTACATAGCTAAGCAAAATATCACCTTTAGCAACATGATCACGTATAAAGTGATGTCTGATTTCAATATGCTTAGTTCTAGAATGCTGGACTGGATTGTTGGCAATTTTTACTGCACTTTCATTATCACACAATAGAGGCACATTTTCAAATATAACACCATAATCCAAAAAGGTTTGTTTAATAAAAAGAATTTGAGCACAACAACTGCCTGCAGCTACATATTCAGCCTCAGCAGTTGAGAGTGCTACTGAATTTTGTTTCTTAGAACATCAAGATACTAAAGATCTTCCAAGTAAATGACAACCCCCAAAAATGCTTTTTCGATCAACTTTGCAACCGGCATAGTCAGAATCTGAATAGCCAAGAAGTTCAAAAGGAGCACCTTTAGGGTACCATAAACCGAAACAAGGAGTATGCTTTAAGTATCTGAAAATACTTTTTACTACACTAAGATGCGCTTCTTTAGGTGTAACTTGAAATCTAGCACACATGCATACACTAAACATGATGTCTGGCCTAGATGCTGTTAAGTACAGTATGGAGCCTATCATAGATCTAAACAATTTTTGATCAACAGACTTACCTCCCACATCTTGATCAAGATGTGTATTGGTTGCCATAGGAGTTTTGATAGGCTTGCATTCTTCCAGATTAAATCGCTTGAGAAGGTCTTTAATATATTTCTCTTGTGAAATGAAAGTCCCTTCCTTCAATTGCTTGACTTGAAACCCCAGAAAGAATGTAAGCTCTCCCATCATTGACATTTCAAATTCTCTAGCCATTTGATTACTGAATTCCTTGCATAGAGACAGATTAGTACTTCCAAAGATAATGTCATCAACATAAATTTGGCAAATCATTAATATACCATTGAAGTCTTTTAGAAATAATGTTGGATCAACTTTGCCAATTTTGAAATTCTTTTCTAGTAGGGAGTTTCTAAGACGCTCATACCAGGCCCTGGGGGCTTGTTTTAGACAATATAGAGCCTTAGACAACTTATATACATGATTGGAAAACTTTATATCTTCAAAACTAGGAGGTTGTTCAACATAGATAGTTTCTTCAATGATTCCATTAAGAAAATCACTTTTAATATCCATTTGAAAAAGAGTAATATTGAAATGACAAGCAAAGGCTAGAAGAAACCGTATAGCTTCGAGTTTAGCTACAAGTGCATACGTTTCTCCATAATTCATACCTTCAACTTGAGAGTACCCTTGAGCTACCAGCCTTGCTTTATTTCGAGTGACCATACCACTTTCATCTTGTTTATTTCTGAAGACCCATCCTGCTCCAATAACATTATGATCTGAGGGTCTTTCCACTAAGTTCCAGACTTTGTTTCTTTTAAAATTGTTGAGCTCTTCCTCCATTGCCATAATCCAGTCAGCATCCTTCAAAGCTTCATCAACTGTCCTAGGCTCAACGCATGAAACAAAAGAGTAATATTCACAGAAGGTTGCTTGTCTAGAACGAGTTTGAACCCCCTTACTAAATTCACCAATGATTTGATCCACAGGGTGATCCTTTGTAATTGTGTGATGACTCTTATGAAGTTTGGTCCTCCATCCTTCTTTTCTTCTTCTTCGAGTTGAGATCCATCTTGAGGTACTGTGGACATTGTCGGTTGATCATCTTTGTTTTCTTCAGGCTTGATCTCACCAATTTCCATTTTGTTCATTGATTCTCTTAGAGCTTCTTCACCTACATCATCTAAATTCTCATGCTCACCTTGTGAGCCATTAGATTCATCAAACTTAATATCATAGGTTTCTTCTACTAAACCAGTTGTGTTGTTGAAAACTCTATAAGCTTTAGATTTAGAAGAGTAACCTAGCATGATACTTGTATCACACCTCTTTTGAAATTTACCTAGGTGTATTCTCTTTTTGTAGATGTACACCTTGCGTCCAAATACACGAAAATATGAGATATTTGGTTTTCTTCCTACCAGAAGCTCATATGGTGTCTTCTTGAGAAGTTGGTGAAGATAAAGTCTGTTGATTGTGTGACATGTAGTGTTGATGGCTTCAGCCCAGAATGCATCAGAGGTATTATACTTATCCAACATTGTCCTTGTCATTTCTATGAGAGTTCTATTTTTCCTTTCAACTACACTATTCTGTTGAGGAGTGTATGTGGCTGAAAGTTCATGCTTTATACCTAACTCATCACAGTATTCAATAATGTTAGTATTGACAAATTCAGATCCATTGTCACTCCTGATCTTCTTAATGGGACAGTCAAATTCATTTTGAGCTCTTTTTGCAAAAGTTTTAAATATTTTTCCAACTTCACTTTTATTTGGCAAAAAAAATACCCATGTAAATCTAGAGAAATCATCCACAATTACAAGACAGTATGAGTTGCCACCTATACTTGCATATGAGGTAGGACCAAAGACATTCATATGCAAAAGTTCTAGAGGCCTAGTAGTGGACATAATATTTTTAGCAGGATGAGAGTTAGCTACTTGCTTGCCTGCTTGACAAGCACTGCATAGTTTATCCTTTTCAAATTTAACATCTTTTAGGCTCACTACTAGCTCATTTTTGAAAAGCTTTTTAAGATTAAACATACTTACATACCCAAGTCTTCTGTGCCAAAGCCAACCAAGTGAAACTTTAGCAAACAGACAAGTTGAGATGCATGAGGAGTTAGAATTAAAGTCAACAAGATAGAAATTTTGAAATCTGAAGCCTTTAAAAATAAGCTTTTCGTTTTTGTTAAGAACTGTTACTCCATCACTTGAAAAAATACAATGAAAACCTAGATCACAGAGTTGAGCAACAGACAAAAGATTGAAATTTAAGGAATCAACAAGTAATACATTCTCAATGGAGTGATTATTTGAGATAGCTATTTTACCATTTCCCTTTACCTTTCTTTTGCTGTTATCTCCAAAAGTGATTTTGTGACTTGAATCTTTTTCTTTTTCAACTGAGCTGAACATTCTTGAGGTGCCGGTCATGTGTTGTGTTCAGCCACTATCGATAACCCAGTGCTGACCACCACTCTTGTAATTTACCTAAAGAATGTTCATTTCTTGATTTTTAGGTACCCAAATGCTTTTGGGTCCATTAGTGTTAGTCTGAATAACTTTGGGGCCAAAAGGATTAGTAAGTAAGGACTTAGGAACCCAAATAGCTTTAAGATTTTTATCCAGGTTAGAGGAGCCAACATATTTTATATTCATTTTACCCCTAAAATCCTTAAACAACATATAATGTGCATCAACCATGCATCTTCTGTTAACCTTAGTATATGAAGCACAGACAAACTTGCAATTTATAGAAGCATGATTGTAGTTATGACAATAATAGCATTGAGTCCTACTCTTGACAAAGTTTATCTTGAGTTTTGGCTGTTCATTCATTTTGAGCATAGATTTGGCTCTATAACCTAATCCCTTTTTACCTAGAACAACCTTTTGCTCACCAAGAATTTTATCAAGAGTAGCACTACCAAGGAAGCATTTTTCTAATCCTTTGTCAAATTTTGCTACCTTGGATTTTAGCTCATTGTTTTCAGTCATGAGCATTTTAGCATACAAGGCATTTTTGCAGTTTTCATTGCACATGCTAGGTGAGCTAGGAGTAATTAAATTATTAGATAACAGGTCACAACTGATTGAAATATTGGGAGAAGATGTATTGTCAGATTTGCTGCCTTGTATTTCATTATCAATTTCTAGCTCATAGTATTTGTTAAGTAATTCATCATGATCTTTGACAAGTTGTATATGAGTGGTTTTCAAAGACTCATGAGAATTAATAAGAAGAGTATGATAGAAATTTAGTATAGAATGAGCATGTGAAAGTTTTTCATATTTATCTAAAAGCTCATTTTGACCAATTTGGATCACATCATATTTTTCATGCATGTGCTTGATATCAGATTCAAGAGTATCAACTTTATTTATCAAGCTAATATTATTTTTCTTAAGAGCTTTGTCTTTAGCAGATTTAACATATAAAGCATTATTAAGCTCTTTAATAATCTCTACAAGCTCTTCATACGAAGGTGAATCATTTACCTTATCTTCATCATTTTGAGCCATTAGACACAGAGGTAAGGAAACTGAAGGTGAAGGTGGTGTAGATTCATCCAGAGCAAGCCCTGCTAGTCCCTTGGACCTTGGCTCTTCTTCATCTGATGAGGAGGAGGATTCTTCACTTGAATTTTCTTCATCAATGACCCATTCACCAATGTGTGCCTCCTTCTTTCCTTTCCTCCAATGTTTCTTGGAGTAACTCTTCTTGTGATGACTTCTCTTGTAGCTTCCTTGAGCTTTATCTTCGTCATTGTCATCCTTGTTCTTGCTTTTGCTCTTCTTGATACTCTTGTTTGGGCAACGGGTAGCTATGTGTCATTTCTCATTGCACTCAAAGCAAATAATGTTAGAGAAAGGATTTCTTTTTGAAGAATGATTAGAGGATTTACCCTTGGCATTTACCCTTCTCATGATTTTGTTTGCTGATCTCATGAGTAATGCCAATTTTCTTACATCTTCGTCCTCTTCATAGCTTGTATCTTCTTCTTCTTCTTCATCAGATGAATCTTGAACTTTCTCCTTGGCCTTGAGAGCAATAGATTTCTTCTTGGTCTCAATTTCATCACCCAAGGTAAGCTCTTGAGCTGAAATCTTGCCCAGTAGCTCAGTGGGTGTGAGCTTCTTCAGATCGCCACTGTTTGACAGATAGGTGATCAGACTATGATATGCTCGTGGTAAAACTCTGATCATTTTCCTGCATACTTCAACATCATCAACTTTAGTTCCTAGTCCTTTAAGCTCATTTATAATAGTATTTAATCTAGAGAATATATCATTTGCATTTTCATGAGGGAGCATTTTGAATTGATCAAATTTTTCTCTAACAACAAAATATTTTTCCATTTTTACATCAGAGGTTCCCTCATGAATTTTTGAAGAGTAGTCCAAATATCATAAGCAGTTGACAAATTACTGACTTTATCAAAAACTTCAATGCTAAGGCAAGAAAAGATAGCATTTCTAGCCTGAGCATCATATTGCAAATTTCTTATTTCTCTAGGTGTGGGTTTCGAGGATGAGGATTGCCCTTCAGGTATGACACGTAAAGGCAAAGGTCTTTCTGTAACCCTCCACAAATCATAGCTTACAACTTCAAGATAGCACCTCATCCTAATTTTCTAATAGGCATAATTCGTGCCATAAAAAATAGGAACTCTTTCTACACAAACTGTAGCTGATCCTATACCTTTGACCATTTTAACCCAAGCTGTTAAGCTATAACAGGGTAACCTTGCTCTGATACCACTTGTAAGGACCAAGTTGACTTAGAGGGGGTGAATAGGCAACTTTAAAACTTTTTATAATTATAATTATGAAAGACTTTTCTCAATAAAACACAGAAACGGAAGCAGTTAGAAGAAAAGACCAGAACAACACTTGTTTGAGAAAACTTTGCAGAAAGGAGTTTGAAGAGAATGTTGTTTTGGGAGCGCGGCAAGTAAATTTGTAAGTCTAGGGGTCGCGCTCCCACTCCCTGAATGGTTAGACTTACAAATTTACTTGCCGCGCCTCCCAAAACGCCGATGGCGCATGCCGCTGTAGGGGCCTTCGCGTCTTCATCACCATCTTTGATTCCGCTTATCTCCTCGATGGCATCCACCCATCGCGACGCATGATGATCGCGCGGGAACCGGATCCGCTTCGCTCCTCGACTTCGCCGTCACCCGACGGGAGGGCTCACGCTGCGTCCCGCCGCCTCCGAAGACAAAGCCCGCCGAGAGCTTGGGCGCCCTCTCCGCGATTTCGCTAAGCTCCGGCTTGGGGCGCCTCGCAGCCCGGCCGAACCCGAGGAGTGCTCGCCAGCGGCCGGGCGAAACTCCTAGGCCCGGGGGTGACCATGTCACCCCGTAGGCTCACGATCGGTGGCGATGGTCGGCTACCCGCCGCCCCATCCACGAGGCCGGAAGACTCTTCCGACGCGACTCACCCGACACGGAGTACCCGCGCAGCGACTCGCGAGTGCAACATGGCGGGCACCGTCGATTTGCCCGTGGCCCTCGTGGCCGCGGGACCTCCTGTCCGACGCACTCAGGCGCAGGAGGAGGAGTGCCAGCCATGAGCGCATCGAACGCGCCGCACCACCGCGCCGAGCTCCAACAACAAGCAAAGAGTTGGAGGACCAAGGATCGAGCTCGACCGGCCCGTGCCAACTCGAGCAGAGGGGCTCGAGGCCCGCGATGTGCTTCGGTGACGCGCCAAGACGCGGCGCCGACACCTCAAAGAAAGCGGAAGGTCCGACGGTCCTCACTTCTTCCCCACGCCACCAAAACGCGGTCGCGGCCGCAATGCCGCTCGAGGCCTCCCGAGCCGACCGACCCGAGGCCAAGGCCACCTACCAAACCTCCGGGCCGGTAGAGCACGCGTCGCAAAGACATCTCGCCACTCGGCTCCTATCGCCCGGCCACCTCGCCACCGGGCCCATCATTGCGCGGCCGGATGGGTCCAAGCACAGCGCCGCCGCACCGTGAGCCACAACAGCCTCGCGCGCCGCGCGCTAACGCTCGGTGATGCCTCGACATTCGCGCTACCCTTGAGGCGCGGAGAAAGATGGCGAAGAGGTCGCCCACTCACGGGTTGCGCGCGGCGGCACCACCATCGCAGCCGAGCCCCGACGGCCCCGACCGCGGGCGTTTCTGCCAGGATCCGCCAGCGGACTTCCTCGCCAGATTCGAGTGCCTACCAACATCGCCAAATACACCGGGCCACAAACCCGTGTGTCGGCTCAAGATTACCGGCTCGCATGCCGCGGGAGGAGCAACGGATGACCTCTTCATCATCCAATACCTTCCCATCTACCTCGCAGACTCACCAGCCCGCTCGAGTACTTGCCGCCAAAACCATCGTGGATGGACCGACTTGAAGGCCCTCTTCGTCGGCAACTTCCGTGGCACTTACAAGCGCCGAAACTCTCGATTCTGGCGGTCGCAAACAAGCAGCCAGGAAAACCTCCGACTACATCCGGCGGTTTTCCCGCCAAGGTAACGAGCTCCCGACATCTCCGACGCCGATGTCGTGGGAGCATTCATCTACGGCACCTCCTCGCAAGGCCTTGGTACACAAACTAGGTTGTCTCAAGCCCGTAACTACCAAGGAGCTCCTCGATATCGCCACTCAACCACGCCTCGCGAGGAGGTCAGGGGGCCATCTTCGAGGAGGAAAGGCCCACCGTAACCCGGCGTCGATCGGTCCCTTCCGACCGCCCGACAAACGGAAGCGCGCGGAAGCGATCCGCGAGCCCTGCGGTCGCCACCGCCGACGCTCGCCAGCAGCGAGGCGACCGACCGCCGCGCCCGACCACTTCGAGAAATTGATGGACGCCCGCGCCCAAACCACGGGTTCTCCGTCAAACACAAGCACGGGATCGCGAGGTCCCGAGGCGTTACCTCTCCGGCGCCCCGCAACGCCGCGTGGCAAGGGGAAGAGCTCACGCGCTCGCGGTCGCGAGAAAAAGCGCACGACGAGTTCCCGAACCCGACGGCCGCCTCATGATCTTTGGAGGACCGCCTGCTATGCCGACAAGCGGCTCAAGCTCGCTTATCGCGAGGTTCATACCGCCGCGCCATGCGCCCCCAATACCTCCGGTGGTCGGAGTTCCCGATCACCTTTGATCGGACCGACCACCCCGACCACGCCCGCACCGGGAGATACCCCGTGGTCACCCCGCTGTGGGGAAGAAGCGCTTTCAAAGGTGCTCATGGACGGAGGCGCCGCCTCAACATCCTCTACGCCGAGACGCCGACGCTATGGGGATCCCGCGCCCACCCTCCGACCTAGCAAGGCGCCTTCCATGGCGTCATTCCCGCCGCCAGAGCCCATCCACTCCGGCAGATCGACCGCCTGCTACCTTCGGGAACCGAAACTTCCGCACCGAACCCTCGCTTTGAAGTCGTGGACTTCCCGGTTCTTACCATGCCATCCTCGACGGCCATGTTACGCCAAGTTCATGGCGGTCCCCACTACGCCTACCTCAAGTCAAGATGCACGGCCGCGGGAGTCATCACCGTGGCATCGCTCTTTCTAGCTTGCCTACAATCGCGAGCGCAGTTAGCTTGTGAGCTTGCCTCGGCAGCCATCGCGTCTCGCCGAGCTCGACAACCTCGGGAGGGAAGCCTCCGAATCCGCCCCGAGTCCGAAGAAGTCGGGGCGGATCCTTCAACCGCCGAGGACACGGCGAGGTCGCGGTCGATCCTTGTGATCCGACCAAGACCGCGGCGGATCGGAGTCACGCCCCGCCAAATAGGAAAGCGCCGCCGACTCCTCCGCACTCAACAAAGACGCTTCGCATGGAGGTCCTCCGACATGCCAGAATCCCAGGGAAGTCACCGAGCACTCCTTGAGCATCCGACTGTGCTCAAAGCCGGCCGCCTAACGCCGCGCCGCTCGACGAGGAGAAGCGCAGGATCATAGGGAGGAGATCGCCAAACTTCGCCGCAGGTTCAGAAAGAGGTGCGCCACCCCGAGTGGCTAGCCAACCTCAGACTTGTGAAAAGAAAAATGGGCAATGGAGGATGTGCGTTGACTATACGAGTCTCAACAAAGCATGTCCCAAAGATCCGCTCCTTTGCCCCGCATCGACCAAGTCATCGACTCCACCGCAGGTGCGAGTCCTCTCTTTTCTCGATGCCTACTCTGCTACCACCAGATTGCGCTTAAGGAGTCCGACCACCGCGACTTCCTTCATCACCCCGCTCGGCCATTCTCACACGCTACGATGCCGCTCGCCTAAAGAACGCGGGCGCCACATACCAAAGATGTATGCAAACGTGCTTCAATAACCGATCGGCCGTAACGCTGAGGTGTACGTCGACGATATTGTCGTAAAACCAAGAAGGCCGACGACCTCGCCCCGACTGAAGAGACCTTTGCGAACCTTCGACGATTCCGCATAAAGCTCAATCTCAGAAATGCGTTTTGGGGTTCCCAAAGGAAGCTCCTTGGCTTCATTGTCTCCGAGCGAGGCATCGAGGCCAACCAGAGAAGATATTAGCAATCGCAAGGATGGGCCCAATCAAGAACCTCAAGGGGTCCAGAGGTCGACCGATGCCTAGCGCCTTTGAGCCGCTTCGTGTCTCGCCTCGGCGAGCGCGAATGCCACTCTACAGCTACTCAAGAGATCCGACCGCTTTAGTTGGACCCGTAAGCTCGGAGGCCCTCACCCGCTGAAGGCCTTCCCTGCCTCGCCTCCATCCCGGTCGCCCGGCACTGGAGGAGCAGCTGCCTCTCACGTCGCCGCCACTACCTAAGTCGTCGCCGCGCCCTCGTGGTGGAGCGAACGGAAGAAGGCCGCGAGCTTAAGGTACAACGGCCGCTTTACTTCATTAGCGAGGTCCTTTCCGAGTCCAAGACTCGCAGACCGCAGTGCGTGGCTACTCTACACAAAGCTCATTGCGAAGAGGAAGCTCGTCCATTACTTCGACAAGACAACATCACCGTGGTGACCACGCCCGCTGGGCGAGATCGTCCGCAACCGCGACGCCTCGGAAGGATAGCCAAGTGGGCACTCGAGCTCGCCGCCACGACATCACATACGCCCCTGACGGCGATCAAGTCGCAGCTACAGCCGACTTCGTCGAAGTGGACCAAACCGTGCACCACCAAAGTGATCGAAGACCCCGAGCATCGACAATGTACTTCGATGGGTCTTACAACAAGAATGGCGCGGCGCTGGAGTTGTCATCATCTCCCACTTGGGAACAAGCTCCAGACGCCATCGCCGCTGACGCCACCAACAACGTTGCCGAGCACGAGGCCCTCGCCAACGGTCTCCGGATCGCCGCCGACCTCGGTGCTCGCCGACTCTACGCCCACGGGGACTCCAAGCTTGTCGACCAAGTCATGAAGGCCGCGGAGCCCCGAGACGCCCGTATGGTCGCGTCACTATCGAAAATGCGCGGCTCGGCGCGGTTCAAGGGCTTCGAAGCCACCATAGCTACCGACGCTACAATAGCGACGCCGACTACCCGCCAACTCGCCTCCAGCAGAGCCGGTCCCGCCGAATCTTCGTCACGACCTCCTACGGCCTTCCATCCACCGGCCGGTGGCGACCGGCCCCGACCTACCTAGACGGCCGCCCGATCGCCCGCGCGTCGGGCGTAGATTTGGCCGGTCGAGCCACGGCGTAGCAACCGAATCCGACCGAGAAAGCCATTCATAGATCGCTTGACTGACGGGTCGCTTCCCGACCGACCGAAGCCCGACGCCGCGCCCGGCGAGCAAAGTCTTCGTCCCGACGGTCTGCACCTTTACAAAGGAGCTCCGGTCCTCCAAAAGTGCATTCGCCGACCAAGGAAAACAACTACTAGACGACATACACAACGAATTTGCGGTCACCACGCTGCGCCCGATCTCGGTGGGAAAGGCCTTTCGGCAAGGTTTCTATTGGCCGACCGCGTGTCCGACGCAGAGCGATCGCACGCACCGCAAGGATGCCAATTTTGCCAGCGCATACATCCGCCACCAGCCTTGCGCATAATCCCCATCACGTGGCCTTTGCGCTTGGGGCTCGATCCGTCGGCCTTTCAAGAAAGCGCCGGGGCTTTACCCATTTGCTCGTCGCGTGGACAAGTTCACCAAGTGGATAGAGGCTGCCCGGTCGTAAGCGCCACGCCTCGGCAAGCGCCATCTTCTTCCGCGACATAGTCTTTCGATTCGAGTCCCAAACTCCATCATCACCGACAACGAAACGCAGCTTCACGGGAAGGAATTCGAGTTCTGCGATGACTTCAACATCCGCTCGATTGGGCAGCCGTGGCCCATCCGCGACCAACGGCCAGTCGAGCGCAAATGGCATGATTCTTCAAGGGCCAAGCCGCGGATCTTCGCCGGCTCAAGCACTTCGCAGGCACGGCGCACCGAGCTACCCTCCGTCCTCCGAGTTCGCGGACCACGCCGACCCGGCGACCGGTTCACACCGCTCTTTATGGTATACGGTCGAGGCCGCCTTGCCGGCTGCACACGAGTATGGCGCCCCAAGACCGCAAGCTTCGAGGAGGCTCGGGGCTCGCCGCACAACAAGACTCGCCGACCGTAACGACGAGGCGCATGACGCGGCCGCCCCGCGATCGCCGATATCAACAAGCTCGCGACGCTACCACGGCCGCCGAGTTCGAGGGCGGTCTTCGATCTTCGGCGACACTGTCCTGCGTCGGGTCCAGACCAGCAAGGATAAGCACAAGCTGTCGCCCCCCTGGGAAGGCCCCTTCATCGTCGTGCAGATCCTCCAGCCTGGCACCTTTCGACTCAAGGACACCGACGGCCGCATCCTTCCAAATGCATGGAATATAGAAAAGTTAAGGCGATTCTATCCCTAAACTCTTTTCCTCTTCCTAGCATGCTCTTTACTTTCTTCCTTCCGAGCACCTGGTCGCCGTGCGACGACTCGAGGCTGCCTTCGCGCCCCGCTCAGTGCTCCCTCGGCGCTGCGCGGGTTGATGACCCAACCGACCACAAGGTCCTTCCCGAGCGGTAACTCCTTTGACCCAAGTGCTACAGCCTACGCCCCAGCGGCTATGGTTGCTAACACTTCGCGGAAAAAGGAAGTACCCGAGTGGAGTGACCTTTGGGTCGGCAGGGAACACTCCTCCCGCACAAACTCAGCCTATCCCACGCGCTTATGAGGGTACGTGACCCGACTGGTCATGAGGTCCATCCCGAGCGGTAACCCTCTCAACCCAAGTGTTACGGCCTACGCCCCAGCGGCTATGGTTGCTAAGTAGCACTTTGCGAAAGAAGGAAGTGCCCGAGTGGAAAGATCCCTGGCCGGTCTAGAACACTCCTATCCTCACAAGTGCGCCTAATCACAGATAGCCAAGTCTCCAATCCACTCGCTCCTCCCAAAACAACCCGACCTACGCATAAGTGGCCCTCATGGTCCTTAGGGCTATGGTCGCCAAACGCTCATCCTAAATACGAAAAGGACGAGGGACGATTCGGGACTTGATAATTTCAAGATTGTTTAAATAATGTCTTTACAATCTAAGAAGGATAAAGCTAACTTTTTCTATTCTTCTTGGCGAGCGACCGGTGGCGAGCGGAGAGTTGGCGCCTCGCTTCTGGAGGCGGCTGCATGGCGGGATGCGCCGGCGATCTCTCGGCGTCGGGCTCGACCAGAGCTCGAACCGGCCGATCTCTGGTCGATCCGGTTCCCAGCACGCCGCTCCCACCACCGCGAGGTCGATGCCGTCGTAGTACGAGATGGTGTTGACCAGCGCCGATGAAGCTCTGCCGCAGCGCCGTGACCACCGCCTCTTCTACGGTCCGCACTCGTGCCAGCGGGGGCAAGGGCACTCGCCCGCTGCCCGGCCCAAGGATGCGGTCGCAGACTCCGACCGCCTTGCGGAGGGCCTCCACCGGCGCCATCTCGCCCGACCGTCCTCAAGAACCTTCAACGCCGCCTCGCCTCGTCCGGCCACGATCGCCACGCCGCGGGCGTCCGGCCGTTCTCGCGCTTCCACGGCGACGCCGATTCTTCTGCGCCTCGCAGATTGCGGAGATTTTGGATAAGTTCGCCTGTGGGTCGCACCCCAAACTTAATTGAAGAATTGAGACACTTACCGGCCACGGAGTTGGTCGATTGCGCCCCGACTTCGGCCAGATGAAGTCTTCACTCGGCTAGCTCCTTCGGCGATCGCCGCCGAGCGAACTCGGCAAGGCCCCCGAGCCTTGTTCCGCTCGGTCCGCAGACTGTTACTCCGTCTCGCGCGATCCTCCAAGGCAACGGCGACATCCTTGGCCTCGGTGACTCCGTCGAGGACTCCGTTCCGCCACTTTCGCCCTCAAAGCCTCGGCTCCTAGGCGCTCATCATGAAGGGCCTTTGTGGCCTCTTCAAATCCTTGGCGGATCACCACCGCCTCCGACCGCCTAATGCCCAGGGCCTCCTGGGCTAGGCGCAGCTCAAGGCGCAATGATCATTGCCTCCTCCGCACGCCGACCGCTTGTCGAGCGCCGCAGAGCTCGACCGACGCGACGGCGAGCCCGCAAGTCTTTGCAAAATGTGGACACTCCGTTAGTCGCACGGAAGAACTATCAAAAATGTGCAACGAATCAGAACTTTTTCGGCTGACCTACCTGGGCGACTGGCTGGACTCCCCCGACCATCATATCCAGCGCCCTGGTGGAAGACTTCAGAGCAAGGGCCAGACCTTCACGGATCTGCCCTATCTCGCCCGGGGTCAGTAGCGCCTCGCGGGGCGGCCCACTCGCTCTCCTCCGCCACCCATGATGCCCGACCCGAATTACACTCCGCGCGCTCTCGCCGCTCGCCTGTCGGGCGGACGCCGCCGTCAAAGCACTATGGGCAAGGGTGACGAGGTCAACCTTCGAAACCCCTCGGCGACCGCGCCGAGGGGCATCGGTCGGCACCTCCCCGACGGGGTCGGGCACCTCCGCCGCCCGCCACGATCGGGCGCGATCACCGGCGGCGCCATTGTCTCATCCTCCGAAACGACGATCACGTCGTCCGGAGGGGTCCCTGCCGGAGGTGGCGGAAGTTCTTCTTCGCACGACCTCGGGGGGCTCCGCCCCCTCGAAGGCGATCGCGCCCTCGACGCCGACGCCGCGACCTTCGCCGACCCAACCGGGTCACCGAAATCACCGGCGCCATTACTTGCGGGCCGATGTGGCACGCCCCACGGCCACCCCAAAGATAGGCGCCGACGCTGCAAAGATTCAAGAGTCGCCGAGCGGCTTTGCCAAAAAGAAAATGCTCCAATAAAAGAAACACTTACAAGGCCGAAGGGCGCGCACGCTTGCGCCTCTTTGCCGCCCCGCCAGGGGCAGTCGGCGGCCGCTTCCTCGGCCACCTCCACCGAGACGCTGCGACGACCGCAAGCGCAAGATCACCCCACTGGGATCCGTGGCCACGGGCCCGTGACGCCGCCTCGCCGAGTCCACGCCGGCCGCCGCCACGGGCAGTCGTGAAAAACCCACCATAGGGGTGGCCGAGGCACTCCCGCCGCTGCTGGAGGTTGTCCCCACGGCGGTGGTCTCCGACACATCCTCGCCCAGCCCCGGCGCCAGCGTTCCTTACTTTCCTCCTCCTCCTTTCCTCCTTCCGCTTCTTGCGGAGGAGTCGACCGCTGCCCTCGCCGGCGGCCGCCCGCGCTTCCTTATCCCGGGAGCGGCGCTGGAAGACATCCCCATGAGCCCCGAGAGGATGCAGGAATGTCGGCCAAGTGCTAAGGACAAAGAAAAGAGAAGCGTAAAGAAATTTCACCGGCTTACAGATTGGCGGAAAGCCGCGAGAATGGCTCCGGTGGCCATCCGCGCCACCGTGGCGCTCCGCCAGAACGCCGCCACCGAGCCTCCACCTCGACGCGCCAGCTCGGTTTCGCATCCTCGCCCGGCCGGACGGCCCGCATACCGAACAAGGGTGCGGCTCAGGCACAAGTGGTTGCACGCGCATCCCCATGAAGGCGCCGCACAACCACGCCCCGTGAGCCCCGCCTCTTTGAGCCCCGACCGCTCCACGATCGGGCCGCTTTCTTCTTCTCTTTTGGCGCCCCGTTCCACCGCCTCCGCCATGGGAAGCTCGCCGGTGAAACGAGGGCGCTGTCGCCGACGTTTGAACGTGAGCCATTCGAACGCCACTTTGTTGGACAAGGGCAGCTTTACCTCCAGGTACTCCGTGCTCTGACCGAGGCGGCCGAGGGCCAGCCACCAGCAGGCGCCGCCAAGGCCCGACGGCCCTTCCTTCGAGCCTTGCCTAGAAGAAGTGCCTCCACAACGCCCAGTGCGGCTCGATCCCCAAGAAGGCTTCGCACAGCGTGATAAAGATGGCGATGTGGAGGACCCCATTGGGGTTGAGATGGTGCACCTCCACGTTGTAATGAAACAACAGCCCCCGGACGAACGGGTGCAGCGGCAGGCCAAAGCCGCGCTCGAAGAACGAGGCGGGCACCACGATCTCGTCGCCCCGCGGCGCGGGGGTGGCAGCCCTGGCCGGCACCCTCCAATGGAAGGTCTGCGGCATGAGGAAGCCCTTCTTCACTAAGCCGGCGCAAGACGGTGTCTTGGCGCGAGCACTCCGCCACGACATCTTCACAGGGGAGACGACCGAAGGTGAGAAAGAAAGGTCGGGTTTTCTCCTTAGCTCTCTGGTGCTCTTCTTGTTTCGAGGCGAGACAGAGAGGCAAGAAAGCGTGACCACTCAAAGCACCCAACGGGCGATTTATAGAGGACGAACGAACGCCGCCAGCAGCGCCCGTCAAGCGGCGTCGCGACCACCCTCGTCTGTCGCGCCACCGTAACTCCTCGCTTCCAATACCACTCCGCTTTTAATCCTCGCCTTGTCAGCGCCAAGGGCCATAAAGACGCCGCCAACAACGTGTCCCAGAACCTCTCGGTCTCGCTTTAGGCCGAACGGTTGCTCGGGCGCGCGAAGCCCATCGGCGCGCGGCCCCAAGACGACAAAGCTTTGTGGCTTGCGCCAGGGGCCGCCGAGGAGTCGTGGGTTCAAAAGGCCTACCCCACCAGATGGGTATAAAGCCGCCCAAAGAAAACTTGAGCAAGGGGCGTGTATGAGGTGAGCCCCACGGTGGGCCCTCGCTTAGGTCGGTGGACGGCCTAATCACCTCTACTTGCGTCCGAGACCATACTTCACACTCTCCCGAGCTCATCAATGAGCGACACCACCAGTGCTCTGGGTCGGGCGGACGACCTAGAGTCCATACGGATTGAGTAGAGAAAGGTTTTTATGGGTCGCCCCACGCAGGCCAGACACCCTACTGGGACCGTCCGCTCGGAAGGGTCCCCTGGGCGGACCTCCCAGACCCACTCGGACTACCCGCTATTAGCTCCACGAGCACGGCGCTCAAACCAACGCAGTAAACGCGCCGCCATCCCTCCAGTCCCACACCGCGGATGGGGTATACATGTGGATAGACGGCGCCATTCCTCCGCAGCTACCCTCGCCCGACGAGGACTCGAGAAGGATGCCCCACGCCCGGCACGACGAGAACGAGCACTCACGCCCAGCCACGACGGTAACGAGCAATAACGCCCAGCTACGACGATAACGAGCACTCACGCCCAGCTACGACGGTAAAAGAGCACTCGACACCAACCTCACAGAGGCATCCGGCCGTCCCGCCGACCAAGGCACTCGGACACCGAACCTCACAGAGGCATCCGGCCGTCCCGCCGACCAAGGCACTTGACACCGAACCTCACAGAGGCATCCGGCCGTCCCCGCCGACCAAGGCACCGTCTAGCTACGACGTTAAACGAGCACTCGGACACCAACCTCACAGAAGCATCCGGCCGCCCCGCCGACCAAGGCACTCGGATACCCGAACCTCACAGAGGCATCCGGCCGCCCTGCCGACCAAGGCACCGTCCTAGCTACGACGTTAAACGAGCACTCGGACACCCGAACCTCACAGAGGCATCCGGTCGTCCCCGCCGACCAAGGCACTATCTAGCTACGACGTTAAGCGAGCACTCGGACACCGAACCTCACAGAGGCATCCGGCCGTCCCGCCGACCAAGGCACTTTGACACCAACCTCACAGAGGCATCCGGCCGTCCTCGCCACCAAGGCACCGCCTAGCTACGACGTTAAGCGGGCACTCGGACACCGTAACCTCACAGAGGCATCCGGTCATCCTGCCACCAAGGCACTCGGACACCCGACCTCACAGAGGCATCCGGTCGTCCCCGCCGACCAAGGCACTCGACACCCGAACCTCACAGAGGCATCCGGCCGCCCCGCCGACCAAGGCACTCGGACACCCGAACCTCACAGAGGCATCCGGCCGCCCCGCCACCAAGGCACTCGGACACCGAACCTCACAGAGGCATCCGGTCGTCCCGCCACCAAGGCACCGTCTAGCTACGACGTTAAACGAGCACTCGGACACCAACCTCACAGAGGCATCCGGTCGCCCCGCCGACCAAGGCACTCGACACCGAACCTCACAGAGGCATCCGGTCATCCTCGCCGACCAAGGCACCGTCTAGCTACGACGTTAAACGAGCACTCGGACACCGAACCTCACGAAGCATCCGGTCGTCCTGCCGACCAAGGCACTCGACACCAACCTCACAGAGGCATCCGGCCGTCCTCGCCGACCAAGGCACCGTCTAGCTACGACGTTAAACGAGCACTCGGACACCAACCTCACAGAGGCATCCGGCCGCCCTCGCCACCAAGGCAATCGTCTAGCTACGACGTTAAGCGAGCACTCGACACCAACCTCACAGAGGCATCCGGCCGTCCCGCCACCAAGGCACTCGGACACCAAACCTCACAGAGGCATCCGGCCGTCCCTCGCCACCAAGGCATCAGAGCTCTACGACGTTAAGCGGGCACTCGGACACCGAACCTCACAGAGGCATCCGGCCGTCCCGCCGACCAAGGCACTCGGACACCCGAACCTCACAGAGGCATCCGGCCGCCCCGCCGACCAAGGCACTCGGACACCCGAACCTCACAGAGGCATCCGGCCGGCATCCGGTCACCGAACCTCACGAGGCATCCGGCCGCCCTCGCCGACCAAGGCACCGCTCTAGCTACGACGTTAAACGAGCACTCGGACACCCGAACCTCACAGAGGCATCCGGTCGTCCTGCTGACCAAGGCACTCGGACATCCGAACCTCACAGAGGCATCCGGTCGTCCCTGCCGACCAAGGCACTGTCTAGCTACGACGTTAAAACGAGCACTCGGACACCCGAACCTCACAGAGGCATCCGGTCACCCTGCCGACCAAGGCGCCGTCCACAACGATTAAAATTAAAGCAAACTCATCGCAAAGACATTTTCATGAAGAAAAAGAAATTTTCATTATAGGCCAACAGGCTCAAACTTTACACAACTTTACACACAGTACCCGACAGATACAAGAGTGGCCACGCTGCACCACGGCAGGACTCTACCCACGCCTAGAACCTATCAAACATTCGCGCGGCATCGGTGGCACCGACGGATGTCGGTAGGCCCTTGCTCGGTCGACGGATACCGCCACGGCCGCTGGCAACACGCCGATGCCTCCGCGCCATTCAGCGACATCGACGCGCCGCACTAACCACGGTCGGCGCCCTTGCGCCATCGCCTCCGTAAGGGCCCCCTTACCACCTCGAGCCTCGGAACGGCCTCGGCAATACACGTCAACGTATGCGGCGTCGCGGCTGCGGCTTCTTCCTCCCGAGCTCGCCATCGCTGGTCGAACTCACCCAAAGCTCGCCAGAGGATCTTCTTCTTCCACCGCGACGCCATCGCCGGCTAAAGACTAGAGGATGTCTCGAAGCCATTTGAAAGAACAAAAGAAAAGCTCGTCCCCTTCAAGCAAGCTACGAGCGCATGATATATATATCCGGACGAAGGAGGCTAAGCGCCTCGAGTAAATGCGGTGCCGGAAAACGAAGCATCCTTCACCAGAAACCCGAGGCAGTCAAGAAGACGAGCAGGCGCGGCGCGCCAAACTATGCTCGGCATGCGCAACGAGGCAAGTAAAAGCCCCCGGCGGTTCAAATGCCCCCGGCCAAACTCCAGGACAGCTGTCGGATCCAACGAAGCACACCTGACGGAAATCGCTTAACCGGATCGGCTGGACCGACCTACCAGGCCCGGCCACCACTTTCGTCCAAGTTCAACCCCCAACCGAATCTGCCGAAATCGCTTGGGAGTTCGGGGGCTACTGACGAATACTAATAAAAAGGATACCCCAACAGCCCGAAGCGACGAGCCAGCGGCCTCAAGCATATCTCCACCTAACAGCCGCGCCCGCCCATCACGACCGACCGCTGCGAGATCGCGCAAGGCATCCGCTCCCGACCGGCGGGAAGCGAATCCGACCAGCATAGCGCTCCCGACTTCTCTTGGCGGGCGGGATCTCCGACTCAACCAAACCAAGGTGACGAACGCCGAGTGCGCGTGTCGTCCTCATCGACCTACCGCCACGCACTCGAATAAGGTCAATCAGAGCGACTATACAAGGGCGGTGGCTCCTTCCCAAGAAGATCCGTGATCAGAGAAGACAAAGCTTCCACCCCATCAACCGATCACGACAAAGACGAGCGCACGCTCCTCCCGAGGCAAAGACCAACGCCACGCACTCGACGCCAAGATTCGCAAGGATCACAGAGGGCAAGCACGCTATTTCCGAAATACCTAACCTCCCCGACCACCAAGGCTACCAACCCAAAGATGGGCAAGGCGGGTGGCGACCACCCACGTGACGAAGGACCGAGCTCTAGCATAGGTCACCTCGCTTTTCCTCCTAACTCGATGTAACCCGCCTTCCTTCAGATAAAAGGAGGCGGGGCTAAACGATTCAGAGGGGCGAGCAACAAGCTAGAACGAAAGGAGAGAGCGCTATCAAACCCATCTCGCTAAGCCATTGGCATTCTCGCTTGTAAAACTTTGTGCAGTCATCTGTACCAAGAGTAATACAACACCACCACACGAACTGGAGTAGGGACCTTCAGCCCGAACCAGTATACATCTTGGACTCACGAGTCTAACCACTCAGGGAGTGGAACGCGCGACCCCCTAGACTTACAAATTTACTTGCCGGCGCTCCCGAAAACGCCGACAGAAACTATAAGAGAATAATGAGAAATAAAAACAAACAAAGGAGAACACAATGATTTTCCACCGAGGTTTAGAGATTACTCTTACGTCCCCGTTAGAGCACTTCTTCAGAAGTATTGCTCCACCAAACAGCCAATCTCAATAGCTTTTGGTTTTCCACTATCTTGACTCTTTCACTACTCTAGTGAGGTGAGTCTCAACCTTTCACAGCAATGGTGGCCTTCCACAATCACTGTTGGACAGGTCGCACCAACAACTTCTCTAACCGTCTAGGAACAACTAGTTCCAAGAGTAATAGACTATCCACAAGCCCTGTCTCTTGGTTCAGCAGCTAGATGCAAATTAGACTTAGCTTGGAGCAAGCACTCTAAATATTTAGAATGAGTGTTTGTGATTTTCTAAGTTGAAGCTCAAAACTCTTTGATGGAATGAAACTCAGGAATTCTAAAGATCAAAGAGTTGTATAGGATTTGAATGATGTCAAAGATGTTCAGGATATCAGAAGATGTGAATGTGCAAAGCTCTCTATTTAATTTGAACATAGGCATTCTATATATAGACCCTGAACAGAAATAACCGTTACACCTACTATTTGCCCGTTGGGGGTTGGTAGGGTAGATGGGTTAGGTCAACTGCTACCTTTGTTTAAGAATTTCTACGTTGTATGAGCCATAAGACACACTACACACACACCGGACCGAAAATTTCGGTCCGGGGTACATAGTTTTGAGAGGCAATGTTGAATTCAGAAAGATTTATTCACGCCGAACCGAAAAAATTGGTCCGTCGTACATGTGAAGAGAGCAGAGGATTTCACTGGCAAAAAGAAGATTTGCGTCGGCCTAATAAAATTGGTCCGTCGTGCATATGATTTGATTTTGCCAAGCAAACTATGTTTGCGCCGGACCGAAAAAGTTGGTCCGGCGTACACATGGTTTGTTCTCACTTAGTACCAGCGAACGACATTTACGCCGGACCGAAAAAGTTGGTCCGGCGTACAAGAGAAAACGACTGGTTTATCAGAGTGAAGCAAGTTTGCGCCGGACCGAAAAAGTTGGTCCGACGTACATAGAATTCTAGTCAGACGGATTATATTTCGTTAAAATAAATTTTAACACAGACTAGAATTTTATTTAGAGTGAAAATATAACATTATGTCGGACTATATTTAAAAAGAATTCAGATTGGTCCGACAAATAATAGTTATTCTTGGTTGAAAAGAATCAAAAAAAGCTTTTAACGCCGGACTGAAAAAGTCGGTCCGGCGTATATGGAGTAGCTCGGTAAGGATAATTCTTAGCGCCGGACCGAAAATATCGGTCCGGCGTACAAGTTGTACGCTCGGTTATAATTTGAACTTAAGATCTTTGAGCACCTGAGTAAAAGAAGTTTGGTTTAGAGAGAATTGTTTTGGCTAACAAGATAAAACTTTGGATTTTTTAGTGAGAAATATGAAAGATCCTATACTCCAAGTAATCTTAATGATTTTGCATATGAACCAAGAACATTTCTTATGTACAATCCATCTTAACAGTACAGTGAGTTTAACCATATGACTTGAATCAACTCCCAAGCCAAAACTAGAAAAATACCTTGGCCTTTGATCATCAAATCTAACTATTGTCGATTTTTACTGAGTATCCTTTTTAATCATCAACACCAAAACCTATATTATAAGCATAATTTTTGCAAATGGGGAGCCTAGATGCTCTTGGAGATGATACTCCAGAAGGCGCACCTTTCCAATTCAGGGAATGCCGATCTTTTAGTGAAAGGTTCATGATATGCTCCTATAATAAGACAAAAATCACACCTATCGGCAGTAGAAAATATTTGTCATTCTTCCTGCAACTAGACACTAAAGACTTCAAACAACAGGATTTCTTTAGTTACAGTTGCACTGCCGACGTGTCACATGCCGGCAAACGACGTCATTTTGGAAAATACGAAAAATTATTGTCCGAAACTGGTATTACAATGTACAAAATTGACTGTACTTGAAACTTTTCCCTGTTTTTCTAAAGAAAAGTGTATACACTGTACATACATAGGCAGTGTTCCGGTACCATGTTTATTGCTTTCCGGTCTTTTGTGCCGACTGGCCAAGAGGCTGTCGCACCGAGCACAGGGCACTGTTGTCTTTTGTTCTGTAGACAATATGTAGTACACTAGTACTACGATCTTTCCAAAAAAAGAGGACAATATTTGTACTACTCCACTGGCAAATGGACCAATTCCAGGAAGAATCTTTGAATCTGAACCATAGCAGCAGGAGCAGCTTAGAGGTTGACATGGGCCGACGCGAAGACTTCCAGGCTTCGGACCCAAGGAACGTTCTAAGAATGGGCCTGGAACACAGCATGGAGATGCGGACCGCATCGCGCACGGGCTGATGGGTGCCGCACGGTCGAACTCCAACCTGCCGCGTGGGGCTCCGCAGTTGAGAATCCATTTCATGGCCGCAGGGGTGGGCATTATTTCACCGAACCGAATTAACTGAAAAATTCAGTTTTTTCGGTATTCGGTTTATGGTTCAGCTTTTTTTTCCTGATATTGTTCGGTTTGCGGTTCTCGGTTCGGTTTTCTTTGTTTAAAAACCGAATGAACCGAACACTGGAATAGCTGTCCAGGTAATAATGAGAGGTGCTTCCATACTTTTCTTTTTTACAGTTGCACAAATATTAAAGCATGAATAAAGGATAGATGGTGATTACTTACATCTTCGTTTGCTTTAAGATATGTGCAATTTGTATTAAGAGGGAAAGCATTGAATCACTGCTAAAAAAATCCACACTCCAACCCCCGTCGAATCACCCTCGCCCCCATTCCATGCGGCCATTTGGCCGGCATTCCTCATTACCAATTTCCCCCGCTGCCCAACCCTAAGCTATGCCTCTAGATCCAATCCTCTCCACCCTCTGGCCATCCACGTTGAAGTCGATCTCTGCCACTGACGCCTCGATCCGGCGATTGTTGTCTCCCATAAGCCTCAATGCCTCGATCTCTGCCGCCGACGCCTCCTCCCACGGTGGCGCCTCGAGCTGACGCACTCATCCCTACCTACATCTGCTCCCACACGTCCGTCCCCAAGCACTACTACGCCTCCCCACGCGCGGCCTCCCTCCTCCTGAACTCCCTCCAGCTACTCTACCTCTGCGCTTCCTCTGGCCGGTGAGGTCGAACTCACCTCCTCATAAAATTTCAGTTCTAAGTTGTATTTGGTTCCCTTATTGCTAAATGGTTCTATGTAGTACTCCACCCTGCTATGCAATCTTGTTCAGACCAGGAGACATCGAGTTCAGAAATTGTAATGAATACATTACGGTAGCATAGCTTATTTTGTTGTATTTTTTATTCTTCTGGTAAAGCCTGCAATATATGTGCATAAGAAACTTTGTGACTAGATGGTTGTTAATCTGCTATCACTTAAGAATCTGCTATTTCATACTGAAAGAAAGTTATAATGTAGTTATATATCTTGCAAAAAAACCAAAATGATTGGTTGATATTGTTGTGATTCAAGGATATTATCAAGCTCCAAATGCTCCATAAGAAGAATTACCACCTATAGTTCTTTATAAATTCATTTCAAATTATAACTATCTGATATCAGCAAATAAAGTAGTAAGGTAATCATGAGATGATATAGCAAAAAAATTTGATTTATCTTTTGCAACGTTCCTTTTTTTGCATGGGACAGGTGATGTGATTTTGTAGCTTAAACCCAGAATTTTATTTTCTATGACTTGAGTTGCCTGCAATATATGTGCATAAGAAACTACGTGACTGGATGGTAGTAGCAATGGTAAAGTACATGTCCCAGCAATACTAATGCTATGTATGCTATGAATTTCTCAGTGAGTTAGGGGATCTTATCTCAGTTTGGAATAGGAACAGTGGTCGCTGCAACCGAACTATCCCGCAATGTATTGTTCGCTTCATTGCTTGTTTGCTTGGTCAATTCCTTTTTGTTTTCAATCACTAATCATTGTGTTGTTCTGTTGCTCGATTTGTAGATGTTGGAGCCTGACGAAAACCCTAGACATCGTGAATGATTCTTTTCGTTCTTTGTTTCATGAGTAGACAAAACTATACGCTCTAAGTGATAAGGCACTGTAATTCAGTGATTCACAAGAACCTGTGGAAAGGAGCACTAGGTTGATGAAATCCCTAATCGCGGAAAAGATTAGGATGAGCGATACTAGAATTGGCACCAGCAAGACTGAACTTGATAATTACCTTGGTGAAGAGAATGAAGAAGACAACGAAGATTTTGATATTCTTTAGTGGTGGAAGTGCAATTCTCCTATATTCCCAATTTTGTCTCGCTTAGCTCGTGATGTATTAGCAGTTCCTATATCAATAGTTGCATCTGAGTTGGCTTTGCAGCATTGGGGGAGGTGTCCTCGATGACTTTAGGAGTTCACTCACTCCTTTTATGATCCAATGCCTGGTTTGCACACAAGATTGGTTACGATAATCCCTTCCTATCAATATTGAAGAAGATCCAATAAATTTGGCCAAAATTGAGGAAGGTAAATAGACAAATTACTTTACTAATTAATGCCTTTAATTATATCTTTCTTATTCATGCAGAAAATTTAATGTTGATTGATTTTATTCCATTTTAGCTATAATTGTAGAAGATGTTGGCAATTCGTCCAAGGCAAACTCCAAATCCGAGTCCATTACCAAATCTAGTGAGACTACTTCCTAAATTTAGGTGAGTTTCGAGACAATTTCTTCTACAATACTATTGGTTATTTTCATTCGGTTTGATATGGTGTATCTGTAATCCAGCTCCAAGTTATGGTTGCAAAACAGGATTAGGGCATTATCTCTCGAAGCTTAATGTTTGAAAATGAGCCTAGCATGAATTCCATACCTTTGTCACCCTTGCACCCTTTGTAATGATATTAACAAACTTGTGTTAGAGATTTTCATGATCATCACCCTTTGATTTTACTGTTTTTAGCTTCATGCACTCAATTGCACATAAGTGCATTTTGTTCGCAGGGGTGTAGGGCAGTATAAGTGGCACTAGCCCTGTGCTTATGCAAAATAATACATTTGACCCACAAGCTTTTGTTGATTTTTGGTCTCTGAACTCGTCAGCCTGCTAATTCCAGTCACTAATGAGGCCCTTAGTTTTGCTAACATCTCCAATAGAGCTTATAAGAAACAGCACTGAAGCTACTTGATCCTACGCTACTTGTGAAAGGAAAAACTGAGATAAAATATATTGATTGACATAATAACAGTAGGGTGACACTAAGTTTGTGTGAAACTTTACAAAAATGAGCAGCAGCTAAGTAAGCATTTCATTGAGAATTTTGATCATGTACCTTTGTTCCGAAAATTGCCAATCTTGCTCATGAATTGAAACTTCTTTTCCGGGGCTTGGAGGAATGTCTTTGCAGGATTCTCTTGAGAAGAGTAAGTGGCTTCTCTGTTGGTATCTTTGTAGAAGATTGAGCATCATGCTTCTTAAGTTGATGTTACTCAACTCCAATAATCTTCAACCAAATCGAATAGTTCTCTTTGACAGTATCCTTACACCAAGAACTGTGTTGCTGAAGCTGGACGTCTGAATCAAAGTCTGATCAGTGATCACCAGTGGCAGTGTTTAGTTGGTAGAGTTGTCTTCGTATTAATCTAAGTACTGTTTGGATCAAAGTTTGTAGACTGAGGTTTAAATTTGCACTATGTAGTAGTGCCTAAAACAGTAAAACTGTGTTGTCCTTTTATTCGTATGCTATTTATTGACATTCTTGTTGGACAAATTAAGGTTTGTCTTATGTTGTTTATTAACATTCTTGTTGACTTGTTGGACAGATCTCAATACTGCTATCCTTATTTGGTTTATCGAAAAACCGAACCAAATTTTTTTGAGCTAAATTGGTTCAGTTTTCCATTTTTGACCGAGAAATTTGGTTATCATTTTCTAAAAACCGATTTTTTTTTCAAACTGAAAAAACCGAACCGTTTTATCCAAATTAACCATGCCCACCCCTAGCCCTGTGGCCCCGTGGCTCAAGCCCAATCCCCGCGCTCCGCGATGCCACCGCTCCATTCCATCCAATTCCCAATTCTCATCCCACCAGTCCAGACTCCAGAGTCGTCCACGTTTGAGTGCCTCTTCGGTTCTTCCGTGCGATGAGCAAGCGACTGACTGACCGAGTCCAACACGGCCGATGCCATTCGTACGCTGCTTTTGAATCCGACGCCGTTGCTTCCCTTCCCTTGCTTTTTCTTCGGTCCAGGTTAATGATGATGGCTGGGCTGCCGGGGTACCTAGCTGGAGTATAATGTATGCGGCGCCACCGTTTCAAAAGGCGATCGATCCAAATGCATCTCGCGCGCGCCAGAATTTCCCCCTTTTTTTCGACACGTACTCCTTTGAACGGTTAATGGTTTGGCGCCCTGGCGCGCGGCGTGGCGTGGCGTTGTAACAAACCATTTCTGGTGCGGTCTGGTCATGCATGCTAGATAGCTAGCTAGCTCGCTCGCTCGCTCGCTGCCTTTTTGACGGAGTCTGGCCATCTCATGGCGTCATGTTCTACTAAAGTATAAGTTAAAGTTGCACTCTCCTATGTCGGCTTCAAGTGTTCTTTTTTTTTCTTCCAATTTCCGCCGATCTTGTCAATCACGAGGGTGAACAGATCAGAAGGAGAGAGTCATGAACGAAATTAAGCGGTTCAAATTAAAAACATGGATGTTAATTTGGATCCTCCTATACGATTGGGGAAGAAGAAAGACCCTTAAGTTGCTTTAAGATTGGTAAAGATATGTGGCAGTGTGACATCTCCCGAGAGAGGTGCAACTTGACGGAAGATAGACCTGATCCCACAGGATTCTCTTCCTGCTTGGCCTATCATAGCACCTCGCAAAAAATTAAGTTGTCACATATGTAGCCGAAGTGGGAGAGAGAAGAGCCTTTACTAATTTCTGGCTAGACTAAAATAGAGCTATATCAATTTTCACCTCTTGCATGTCCAACATGGGCTTAGTAACAGAAGCTCAACTCAAAAACAAGTATATTGTGCTTATCTAGCCCTTTATCTCTCTCTCTCTCTTTTTTCAAAACTACCCTTGACAAATGTATTAGCAAAAATATCCTCTTTCCTTATCACAGAAGGCGAGGCAGATGATATGTGTCTCTTGCTACGCACGAGAGTGCGGAAGGCCATCAGCTCCCCATGAGCCCGGCCGACCGCAAGAGCAAGGCATGGCCTACCGCGATAGAGCTCCTTCCACACTACCTGGCCGCGACAGGCTGCCTCGCGCACTCGAGCGCCAGCACGCGCCTCGACCGGCTTGCTCGCTGCCCTGTCCAGCCGCCCGTCCCTCCTGGCTTGCCCTGCCTGCCTGGCTTGCTTGTGCTCGGGTCGTCTGCTAATACATTCGCAGGGAGCTAGTACATTTTAGCGGGGCATAGGGAGGGGGGCTAATATATTCGCAAGAGACATGCATCGTCTGCCGCGTCTTCTACGATAAAGAAGGGAGCCATCTTTGCTAATACATTAGTAGGGGACTGGTTTTTGCAAAAAAAAGAAAAAAGAAAAAGATAAAAAGCTAGATAAGCACAATATTCGAGAAACAAATCCAAAATAGAAGGCTAGACTGCCGTCGTGTACGTGAGAACACGAACCATCTCATGCTCTGTTTCTCTCCACAGTGTACTGCACTTGTCACTTGACGCCCCCACTCAATTCTCCCGTACCGCATCCGCCCAGCACTGATCGCTAGTCACACGATTCGCGCGCATCACCCCGACCACGTGGACCGCTACTGTGTAATGCACGGCGGCAGGGACCATCCAAGGCTCCAAACCAAGCTAGGTGACCACTAGCGCATCGCATGCATGCGCACACGAACAGCAACAGCCAACGATGGCCACGCAGCTAGCCGCGCGCGGCACATTCACACGCGGCCCTCACGCGCTATCTCAGCTCAACCCGGCTCTGCCTAATCTGCCTCGCGTGTGAAAGCCTCCAAAAACTTCAAACTCCAGCACACACACACACAAACATAAAGCTGGGGAAGAGCGTATATAAATGGCCCCAGCTAGCCATTTCATTTTCTTCAAGACCCTGCTGACATATGCACGCCTTGACATTAGGCTAGCCATCTCCTCTCCTCCTCTCGTCTTCTCCACGCCACCAAACCCCAAGAATAAGGAAGCCATATACTCTCTCCCGTGCAAACTGAGAGCGAGCTTTATACGTATATAGTGGGGAATTAGGGATCGATTGGTAATCAAGATCTATGGGGCTGCGGACCTGCAGCGTCATGGAAGGTGAGGTTGTTGCCTCGCCTTTCTACGAGTGGCTCAAGCCGGCGTCCTCACCGTCCTCGTCCCGATCGTTGTCTTTCTCGTCCTCGTCCTCGATGGTATCCAGGCATCAAGAAGTATACGGGGAACAGGCAGGAGGGGGAGTTCAAGAAGATGAGAGCAGCGTGATATGCTTGCCACTCCTCAGCATGCTCGAGGAGGGGAGGGGGACTCATGATCACGAGCACCCAGTCAAAGAAGAGATCATGAGCAGTGCAACCGGGGTACTGGAGTCCGACGTCGAGTTGAATATTGGCTTGCCGGTTGGTGTATCTTTCACTGAAGAGGCCACCATGGAAGAGGAGGACCAGGAGAAGGAAGGCGAAGACGATGTTGAGGAGGAGGAGATGGATGAGTGGAAGCCTATGCATGGCGGCTGCAAGGTGGAGGGGGAGGAGCAAGAGCATGGCGATGTGGTGGCGTCTGTGGAAGGATCAAACATCATCAGCGTGGGGGAATTTGGTGGGATTGGGGCGGAGTGCACCGTGGCCATGAGCTGCCGGTATTGGATCCCGACGCCGGCGCAGATCCTCATCGGGCCGGTGCAGTTTGTCTGCCATGTCTGTAACAAGACCTTCAACAGATACAACAATATGCAGGTAAAATTAAGATGTTTTGCATGGTATTATATATGATATGCGCCCTGGATCTTGTTATTTCCCTTTTGATTTACCTAGGTCCTCGTATATGCATGTCATGATTTGATTGTTGTCGTGTTCATCTTGGACACACACACAAAAGAGACAAATCTAGTTCTTGTTGATACTTTCAATTGTGTTTGCAATTGAAAATATCAACAAGGATACGCGCAATTGAGTGACTTGATTTGTCCTATGATTCAGAATTTGCAGTAACGCAATTGCTTTCGGCTATAAATTGCCACCAATATTTTGAGACACCAAGAATGCATGCGTGTATCTAGATTTCTCTATTTTGTCGGCACTTCAACTCAATTTCGTGAATGGTCCATCATATATATAACCACTTCATTCGTCAATTCTTCTAAGCACAGCTCACGCTAATCTAACTTTACCAAAGTACAATTCATGCAAACAACCCTTCTAGACAAATATAATTACACTGAAAACTTAAACTAAGTGGCTTAAATTTCCAATCTTGTAGTTGGTTCGCTAATCCAATGCATGCATGCATTGATGCAGATGCACATGTGGGGCCATGGCCGCGAGTACCGCAAGGGACCGGAGTCCCTCAAGGGCACGCAGACGCTGGCGATGCTGAAGCTGCCGTGCTACTGCTGCGCGACGGGTTGCAAGAACAACATCGCCCACCCGTGCGCGCGGCCGCTCAAGGACTTCCGCACCCTGCAGACGCACTACAAGCGCAAGCACGGCGCCAAGCCCTTCCGCTGCCGCCGCTGCGCCAAGCCCTTCGCCGTCAAGGGCGACTGGCGCACGCACGAGAAGAACTGCGGCAAACGATGGTTCTGCGCATGCGGCTCCGACTTCATGCACAAGCGCTCGCTCAATGACCACGTCCGTTCCTTCGGAACCGAACACTACCCCGTCGCCGAGGCCGCCGCCCCCAAGGACCGCATCATACGCTTCGAACGGTGAGAGGCTCTGATAGACTGCGGTTACCTGGTTCGTACGTACGTGGCTCCGTGCGTAAGTACCATGCAACCGGCAGATGCAGGGTGTGTCTCTTAAGTTAATTAATTAAGCACTAGTACGTAGATATATGTCTGGATTTATATAGCAGTACGTATCTCAAGAATGCTGATACATGCATGCGTGCATGGGGATTCAAGAGGAGCAAAGCGAACTAATAGCGCAATAAGGTGGCTCTCGGGGTGCCAAAATCTGTGAAGTAGCTGAATTTTCTTCTGCCGGAGGGGGAGCTGCAGGTGTTAATCAAGCTGCCCCGGCAACTTTGTAACGGAGAAAATTTACCAGCTTCACAGGCTAATTAAAACCGGTAATTTGGAACGTACTATAGCATTTTATGAGACAAAGCAATGACGGGCTGATTAATTGTTAGTTGACACATATATATTGATCGTTCGGTTGCTGTTATCATATAATATCTATGAATTTCTTGATTACTTTTATGCATGCACATCCATTAATTATCGTTGTTCACGTATATTGATGTTTTATTTCTTCAATTTTTTCACACGTTACAAATATACAATACATACAAAATCCCAAACGGTTTTGATATATGTAATTAAATTGCCTGATTCTTTGTTAACTCTAAGTCGATTTTGTCATGGCAGCTGGATTAGCTCTGATACACATGTATATATATATATATATATATATATATATATATTTGATTTAAAAATATTTATATTTAAGAAAGAACAGGTCATCGTATTCCAAAATAAAATATGAAAAGACATGCTTCGTCATGAAATGCAGCGTATGCAGAAAATAGAGTTAGCTAGTATAACTTAAATCACCGAGAAAGCAAGCCGGATCTAGTTACTCTCGCTTAACGAAGCCAACATGAGAAAATCAACTAGCTAGTAGAGTTAAGTTGCTTTGTAGAGAAATATAGAGCAAGTCTTTTAATTAAGTGGATTATGCTATTAGTGCTATGTTTTCCAGCATTGATCAACACTAAATTATATCCCCTACAAGATAGGCAACTTTTCCCGACGGTAGAAACAAATGGCTGATAGTTCTAAAAACTCCTGGGTATGTATTACTAAATGAGGACGGATTTTTCATTTTACCTAGAGTTCTACCAAAATATATCGACCACTTTTTTCATATTTACCGATGGTGCAGAAACCATCTGCCATTGTATTTACCGACGATAGTTGATAAAAACCGTCGGCAATACATTTTTTTAGCGACTAATGAGATCCAACAATAATTATCGACAGAGCTATCGACCAATAATTTTCGACAGTTTAAGAAAATTTCTGACGGTTTTTCATGCTCTCGGGAAAAATGCATATGGTGTAGTGATATTAGTGTACATATACCCTAATCAAGTTAAAACTTAAAAGGCCACTTTATATCTTCTCTTGGCAACTTTAATTATCTTTATGTGATGTGTGCAGTATTTAGGTTAAGTATTAGGGGTACCAACCGCCAGGCGACACGCATGCACTTGCTCGTATACGTTTGTTTTAGCTGCTACTGCTAATTGCTACAGGCAATATATGTAGGCAAGCACTTAATTAAGAACGAAAGGAAGAGACGACACTACTTTTCATTTGTTAGTAGATCAGTCAGGCTAGCTAGCTAGCTAACAAATATACGTGGAGCATGCAGTAAAATTTTGGCCTCTCTTATGTGGTGCACGCGTTATGGCGCGGTAGCTAGCTAGCAAAAATTTCAACATTCTTCGCGGTGGCATATATGCAGAAGTCAAATTGAGAAAACGATGAATGCACGAACGGCTCAGGAACCCTTAAAAATATAGAGGAGGTCGGGCATCTCTGTACTACAACTGTTTTTGTTAATTTGGACAAGGATCGCACCAAGCTCATACCTAGATTAAGTGAACGCACCAGTTGGGAATCACAGACTGTTAATTAATTATGGCGCAGGTTGGCTTTTATCAGATGCTTTTCTTCTCCACATTTCTAAAGCCCTCTGCGTGTGGTAATTAAGGTAACGAACTTTTCCGAGCGAGTCCAACTTTGTGGCTCCCTGGACCGCAACTAGGTCACAACTAGCTTATATGTATGTTAATTCATCGTCTCCAGCCTTCACTTGGTGTGAGTGCGATGGTAAGCAAGACTGGATCGAGTAAAAGGCAAATGTGTAATGTACATGTTAGTGCGCTAGCTTGACCAGGTGAAAATGTGCGCAAATAAACTAGTCTATGTGCATGTTAATTTGCCCGAGTCAGATATACGTATGCATGAAGTAAATACTTCCCGGTCAGTCATGTATACGGCTAAGTAGATTGTGATATCCGTATATATCCCGCATTAACCTGTATATATTGTTCGGACATGTTGGCAAAAAGCTTCACGGCATGCGTATAACACCATGCATATATACCGTCTAAAAAAAACACCATGTCACCATGCATATACAATACTAGATAATTATACGCAGCATGCCACATCGCGGGCGTCGCTCCTCACGCGAGCAAATCGAGAAAACGTGTGACTGCCGCTCCCCACACGAGCAAATCGAGGAAACAAGCGAAAAGGACCTAAACAGAATTTTGTGTTTTCCGCAAAAGGGCTTAAAATTAATGCTAAAAAATGCAAAAAGGACCTAAATGCAATGTAAATTTTTTTTTCCAAAAAAGGACTTGAACGTACTCCTCCCATCGAAAAGGATCTAATCGTAATTTTGATTTTCAGTAAAAGGACTCGAGCGCAATGCTTAAAAATGCATAAAGGACATAAACGTAATATATATTCTTTTTTAAAAAAATAATCTAATCGTAATTTTCTTTCCGAAAAAGAACCTGATCGTAATTTTTTTTCAGAAAAAGGACCCGAACGCAAATGTTTTCCCCTGATCGGCTCGAGCCGCGAGCCGAGCCGGCTCATTCCCGGCTCAAATGCACTTGGGGCGCGATTTCCACCATCTTTAGTAGATGGATGATTACTATGTATGATTAATGTAGGGGGCCACGACTATACGTCAGCTATATGTATAGACCATATACTCACATATATATGCCCATGCCTATCAACCCTATGTGCAGTGTGTACTCGGCTGCTTAATTAGGATAAGGTTTCATATATATATATATGTACGCGGATGCATGCATTGTAGCTAGCTATATTATTCGATCAGTACTGTGCTAGCTAAACATGGGTTTGAACACAGCTGCCGACGCGCGGCACGCGCGGGCGGGTTGAGGAATGTCAAAAAGGCGGCCGCGCGATGGCAAACGGTCGAGATCGAGGAAGGTGTGACCGGTGATGTTAACGGTTAACCTCCCCTGGTCGCGCGCGGGTGAGTATATCTTAGTAGTATATAAATATGTAAGATAGCGGTGATGGTATGTCTTATCTTTATTCTTTTTAAGAAAAAGAAGTGTGTCGACATATGTATCATAGGATAAAAAGTAAATTAATCATATCTCTCTTTCCATTCACACCTGTTCTACTTGGTCGGACCATTAACAACTTCTCTTTTTCCGTAACAACTCAAAGATATAATTTTAGTTTTTATAAATACGTGACATGATTTGATTATTTAGTTCAAAATATGGTTCCGTTGCAATATACCGGCAACCTTGTTACGTGCAAAGTACATGAGGAACAATATGTTGCTACTCTAGAGCAACGTTTCAAATTTCGTTTTCGGACTATATGTCGGAGGAGACCTGACGAATACTTATAACAGGGGTACCCCAACGGTCCGAAGCGACGAGCCGGCGGCCTCAAGCACACCTCCACCAACAGCCGCCTCCCACCCACTACCGATCAAGCACTGCAAGGCCACACGAGACATCCCTTCCCGACCGATCGAGGAAGTGTCTCCAACCAAGCTGGCCCCGACCCCTGCTCCGACCAAGCAGGGCTCCCGACCCTTTGGCGGGACGGATTCCCGACCGATCAAACCGAGGCAACCTCGCCATGGGCCGCGTGTCAAGCCTCTACCACCAATGTACCACGCACCCACGAACGGGTCAATCGGCGACTATACAAGGGCGGTGGCTCCTTCCCAAGAAGGTTTAATGATCGACCGGTTATGCTCCCACCCCATCACCGGCCACATACAAAGACGAAGACACGCCTCTCCCGAGGCAACACCCACGCCGTCGGCGCAGAACGCCAACACTGTAAGGTTCGCAGAGGGCGGTATGCCGCTTCCGGAAAATACCTAACCGCCTCGCCAACTAGGCTACCGACCCAAGCATGGGCAAGACGGGCGATGATCGGGCAAGAACGAAGGACCAAGCTCTTAGTGCAGTCATCCGCTCCTCTCCCACTTCGATGTAACCCGCCTTCCTTTCGTATAAAAGGAGGCAGAACCCCGTAGGAGGGGCAATCGAACCCATCTCGCTAAGCCATTAGCACTCTCGCTTGTAAACTTTGTGCGCTATCCAGATCAAGGGAATACAACGCCACCACACGAATCGGAGAGGACCTTCGCCCAACCAAGATACATCTTGGACTTCGAGTCTAACCATTCAGGAGTGGAACGCGCGCCCTTAGACTTACAAATTTACTTGCCGTGCTCAAACGCCGATAGCTGGCGCGCTGTAGGGGCCTTCGCGTCTTCATCACCATCTCCGGATTCCGCTTGCCTCCCGATGGCATCTTCCACCCGCGACGGCATGATCGCGCCGGGAGCCGATCCGCTCGCCTCAACTTTGCCGCCACCTCGGCGGGAGGGCTTACGCCATCCCCGCCGCCACCGGAGGCCCGGCTACCACTGAAAGCCTGGCGCCATTTCGGCGACCGCTAAGCTCCGGCCGGGCGCTCGCGAGTCCCAAAGCCGAGTCGGGAGCGCTCCGCCACGCCCGGCGAAGCTCCGTGGCCCGGCAGTGACCATGTCACCTCCCGCAGCTCACAACTTGTGGCGATGGTCGCTACATGCCGCCTCTATCCACGAGCCGCTAGAAGACTCTTCCACCACGACCCACCCCGACATTTGAGTACCTCGCCACGGGCAGACTCGCGAAAGCGCATGGCGGGCACGGCCGATGTCGTAACCCCGCGGTTACGGGGCCTATCCGCCGCACTACGGCGCAGAGGAGGAATACCAGCATGAAGCGCGGGCGAAGGCTCAAGCTCGCCACAAACTCCAGCCGACAAATGCAAGAGTCGGATAAGCGGCGGTCGAGCTCGACCACCCGAGCTAACCCGGAGCAGATGAGCCCGAGACCCAAGAGTGCTCGGCGACGCGCGGACGCGCAAGCGACAGTACACCACAAGCTAGCGAAAGAATCCGACGGCCTCGCTTCTTCCCCATGCAAGCGAACGCGATCGCGGCCGCGATGTCGCTCGAGGCCTTCCGAGCGGGCCGACCGGAGGCCAAAGCCACGCACTGTAACCTCCGGCCGTGGAGCGCGGCGGCCGGCAAAGACATGCAGCCTCCGGCCTTCCGCCTCGGCGCCACCTCCGCCACCGGGCCCGCACCGCGCGGCCGGCTGGTCCGCCAAGGCGGCGCCACACCACGAACCACCTCAGCCTCGCGCACCGGCGCGCCAGCCTTACGACGCTTACGACGCTCGCGCCACCTCGAGGCGCGGAGAAAGGCGGCGAGGAGGCCGCCCACTCACGATTGTGGACGACGGCCGCCACCGCCGCAGCCTTAAGCCCCGATGGTCCCGACCACGAAGCCGCTGGGGATCCGTCAGCGGATTTCCACCGATTCCGCACCCACCAACATCGCTAAGTACATCGGGGCCACGAACCCGTGTCCGCTTGAAGACTACCGCTCAAGATGTCGGGCGGGGCGCGACGGATGATCTCTTCATCATCCAAGACACCCCATCTACCTTGCGACTCGCCCGAGCTTGGCTCGAGTACTTGCCCGCCAAAACCATCAGAACTCGGGCCGACTTGAAGACCCTCTTCGTCGGCAACTTCCGTGGCACTTACAAGCGCCACGCAACTCCTGACTGAAGGGTTGCAAGCAAAGAAATGAGGAAACCCTCCGGATTACATCCGCGGTTTTTCCGCCATGCAACGAAGCTCCCGACATCTCCGACGCCGATGTCGTGGGAGCATTCATCTACGCACCTCCCGCAAGGCCCCGTGCACAAGCCGGGCCGCCTCAAGCCCAGACTACCAAGGAGCTCTCGACATCGCCACCAACCACGCCCGGCGAGGAGGCCGGGGTCCATCTTCGAAGGAGGAAAGGCCCAGCAAGGCCCGGCCCAAATCGATCCTTCTCGACCGCCCGACAAGCGAAAGCGGCATGGAAAATGATCCGCGAAGTCTCAAGTGGTCGCCATCGCCGACCGCCGCCTGCAATGGGTGCGACCGACCGTCGCTACCACCACTTCGAAATTGATGGATAGCCCGCGTTCAACCACGGGTTCCCGCCAAACATAAGTACCGGATCGCGGTCTGAGGCATTTCTTTCCGCGCCCCACGACGCCGCGGGTAAAGGAAAGAGCGCCACGCCCCACGGGCCGTGGAGAAAAGGCGACGACGAGTTCCCGAACCCGACGGCCGCCTCATGATCTTTGGCGACCGGCGTGCTACGCCGACAAGCATCGGCTCAACTCGCCACCGTGAGGTCCACACCGCCACTAGCCGCCCTCAATACCTCCGGTGGTCGAGTTCCTGCCACCTTCGACGGGCCGATCACCCCGACCACATTCCCAACCGGAAGATACCCGCCGGTAGTCGACCTCATCTTGGGAAGAAGCGCCACCAAGGTGCTCATGGATGGCGCAAGCCGCCTCAACATCCTCTACGTGAGACGCCGACGCCATGGGGATTCTCGCCGAGTCTCCGACCGAGCAAGGCTCCTTTCCACGGCGTCATCCTCGCCAAGAAGCCCATCCGCCGGGCAGTCGACCGCCTGTCACCTTTGGGGAACCGGGAATTTCCGCACCGAGACCCTCACTTTGAGGTTGTGGATTTCCGGCCCTATCATGCTATCTTGAGGCGGCCATGCTACGCCAAGTTCATGGCGCCCCTACCACGCCTACCTCAAGTTGAAGATGCCCGCCACGAGGAGTCATCACGTGGCATCATCTTTCCACTTTGCCTACAATCGCGAGCGAGCAGCTTGTGAGCTTGCCTCGACGGTCATCGCGTCTGCCGAGCTTGACAACCTCGGGAGGGAAGTTTCGAGTCCGCCCCGAGTCCGGCAAGTCGGGGCGGATCCTTCAAGTCCGCCGAGGACACGAAGAAGGTCGCGGTCGATCCTCGCGATCCGACCAAGATCGCGGGTCGGAGCCACGCCCCGCCAAATAGGAAAGCGCTCGTCGGCTTCCTCCGCGCCAACAAAGACGCCTTCGCATGGAGGTCCTCCGACATGCCAGAATCCTAAGGGAAGTCGCCGAGCACTCCTTGAGCATCCGACTGTGCACAAAGCCGGCCGCTTCAACGCCTGCGCCGCTCGACGAGGAGAGGCGCAGGATCATAGGGGAGGCGATCGCCAAGCTTTGGTCGCAGGGTTTATAAAGAGGTCCGCCACCCCGAGTGGTCCGCCAACCTCAGACTTGTAAAAAGAAAAATGGGCAATGGAGAATGTGTTGACTATACGAGTCTCAACAAAGCGTGTCCCAAAGACCCGCTCCTTTGCCTCAAGATCGACTAAGTCATCGACTCCACCGCTGGGTGCGAGTCTCTTCCTTTCTAGATGCCTACTCAGCTATCACCAGATAGCGCCAAGGAGTCCGACCACCGCGACTTCCTTCATCACGCCGCTTGGCCTGCTCACACGCTACAATGCCATTCGCCTAAAGAACGCGCGCGCTACATACCAAATATGTATGCAAACGTGTTTCAACAACCGGATCGGCCGCAACGTTGAGGCCTATGTTGACGACATCGCCATGAAGACCAGAATGCCCACGACTTTATTGCCGACCGAAGAAACTTTCGCGAATCTTCGACGGTTCCAGATAAAGCTCAACCCCAAAATGCGCCTTCGGGTCCCCAAGGGAAGCCGCTTCTTCATCGCTCCGAGCGAGGTATCGAGGCCAATCAGAGAAGATCTCGGTGATCGCAAGGATGGGCCCTGCCCTAATCTCAAAGGGGTCCAGAGGCTAACAGGTGCCTTGCCGCTTTGAGCCGCTTTTGTCTCGCTTTGGCGAGCGCGAATGCCGCTCTACAGCCGCTTCAAGAAATCCGACCGCTTCACCGACCTGTGGAGGCTCAGAAGCCTCACCCGCTCAAGGCCTTCCTATCTCACCTCCGGCCCCGGTCGCCCGGCACCAGCGAACCGCCGCTCCTCTACATCGCCGCCATCGCTCAAGTCGCCGCATGCGGCCTTGTGGTGGAACGACGAGGAAGGCCGTGAACTCAAGGTACAACGCCGCCACTTCATCATCGAGGTTCTTTCCGAGTCCAAGGCTCGAGCACCGCAGTGCGTAGCCGCTTCACGCGGTGCTCATCGCCAAGAGAAAGCTCGCCCATTACTTCGACCAAAGACGCCATCACCGCGGTAACGCGCCCCGCCGGCGAGATCGCCCACAATCGCGACGCCGAAGGATAGCCAAGTGGGCGCCAAGCTCGATGTACGGATAACATACATCCTCGACAATGATCAAGTCGCAGTTCTCGCCGACTTCGCCGAGGACCAAGCCCAGCGCCACCGTAATCGAAGACCCCGAGCATCGACAATGTACTTTCATGGTTCCTACACCAAGAACGGCGCGCGCGCGAGTCGCCATCATTTCCCACCCGAACAAACTTCAATACGCCATCAGTTGCTCTTCGACGCGACCAACAACATCGCCGAGCACGAGGCTCGCCATCAGCCTTCTGATCGCCGACCTCGGCGGCCACGACTCTGCGTCCGCGGGGACTCCAAGCTTGTCGCCGACCAGTGCCATGAAGGCTTCGAGCCGCGAGATGCCCGTATGGTCGCTGCGTCGTCGAGAAGTGCGCAAGCTCGAGGAGCGGTTCAAGGGTTTCGAGCTCCACCACGCCTACAGACGCTACAACGGTGAGGCCGATTGCCTAGCCAACCTTGCCTCCAACAGAGGGTCACCCCACCGGATCTTCGTCATGACCTCCCAGCAACCTTCCATCCACCGACTCGGGTCGAGCGGCCTCCGATTCACCTAGCACGGCCACCCCACCACCGCTGCGGCCGGGCGAGACTTGGTCGGGTCGAACCGCAGCTGCTAGCAATGAATCCGACCGAGGAAACTCTTCATCAACCGCTTGACGGACGGGTCGCTTCTCGACCCGACCGAGGTCCGGCGCCGCCGGCGGGCAAAATCTTCGTCCCGGTCGGCCTGCACCTTTACAAGAGGAGTCCTCCGGTCCTCCGAGGTGCGCTCGCCGACTAAGGAAGCAATCTTGCCGATATCCATGGCGGGTCCGCGCCACCATGCCGCACCCGATCCTCGCTGGAAAGGCCTTCGACAAGGTTTTTATTGGTCGACCGCGTGTCCGACGCCGAAGCAGATCGCGGCGCACTGCGAAGGGTGCCAATTTTTGCCCAGACACATCCGCCACCAGCCCTGCAGACGATCCCCATCACATGGCCGCTTGCGCTTGGGGACTCGATCCGCTCGGGCCCTTCAAGAAAGCGCCCGGGCTTTACTCATCTCCTAGTCGCGGTGGATAAATTCACCAAGTGGATAGAGGCTAAGCCAATCGTGACCGCCACGCCGCACAAGCGCCATTTTCTTCCGCGACATCGCTTTTCGTCTGAGTCCCCAACTCTATCATCACCGATAACTAACGCAGCTTCACAGGAAGGAGTTCCTCGAGTTCGCGACGACTTCAACATCCGTGTCGATTAAGCGCCCGTGGCCCATCCGCGACTAACGGCCGTGTCGAACGCGGCGAACGGCATGATCCTTCAAGGGCCTGCCACGGATCTTCGCCGGCTCAAGCACTTCGCGGGCGGTGGATGGCCGAGCCGCCTCCGCCCTTTGAGCTCATGACCACGCCCACCCGAGCGATCGGGTTTACACCGCTCTTCATGGTGTTCGGCCAAGCCGCCTTGCCAACAGACCGAGTATGGCGCCCCAAGACCGCAAGCCTTCGATGAGGCTCGGGGCTCGCCTGCAACAAGACGCCATCGACCACCGACGAGGTGCATGACGCGGCCATCCCGCGATCGCCAAATATCAACAAGCTCGGGCGCTACTACACCGCCAGTTCGGCGATCCTTCAGCCGGGCGACCTAGTCCCGCCGCCCAAACCAAAGAAGACAAGCACAAGCTATCGCCGCCTGGAAGGCCCTTCACCGTCAGAGGTTCTCCGACCGCACCTTTCGACTCAAGGACGCCGACGATCGATCCTTCCGAACGCTTGAAACATAGAAAAGTTAAGGCGATTCTATCCCTAATCTCTTTCTTTTTCCCGCATGGTCTTTACCTTTACCCTTCCGAGCACTGTCGCCATGCGACGCCGGGCTGCCCTATCGCGCCCTGCTCAGCCGCTCGTTGGCGTTTATGGGTCGGTGACCGACCGATCACAAGGTCCATCCCAAGTGGTAACCTCTCGACCTGCGTTACGCCCACGCCCCGGCTATGGTTGCTAAGAGCGCATGCGGAAGAAGGAAGTGCCCGAGTGGAGTGACCTTTTGGTCGCTTGGGAACACTCTCCCCACGCAAACTCGGTTAGCTCACGCTGCATGTGGGTCGGTGACCCGACCGATCACAAGGTCCATCCAGAGTGGTAACCTCTCGACCTGCTGCTACGGCCTCGCCCGCGTGGGCTATGGTTGCTAAGTAGCGCTTGCGGAAGAAGGAAGTGCCCGAGTGGAGTGACCTTTTAGTCACGGGAACACTCCTCCCAAGAACTCGGCTAGCTCACGCTCGTGCGGGTCGGTGACCCGACCAGTCACGAGGTCCTCCCCGAGCGGTAATCCTCTCGACCCGAGTGCTATGGCCTACGCCCCAGCGGCTATGGTTCTGGCACTTCGCGGAAGAAGGAAATGCCCAAGTGGAGCGATCTTTTGTCGATCGGAACACTCCTATCCTCACAAGTGCGATAATCGCCGAGTAACCAAGATTCCTATCCTCTTAGCCCTCTCGAAGCAACCCGACCCACGCATAAGTGACCCTTGCGTCCTTAAGGCTATGGCCGGTCAAACGTTCACCAGAAACACAAAAGGGGCAAGAGGCGTACTGGAACTTGTTAAACTTAAGATTGTTTACAAGCATAATAATCTTTACAATTAGAAAGGAGGATAAATCTAGCTACTTTATTCTTCATCGAGGGCGACCTGCGGCGAGACATGGCTGGCAATCTCCCGAGCGTGCGGCTCGACCAAGAGCTCGAACCTGTCGATCTCTCCGCTCGGTTCGGTTCCGGCGACGCCGCCTCACCACCGCGAGGTCAATTCCATCAGAGCGCGAGATGGTGTTGACCACGCCGAGGAAGCTCCAAGCGCCGCGCCAAGAATCACCGCCTCTCGACGCTCTCCCAAGACTGGCTAGCGAGGCGCCAGAGCGCCGGCCCACCATTGCTCCAAGGACCCGGCGACACGCCCGGCGGCCTTGCGAAGGGCCTCCGCTTCAGGCCTACTTCGGCCCGACCCTCTTCGGCAACCTTCACGCCAGAGTCGCCCCGCTGCGTGACCGCTCGCCACGGGCCTATCGGGCGCCCTTCCGCCCTCAACGGCGAGGCCCAAGTTCTTCTGCACCTCTGTAGATGGCAACGGCGCCAGATGATCGCGACTTACGAATAGCGCCCACAGAATCCAATAAGAAGTTAAGACCCTTACCGGCCGCGGAGTTCGCCAGGTTGCCGACTTCTTGCCTGACCGCCTCGTAGGAGGTCCTCAAGGAGGTCAGGTCCTTCCGAGCGGCCTCCCGCTCGGAGCGGACTCGATCGGCGTCCTTCCGAGCCTGGTCTCGCTCGGTCCGCAGACGGGTTGCTCGCGCTTGCGCCGCCCTCTACGGTGGCGGTGGCGCCCTAGCGCCGTGGCCTCGCCAGGAGGACTCGAGCCCGCCACCTTCGCCTCGTGGATCGCCTCAGCGCCATTGAAGAGAGCCTTAGTGGCCCTCCAGCCTCTTGGCGACTTCGCCGCCCGACCGCCTCACGCTCGCGCCTCTTGAGCTAAGCGCAACTCAAGGCGCAGCCGGTCGCGACTCTTCCACTGCACGCCACCGGTGTCCGAGCGCCAGAAGCTCGCTTTGCCCTCCGAGCAAGCCCGCAGATGTCGCAAGATGTGGACTATCCGTTAGTCTCACAAATGAGTGTGTCGAATTTTACAAGTTGGGTTTTTCATCAACTTATCGAATGATCGGCGGACTTCGCCATCGTGTCCGGGCCACCGAAGATTCTAGAGCAAGAGTCGCCCTTTCGACCGCTCCATCTCTGCTTCGCGCCGTAACGCTTTGTCAAGAGCGACCCACTCGCTTCTTCTCGCTTCGCCCACCGACTTCGATTCAAGGGCCACCTTAGCAATGGCCCTCGTCATCCGCTCGGGCGGGCGCTACTCGTCTGCAGCACCATCGGCAACGATGGTGGAACTGGTCCCCGGATCCTCGGCGACCGCGCTGCGGGACTTCGGTCGGCACCTCCCCGGGCGAGGGGTCGAACACCTCACTGCACCAGCTGCCTCACCAAGACGATCGCGGCAGTCGCGCCATCTCTTCCTCCGTGAGGATGATCACGCCGACGGCGGTGTCCCCAATTGAGGCGGAGCTCCTCGCCAGCCGACCTCGGCCTCAAAGGGCACCCTCGGCCGCCAAAGACCACGATCGGCGCCTCGAACCTCCTCGCGGCGTCCGCCGCTACGCGACTCCTCCGGCCGCCCGCGCGAATCGCCACAGACGCGCCACGGTCACGCCCGCTTAGGCGCTATACGCCGCAAAACACTTAAAAGCGGTTCGGGCGGCTTTGCGACAAAATATTTGAACAAAAGAAAAGAAGTACTTACCGAGCCGAAGCGTGCGTGGTAGGCGCGCTCTTCGCCGGCCCCTCCGAGGGGATCTGCCGGCCGCTTCGCTGGCGCCTCCGGCACTGGCGCGACGATGATGGCGACCGCGGTCACCTCCGCCCGAGGCCCCGGCCGCGGAGCTGTGGTGTCGCCCGGCAGCAGTCCACGCCGGACCGCCACGGCCACGGATCGAAGGGAACCCACAAGATGCGTGACTGGGTGCTTCCGGCTGCCGCTTGGTGGAGGTCGCACCCACAGCAGCGGGCCTCCGACACGCTCACCACGCCGCGCCCTCACCGCGCGCTCCTTCTTCTTCTTCTTCCTCCTCTCCTCCTTCCGCTTCTTGCGAGGAGTCGAGCTCATGCCTTCGCCGGCCGCCGCCGCTTCCTTATCTCCCGGAGCGGTGCCCGGAGGACATGCCCAAGAGCCCCTAGAAGATAAAAAGCACCGGTCGGACTGCGCTAAACGCAAAGAAAAGAGGGGCGGGAAGAAGTCCGCCGACCTACCAGATTTGGAGGGTGGGCCGAGAATGGCTCCGGTGGCCGCCGCCACCTCCATAGCGCTTCCTCCCATGACGGCGCCACCCGGCCGACTCCGTCGCGGCCAGCTCAGTTCCGCCATCCTCATCCGGCCGGACGCCCCTCAGATCGAACAGGGGCGGGTCTCAGGCGCAAGAGGTTGCACGCAGCATCCTCATGAAGGCACGCACGACCACGCCCCCGTGAGCCCTTGCCTCCTTAGGGCCCCGACCGCCCACGATCGTGGCCACCTTATTCTTCTCTCGCTTCGGCGCCCAGCCCACTCCCCGCCACGGAAGTTTGCCTGAAGGGCGTGGTGTTTGCCTCCGACGCTCGAGCATAGAACCACTCGAGCGCCATCCCTTGTTGGACGATGGCGCTTGACTCGAGGTACTCCGTGCTCGGCCGACCGGCCGGAGGGCCAGCCACCAATGGCGCCGCGGCCTCCGCTGGCTTGTCCTTCCGAGCCTCGCTTGAAGAAATACCTCCACACGCCAATACACCGATTCCCTGAAAGCCTCGCAGAGCGTGATGAATATGGCGATGTGGAGGACCCGCTAGTTAAGATGGTGCGCCGCTTTATAGTGGAAGAGCAGCTCGGATGAACGGTGCAATGCAAGCCGGGCCGCTCAAGAACGAGGCTAGCACCACGACCTCGCCGCCCCCGGCGAGGCACCGGCCTCGCTGGCACCCTCCAACCGAGAGATCTTGCGCAGTGAGGAAGCCCTTCTTCACCAAGCCGAGCGCCGCTGGCCTCGGGCAGAGCACTCGCCACGACATCCTTGCAAAAGAGGCGACGGAAGGCGAGGAGAAGAGAAGGTCGAAGTTTTTTTCCTTGGCTCTTTGTTGTTCCTTTTTGTCTTAGGGACAGAGACGAGGAAAGCAAGCAAGCGTGACTACTCAAAACGCCCGAACGATATATAGAGGACGAGCAGCGCCGACCGAACAGCACCCTCGAGCGAAGTGTCGCGTCCCACCCACGCCCACCACGCCACTGTAACTCCGGTTTCTAATTCCACTCAAGATTTAATCCGACAAAACGGCAGAGCCATAAAGACGCCGCCCGGCCAAGGCGTCCCCAGAACCTCGGCCTCCGCCTTGAGGCCGTGATGCTTGCTCTGGGCGCGTGCGAGAGGCCCATCGGGCCGCGCCTAAACGGCAAAGCTCGTGGTTTGCGCCGGGGCCCAGCCTAAAAGTCAGGTTCAAAAGGCCTACCCCACCAGATGGGCATAAGGCCGCCCAATAAACTTGAGCGAGGGCAAGTATGAGGCGAGCCCCACGGTGGCCCCCTGTTAGGTCGGTTGACGACCCAATCACCTCTACTGCGCCCGAGACCATACTTCACACTCTCCCGGAGCTCATCGATGAGCGACAGCCACTGTGGCCTCGGTCGCGGACGACCCAGGCCCATACGGATTGAGTAAAGAAAGGTTTCTTATGGGTCGCCCCACGCAGGCTGTGACACCCTACTCGAACTCGTCATCGCCGGAAGGGTCCCCTTGGCGGGACCTCCTAGGACCCACTCGGACTACCCGTTATAAGCTCCACGAGCACGGCGCTCAAACCAACGCGGTAAACGCGCCGCCACCCCTCCAGTCCCATACCGCGGATGGGGTATACGTGGGATAGACGGCGCCACCTCCTCGCAGCCTACCCTCGCCAGACGAGGACTCGGGATGGATGCCCCATGTCCAGCTACGACGTAAAACGAGCCCACGCCCGGCTACGACGAAAACGAGCCCACGCCCGGCCACGACGTAAAACGAGCCCACGGTCCAGCTACGACGTTAAACGAGCACTCGGACACCGAACCCGCGCAGGCATCCGGCCGCCCTCGCCGACCAAGGCACGGTCCAGCTCGACGTTAAACGAGCACTCGGACACCGAACCTCGCGTAGAGGCATCGCGGTCGTCCCCGCCGACCAAGACACGGTCCGGCCCACGACGTTAAACGAGCACTCGGACACCCGAACCCCTGCAGGGCATCCGGCCGTCCTGCCGACCAAGGCACGGTCGAGCTACGACGCAAACGAGCACTCGACACCCGAACCTCGCGCAGAGGCATCGCGGTCGTCCCCGCCACCAAGGCACGGTCCAGCCACGACGTTAAACGAGCACTCGACACCCGAACCCGCGCAGGGCATCCGATCGTCCCCGCCACCAAGGCACGGTCCAACTACGATGTTAAACGAGCACTCGAACACCCAACCTCGCGTAGGGCATCGCGGTCGCCCCCGCCGACCAAGGCACGGTCCACCACGACGTTAAACGAGCACTCGGACACCAACCTCGCGCAGAGGCATCGCGGTCGCCCTCGCCGACCAAGGCACGGTCTAGCTACGACGTTAAACGAGCACTCAGACACCCGAACCTCACGCAGAGGCATCGCGGTCGTCCCTGCCGACCAAGGCACGACACTCGGACAACCGAACCTCGCGCAGAGGCATCGCGGTCGTCCCTGCCGACCATGGCACGGTACTTGGACACCCGAACCCCGCGCAAGAGCATCGCGGTCGTCCCTGCCGACCAAGGCACGATCTAGCTACGACGTTAAACGAGCACTCGGACACCCGAACCTCGCGCAGAGGCATCACGGTCGTCCCTGCCGACCAAGGCACGGTCCAGCTACGACGTTAAACGAGCACTCGGACACCCGAACCTCGCACAGAGGCATCGCGGTCGTCCCTATATCGCGGTCGTCCCTACCGACCAAGGCACGGTCCAGCTGCGACGTTAAACGAGCACTCTTACAACTCAATCGAAGCAAAGCAAACTCATCACGAAGACATCCATAAAGAAAAAGGAGATTTCATTATAGGCCAACAGGCTCAAACTTTACACAACTTTACAATATAGTACCCAACAGACACAAGAATAGCTACGCTACACTGCGGCAGGACTTTATCCGCGCCAAGACCTCTTAAACATCCGTGCGGCATCGGTGGCACCGACGGCATGCTGGTAGGCCCTTGCCTGGTCGACGACAGCCTCCGCAGCTGCGGAACCGTACGCCGACGCGCTTCCTGCCGTTCAGCGACATCGACGCGGCCGCACTAACTACAGTCGGCGCCCTCACGCCATCGCCTCTAGAAGGGCCTCCCTTGCTACCTCGAGCCTCGGGACGACCTCGAGCAGCGCATCGACGGCAGCAGCATCATGGGCTACAGCTTCTTCCTCCCGAGTTCGCCATCGCCGGTCGTTTTCACCAAAGCTTCGCCAAGGGATCTTCTTCTTCTACCGCGACATCATCACCAAAACCGAAGACTAGAAGGTGTCCCGAAGCCATTTCAAGGAGCAAAAGAAAGCATTCTCGTCTAAAGGTCTATCACTCAAGCAAGCCGTAGCGTTCTTATATACCCGGACGGAGGGAGATTAAACGCTCTCGCAATAAACGCAAGCGCCGAAAAGCGGCGCCTTCACCGTAACCCGGCAATCCGAAGACGAAGCGGCGAGGCGCGCTGCCGTCTTGCGCGCGGCACAACGAGGTGATTCAAAGCCCCCGGCGGTTCGAATGCCCCAGGCAAAATTCTAGGGCAGCCGTCGGATGCGTTGGGGTACACCTGGCAGAAATCGTTTGACCTAATCGGTCGGACCGACCACTCGCCCATCCACCATTCTCATCCAAGCTCAACCCCAACCGAATCTGCCAAATCGCCGGGGTTCGGGGCTATCGACGAATACTTATAACAGGTACCCTAACGCCCGGCGACGAGCCGGCGGCCTCAAGCACAGCTCCACCAATAACAGCCGCCTCCCACCACTCACCGACCGGCACCGCAAGGTCACACGAGACATCCTTCCCGACCGATCGAGGAAGTGTCTCCAACTGCCGGGCTCCGACCCGCCGCGAGACGGGACCCGGCTCGACCAAGCAGGGCTCCCGACCCTTTGGCGGGGCGGATTCCCGACTCCGATCAAACCGAGGCAACCCCTGCCAAGGGCCGCGTGTCGAAGCCTCTACCAGCCAACATCCACGTACCCCACGAACGGGGTCAATCGAAGTGACTATACAAGGCCAGGTGGCTCCTTCTCAAGAAGGTTTAATGATCGACAAGTCATGCTCCTAGTCCCATCACCAGCCACATACAAGACGAAGACACGCCTCTCCCGAGGCAACACCCACGCCGTCGCGCAAAGAACGCCAACAATCGTAAGGTTCGCAGAGGCGTGTACGCCGCTTCCGGAAATACCTAACCGCCTCGCCAACTAGGCTACCGACCAAAGATGGGCAAGACGGGCGATGATCACCGTGAACGAAGGACCGAAGCTCTTAGTGCAGTCATCCGCCCTCTCCCACTTCGATGTAACTCGCCTTCCTTTCGTATAAAAGGAGGCAGAACCCCGTAGGAGGGCAATCGAACCCATCTCGCTAAGCCATTAGCACTCGCTGTAAACTTTGTGCGATCATCATCATCAAGGAATACAATGCCACCACACGAATCGAGTAGGACCTTCTACCAACCAAGATACATCTTGGACTTCGAGTCTAACCATTCAGGGAGTGGAACGCGCGGCCCCTTAGACTTACAAATTTACTTGCCGGTGCTCGAAACGCCGACAAGACCGAAATCCGAAATTTCAGTGAGATTTCAGACGAACTCTAAACAAAGTTCAAAATTCAAATCTGGTCCAAAAAAGCTTAAAATCCGATCAAAATATCCTAAATCACCAAAATTGACTAAAAATTTGACTCTATTGAAACCCTGCGAAATGGTCTCCACAGGCTACAAAAAATACCCATGCCTCCATATGAGGTGAAGTTGAGGCTGCCGAGTTAGTCTAAAGAGCTACTGAGTCCTATGCGTAATCCCTAGGACTCGATCATGGCACCTCTAACATGCATGCGTAATCCCTAGGACTCGATCATGGCACCTCTAACATGCCAAATGAGCGCACTACCAACTCAACTACAACCTATATTGTGATATTATATACTACAATGCTTATGAGTTTACAAATTTCCTGCAATGTTAAAAAAATTGGGAAGCCAGGAGTCAAATCCGGACCTCGGGGCTAAAACCCAACCATACTAACAACCTAGGTGCTCTGGTCCTAAAAGTATCAAATCTGGTCTATATTTGTAGCAATTTCAGTAAAAAAAAATAAGTTATTTACGAAATTACTGTAGCAACTTAAAATTTTCCAATTTTTATTTATCGACAACAAAATTTTCAAAATTTCGCCGAGATTTTAAACTATGCCAAGAATAATCAAGTAATCATTGCGTTCGCGCATCACGGCTCGCAGGAGGCAGGACGCGCGATCGAATATATGGCACGGCGCGCGCGAGCGTATACACGCGTGCGTGTGCGTGCGGCACGGCAGATGGGAACAGCGCCTTCTCTCGCCTGGGGCGGGCCGACCGGCTGACTGGTTAGTGGTTACGTCGTTTGCATTCCGCAAGCAACATTCGTACCAAGGCCCCACACACGATAGTTTGGATGCTAGTCATGCATGCGACGTTTCATACACTAAATTTAATGTAAACTGTTCAGCTAATATTTATTTATATTTACTCTGGTACATATGTTTTGTATCGTCATGTTCACGTAGGAAAGAAATATAGGACACAGTAGATCAAGATAAGATTGCAAGTTAAGCCGTACACAACCCCTGGAATTAAATTAATTTGGATTTATATGATGGTAATAAAGACCATGGGACATATATAAACGTTTTATTTTCGTTAGATATATCTTTGATCTAGGCTGTTCGCTTGATTGGAGATCCATCTCAATCAGAAGAACTCGTACGTAACGTACGTATGGTGCAGGGATACGTACGATTTGGCCACGACACTGCTGTACTACATTTTCTAAGCTGAGTATCAGATTACCACGAACAAAGGAAGGTTTAAATCTCAAATTAAAAAAAAATAGGCGAGCATTAGGAGCTGGATGTCCGATGTTGCATATTTTCTCGGATGCATGACGCAACATTTTTTTTTTATTCTTACAATATTTTTTCCCTATCTATGTAACATTTTTTTTGCGTATGCATTTCTACTGTTATCGAAGGAAAATGTTACAAGCGTGGGAAAAAAATATTTCACATATGAGAAAAAATATTGCAGGTGTCCAAAAAAATCAGACGTCGGATCACACGTCATTAGGAAAAAAATAAGTAGTTGTAGCAGTAGGATGCTTCGATTCCAGGGCCAGTGTGCACTCGCAATCCTTGTCTAGCTGGGTTTGATGCGTGCGTATTTCATCTCAATCACGCTCGCAGTCGTAGGTGGAATGATTAAAGAGGAAGATAAGAACAACTTTAACTAATGCAATTGAGACAAGGAAAGCATAGCATGCCGGGAGCGTTTTGATTTCACATTTACACAAGTTATCCAATTAAACGAAGATCTTCCAACAGATCCTTCTAAAATAACTCGCGGCCTCTTCGCTTCGCTTTTGGTGTCTGTTGATGCAGGGAAAGGGGTGCATCACATTCACATCTGTACATATTTTGGCTATATCGTTATCCAGATCTGTACATCCTAAGGTTCGAAGCTCACAGTTTCTTGTCTGTACTGAACTCTGCAGCACCAAAGGAAAAGCCATGCGCATGTATCACCATGCTTGTCTAATTGTTCACCTTCTGTCTCCATCAGGGTACTCTTAACTTAAAAGACTGATTTCTTGGCGACGCAATCAATTCAACGCCGTGGACAAGAGCAGCAATATAAACTAATCAATCGGAGCACCACCGAGTTATATTCTTCGTCAGGATCAGCAACGCTTAATGGAATGCCAAAAAACAAAAACAAAAAACTGCAGCTAGCTTTGACGTACGATGATAGGTAGGTGCATGAACACGATAAGTATGTCTTGAAAAACCAATTTGAGTTTGCACGCTCTTGTTATATAAGACTAAGCTGTCCTAATCCTATAGAGCCTGCTTAAATCAGCAATCCAATAAAGATTGCAGTCAAGATATACACCGACCGGACAAACAAAAATTCTCCTTTACAATACAATAGTAAAAAGAACAATCCATCCGGTTACAAATAATTATCGTTTCAAACATAAGTGTAGTCAAATTTTCAAAACTTTAATTGTTAATATCTTTTTAAATATTTAAATTGGATACATGAAAATTATATGTGTAGTTTCAAAAAGTGCTTTTTATAATATTACAATTTTATTGGGTTTTATAAATATATTATAATATAAATTAGTGATGAAACCTATATTTTGTAGACCATTTGTCGATGTTCAAAAATGATAGTTATTTATGACTGATGTTCAAAATAATAACTATTTATAATCGGAGGGAGTAATCAGTAATATCTTTGAAAAGTATGGTTTGGGATCTAGACGTATGTGTTTGCTGTTGCACATGCTTTACTTTTCGGCAGTTGTACAAATATTAAAGCATGAATGAATGGTAGATGATGATTACTTATCTCTTCACTTGCTTCAAGATTTGTGCAACTTGTATTGAGAGAGAAAGCATTGAAACACTTCTCTGTATGTAATTACACGATTATACAAGGACCAGAGTGAAGGGATCAATCCAAAAATCTCCCATATCATGTCTCTTTCGGACTAACCCTATTACCCTAGTACCCAGATCCTCAATTCATTCAAGTTGGTATCAGAGCGGGTAGGTTCTGTCTTCTGTGTGATCTCACCTTCTCCGTCGCTAGATCCTGTCCTGTGTGATCTTGCTGAGCTGACGCTGAGTCGTCATCCTCGAGTCTTCTCTGCACCGGATTCGCCATCCCGCACAGGGGGAGCAGTCGTTGGCAGAGGAACTAGCTGGATACACCTCCCCCGCCCCCGCCCCCACCCCCACCCACACACAATTCCCGCGGGTCTTCTTCTCGTCGAAGGTCTTGAGCCCGGGGCACGACCGGTCTCGATTTTTAAGTTGGAGCCGTAGTGTTGGGGAGTGCTACTGCTGGCCGACTACATCTGCTACTACTTGTTGTTTGGTGCTACTGCTGCTTGTTCGTGTGTGCGGCCTCTTCTGCTACTTGGTGCTTGGTATCTCTCTCTCTCTCTCACTGATTGTGACAGTACTGTGTTAGTGTCTACCGGTAAACATATTTAGTAGACCATGGAAGATACTAATGAGGATAATAAAGTGGGAGGCTCTAGTTTCGACAAGTTGTATGAAGTTTTTAACAGAATGATGGAACAGCAGCAACAACTAAAGGCAACCCCTGAGATTTTTCAGCACACACTTGAACCTAACACCTGCTGAAGTTAAAATTGTCGGGACCGGGGAACTATATTGGTTGGGCTCGTCATGACCGAATGATTTTGAGTTCCCATGGATACGAAAGCCTTCTCACTGCTAACGAGGAATAGGTGAAGGAAAACGACACTAGCAGTAAACAAATCAATGACAGAGTGCTAGTGTGGTTGTTGGGGAGCATGGAGCAAACAATCCGAGAGCAAGTTGAAACCAAGGTTTCAAATTTTATTTTCACATCTTAGAGAACTGTTCACTATTATAGCTCTCTATTTTTTTTTACAAAATTAGTACCCTATGAATTTTTTTTTGTAAATATAGCCCCAGGCCCGCATATCCCGTGCATGGAGAGCGTAGCATTTGATTTCCGCGCACGAGGAGCGCAACATTTGGTACAATGTTCCCCGCAATTACCGCCCCACCGTACCACGGTAAAAGCAATTACCGCGCCCTCCAAGCGCGGAAAAGCTGAATCCCATGCTCTCGCTCCGCGGAAACTGATTTCCCGCGCCCCCGATCCGCGGTGCGTCGCTTGCATGCTGCGGCTGCCGACAGGTGTCGCGGTGACGATTTCCCGCGCATGGGTACTGCGGCATATCGGAATCCCGTGCTCCCCGTGCGCGGAATTTTGCCACGTGTCGTGCTGTGATAATTCAGCACTCCTCGGGGCTAGATTTGCAAAACAATTCGCACGGGGGCTAGTTCTGTAAAAAATTTTTAGGGAGATAAAACAGTGAAAAATTCCATCTTGAAGGCGACTGAAATCTAAAATTTCGGTGAGATTTCAAAATTTTGCTCGAAATCTGGACAAAATTAAAAATTTTTTTGAAAGCCGGTAAATTTGAAACCAAGAAAAACGAAATTTCGGCCGAAATCACTTGCTGAAATTTTGATGATTTTCAACCTCTTGTGAAATGGTCTCCCGAGGCTAAAAAAAAAACAGAAAAAATATGAGAAAATCATGCAAACATTTATCTACATTTCCTATTTGTTTGAATGCAAAATACTAAATATTTGCACATAAAATTCCCAAGTTATGGTTTAGTGTTTAGGCCAAAATACAATTTAAAGCCGAAATACATCATGTAAGGCCAAAATGCAAGTTAGAGTTTAGGGTTTAGTCCGAAATACAATTTAAGGCTAAAATCCAAGTTAGGATTTAGACCGAAATACATCATTTAAGGTCGAAATCGAAGTTAAGGTTTAAGGTTACATAATTTTTATATGTATTTTTTTCAAAGTTTTGAAATGAATTCCTCATAAAAGATATTGCAATTCACCAAAAAAATTGGTGCCAAATCCGGTCCTAAAAACATCAAAACCGATCAAAAAACCGTGCAAACCGGTCCAAAAAACCGAAATCTCAGCAAAATTCACCGAGATTTCCCGAAATTAATGTAGCAAACCCTAATTTTCAAAAATTTTCATTTCACTAGGATTTTGAATCTCGGCCCCCAACTGAAATCCACCGAGATTTTGAACCCTAGTTGAAATTATGACCATAGTTGTAGAAGTGTGGTCAGCTCTTGAGAAACAACTTGTTGGAGAACTAAACAAAATGCAAGCTACTCGAATCATACGTGAGTGTCATTTGGAGCGAGGCTCAAGATCTGTAACAGAGTATGCTAGTGAGATGAAGAGGCTGTGCAGAGATCTGCATTATTACCATCCTTTTGAACTTGTTGATAAGAAATATTTGGCTATTCATCATAAATTGTTTGAATCATTTGCGAGCAAACTCTTTTTGGATGGTGTAAATCCAAAACTTGATCTTAATCATCATCTAATCTTCTCCAAGCCAGAATGGCCAAACTTGGAGGACATTATTTCCAATGTGATGTTTTTTTTGGTGGGGGGGTGGTTGACGACTTGCTCATAAAAAGGGGGATAACCAACACCTCAAATGGACCAGACAAGTTATTCTGTGACTATTGCAAGCAAAAAGGGGCACATCAAAGACAACTGCTTCAAGCTGCATGGCATCCACCTGGGTGGCAGAGGGAGCCAGGGGAGCTCAAGGCGGTAAGTGCAGGCAGACCTGTAAAAGAGTCGATCTTGAGCAAGCCTGGCCTCCCGAGCTTAAGCTCAATAAAAGCTTGAATGGGCTTAAGTTAGGGTTCAAGTTTGGATCTAGGCTCGAGCTCGGCTTAAGTAAGTTCGGTAACACTCAACAATTCAATATGAACTAATTCTCAACAAAAAATACTTAAGCTTGAGTAAACTCGGTAAGAGTTAACATATAGTAATTTTTAACAAGTGATTTGTAAATTTATCAAACTCGCAAGCTATTCATGTTGGGAAATCAAGGTGAGAAAGCCCTAGTAAATTTAAAAATTTATCCCCTTCTCAGACCAATCGCATGTATTAGAGCCAAGATTTAGAATATATCAAAAGCAATAAATACGTACTGTGGTCCTGTGAGCGCAAATACAGAGCTTTTGGAGAAGCTCTCGGTGAAGCTCACAGCTTCAATGCCTGGACGTATCAGCGAAAATAGATACGTCGGATCTTCGTGGCATCAAGTGCATCATCAACATGCTTCTTGTAAGCATCTTTTTCAGCACAAGAAGCACCGAAAGCTAGTACAGGAGGAATATGATTATCTAGAACATATTCTTTTCTTTCCTATTTGAGAATAATTCTCAAATTATGGATCTAATCAAGAAATATGGTTATGTTCAATCTTTTCTTCTCAAGAACAGATCGCAACGTGAAACTGGATGATGAACTATTCGCCATTTGTCCACAACAAATAAAATATGCAAAAGCATGTAAAAAACATGTTTATGCTTATAACATTCATCGTATGGAAGCAAAATCTGCTATACATTCCAAAAGAGTGTCTCAAAAGCCTATAGCATGTCCAAGATCCATATTTCACGATGCCTAAGTGAGCTTTGGCATCACTACTCGGAACAAGGCTATTTAGATAAGCAAACACTTTGCTAATTACATCTCATGTAACTCTTAGTTGACATAAAACATCTCATGGTAAATCTATCCGACACTTACATCTGTCTTATTAAGATAGTTAGTGATACCTTGCTTTGGTAAGTCCATCAACTAACAATCGAAATCTTGACAATGGATAGAATTGGTAAGATATCATCATAACTCAGTTTTACATAGGGACCAATATAATTATGTTACTAACCAAAGCAAATACTATCAACATAGCAACCATAGCAATTCTCAAATGAACATCATAAAAATATGAACAAAAGTAAACACGTATAACATCTTATACACTAGAGAAGCCAAAATGATTAAATCAACAAATCGGCATGATCATATCAAGCTAATAAAAGATTTTACGTTACTGGAAAGATGTTGATCACATCATCAGATAACATAAACCACGTATATCTCATATATGTGAAGCAAATCCAGAATTAATGTAATACGATATGCTCTAATACCACTGTTGAAAAATCGGGGTGGGAAAGCCCTAGTAAATTTTAAAAATTTATCTCCTTCCCGGACCAATCGCATGCATTAGAACCAAGATTTGAAATATACCAAAAGCAATAAATACGTATCGTGGTCCTGAGAGCACAAATACAAAGCTTTTGGAGAAGCTCTTGGTGAAGCTTATAGCTTCAACGCTTGGGCATAGCAGCAGAAATAGATACGTCGGACCTTCATTGCATTAGCAGCCACGGCCTTCAGGTATCCACACGAACAAGCGGATGACACCGTATGCCGGTATACTAGTACCGTGCAATACGACTCTTGTGATCTTTGTATCTGGTTCAGGTAAAAAAATTTCACCTTTCTTTATTTTTTCATACATTCTCTCAACTTGCTGGTGCATTTTTATAGCGAAAACACTATTCATAAGTCGGTTGCTACAGCACCACTGGCGTGCCACTGTTCATAGGCCGGTTGCTACAGCAGAACCGACACTGTTCACATGGTTGTTGCTATAGTGCTGACGACATGCTGCAGCGTTTTCAGCATTGCTAGAGTGATTTCAGCACAAAAAAAAAAATCATATTTTGCACTTGTGGGGGTTTGCAACCTTTTGGGAACAACCAGATATCATATTCAATCGCATTAAACATATGTCACGAGAGAAGATTTCATAAACTTGTCTTAAGCTTATTCTTGTATATGACCCTTTAGGTTCATACAATATTGGTAGTAAACCGAAAAACTCATTTTTCGATTTACAAGTCGCATGCGGCTCCTATCAGAAAATAACAACTATCCAAATTGCATGAATGTCGTTTTATCCGATAAACCTTCAATGAATACATATCGATCCCTTTGTCACTTTGATATCATGATTTAACTCAAGGTTGAGGTGTGTCATCCTTATACTGTTAAACTGATTTTCTCGATTATCTTAAGTAGACTAACAAGATCGATCAATTAACACCTTAATCGTTTGGGTATGGCCATGCACATTATTTAATCTATTTCATCGAGTGGCCGATTGATATCTTTCCTCAGGATGAGAACAAATTCTATCTTAATCATACACTTTCCTCTGCATGATTCAAAGCATACCCGAATGTTGTCCTTATGACTATCCAGTTATGGGCAACGTTAGACAACATCAAAGCATACCATACTCATGTAGAAAACTGTGTTGATCTCAAGTTTAAAGATCAATCATTATCATTGTATGAAACAACTTATGACACTTCATTGTATGTAGAAAACTGTGTTGACCTCAACAGATGTTTTTATAAGCGGGTCAATCCAATAGAATGTACATTTACATGTATTCACTTGATTGAATTGTATCACATACCCATAATCTGTGAGATATGATTATCATTCAATTCATGTGCTTGTTTTGAAGATTATTAGTGTCCCAACCAATAATCAAAAAGGGAAAATTTATAATAATGTTATAATCAAATTACACAGTTTCATGATCAAGTCACATACTTGATGATCTGTAACATGACATTATTAAAGGAAAAACATAAGCATAAAAACAAGGTAATCATCTTCATGATTGGCCTCTTGGACATATTTCCAACAATTCGAGTTCGGCTCGATGAAGCTCGCAAGCTTGGGATCAAGCTCGAGCTCAGCTCATTTGGAGCTCAAAACGAGACTAGAGCGTGCTGAGCTTGAGCAACTCGCAAGCCTTGAGCTTTTTTTAGGCCTTACCTGCATGTAGGGGTGGAAACGGATCGAATAGTTTCTAACCGATTTGGACAATTTTGGAATACAGATTATGTTGGCTCAGATATTTATTGGATAGGAAATGAATATAGATTTTTTCTGTCGGATGCTAATACGAATTTAGTAACTCACTATCCATCGAATATGAACACAGATCCCGATTACCTAAATATTCAGGGACTCGATTATTTGACTATTTAGGCACACGGGCTAGTCCAAGGCTGATGTTTCGGCCCAAAAATGTTTCTGAATTTCAAAATCATTTTCTAATTTAATTAATCCAGAAATCAATTTCCAATTTTTAGAATTGGCAAACCAGCTCAAAAAATTATGAAAATTTTTGAGAAGGTTCGTCACATAGTCTAGCATTTAATAAAATAATTTTAAAGATTTTTTAAGCTTTTAAATTTTCACAAAAATTCAAACTCTATTGTCTTTAATAGGAAAATATTTTAAATAAGTTGCTAAAAATACAAAAATAGAAATGAATAATTTATTATTTTAAATATATTTCAATAGAGAATGCAAATCTTGGGCCATCATATGTTCTTCATGAATATTCGGATTAAATAAATTAGTTATGTTTATTTTTTCATTTTGTGCAGACAATTTAAAGGGTTTTCATTTTCTGATAAATATTCCTGATCGTATTCGTTTCAATTCATATTCGCTCCATATTTGTATTCAACATTATTCATATTCATATATGGGTTATCTATATTCATATCCACATTCGAGGAAAAAATATGAAAATAAATATGACAAAGTCATTATCTGTCTAGATTCGTTCTGTTTTCACCCCATCTACAGGGGAGGTACCAGTGGAAGATGTGCAAGCCCTTGAGGACTTCAAATCCAAGCTCAGACTCTCGGATAGCTCATTTCGATCCTAAGGTTCCTCTAAAGCTGATTCTAGTTTTGATGTAACCTCCCAAGGTATGGAATTCCATCAAGGCCTGCATGTATCCACAACCAAACCTAAACCTTGGATTATTGACACCGGACTACCGGAGCTACTAACCACCTGACAGGAGCCTCTAACCTATTTTCTTCTTACACACCATGTTCAGGCAAGGAGAAGTTGAGTGTAGCTGATGTATCCACAGTACCTATCACAGGACGTGCATGGATCCATCCATTGCACTAAGACATTGTCCTTGTCATCAGTTCTACATGTTCCCAATTTCCCTGTAAATCTTTTGTCTGTCAACTCTGTTATTAAATTACTTAATTGTATAGGTTGGTTTAATCCTACTGCTCTTCAGGAGCTAGGGACGGAGACTTCTAGGGGCTGGGAACGTGCATGATGGACTCTACTATCTTGATAAAGAAAGTGATGAAATTGCTCTTGCAACCTGCATGTCTCCTAGCCAAGAGTTGATATTACACCACCGCACCCTTGCATGTGATGTATGTGAATTAGCTAAGCATACAAGGGGGAACTATCCTAGTAGGGGTTGAAGAAGTAACAAACCATTTGAAGTGATTCACTCCGATGTTCGTGGAACCATGCAGGGGCGGACCCAGGACTGGGTTAAGTGGGGCTAGAGCATATTCTACTACTGACAGCACCATAGGTACCCTTCACAGCACCCTCAAGCCTCTATGGTGCGCCATGGAGATTGAATATATATAAAAGAAGGCTAGAGGGAGAAGGTCTAAGAGATTTACCTCCATCACATGGGCCGAGTCAAAGCATTTGTTTCCTCGTTGTTGGGACAACACTACCAACACACATCAATAGCCCACCAAAGCCCATCTCTCTCTTAATAATCTCACGACCTATAGGCTGTCAATCCACAATCCCCAATTGAGCAAGGTGGCAGTCATGCCCCAAGCAGAGTGCAAAGCTAGGGGCGGGGCACCGACCGATGGGTCGGTAGGGTAGAGTAGTGTGCCGGCATGTAGGAACTACGGTCTGTGAGTTGGTGGCGAGGTGGCGACCGACGGCACTGTAGCATAGACCGAGGGCGGTGCCGTGGCGGGCAAACTTGTAGCAGATGATAGGTTGCAGGGGCCTACGACCATCGTGGTGGTAGCAGTAGGGGTGTAGGACGGTTGTTAGAGGGGTGACAGGAGATAGCGGCCAAGGCCGCGAGGGCGACGAGTGATAGGCGGATCGCGTATGTGAGCCGACATGCGACTCTCACGGGTGTCAATGAACGTCAGCGAGTGTACGCCAGTCGACAGGTGTTCGGAGAGGATATTTGACAAACCGGTGAGCAAGTCCCATTAGCACCCCTAAAATTTCATCATGGAAACACCACTGGGACCATATGAGTTTCACACTATTTCCGGACATAGGTGTTTTGCAACATTTATTAATTGTTTCAGTCGTTATACTTTGTTCGATTTGTTAAAACATAAAAGTTAAAGTGTTTTATATTTTAAGGATCCGTCCGCTCTAAATCAAAGTCAGTTTGGAGCAACCATTAAAACTTTACGTTCTGACAATGGTACAAGAGTTTTTGACATTTTGTTAACCAGGTGTTTGAGCAGTTCCTTGTCTCCAACGGCATTGAACATCAAACCATCTGTGTTAATACTCCAGAGCAAAATGGTGTTGCAAAACGTAAAAACAAACATTTATTTGAGGTTGCTCATTCACTGATGTTTACAATGAATGTTCCTAAGTTTCTTTGAGGAGAAGCAATAAAAACTGCAACATATTTGATAAATCGTGTGCCTCTCCATGTTCTTAATCATAAGACTCGTGCTGAGTGTGTTTTAAAAATGGAATGATTTTGTTGTTCCTCCAAAAGTCTTTGGGTGCGTGTGTTTTGTTCATGCTTATAGAAATTTTGTTAAAAAACTAGATCCCTGTGCTATTAAATGTATTTTTGTGGGCTATTCTCCATATCAAAAAGGTTATATGTGTTGGTGTCCCCCAGAACGTCGCTTCTTTACAGGGGAGATATCCAGTGTAAACCTTCTTACTGTGAAAACTTCATAAAATCCACGTGTAGAAGTTTTGAATTTTTTTTAAAAAATTACTATACGTAGAGGAGGTGAGTTTCTACGATCTTGTAAAATTTGAAGACCAAACTCAATCGCATTTGAATGATATGAAAAAGACATTCAGCCTAAATAGTAATTTTTTACTGTTTAGCACTATTTATTTTTACTGTTTGTCTTTTTCATATATTTCAAATGTCGTTGAGTTTGGTCTTCAAATTTTACAGGATTGTAGAAGCTCACCTCCCCTACGTAGAGTAATTTTTTAGAATTTTTCAAAACTTCTACACGTGGGTTTTACGGAATTTGTACAATAAGAGAGGTTTACATTGGATATGTTGCCTTCTTTATGAGTATGGATGTGACATTTCGTGAACATGAATCTTATTATGGGCCAACCAATGATACTGGAATTACCCTATATCCTCACTTGAAGTGCAACGAGAGGGAGAGAGAGTAACAGTGGAGGCACTCTCGTGGGATTCATTCTTGTTCCTACTTTAGGTGTTTCTAATGATGGTAGTAGCAATTTAAGTTAGGGGGAGAGAACAAGTAATGAGAGTGGCCGCAATAATAATGGTCCTTGTCTTGGAGACATGCAAGCTGCAACTGAGACTTCATCACCGTCTTTGCATGATATAGAGTCCCCTGTGCACGAGGACCCAAGTACCAATTTCCTCTCGTAGTCCTGTTGCTCCTACTAGCACCGTAGGGCAAGGTGATAATCAATTGTCTTCCTTTTCACCCCAAGTTAATGATTTGCCTATTGCTTTAAGAAAACCAACTAGATCATCACAAATTCCAGAACGCCTCAAAGATTATGTTGGTTATAAACATGACATTGCCAACTTCATCTCTTACAAACATTATAGCCCTTCCTCCTAGAGTTTTATTGCCTCTCTTGATTCTGTATCTATACCCACTATGTAGCTGAAGAGGATCCAAAGTGGAAGGAAGCAATGCTTGAAGAGATGAGAGCCTTGGAAAAGAACAAAGCTTGGGAGCTTGTGGATCTACCACCAGGTAAGCAACCTGTAGGTTGTAAGTGGGTTTTCACCATGAAACATATCCCGGAGGCAAAGTGGATAGATGCAAAGCTCATCTTGTGGCAAAAAGATATACTTAAACATATGAAATTGACTACGAAGAGACATTTGCACTAGTGGCCAAAATGAATTCTATAAGAACACTTATATCCTGTGCTTTTCTTTTTAATAGTTACAAAATATTAAAACATAAATAAAAGGTAGATGATGATTACTTACTTTTTTGTTTGTCTCAATATTTGTGCAACTTGTATTGGGAGTGAAAGCATTAAAGCACTACATGACCTTCTAAGAGGAGTTATATATGCAGGTCCCACTAGGATCTGAGACAAGCCAGACTACTGGGAACTGGGAAGGTGCTTCGCTTACATCATTCCTTGTATGGTTTGAAGCAATCAGCTCGGGCTTGGTTTGATAGATTTCGCCGGGCTATACTCGATAAGGGTTATAGCCAAAGCAATGCAGACCACATCTTATTCTACAACCGCGTCATGGGTCAGACTGCCACTTATTGTGTATGTGGATGACCTTGTGATCACTGGAGATGATCTTGGGGAAATTTCTCACTTGAAAAGTCACCTTGCACAAGAATTTGGACTATTGAGACACTTTCTTGGGATAGAAGTATGCAGAGAACCCAAGGGTATTTTTTTACTTCCAACGAAAATATGTTACAGATTTGCTTTGTTTGGCAAATATGCATGGATATTGTCCTGCTGCTACTCCAATTGAGCAAAACCATCGCCTGATGAGTAACAAAGGAAGACTAGTGGACTGTGAGTGATATCAAAGGATGGTTGGCAGGCTTATATCTGTCGCATACTCGACCAGATATTGCATTTGCTGTGAGTGTAGTCAGCCAGTTTATGCATGATCCCAGATCATCCCATATGGATTCTGTGACTGTGATCCTACGCTGCCTAAAAGTATGTCCTGGGAAATTATATACTCGTCAGGAAAGTCTTCAAGTTGAGTGTTATGCTGATTGGCTGGCTCGCCAGATGGTCGACGGTCCATATCTGGGTATTGTACATTTGTTGCTGGAAACTTAAGTCTCATGGTGCAGTAAGAAGCAAATTGTTGTGGCTAGATCTAATGCAGAAGTTGAGTTCCGTTCTATGGCAAATGGTGTATGTGAGGTGTTGTGGTTGCAGATTCTTCTCACGGAATTGTGGCTGTACAAGGTCACACCAGTGATGATGTATTGTGATAACAAAATAGCTATAGATATTGCTAATAACCCCGTGCAACACGATCAAACCAAACATGTGGAGATTGATCTTCGATGAAAGAAGTTGGACAGAGGGATAATTTGCATGCCATATGTGAGCTCAGCTAGTCAAATTGCTGACATTCTCACAAAGGGACTACTGAAAAAGTCTTTTTTTTTTGTAGCAAGATGGGGCTTTACTATGTATTTATCCCATTTTGAGGGGGGAGCGTTGGTGTATGTGTGTTATATGTAACTATATAATTACACAAGAACTAACGTTTATTTCTATGTTTTTCCTTCCAATACAAGTTGCACAAATCTTAAAACAAATTAAAGAGTAAGTAATCATCATCTATCTTTCATTCATACTGTAATATTTGTACAATTTAAAAAAAGAAAAGCATAAAAGCAGGGTAAAGAAAGGAATAGAGTGAAGGGAGCAGTAGAATCGATCCCCAAAAGTCTCTCTTCTCATGTCTCCATCCCACTAACCCTAGTACCCAAATCCTCAATTCATTCAAGAGTGATTTCACAGCAAGGAAAGGTTGAGCAAAGTAATATTAGATTATGTGCAACAGTCACGTCATGCAGATCGCTGAGTTGGACACCCTGTTTAATTTAGTCTCTTTGCGCTCATGGATATAAAGACAGTAAATGCATTGCCATCTTGTCGCGATATATCTAAGATCTCAACAAAGGAATAAGGCTGTGTCGGTTTGACCTCAAATTTGTCAGTCATGCAGTTACCTCAAGGGGAAATTGCTAATGTGATCTGTGCAATCTACAGATTGTAATCTAGAAGACCTGACCACTTGTGTCTGCAATATTATTTTTTGGTCACAGTCGAGATTTTCGCCGCATTTCAGTATCAGCAATCGAACCAGCGACAATGTCTGGGTCAATTAATTACTCGATCTTTCTATTATGCTACATGCATATACCGGCTCTATATACCTGGACGGAAGCATGAATTAGTCAATTATGCAGTACGTAACTCTGTCCTCTGAACTATGAAGGCCTCTTATTACGGTCTTATCTTGTCGCTGAGATCAGTCAAAAGTCCTCATTTAAAATGACAGTACGTAGCATCCAAATGCCTTTGGCTATCTATAGACTACAGAAGGTGGTTCCCAAGTACTCGTAATAATAGGCTTTCTGCGACCTTGCATCACAACGTAGTCACGCTGGCGCAGCAGTCAATTAAACCGAACTCTCAATTATGACTCGGATTGCATTCAAAAAGTCAAACTATGCCATTGGACAAGTTGAGCCTGCCATGGACTATAGTTGATCCAAGAAGAAAATCGTATACATCGAAGTGAAACACAACAGACAGGAGTGGGCAGGTCAATGGTAACTCGGTAAGAACATGTGTCTAGGACTGAACTTGGTGGCAGACTTGCAGTCTAATATCACTCTCAAATCTCAAGTCAAATCGACCACCTACCACAAACTAGTATAGTGCCTGTGCTAACGCTACGACGGCAGTACACCCGCTTATCAAATTAAATGAGAAGATAAGTATGAATACAACACTTAATAATAAAAGAGAAATTTAGAATTTTAAATGAATTTAGAAAGAAAAACGGAACTAAATGGAGGTCGAATAGTCGAAAACGGGCTCCCAAAAGATTTTAAATCAAGAAAGAAAAAGAAAAAAAAATTCTGATCTTAGATTTTTTTTTTAGCTTCCACAGAGCACAACAGGCTCTCTGCTTGGCTGAGGCAAGGGGGAGGAAGGCCGTGGGTGGCCGGGTCGCAGTGGGTCGGCACGGTGTGGCGAGATCGCCAAGACCGACGCTGGGGAGGAGTCACGGTTGCGGTGAATTTCACGGAAAGATGACGGTGATGGCTTGGGTTACCTCTAAAATCCGCGATCTTTACAAGAGGGAGCACTTGGGATTTACGCAATGCGATGGGGTGGAGGAGAGCTCACGGCTTTTATAGCACCAAACAAGCATATTTATGGAAATCATAATTTGGGATCAAATCAGATTGAGAGGAAATTTTGGCAATAGAGCACAAAATTTGGGGAATTAACACCATAGATGAAAAGAGGAGATTTGGTGCGGGATTGATGGAGTTTTGGAGCTTCTTTCTTGCTTTAATGGAGGAGGAAGAGAAGAAGCTTCTCTGTCCAGTCAGCAACTAAAAGAACCTACATGTGAGTTGCCTTCATTTTTTTTAAATATAGAAGGATTTTTGAAAAGATAGCACATTAGGTTAAAAAATTCTAGAAAAATTCTCAAAAAAACTTTCGATTATTTTGTACTTAATAAAATTATTTTCAAAAAAAATTAAATTATAAATTTGCCGAGACACGGCGGCCGCGAGGTCGCTGACCAGCAACCTCGCCGTGTCGGCAAAGCCACCGATAGCGACCGTGGAGCCATTGCAGACCTGCGTTCTCCCGACCGCGCTGCCCTATCTCCCGGTTTCCTTTTCCCAACATGTAATGTATGGTCCTTTCCTTTTCCAGGATGTTTGTTTCCTTTTCCTTGATTCCAGGACGTTTGTTTCCTTTTCCTTGTTGATGCTGGAGGTGAGGGAAGGTGTGTTGTGGGCCACAGGGATGATTTCGAAAAAATATGGAAAAATAAACTGCGCTCGTCGACCGCTGGATCCGTAAGGAAAAAAAGATAAAAATTAAACAGTGCTCACGCACACGGTTCCGCGAGAAAAATTGAAAAAATTAAGCAAAGACTCACGCATGCTTAGTTCCTTAGATAAAAATAAAATAAAAATTCAGCGCTCTCGTATACCAAATTAGGCTCTATGGTGCTAGATCCGTGAAAAAGTCTCGAGAAGGGTCATATTCGAAAAAAAATACGATCACAATGCCAGGACAATAAAAAATTCAAGTCTTATTTCCTTGCATGCGGATCCTTCCTGTTTATTTTCTTGTTTGATTCACCCTCCTTTCAAATATGTAGTACATACAATTTTGGTCAGTAAAAAATTCAAATCTGGTTTCCTTGCATGCGGATCCTCCTTATTTATTTCCTTGTTTGATTCGCTCTCCTTCCAAATATGTAGGTGGGGAGATCTGTTGTGGGCCACAAGGATGATTAGACACACTAAATAATGACCATCGGATGTAGGTGAGTAAAACTGAGGAAAGATCTGAGACGTTCATTTTGATGAATGCAAGTTTCTGGGGACGTTTTGCTGGGTGCACGAACATTGGGCCATCTCTAATGAGGTGCATTATTTAGGGTGGACGTAGAAAAATTTGCTTAGGTGCATTATAAAGGGGTATAGATAAATAGCGGTGATTGGGATTACTATTTTTCTTTTTTCTTTTTTGAGGGATTTTGGGCTTACTCTTGACTCTGAATAAGCTCAATTTCCATGGCATGATCATTGTTGTGGTATCCATGTCTGGCCTTTCAGTGGTGCTTTCGGCCGTTGTATGGGCATCCACTACAATCTTTTCAGTGGATCAGGGAGCGGGGAATTCTACACTTGATCCTTTTTATGGACCGTGTAACTTGTCCTGTTCTCACTTCAATGAATTGCATCTTAATCAAGATCTGTTTATGGCATCAGGCCCATCTTTATATTGGGCACGGACCAGCAAAAAGGAAAAAAAAGAAAGAGTTCAATTCCAACTCATTTCTGCTGTCTCGAGTTAGCACATTTGTAGCTGACAATAGGCACTTCAATATGGAGCGAGAAATAGGCGCAGCTATTTTACATGGACCAATGGAAAGCATGTAAACATGCAGATCAAACCGCATATCCCACCAGGTGAAAGAACGACTGTTAAATGGTAATCACATTGGGGCTGGCTGGAGAAATATACTAGACAAATACATCTAACGTACGAAAAATGGAGCACATAATTATAGGTTCCCGAGCAAACGAAGGGGGGAGAACAAAAAACCAGCAGCAGCAGCAAGCATGCGCGCAACAGAGCCGGCAAGAACTGGTGGAAGCATCAATGAATTCTAAACACTAGTAGGCTGTCAAATCGCTTTATTAGGATAAGATAAGAGCACCTTCAATTACTGGCAGAGGGTGCAAAAGTTCCTTGTCAGGCAAGTGATCCGAAGCTTTCTGGTAAATGATTGAGTAATTCTTTAATGCTGATTGCAGTAGCATCAGTCCTTTATCACTGCATATCGACGATAGACACAGATTGCATAAAATCCTGCAGATAATCAGCTCAGTACTCATGCGAAACTACCATAAATTTAGAAGGCGTAGCGAAAAACTGAAATGAAAATATACGGGCACAATCTTCCTCGAATTTGGATTGCTTCAGGCTGTCTAACATGATCAAGTGTGGTCGTCATGAGTACGAATTGCTAAAGGAAACAGTAGCTACCATATTCACAAAATGACAAATGCCTCAGAAAAACCAAAGTACCAACATCTACTAACACGACAAAAATTTGTATAGTAATAGATAGTAGGCAAGTGTGGAGAGAGGAGGAGCAGAGAAGTCTATTGTCTCTGACAAAATCACATGAGAATATATCCCGTGTCACCTATCCTTACAATGCTATAATGTTACTATCATCAGAATATGGCAGAAATAGTTATAAATAATCCCTAAAAAATTTGTTAGATACGTCATGACATGAGGAAGTGTCCTAAAATATTCAACTGAAAATGTGACTTATGTTAGGAGAAACAAGAAAGACAAATTCAGTGAATAGCACCTTTATCTTTTTCCTTTTTTATTTTCTGATTACCTTTTGAGCTGAATTTATCTTTTTTATTTCTTTATGTGTACATCAAATTTAGATTTGAAATTTGGTGGTATGATAGATTGATTCGGTGTCAATGCTATCATTTTTCTATTTTTCATGAACATTTGCACCGTATGTAGGTAGTACATGATACTTCATCACATGAGGACTCAAGAGTCGTGTCATTCCTGAATGTAATTCTCAAATGCTCACCATTACGCTCTAGAGGAAATTCTATGCGACTATGCGCAATCTGATGACAACGATAGAATCTGGCAGACTCGATACCATAGGGGGGAAATCCAGGGTACACGTCCGGTGCATAATCCGCTTATGAAATAGAAAAACTTGTCTGAAAACAAAACTCCTCTGCTGCAACAGTCATAGCCTCATAGGGGCATACCCAGGGTTTACATTATCGAGCCGAGCTGGAAAATCGTCCACACGTCGGCATCGATTTTCGTCAAAAATCACTCGAAAATCGGTAGAAACCGAATGAATTGCAAAGTCTAACAGTTTTGAAATCGGCAGTCAAACAACGACGAAACATGACGAAAACCAACCTATTTGGACGATTTTTGACCGGTTTGCATCGAAAATCAGCAAAATCAAAGAAAATTAGAAAAAATTATAGAAAATGCTAGAAATTTTGTAAAAAACTGGTAAATGACCAAAAATTAGGAAAAGCATTAGAAATGTATAAAAACTATTGAAAAATAGGATAAAATTTTGGCATGACATTTCCTACATTTTAAGACAACGTCAAGTTGTAAAGTACATATTTTACAATAATGGCACAATTATGGAAAAATATGAAAAAATTTCGGCATGACTTTTGCTATATTTAGACAATCTCAAGTTATAAAGTAAGCATTTAGCAATAATATATCAACAAATAGCATTTTATTTTAATACCATTCACAAATCAACCTAACAAGTCAACATCTCAATGTATATGGCATATGACATTTGAAATCAACATTTCTCACTGAAAATAAATGTTCGCACTTCGCATTATTTCGTCGTCCTTCTATTGTCACACAGATGCCGTGTTGGACCTACATGAACGGTATGTTAGTAAAAAATCGAGTTGTAATGAAATGAAAGATACAATTGAAATATTATCTTTGGGGCTATGGGTAGTATTGTTAAGTGTACATTTGGTTGGCCATGTTGTACTCCTCGATAGACATCATCACCAATCCTCGTGTAGCTAGCAACTTCGTCTTGTATTCTTGCCAGCTTTGCCCTATCCATGGGCTATCATTTGCCATTGTTGGTACAACATGACATAAAAGTCGAGGTCTTGCCACTCATAGACCCATGGGTGGGAGGTTGTGCATGAGCATCGGGGATGGTATAGTCGTAGTGGCCATATGAGCCACAACTCCCTTGTGTCTCGATGATGTTATATAAGCTAGAGCTATCATGCGATGCATCATGGCTATGTCGATGGTCCCTTCCCTGCAGTAATCCTCCTCTGTGATTATGGAGCGCTATGGTTTTTATCCTGTGTGGAATGAGTGTATCGTTACTCCTTTGTAAATTATATGGGAAGCTGTCCTTCTGAGCAGAAAGTGAGAGGGATGGAGGCATCGCCACTGTCCAACTTGGAGTTACTATCATTGACTCTTGGTACGATGGGTTTCGATGGTCCTCAGGAGTGCTATCAGTCTAGTCATTGCTCCCTACATAATATTCCTCATATGTATGACACTTCTCCTTTCCTTTTGAGGAAGCTCTCCTTTTTGCGGTATCCCTCATCGCTACTCTTTGGTGCTTCCTGTTCCCCGTGTGACTATCAACCACTATCCTGTCTGTCCATTCGAGGATGCTTGCAGCCCCAGTATTCTTTCACAACGCAACAGGGTCAATTAGGTCTATCACAAGGTGTGATGGGAGGGGGTGTCACTTTCTGTGTCCTCTTCATTAAATAAGGGGTCAATATTGAACCCCCTTTCTCCATCTATTGTCGATTGGATTTTCAGTGTCGCACAGTGTAAGCTCTATAAGACGCTGGAATGGATCGTTTTCAGTTGTGCATCTTTGATTTTCTTTGGCTTGAATTCGAAGCTGTAGATTATAGTTAACATACACCAATTTATGGAGCTTCTTGTATGACAGGCTGTTGTGAACTTTAGTGTGGATGAACACAAATGTACTCTAATTACACTTGCATCCGCTAGAAGAAGCGCAATGCGAAACGATCCTCATGGCAAACTGCTGGAGCATGAGTGTGTCTGAACCGAATACACCCCACCAATGTGCTGCAAGTTAACGAAGAGAACAGTAAGTACCGACAAGAGTGGTATTACATTTAAGATGGTATAAGGAAAATACTAGGGGATGTTTTGGAATCATGTGCCATCTTCTCAGCTAAAGTACTCGCGAACGTTCCAACATTCCTTTTGTAAAGATCGGCCTCGTGAAGAGCTTGAACGGTGTTATCAGTATCGTCAGCCAACACTTCAAACGCATCTCGACAATTTGGCAAAAATGTGTTGGTCGTGCCGTACGCATAGTGCATCCAGGGGTCTAAGGTGGCGGCTGCATGAAGTTCAACGAAATATGTCAGTACAAGTATGTAATGTATGTGCAACTAGAAGATATTTTATTTTATAGAAGAATATATTACTGACGTTTTATAAGTATCTCGCGTTAGGTCGGCCATTCTTGGATCCACTACGTCCATGTATTGGTTCGTTGAATGTAGCTGAAGCGTCATGAAACAAGCTACCGTATTCCTGTCGCATGATGTTGTACTGTAGTAGCACCTCACTTAACGTAGGCACACTGTCTTGATCGACGAAGCGCAAAAAGGTGTACAATGGCTCCACAGAGTTAACAACCGATCGAATATTGTTCCACCAGTCCTGTTGTAAGGAACTACGAAACATCCTCAACAACACACCGGAGCCCCCTCCTCTAGCCCCCTAGAGGTTCCACTTCCACCACCGTGCTCATAGTTGCTACCTAACCGACTGATAAATTCTGCTTCTGCCCTAGAGGCAGCCATGGCATGCTGGAGTTGCTCCTCATCAGCATCACCAATGTACTCTAAATATGCACTTCTTCTAGGCGGGGAATCTCTAGTTGCTACTTTCTTTTTGAGCCTCTCGTCCCTCTTTCCATTCTTCTTACCCTTTATTCTGTCTAGGTCACGCTGAAAGTAGTCACGAATCTCCGGTGGAACTTGATTGCAATAGATGACATTTGTATTGCGCCCTGCCAAATGGTGGTTCAGTCGGATTGCACCGCCTCCTTTCTTCTCTTTGTATAGTACTTGCATCGAAATCTGATCCCTAGCTTGTCGTTGTGCCCCACGCAATGTCGATATGGTCTGCTATCTGCTAATACAAAACAACAAGAAGTCAGCATGCATGCAATTTATGTAATGTAAATATTACTAGCATATGTAGGGCAAAGGACTTCTTTATTTCAGATTAAACGGTACACTTCATGATCCATTCTTTTGTATCTAAAACCAGGGCAATGCTAGAATCATAAGCAAGTAATATGTAGCTAGACTTAGACTTGGTATTTTCTCCTTATTGTCTTGTTATAGAAAGTAGTTCATACAATTCTTGCTTAATTAGGTCATGTATTATGATGTGATATTAAAGACATCATCATGTTATTGTGAGTTCTTGCTAAGAACTATATGCATGTGCTGCAACAATGCTCAGAATTATTATCCATCGTTGCAATACTGTCATTCCTCCAATCCTTAGTTCATTTCATTGGGAAAGCATTTTGACATAAGGATCATAATACCTAGTGTGTTGCCCTTGAGCTAGCCAGGAGATCAGTGAATCCTACCAATACAAATTCCCACAATCCTTGCCTAAATTATCATCTAGTATTCCTGCAACATCATGCATTCATTCATATATGCATCTACCTATTCATTCAAGCATGTACACTGGCTGGTCACTCACTTGTATTGCAATTAATCCATTCATTCAAGCATCATCAGGAAACAACCAAATATGATTTAGGAGCTAGAGATCAGAGACTTATTAAACCGAAAATCGACCAAGCCGAGCCGAAAATCAATCGAAAACCTTAGGAAATCGAACGTTCAACCAAATACCGACCATTCAACCGAAAATCGACCCTATGAACCAAAACTCGAAGCTTACCGAGCAATTTTCGATCTCCGGCGGCAAAAGATGGTAGGCGGCGACGAGGTGTTCGAGGGAGGAGAGGATTGTGGAGACCAAAGTTATGACTATCGGAATGGTTGGGTAGGGCGTTAAAAATGGGGGACAACTATGTGGGCCTGATGGGCTATTGGGCCGGATGGGTTACACTGCTGCAAGCCTACAGCCTGTACTATGCTTTCTTTTTTTGTCCTTTTCTATTATGTATATTCATATTTGATCACAAAAGTCTCCCCAAATTGGTTTTTTTAAAAATCATCCCAGATGTCAAAACCCTATTAATACTAATTTTAGGGAGCTTTTGGATAATTTATTCCAAATTTCCTGATTTTTTGAATTTGAATTAGACACGTTTACCGACCGGTTCCAAATCTTGAGCCGGGCCGATATGGTACTCTCCTCTACAGATTCTGTAACAACTAATAATGTTTATTGAGATCAAACAACAGATGTGGATTGCACTGTTATACATGCAATCTATTTTCCTGCTCCTTTCTTATACTAGAAAGATGGTAGAGGGGGCAAGAAAAACGCATATTTGATTTATTTTGTGGGAAAGCATTTTTTTCAAGTTATATAATACTCCCTCCATTTTTGAATATATGTCATTCTAGCTTTCAAACTTTGTTCCTAAATACATATCATTCTACAATTTTAAGACAACTTTTAATTTTTTTACTTTGGATATCCATACTATTTATTATTCCCAATGTTATTTATTACTATGGAATAGAGTAACACACACCATCCAAGAGAAATAAGTGAGGTAATAAAGGAGGACGATTTAGTCATTTCTACACATGTCTTGGTTGAAATGCAAAGTCCTAAAACATCATCTATTTAGGAATGGATGTAGTATCAATATTACAATCTAGTAGGGGGAGGAATTAATGGTAAAACAATAGTGCAGACAGAAGGGTCCTCCAAAGACAAGGAGAAATGCCAAAAGTGATCCAAAGATGGCAATTAATTTACTAGTTTAAGATAAGATCCAGTACACTCAATAATATGTGAGGGGTTGAAAGTTCAAGCTCTATTAATTTGGTTTTGGTGTTAATGACAAATTTAATATTGAGACTAACTCTTTTGAAATTATCATAATATTGATTAGTCTCAATTGTTAATTAATGATAAATATTTTTATGAGACTAACTCTTTTATTGAGCTTAACTCCTATTAGTCTCTTTTGGATGGAAAAGATGGAAATATCAAATGTATGCATTCGAATTCATAGTATATATATTGTTGCATTCTTTGATGTCAAATATATTATGATTTTATTGATAAATCTAAATGTGAGACTAACGTGTTAATTGAGTATATTTTTGAATAGTCTCATGAAAAAGAAAAATGGAAATCCAAAAGGTATGTATACAATGCAACTTTATTATTTCTAGATACACTCCTTGGATTCAAGTTAAAGGATGAACTCTACCGTTATTTAGGTCTCAAGATGTGCATAAATATTTTAATTATATATACATGAATGCACACATTTAGAGGGAGTTCATACTTTACCTTGATGTTTCAATAGTATTGATCTAATTCATCTTTCTATATTAATGATCATTACTTTGAAACAACCCCTTAAGTATATTTAACTTGTATAGTTGTAGTATACTAATGGCAATATAGGATAAACTCCAAAGCAATCAAAAATTGAATATGTGCATATTGATTCAAGTTCAATTATTTGTATGCACACATCTAACGGAGTTTATTCTGTAATTAATGGTCTTAAGGGTATTGATCTGTTTCCACCACTCCATATAAATTGGATCATTACTTTTAGATTCCATCAAATTGACTATATGAAACTTGTGTAGTTAATATATACTCATAACAATTTAAATTCAATTTAAATTGTGTTCGGTTGCCATTCAATCAACAAAGAACTAATCATGTGTTGATGGTTCACTTTGTTGATCCTAGGGCAATTGAAAGTTCTTTAGTATGTGAAGCATTAGTTGCATTAGTATACACAAAACACAATAAATCATTCAAATTGATTAGGGTTGTGCTCAATCGATCATGAGGGCATCCGTATTAGCTGTAGCCTTGTGCATTTGTGGTTCGACATCAGGGCTTCATATCTATGTGGGTTTGAAGCAGGTAAATATCATACATGATTCAACTATATAGATTTGTTGTTAATTGGTTATTTGTGTTTCGTGTGATTCCTAAACCATTTTATGCTTTATCTTTGCCAAACGGATTCTCTCATGATGGGCGCAACATAGTGTGCATATCTACCTAGTAAGCTTTGCCCTTTGTGTAACGTCTCATAAATATATCTTTGGAGCATGCGAATATCTTCCTTATCCTTTATCCTCGCTGCATACAAGAGCGCCGTTAATGCATGTCTTTTAGCTCTATACGAGTGGACAGATCATTCTTAGCAAGGTGGACCAGCTCCTCCGTCCTATCCATGGCCCTCTATTTTTGGTGGTGATCTGTACCTCGCTGTTATCCGGACATCACCGGTATAGGCTACATACATCCCGAAAGACTGGAACGGCTGTCACTAGGAAGCGGCGTTTCACTGATGCTGCTCGCTCTCTGAAATCGTGACCGCCCCACAATCATTTTGTTCTGAAAGTGCGAGGCGCGGCCTCGACAACCCATCATCGCGCCGGACAATCGATGCCTCCGCTGAACCTCCGCGCAAACTCCCGACCTCGTCTTCATCGGCTACATTGACCGCCGGCCTAATCCGGCCGGCACAGCATCTTTCCCTTCCCACCCCGCGACAAATCTCATGGTGCCACCGCCACGGCATTTTTAGGTCCAGTGTGAGGTGAAGCACTGCGAGAATGCTTGTGACATGGAATTGCGAGAATCGAGCTGTAGTCTGGTCTGTTCTGCGGTGGCAACTGGCACGCGTGAACCAGACTCCGCACGGCCGGCCCAGTGCCGGTGATCACGTGAACACACAGTGCGCCGTGCCAAATTGCCAGTGCCATTACCTCTCACCAAACACGGGCCAGGCCAGTAGGCAGTAGGCCACACCGCAGTCTTCCGATTCGCACGGAGCGGACGCCGAACGAGGAGGCCGGCCCGGTTCCGGTGAGGCGCCTTTCGCGGCGGTACGCGCCGTGCCCCGGGGCCAACTGTTGCGCCCTGTACCAACCACGTACGCGCGCGCGCGCGCCTGCCGTCCCGTCTGCCACCACAGTACATGCATACACACGAGGCAACGTACGAGCGATGTGAGCCAGCGATCCAAATCGTCCGGCCGGCCGGCTAGTGGGACCTTGCCGATGATGGTGCTCGACATTGGTCCGTGCGATGGTCCCTGGACTTACAGTTGCGCCACGACTTAAACTATATGCCCGGCCCTTTAAACTGACGCGATCGGCAGACTTTGCATGCGCTGCACAGACTTGAAGCGATGGCTCATAACTCGATCGATCGTTCGTCCTAGCAAAGAACCCACTGGAGAAAGGAACGGAGAAAAAAAGTGTCACCTTCAGAACGAGTGGGGATCAATTGATAAGACGAGTCGAGTGTGTACCCTGAAAGCCTATCGAAGGCCCATGTGGTCCCTTATGCCGAAACCCTAGAGAGCGCTATAAAAAGAAGGAGAGGTCCCCTATGTATGTAATTCATTAGCAATAAAGAATTTCCGCTTTCGCTCTCCCTAAACACGTGTCTCTCTCTCTTCTCGTTCTCCACTTCAGATCCGTCGGGAACCCTGACTATTCGATAGCGAGGTTCCTCAACACGTTATCGACACGGCTCTCACCGAGATCAGTTGAAAAGGTGAGAAAGGTGGGAATTCGACGATTGAGTCTAATCGCCGTTGTTTTCTATGCATGCATCTAACCTCACGCAGATGCTGCGTTAAATCACGCGGCAAGAAGCTACATTGACACGAAACAACAAAGTGCACATGAAGCATATTACATCCGAGAAAAAAGGGGATGTCTCCTTGGCATGCGACCACCGCGTCACGGCCGCCACCTCGAAGACGCGCGCGAAACGCCGCCACTAACGTGGCTCGACGACGCGACCTTTGCCGCCAAGCGCGGCGCCGTCGGCTCGCCACGCCGGTGATGCGCTCGGCGCCGCCGCCGCCGCCTCGGACCGTGTGCGCGCGCCGGGCTCGCCGCGACCACGCCGATCATAGCGCACGCCCTGTGGCCTCTGCCGTGTCTTGCACCGGCTTCCATGATCGTACCGCAGCGCCCGGCAGCCTTGCCCCGGACTATTCGGCGCCGCCCGGCCTCAGATCGCTTCGCCACGGCCACCCGCCGCTTGCGGCCGCTCGCCGCGGCCGTCTGCCGGTTCGACCTCACCGCCTGGCCGCCCCGATCGACTCGACCTCGCGCCGAACCTCGGCCACCACATAACCGCCTCGCCGCCGACCGTCTAGCGGGCGTCCTCAAACCCAGCCCATGCCGCGCCGCGCCGGCGCCGGCTACAACGCCGCCGTCGCCGTGGCGTCTGCCCGGCTCCGCCGACGGCGCTGGTCTCGGCCACACGCTGCTCTGCACGAGCTGCCTCGCCGCGTCGCCGCCACTGGACCCGCTGAAGTCGCGCGGCCACCGGCCAGCTCGATCACCGCCGTCGATCCGACCACGACCGCCACCATCGCCGCCAGGCTATGCCGCCCAAACCCGTAAGAAGAAAGAAAGCGGCGCCATGAGAAGCGAACGGCAAGCGCGCGAAGCGCGCGAGCGCGAGGCTGGAAAAAACCAACTGCGTGGTATGGCTCGGCTCGGCTAGGGTCTTTCTTTTCCCGGTCAGTAGGGCTTTATTGCAATGACAGCAATGACCAATGAACCTCTTCTGGTCGAAGAAAAGAAGGCAGGCCCAATGGCCACTCGTGAAAAAGAAAAAAAAGGGCCCAAAGGCTTTTCTACTAAGAAGAAAAAAGGAGAGAAGAAAGAAAAGAAAAGAAAGAAAAATTGCGAAAAATTGCAGGAAATTTTGAAAATTGCCGAAAATCAAGAAGATTTATTTGGCTCTGTTTTAATTTTCTTGCTTTATTTCTCTGTTTTAAATTTTTATGAAATTTGAACTCTTTGCTTTATTTTATATATTGCAATGCATATGAATTTAATTTTATGCACTTTATGCCTTTTGCAACCATTTTCTATCGATTTACGCATAATCTAAACCGAATTTTGAAATCATGCGGATGTCCGGCATTGTGAATCGTGAGTTTGAAGAACTCGGCCTCGCGGTCGAACTACCTCACTTGGGCATCGGACGTGAGAATTGTTCTTGGGGCAAGAAGCTCGTTCGTGATTGGTCTAGGGTCCTCGCGGACGCAAAACCTACCACGCGGCGTAATGATCAAGCTCGCATTTTCTCAGCACCACCTCTCACCACTCTAAAGAATGAATATATGGTCGAGGAGAGTGCACTTGAGCTTTGGACCGCACTTGAGCGGTTCGAAAAGCTCAAGTACACCATCTTGCCCCAAGCACGCAAGATTGGGTACGCTTTGAGGTTTGCGGACTTGAGCAAAGGCCGAGTACAATTACGCCTTGCACGAATTTGTACCAATCTCTCTATGTGGCAAGAAGATCACCGATGAAGAGAAGATTGAGAAAACTCTCTACCTTCCACCCTAATGCTATCCAGAGTGTACGCAGCTATCGTTAGGGCGCATACAAGGAGTATAGCGAATCGATTGATGTAATGCAAGTTGCGGAATCGCAAGACGATGTTCTACGCAAGAACTATGTCTCGCAGCCACCTGGACGAGGCACTGGCACTGAAGTCAATGCCAATAGCTACAAGGTGAGAAAGCCCACTCATAGAAAGAAGGGCAAACAGGGTGGAAAAGAGAGACCCCAGGCCAAAGGAAAGTCCAAAGCCCCTGTGAAGAGGGATGACAAAGAAAAGACGCACGCCAAGCCGTATGGACAGCAGAACGGGCGTGCTTCAAGTGTGGCACTTGGGGACATTGGTCGAAGATATGTCGAGAATCCAAAGAAGCGATCAACGCATATCAAGCTAAGAAGAAGGCAAAGGACAACGCCCATGAGCGCGCCTTCGCCAACATCGGTGAAGATGATGTCATGGATGTAGACACCCCACTTGCCTCATCCTCACGAATAGTCCGGACATAGATCTGCGACCATGATTATGGCAAATGAAGAAAAACTTCGCAGATGATATAGAAGCGAAATCAATGCATATTTTACTGATTACATTTAATGCATTTCTTTTAGTTTTGGTTGTTAGCATTTTCTTTGAATAAAGGATTGTAAGCTCTAGAAGAGCATACTTCTTTCATGAATAAATACGCAATTTATTCTTTATTCCAAATTCTTCAATTTTGCAAGTAATATTTGGATTGTTTTTGCCTCTATCGATTAGAATTATATTTCTTTTATCTAGAAATCGTAGCGCCCAAATGGAAGAGATATGCATTGTTGATAGTGGCACAACAAATACCATCTTAAGAGAGTCTAAGTATTTCGATCGATCACGAAGAACGCCGGAAAGATTACTACGATCGCAGAAGCGACTCATATGTAATCGGCTCGGGAAGAGCCACAATTATATTGCCTATGGTACAACTTTGGTAATTGAAGAAGCCCTTTTGTACCACGAATCAACTCGCACTCTCTTAAGCTTTAAAGACATCCGCGCCAATGGTTTTCACGTAGAAACCAATGAAGAAAATGGCAAAGAATACTTGTGCATTGTGAAGCACGCGGCATGTGGAAAAATGGTATTAGAAAATGTCCCTCATATGAATCGGGTTGTACTACACGAATATTCATGCACCAAGTGTATACTTCCTTGAAGACTGCTTTTTAGAAGCTCAATTATTTTCTTTATGGCATGGTAGATTAGGTCATCCTGGTCTTAGAATGATGAGAAATATAGTGAACAACTCACAAGGTCATGGCATTAACGTTAAGAATTTCCGAATCATGAAGATTTTGTGTGCCTGCATGTGCCACCGGAAATTAATAACTAGACCCTCTGTCATGAAAGTGCAAAGTGAAATCCTGCATTCTGGAACGCATCCGGGGATATTTGCGGTCCGATTCAGCCCTGTCGGGGCCGTTTCGATACTTTATGGTGCTCATCGATGCTTCCTCGAAATGGTCGCATGTATGCTTGTTGTCAACAAGAAACCATGCTTTTGCAAAGTCGATCCCGCAGATCATAAGAATTAAGAATGCTTTCCCGATCATCGCGTGAAGTCCATTAGAATGGACAATGCCGAGAATTTACTTCAAAGGCATTTGATGATTATTACACAAACAACGGGATAGCGATTGAGCACTCAGACCGCACGTCCATACGCAGAATGGACTAGCGTAAGCACTAATAAAGAGGATTAAGTTCATTGCGGACCGCTTTTGCGAGTTGTAACTTGCCCAACACTTGTTGGGGACACGCAGATCTCGCACGCAGCACTCTTATCAATTTTAGACCGTCGACCTACAACATCCATTCTCCTATGCGACTTTGTGCACGGATCATCCCAAGATCTCCCATCTTAGAAAATTTGGGTGTATGGTATATGTACCTATACCACCCTCGTGATCGCAATGGGCCCTCTCCGCAAGTCCGGGATATCGTTGGTAATGAAAGTGCATCCATAATCGGTATTTGGAACCCATGATGGAGATTTGCATACACCCGTTGCGATTGCATCTTTGACGAGGATCGTTTCCGTCATTAGGGGAGAAATCAACCTTTGGATGAAAAATGCCGAAATCATATGGCATTCCACCGATCCCGCACATGACCCCGCACTAATGAAGCAAATCAAGAAGTCGAAAGATAATTGATTTGCGAATTTAGCAAATGAACCGCTGATCATTTTGTGATCCAAGGGCGTGGTTAAGTCGCATGTACCCGCAAGGAATGCACCAGAGAGGTGGAAATACCAAAGAAAATAGAAGGTATCCCTCAACCTGCTCAGAGGCCTCAAAGGAAAAGAGCAGTAATCGGCTCCTCAAACCCAAAGTACCGGAGGCGTCCGGAGAAATCAAGCGAGAGGACTTACCACAACCAATCACGAAAATGCCCCAAGGAAAGAAGGGGAGCAGTTGAGACACAGCACTGGAAAGAAGCCAATGGAAAAGGCAATTCGGACTTGAATCTTCCACGCAGAAGCCACGGAAATAATGTGTGCGCACATAGGCGATGAAAAGCTAAAGGAACTTGCTCCTGCGATAGGGAAAAGCAGCGAAGAGCAAGTAGAAGTGCATGAAGCACCCCATGAAGAAATGGCCATAAACTTTGTAACAACAGGAGAATCCCTGAATAGAGCAACAGCCAACGTTGATGCCTACTTCGCAAAGAAGATTGCCTCGATCATTGATCATGATCCCGAGCCTGCATCTCTCGCAGAGTGCAAGAAAAGGCTAGATTGGGAAGAATGGAAAAAGGCAATCACGGCGAGTTAGTCTCTCCGAACAAGAGAGAGTGTTTGAGCCGATGCCGCACACCTCCCCATATAAACCCGTAGGTCACAAATGGGTCTTTGTTCTAAGAGAAATGAAAACAACGAAGTTGTAAGGTACAAAGCAAGGCTTGTAGCTCAAGGTTTCACTCAACGTCCTGGAGTTGATTATGAAGAAACATATTCTCCGGTCATGGGAGGAATTACCTTTAGATATTTGATCTCAATGGCAGTCAACTTGAAGTTGAGAATGAAGCTAATGGATGTTGTCACAAAGATACCAGATGGAAACTTGGATTCGAGATATACATGAAAGTACCTAAGGAATTCCTATCCCAACCAAGATGGAGCAAATAGAAACACATGCAGTGTGAAATTGGAGAAATCACCGTATGAAAATTTGAGCGATCGGGAAGAATGTGGTACAATCGCTGAGTGACTTTCTCTGCAAGAAAGGCTACACAAGCAATAAGATTGTCCATGTGTGTTTATCTGATGATCCCGAATGGATTCTCAGTATAATCTCCGTCTATGTAGATGACTTGAACATCATTGGGACGGATGAAGAAATTGAAGAGGCATGCTTATACTTGAAGTCCGAGTTTGAAATGAAAGATTTGGGTAAAACCAAGTTTTGTTTAGGCTTGCAGCTTGAACATGTCCAAGGAGGAATCTTGGTACACCAATCAACCTACACGCAGAAAGTGTTGGAAAGATTTAGCTTTGAAAATCATATCCTGCAAAGACTCCAATGGTGGAAGGTCACTCCAAGCAGACCTAGACCCATCTGCACCTGCAGAAGAGGGAGGAAGTCACGGGAGCGAATTCCCATATCTGAGTGCAGTTGGAGCGCTCATGTACCTTGCGAATAGCACTAGACCGGACATTGCGTTATTTGTGAATTTGCTAGCTCGATGCAGTCTGAGAACACATTAGTGTTATGCCCTTGAGGCAATCATTTAGATGATTGTAACATGACTATGTTTATGAATAATAATATGATTATTGGTCCAATGAATGTATATCATTGTATTGATCAACAAGTATGTGACTTGATTATGAAGCTCTTTACTTAATGATGTAATTCGATAAATATCTACGATCGGATATCATCGTATGGGACTACGATGAATAGATCGGCACATGTAGTGATCGATGATCATGCTTCATAGATCATGGGATATGGAGATATCATCTCTACATTGTGGACCATGTTGAAGAACATGGGTTAGATAGACCGCTATGGGACACTGCGAGAATGTTTCATTCTTATGTGTCATCGATGTATCTCATACCTAGAAGATGTATGATCCTTAGACACGAGATTGTCATATTCCCTACATGTGTAATAGTTTTCCTTGGGGCTATCAAACACTACTTCCTAACCGGATAGTTATAAAGGTAGCTTTCATGTTTACTATGAAGCGTGCGGAGGAAGTGGCGATCAAGATGGAATTTGCCACTCCAATGAAACGGAGATATATGACAAGGCCACTCGTGTGATATGATTAAGAAAGTGCATGGCCATGCCGTGATTGAGAGTCAATCACAACTTATTAATATATCACGGATCGAGAGATGGATTGAATCATCAAAGGATGACATGCTTCTAGCCTTGAGATCAATCTTCATATACTTGGCAAAGGATTATTACATGAGTTCTTTTGATAGGTTACATTCGATTTGATCACGGTATGTTTGGGAGTTGGCATACTTTGCAAGAAGCGCTACCAACTATTGGATTGAAAAGGAGTTTTCGAATCCATGTCCAAGCGTATGTGAACCTGCAGTCACACACTTAATGGGTGGGGCGCATTAATTTGGATTGGATCCGTAATTAATGAACCTCGTGGGCTTAGCATCTTTGGTGGGCCTGGTTTGGGGTTTCATCTCGTGGCTATATAAGGAGGGAGGAGGAGGCGCGAGTGTGCTTTCCACGGTTTAGGTTTGATTCACTTGAAACCCTAGCCTCCTCCTCTCGCTGCCCTGCCGAGCGACTAGGTGCTTGCACACGACGCACGGCGTTCCATCTCTCGGCGTGTGGACTCTGCGGTGGCGGCTGCTGCGGCTGCGGCGTGGGAGGGCGATCCACGGCGGCGAGGCGATCCACTACATCGGCGCTAACGATGCGGCGAGGACGAACCACTACATCGGCGCGCGAAGGATTCGCAACTACGCGTCTAGTGGTAATCTTATCTATGATCCCCTTCTTGCGAGTAGCTTTACGGTTGCGCGGTAGTTTTTTTTGTGCTAGCGTAGCATACGCGTTCCCTTGATGGTATCGAGCCATCTCGTATAGTTTTGTGATCTGGATGTTGCACATATGATGTGTGATGTTAGTAGATTGGATCTATTACATGTTCGGCCGGTTCATGTGATGAATTGGTGGCGGCGACCATCGATGAGATCGATCGATTTAGGGTTTGAGAAAGTGCAAACCGACTCAATCTTGATTTGGGTGAGTCCGTTCATGATGCGGCGTTGCCCTTACGGTCGGGTTACCGCCATCGGGGTTTCAAAGCGTATCCATATGGGACCAAGCCAATCGGATCGAGTTGGATTGGGTCAATCTGGTTGATCCATGGTAGCGCAAGCAGATTCAATATTGATTTGGGTGAGTCCGTTCATGATGCGACGCGTTGCCCTTACGGTCGGGTTACCGCCATCGTGGTTTCAAACGTATCCATATGGGACCAAGCCAATTATATTAGATCGGATTGGGTCAATCTGGTTGATCCGTGGAAATTTTGAGGTATTTTCCATGGCGGAAGACATGCCTCTAAAAAATTTCAAGCGCGCCTCGGCCGCGCCGAGGCTCGCCTTGGACCCCTTGAAGCGCCTCGGACCCGCCACGACCGCCACGGGACCGCTTGGTGGCGCCTTGGACCCGCGAGGCCCCCTCGGACCGGAGTCGTGGGGTTGCTTTTGTTTAACTCGTTTTGCGAGAATTATGTGAAATAGTATGGCCTATGTGTATGTGATGCATGTAATTTCCACATGGCTGCGTCTGTGTGTTAAGCCATAAGGCTATTTAAATTGTATAACGACACTGCGTGTGACTTGTGATGCTTCAAACCCTCATGTAAAATTCATTATCAAAAGTTGTAAGGAGTTGCATCCATAATGATGAAGGCGATGGCTAGGTGAACAAATCAAGCAAGGTGGCTAGGTGAACAACCAAGCATGATGATGGAGATCTTAATGCTAAGGGCCATGCTATTTCACGACTTATTTTGATTTTACGTGGATGTGTGTTTTCCTTGCTATTTTCTTTATGCTCATTGCATGTGATGCTATGTTCATAGTAATCTTTGTTCATCCTTATAGTTAAAAATCTTAAATCAAATTGTCCATCCAATTGTTGCACCTATCAAGAATTTAGATCGTTATTGATATGATTGCCAAAGTAGTATATCAATGGCTATCTCAATAGATGATAGGGATGTGTTGGACACATCACGCATAACAATGGCGATTTAAGCGAGCTATCAAAACGGTTTTGGGCTTGAGGACATAAGTGGTTGGGATTTGATTTGATAATGAAGGAACCTATACAAGACAATTGGTGTCTAGGAAAACACACATGAGGCGGGTTTCTTAATTGGCACCCGAATACGGAAGTGCTCCTCCTCATGTGAGCCCTTGGGGCGAGTTGACCTTGCCATGAGTCAAGTTGATGGAGGCATTCATTACTTGTTTTCATACTCAACAAACAAGAGTTACATATGATGTAATTAGCAAAGGTGTTGCTTACCTATGTCATTAAATTTCTAGCAGTGATGCCAAAGCTCACTAGTGTTTAATGAATATGGATCTTGAATACTCACTATGTGTCTATAAAAGGACATAAAATAGGAGTGTCTTTAATTAAAAGTTTAATAAAGTTTTACATAAACATAGTGCTTAGAATCTTTGCATATTTTTGTTGTAGTTCAATGGCACCTTCTCCTACTCTGCTACACTGGTTTTGCTTTGAGATCGGTTTGGAAAGGAAAAACTGAATGGAACTAATTTTGTTGATTGGTATCGCAACTTTGAGAATTGTTCTCAAGCATGAAAGAAGGACTATGTTCTAGAGAATCCAATTCTGATGAACCGGTAGAAAATCTTTCTGAATTTGAGGGTTGAATATGAAAAGCATGTTAATGTACAGAGAGTCATTGTCTCATGCTAGTCACAATGGACTCGAGCTCCAAAGCAATATGAGGACCGGATGCTTACAATATGATTGTGGGCTTGAAGGGCATGTTTGGGAATCAAGCAAGAGAGAGGTATGGTATCTCAAAGCTTTTATTTGCTTGTAAAATCGGGTGAAGCGATCGGTCGATCCTCATGTGATCAAGATGATTGGTTACATTGGGAGATTGGAAAAACTTGAGTTTCCCTTAGCCTCGGTTTGGCCACATATGTTATTCTCAGGTCTACGCCTCGAGCTTTGAGCCATTCATTATGAATTTTCATATGAATAGCATGGAGAAGAGCCTAACCGAGCTACATGGGATGCTCAAGGCTGCGGAGAAAGCATTAAGAAAAACCCAATCATGTGATGATGGTTGAAAACAAGCGCTTTCAAAAGAGAAAGGCTAAAGTGGGGCAGGGAAGAGCAAGGGCAAGGGCAAGGGCAAGGCTCAAGATGAGATCATGAGCCTCAAAACTAAGCCAGAAGCTTAAAGTTGGCCCTCAACACGATACCCAATGCTTCTATTGCAAGAAATCGGGACATTGGAAGCGGGCTGAAAAGTACAGCGGATAAGAAGAATGGAAATGTGGTTTCCACTTGAGTATTAATGTTATAGAAATTAATCTTGCTACTTCTTCACTCAGCTCATGGGTATATGATACGGTTCGGTTGCTCACATTTGCAATTCGTTGCGGTGATAAAGTAGAGACTTGCAAAGGAGAAGTGGATCTTCGTGGGGAATAAAGCAAGAGTTCTTTGGTCTTGCTGTTGGCACATACCATTGCATTTGCCTTGAATTAGTTTTAGAACTCAATAATTGTTATTTTGTTCCATCTTTGAGTAGAAACATTATTTCATCTTCTTGTTTGGAACATGAAGGTTATGATTTGAAATAAAGAACTTTGTTTGTTCAATATTTTGAATGATATGTATTATGGTCGTTGCCCCATGGTGGATGGGTTGTACGTCCTTGAACTCGAAGAAAAACACATCTATAATATTAATGTAAAAAGGCACCGCCTAATGATTTGAACCCTACCTTTTTGTGGCATTGTCGCTTAGGTCATATAAATGAGAAGCGCATGAAGAAGCTCCATGGTGATGGACTTCTAACCTCATTTGATTTTGAATCATTTGAAACATGTGAATCTTGTTTACTTGGCAAGATGACAAAGCCCTTTCACGTGTTTTAGTGAGAGAGCAAGTGAATTATTGGCCCTAGTACATACTGGATGTATGTGGACCAATGAGCTCATTGCTAGGGGTGGGTTTGATGCTGTAACTTTTACTGATGACTTGATGATATGGATATATCTATTTAATGAGGCATAAATCTGAAACTTTTGAAAGGTTCAAAGAGTTTGAGCGAAGTACAAAATCAACTTGGCAAAACAATAAAACACTTACGATCCGATCGTGGTGGCGAATACTTGAGCCAAGAGTTTGGTGATCATTTAAAGCAATGTGGAATCGTTCGCAACTTACTCGCCAGAACGCCTCAATGGAATGGTGTGTCCGAACGACGTAACGGACTTTATTAGATATGGTTCGGTCAATGATCGATAAACAGATCTGCCATTATCCTTTTGGGGTTTCGCTCTAGAGGCAATTGCGTTCACTTTGAATAGGGTCCCATCAAAATCCGTTGAGAAGGCGCCATATGAGATATGGGTGGGAGAAGACCCATGTTGTTATTTCTCAAGATATGGGGATGTGAGGCTTATGTAAAACGTTTACAATCGGATAAACTCGCACTTAAATCGAAAAAATACTTTTTGTGGGGTATCCTAAAGAAACAAAAGGATATTACTTTTACAAAAGAAACGAGAACAAAGTTTTGTTGCTCGAAATGGTGTCTTTTGGAGAAAGAGTTTCTTTCAAAAGAAATCAGAGGAGTGATGTGTATCTTGATGAAGTTCGAGAATCACATGAATATGTTCAAGCTACCTCGAACCTTCACAAGATGTACAAAGTGTTGTACAACTTTGTGGAAGAGACTCCATTACGTGAGGTCGGGAGGCCACGTCATGTACCTATTAGATATGGGAATGACATATTATTGTTGGACAATGATGAGCCCACGACTTATGAAGAAGCAATGATGGACCCAAACTCAGAAAAATGGCTTGAAGCCATGAGATCCGAAATTCAATCCATGCATGACAATCAAGTTTGGAACTTGGTGATTCACTGATGGTGTAAAACCATTGAGTGCAAATGGATTTTCAAGAAAAGATAGACGTAGATGGAAATGTTCAGATCTATAAGGCACGGTTGGTGGCAAAGGGTTTCAAACAAGTTCAAGGAGTTGACTATGATGAAACTTTCTCACGGTAGCCATGCTCAAGTCCGTCAGGATCATTTTAGCTATTCTTGCATATTTTGATTATGAAATATGGCGGATGGATGTCAAAACACCTTCCTTAATGGGAATCTTTACGAGGATGTATACATGATACAACCTCAAGGCTTTGTTGATCCTAAATATGCTAAAAGGGTATGCAAGCTTCAAAGATCCATTTATGGGTTAAAGCAAGCATCTAGGAGTTGGAACATTCGTTTTGATGAAGTAGTCAAAGGTTTTGACTTTATCAAAAATGAAGAAGAGCCTTGTGTTTACAAGAAGGCTAGTGGGAGCGCACTTGTATTTACGATTTTGTATGTGGATGACATATTATTAATCGGAATGACATTCCTATGCTTGAAGATGTTAAGACTTCATTGAAAAGGAGTTTCTCAATGAAGGACTTGGGAGAAGCATGCTATATCTTGGGCATAAAAATCTATAGAGATAGATCAAAAGGTTAATTGGATTAAGTCGAAGCGTACATTGACAAGATATTGAAAAGGTTCAATATGCATGAATCCAAGAGAGGTTTCATGCCAATGTCACATGGCATCGATCTGCAAGAATCGGTGTCCTTCGACATCGATGAGTGAGACAGGATGAGCAAGATTCCATATGCTTGACTATTGGGTCTATTATGTATGCCATGATCATGACACGCCTGGATGTCTCATATGCTCTAAGTGTCACGGCGGATACCAAGCGGATCTGGTGATGGTCATTGGATAGCCGTAAAAATATCACGAAGTACTTGAGAAGAACTAAGGGTATGTTCCTTGTTTTTGGAGGTGAGGAAGATCTGGTTGCAAAGGGTTACACCGATGCAAGCTTCCAAACCGACAAAGATGATTTTCGATCGCAATCCGGTTTGTGTTTACACTTAATGGAGGAGCGATGGTGGAAGAGTTCCAAGCAAAACACGGTGGCCGACTCTCTGACGCGGAGTACATTGCGGCCGGAGGCCGCAAAGGAGGCTGTGTGGATTAAGAAGTTTATCACAGAGCTTGGTGTGGTCGCTAGTGTCTCTAGTCAATGGACATCTATTGTGATAATAGTGGTGCCATTGCACAAGCAAAAGAGCCTAGATCACATCAAAAGTCTAAACACATACTCCGTCGCTTTCACCTTATTCGCGAGATTGTGGATAGAGGTGGCGTCGAATATGCAAAGTACATCGGAAGCCAATGTGGCGATCCGTTGACAAAGCCATTGCCATGACCTAAGCATGAGGCACACAAGGTCTATTGGTATTAGATACTTAATTGATTGACTCAAGTGCAAGTGGGAGATTGTTAGTGTTATGCCCTTGAGGCAATCATTTAGATGATTGTAACATGACTATGTTTATGAATAATAATATGATTATTGGTCCAATGAATGTATATCATTGTATTGATCAACAAGTATGTGACTTGATTATGAAGCTCTTTACTTAATGATGTAATTCGATAAATATCTCGATCGGATATCATCGTATAGGACTACGATGAATAGATCGGCACATGTAGTGATCGATGATCATGCTTCATAGATCATGGGATATGGAGATATCATCTCTACATTGTGGACCATGTTGAAGAACATGGGTTAGATAGACCGCTATGGGATACTGCGAGAATGTTTCATTCTTATGTGTCATCGATGTATCTCATACCTAGAAGATGTATGATCCTTAGACACGAGATTGTCATATTCCCTACATGTGTAATAGTTTTCCTTGGGGCTATCAAACACTACTTCCTAACCGGATAGTTATAAAGGTAGCTTTCATGTTTACTATGAAACGTGCGAGAGGAAGTGAGCGATCAAGATGGAATTTGCCACTCCAATGAAACGGAGATATATGACAAGGCCACTCGTGTGATATGATTAAGAAAGTGCATGGCCATGCCGTGATTGAGAGTCAATCACAACTTATTAATATATCACGGATACGAGATGGATTGAATCATCAAAGGATGACATGCTTCTCGCCTTGAGATCAATCTTCATATACTTGGCAAAGGGATTATTACATGAGTTCTTTTGATAGGTTACATTCGATTTGATCACGGTATGTTTGGGAGTTGGCATACTTTGCAAGAAGCGCTACCAACTATTGGATTGAAAAGGAGTTTTTCAATCCATGTCCAAGCGTATGTGAACTTGCAGGTCACACACTTAATGGGTGGGACACATTAATTTGGATTGGATCCGTAATTAATGAACCTCGTGGGCTTAGCATCTTTGGTGGGCCTGGTTTAGGGTTTCATCTCGTGGCTATATAAGGAGGGAGGAGGAGGCGCGAGTGTGCTTTCCACGGTTTAGGTTTGATTCACTTGAAACCCTAGCCTCCTCCTCTCGCGCCCCTGCCGAAGCGACTAGGTGCTTGCACACGCGCACGGCGTTCCATCTCTGGGCGTGTGGACTACTGCGGTGGCTGCTGCGGCTGCGCGTGGGAGGGCGATCCACGGCGGCGAGGGCGATCCACTACATCGGCGCAACTTCGCGGCGAGGACGAACCACTACATCGGCGCGAAGGATTCATAGCTGCTGCGTCTAGTGGTAATCTTATCTATGATCCCTTCTTGCGAGTAGCTTTACGGTTCTTGCGGTAGTTTTTTTGTGCTAGCGTAGCATACTGCGTTTCCCGTAACCACCAAAATGCATTGGAAAGGGATCAAGGACATCTTCCGCTACCTCCAGGAAGCAAAGACCTCGATCTGTTCTTTAGAAGAAATAATGAATTGAATTTGGTTGGCTATCTTGATCTTTGGGTACCTATCGGACCACATCTTGGCAAGTCCCAAATCGGCTATGTTTTCCTATGTGGAGGAACAACAATTTCTTGGAAGTCGTCTAGCGGACTCTTGTCTCGGCGTCGACAAACCACTCGGAGATCATCGCTTTGTATGAAGCATCTCGTGAATGTGCATGGCTCGGAAGAATGGTTCACCACATCCGTAAGTCATGTGGTTTGAACATTGAGCAAACTCCCACGATAATTTATGAAGATAATGCGGCTTGTGTTGCCCAAGCACGAGATGGGTTATGTGAAGAGCAATCTCACGAAGCATATCAACCCCAAGTTCTTCTATGCTCATGAATTGCATAAGATGAGCGAGATCAAGATATTGCATACTAAGTCATGTGAAAATCTTGCAGATTTGTTCACCAAATCACTCCCAAGATCTACCTTTGAAAGGTGCGTGAAAGGAATTGGGATGATGAGACTTAGAGAAGTGCAGATTTGGGGAGATATTTCACATACTCCCACATGAATCTCGAGCATGAATTATGAATACCCAACATGAATCTCGAAGATTAGCATTTGAAGTTGGGAGAATTGTACTCTTTTCCTTAGCAAGTTTTTCATGAAGTTTTCTTGCATAAGGTTTTAACGAGGCAATTAGTGCAACATAGTAGCGTATGCTATGTACTCTTTCTCCAAGTATTTTTCCCATCGGGTTTTTCGGAGTTTTAATGAGGCATATGCATCTCGCGCAAAGGGCCCAAGGGGAGTGTTGAGAAACCACGAAAGCCCACCAAGGCCCATGTGGTCCCTTATGCGAAACCCTAGAGAGCGCTATAAAGAAGGAGGGGTCCCCTATGTACTGAAATTCATTAGCAATAAAGAATTTCCGCTTTCTCTCTCCCTAAACACGTGTCTCTCTCTCTTTCTGTTCTCCACTTCAGATCTGTTCGGGAACCCCGGACTATTCGATAGCGAGGTTCCTCAACAGAGTGCTCCACCAGCTTAGCAAATATAATATGTTTATAACCCTAATTTATTGTTGCCGTCAAATTTTGACATGTAAAATAGTCGGTAAAAGTATCTTTGGCAATTGATATGATTTTAATAGAAGATCGGGATTTATCAAAACTTAGAATCAAGCATCGATCACACTAAGAAGCCTTTCGAAGATGCCGACTAAGTAAACGTAGATGTGAATAAGGAAATCGTTTACATGAGATTTAAAATGAGAAAATTTAAGGACAAATGGGGACTCTATCCAAATAAAGGTTAAGCTGACATGAAGAGGTAGATTTGAAGCACAATCCAAGATTGAATTGTCTGTTTTAGCATATAAATATCTTGTACCAGTTGACGAAAAAACGTGCACACGCCAACCTTTACTATATTTTTCATCTACTTTTTATGTACCTTATGATGAGGACATCACTTGGATATACACAACACTTCTCCACAAGATGCTAACATTTTTCCACAAGATGCTAGCCAAGGACCTATGACGAGGGCACGTGCATAACAGTTGAATTATCAGGTGAGCTCGTTTCTAGGAGTTCATAATTTTCCTATTGAGAATGGATTGATACCTAAGTCATGTGATGTTATTCTTCTTAGGAATTAAGGAGAGGGGAGCAACACTACTACCGTAATAAGTCCAGGCCAACCCGACCATCAACTATTCATCTTCGACCAGAAACAACAATCAACCGACCAGTTCGCAACTCACGCCGACTAGTCTGTGACCAGTATTGACCAGTCATCGATCCATGCCCACCAGTCTGCGATTAGTGCCGACCAGTTTGGATAGAATTTTGTTTTCCTATGTTGGAAGGATCGTTGGGATAGCATCAGATCTCTTCAACTGAATAGATTTTTTTTTATTTTTGTGAGGATTTGTTTTCCTTAGATGAAGTCTTTGAGTCCTACGACTGAGAGTCTTGTTGGGATAGCAACAGATCTCTTCAGCAGTAAGTTTAGAAGAGTCCGTTTGTAACCCCTTTAAATATCTAGGTACTATGTCATTGTAAGGTAGGCATGTTCAGAATAGTTTTCCACCATGAAACTTCATCTTGTGTTCTTGAGTCTACTAGACCAATAACTGTGATTACAGGCTTTAACTCTTTTGTGCTAACACTTGATATCTGCAATTTCAGATTGCTATTTTACCTTGTTCTTCGATTGCTTGCAGGAATTGATCTTCGTGATCAGGTCGATTGTGCTTATAGCTAGGTCGATAACTATCTCGGGGTTGGTTCAACGATTGCTTGGCATATCAGTTGTGTACGGTTGGTAGCCAGATTGTGAGAGTTATCTCCACAAATCGTAGATATCCTTCTCCTCGAAAGATCGGGCCCAAAGAGCCACATCACCTTAGAAATAGGACATAGCTAGTAGAATCTCACCTTCATAATTCAACATTGATCAATATTGCTTCAAAACGTCATGATGATTAATTTGTGAGTTACATCTATCCCCTATTTTAAGATTTCATTCCTATTTGTTATTGCTTCGCATCGACATCTCGTTCAAGATCAACTTTGTTCAATTTTACCTATCGTCGACTTTGTCGATTTGCTAAAAATCAGCTAGCACGTCGCATACGCTGCTAGAGAGCACCCTCCATAAGGACGCGGTGCTGCTATTAGGATTTTTCTAGCAGTAACACACTATTGGCACACCTAGTAGGGCTCAAATCGTCAAATCAAGATCTGGATTCAGCGAAATTCCCCAGAATTCATTCTATTGAAGCATTTGGAGATTCATTGCTATTAGTTCAGTATATTAAAGGCAAATACAATTGCTATGATGAGACATTGATGTAGTATTTGATGAAGAGTAGAGTGCTTATTTATAATTTAATTTGTTGACTTCTCTATACATCATGTGCCATGCGAATACAATTTTAGAGCCAATAATCTTGGTCAGCATGCGTCAGACTACAAGGTTAAAAGTCGACAGCAATATTATGATGTTATTACATAACCCTTTGTTGAAATCATTGGAATAACGCTCATAGGTATTACTCCTTCTATAGGTGTTGTGGTTCTAGTAAGTCATGACCCACTTAATGATGTCCCAAACATGGATGCCGATGATTGGCGAACTTCGATAATTGTATATCTCAAAAACCTTTCCTCACAAGCCAATCAAAATATCAGGAGACATACTCTAAAATATATTCTCATTGATAATGAATTATATGGAAAACAATTGAAGGTGTGTTGCTAAAATGTCTTGGAAAGGATTAATCAATGACAGTAATGGGAGAGGTTCATGAAGGTATTTGTGGTACATATCAGGCAGCTTCAAAAATGAAGTGATTGCTTTATCGGACAGGTTGTTTTTGACCGACAATGATAGAGGATTGTTTTTAGGTATTACAAAGGGTGTGAATCTCATTTCAGAAATTTGATGTTCAGATTGCGCCAGCAACCAAATTACACCCTATTGTAAAACCTAAGCCATTCTGAGGTTAGGGTATAGATATTATCTACCAGATTAGTCCACCAGTAAGCAAAGGTCATCGGTTTATTCTAATAGCCATGAATTATTTTACTAAATGGGTCGAAGCAGTTCCCTTGAAGAATGTGATGCATAAGGAGGTGATCAAGTTTATTGAAGAGCATATCTTATACTTTTACAATCGATCAGGGAACTATGTTTATGACTGATCAGGTTAGAAATTACTTGAAATCCTTGAACATCAAGATGATTAATTCATCACCATATTATGCTCAAGATAATGGACAAGGTGAAGCATCGAGAAAGATTCCGATCAAATTAGTCAAAAAGAAAATAGAAGAGTATCCAACATGTTTTTCTTAAGGTGATATGGTGGAAGCATTATGGGCTTAAAAGATTGCAAAGCATGGAGCGACCAAGGTTTCTCTGTATCAATTGGTATATGAGCAAGAATCAATGTCAATAGTTGAAATTAACCTTGGGTCTATCAGGGTTGCCCCGCAAGAAGGGTTAATGGTAGAAGATTATGATAATGCTTTTGCTGACAACATAGAAGACTTGACTAAAGAGGTTGAAAGCTTTGGAAGAGACTGAAAAGAATAAATGCAAAGTTGACAAAGCTTACAATAAGAAGGTTTAGGATCAAGGATAACCGACTAGAGGGGGGAGGTGAATAGGAGGTTTTTAAAACTCTTCGGCTCTAATTGCAATAAATAGAATTCCTCAAGAATTATAATTTTTAATAATTAAGGCCTAAATGTTCTAAGTCTCACTAAGTGCACTGACAGACTAATTTAAGCAATAATACAAACCTAAGCACAAGATCAAAGCACTAAATAGCTAGGAATGTAAATTGCACGCAAGAATGAGAAAATCAACCACAAGAGAGAAAGTGACGCAAGAATTTATCCTGTGGTCTCGGAGACTAACCGGTCTCCCCTAATCCACATCGAGGAAGCTTGCTCACTTCAAGCTAGCTCCAACCACACGAGCCTCTCCCGATCACTTGGTAATTCTTCCCCACTCCAAGTAGGCGAACTCCGGCCTTCACAATCAATCGGGCTTTCTCACAAGCTCCTTGAGAAAATCATCGGTTACTTCGTCTCCAAGCCGTCTAGGAGGCGGTAACCTCCAAGAGTAATAAACTTTGACGATCGCTTGAGGTATTTCAAGTGTCTAAATGGCTCAATTTAATGCTCACACTTGATTTCTCTCTAAACTACTTACAAAATGCGAATTGAATGCACTAGAGTAGAGGAGAAGCAAACAAGAGCTCAAGAATATGCAATAAGTGTCCAAGAAAAACTCTATGCTGCATATGGGGTGTATTTATAGCCCTCATCAATTGTGCTAGCCATTGCTACCAAACCTCTAAAAAATTCAGGGTGGCCGACACTACCGCCCATCTAGGGTTGGTATTGCCGACCTTAGGTCCAACGGCCGACTGTTGCATTAAATGCACCATTTGACTAGCCGTTACTACAGTGGGTCAGCAATACCACCCATCTAGGGTCGGTACTGTCGATCGAGCGGCAATACCGCCCATCTGGGGCCAGTACTGTCGGCCAGGCAATCCCCAAAAACACACCTCTGAAATATAACTACCGGCCCTAGGTCCCAGATGGCGACAATGGCGATCGCCCTACCATAAGCGGTAGTCTTGTATTCTTGAGGTGATTTAGAACTTTAATTTTCTTTTGATCACAAGTGAAAATAATCATTTTATGAGCATTGATTGAGCTATTTTCACTAAAATCACATCAAGCTACTAATCAAGAGTCCCTCTTAATAGTACGGCATCTATTCTAGCAATCTGATCTTTCTCGAAAACTCTGAGATCGGTAAAAGCTATGAAAAGGTCTTTAATTATATACCTTTGCTCTTTAGCTTGACGCAATGATCTTCTTTTGCTTCATTTTTCATGCTTCATCGTATTCCATGTTTAGAACCAACCTATTTTCATCATTCTCAAATGGAAATATTAGTCCTTTATCTTTGATTGTTATTAATTACCAAAACCAACATAATTTGGGGGCCTAGATGTTTTCAGATTGTTTAGATTAATTTTTTTTCAAGCTTATGAGTTGGTATGGAAAACCATTCTATCTGTTGAAACTAGGGATAATCAAATCGCTAAATGATCCCCTTCATGGGAGGGTCGCTATCGTATTCATCAACTAGTGCTAGGGAACTCATATATCCTAGAAACACTGGAAGGGACGGTATTTCCTAAAGTGATCAATGGAAAATATCTCAAAACGTACCATCCCAGTATGTGGATTAATGCTTGAATCAGCAAAGGAACGTCACGCTGAAAAGCCAATTGATCGTTACAGTGATTTTGTTATTATAAAAAATATTTGGTTAAGACTTGCCGGTACAGATAAATTTAGAGAGAGGTTTCTTTTTCATTAAATTTGACCAAATAGCGTGGTTAGTCACTTTATAGAAAGACTTTAGGCTTTATGCCAAACTCAAGAAAAAAAGAAAATTCCAGAGTTTGGTTTTATGGGCTTCATAAGATTCTTCATGGTCTTTTGGGTAGGAGGATTGGCAGCTGTGTCCTTGATTGACTTCAAGATTTGCCTTGTCCTCTTGACTTTATCCTCCGGCCTAGCGAAATTATGAATTAGGCCCATATTCTCATAGAGGAAGCCATCCTTCGCTTCCTCAAAGTCGGTCGCTACTACGTGATCAGCTAGAGAATCCATGTGCCTCTCCAGTGCCTCAAGAGCTTCTAAGGCCATGCGTGTTTCAAAGAGGAGGACGAGGTTGAGAGCCAAGTCCCTTTCCCTAACAACTAAGAGTATCTTCTGTTGACAACATGAAATCGATTTAGTTGGTGGACAGATCTCACCACTGCAGCGTACGTTAATTGGTCTCCCATCATAAATTGGGAATTTACGTGTGATTTGAATCTCCATTGATTCTGAAATATCTTGAGTCCATGATAGGGGATCTCTTAAAAGAGAGATACATTGATTGTATATCTAAAGAAGACTTATTCCCAACATTAAGGGGAGAAAAGAATCATAAATTAGAATATTGAGAACTATCATGTCATTTAGTAGTCTTCATAATATGGATACATGCACTAAAGAAGCTGAACGAAAGGTTCAAAGAATCATTGATTTACAATACCTTGCAAACAAGCTGCTAAATTCATTCACGGATCATAAAAGAGTTACCTAGTTGCACATTCCAGCTAGGAATGCGCCTGAGAGAGTAGAGCCATCCCGGGCTTGGGTTTACCTTAGAATCCCCTTCCTTATGCGAGAAGAGGGGGAGACCTCCTAGTTCTAAAGATCTTAGACCACAGAGATATCTGTTTAAGAAACGACTTGAACAGGTGGAGAAACACAATTAACCAAATATGAATGTAAATTAAGACGAAACAAAACTAATAAAATCACATGGGTAACAAATAACATTGAGACTACAAAAATTGAAATCACAAACTCTACCGTATTAGGAAATCACGAAGAGCTATTGATTTAAATGAAGTGTCAATTGATTTGAATAAAGAGTATGCCACAAATTATGTGGGTACTGGAGAAACATACTTGAGATAACTATGTGCTAATAGCATCTGCTTTGCCTCTAAGATTGCTTTCCATATTTAGAATTCGATGTCAAACCGAAGACTATTGCTAAATGCAAAAGTGGCCCTAGGATAAATGGAAGGATGCAATTAAGGTTGAATTAAACTCGCTAAATAAGAGGAATGTCTTTGGAAAAGTTGTCAAGACTCGTTGAGATATCATTCCTGTTGGCCACAAATGGGTGTTTGTGAGAAATAGGACTGAAAAGAATGAAATGATGAGGTATAAAGCAAGATTAGACTTATTCTTCTATTATGGATGGCACTACATTTCATTACCTGATATCTATAGTAGCAGGCATGAATGTGAATATGAAACTCATGGTTATTGTGACTGCATATTTCTATGGGTCACTTGATTCGAAAATCTGTATGAAGATTTCTGAGGGATTGAAGATCCCACATATGAACGAGAATGGCACTTGCAACATGTATTGTGTGAAATTGTAAATATCACTATATGGATTAAAGTAATCAAATCGTATGCGGTGCAACTGACTTAGTGAATTCTTTCTGATGAAAGGATATGTCAACAATAATGTATGCCCTTATGTGTTCATAAAGAAATCCGTGACAAGATTCTGTATTATCATAGTATATGTAGATGATTTGAACATAGCTGGAATCAATGAGGAAATCATCAAAACTAGCTCATACTTAAATACGGAGTTCGAGACAAAATATTTGGGTAAAACCAAATTTTTTCATGGGTTACAAATTGAGAATCTGTTTTGAAGCATATTTCTTGCACCAAACTATCTACACCAAGAAAATATTAGAGACATCTGCGCATGATGAACCAAAAACGCTTAGTACAACCATGATTGTTAGCACATTGGATATAGAGAAAGATGTATATGGCCCTAGATGAGAAGATGAGGATGTGTTGGGACCGAAGACTCTATATTTGAATGCTATTGGTGTACTTCTATACATTGCTAATTTTACTAGGTTTGATATTGCTTTTGCAATGAATTGTTTGGCAAGATATCCGTCTAAGTCCACGAAGAGGCATTGAACTTGAATTAAACACATTCTCATGTACGTGAAAGGTATATTAGATCTTGGACTCTTTAACCCAAAATGTTAAGATATCAAAATAAGTAGTTACTTCGATGCTGGTTATTTGTCTGATCCTCATAAATATCAGATCTCAGACTGGATATCTCTTTCTAAGCAGAAGAACTATGATTTCTTGAAAATCAATGAAGTAGTCAATAGTTGCTATGTGAACTAATTATTCCAAGATAATTGTACTATATAAGACGACTCGTGAGTGTATTTGGCTTTGACTTAAAAGATTGATTCCTCATATCTAAGGTCATGTGGTGTAGAGGTGGATAAAATCTCCACAAATATCCATGAAGATAATAGAGCATGAAGTGCACAAATGAAGAGCAGTCATGTCAAGACGAATATGACAAAACATATATCTTATAAGTATTTCTATTTGTATGGGCAGTAGAAGATAGTGAATCCTTAAAGAACTTTAGAAAATCTAGATTAGTGAAAATCTAGCTTATCTATTTACCAAAGTCTTACCACTTTCACATTTGATAAGCATGAATGAGGCATCGGTATGAAAAGACATAGAGTTGAAGTCTTCACGAGGAATATTTTAACTTCATATATCATCTTTGAGATGATATATTATACTCTTTTTTCCTTGATTGAGTTTTGTCCCACTAGTTTTCTGAAAGTTTTTTTATGACACAACATGTGCAATGGTATGAGACATGTGAGCTATATATATACTTTTTTTCTTCTATCCGTTTTTCCAATGATCCGTTTTTTCCATTGGGTTTTGGGTGGAGTTTTTAACGAGGCAGAAGCATAACGGTGGAAAAGTGTCTAATAGAGAGTATTGTGAAATATTCTATTCTATATATGTGTGGACACTTCTAAACAAATTCCTATACGGTTCCTATTTATAACTCAGAGTCCTAGGATCTAGCTTTCTTCTACTGCAAGAGAAAAATTCACTCATCTTCTATATATAAGTCAGGGTACAGAGACATATTGTACATACAACAGAAAATATCAATAAAAGGAAAAAAACTGTAGATCTACATCTTATGCTCTTTTCTGATATCGCGTTTATACTATCCTAATCGGTCAATAACGACATTGATACCCAAGAGAACACTCACCTTTCAACGCTAGAAAGATACCGGAGGAGATAAGTGAGCGAGCGGGAGATAGCTTCTATAGATTGCGTACAGACACAATCTTAGCGTTCGTAGGTCCTGCAAGTGGCGACGTGTTTTTCTGTCCACAGTGTTGACAAATCTCAACCACACTCGAGCTATACAGTGTCAATTGAGACTACACGTGAACCTGATCACGCAGTGTACGTTCAAATAATAGCATGGAATATGAAATTAGCATAGCCTCTCTCCTTCTCCCCTCTTTTGTCACATGTGTGTACGATGTGGGGCATCAGTTTTATAACACGAGTGTCCTCCAGGCCCAGGGTGACTACCGAAGTCTAGAAGACGAAGCCAAAGGAGCCAGCCTTCTGTTCTGTTTCAATAAAATGTGCGTGCGCACCGAGTGTCGCACAGAGTGTGCGTGTGCAACACTCGGCGCCCATGGATGAACCACCGCCGGTGTCAGGGGGAACCCAAATCCCTCGTTTTGCAGCACGCGACGGCGCTTTTTCTCCGTCCGCCGAGCGCCAGCTCGATTGGCCTCCTCGACGTGTCGCCTGCGCGTCTGGCGGATCACATCCTTTTCCATCCTTATCACCATCGAGCTGTGCTCGCCCATCCGTCCAGAATCTCTGGCTTTTTAGATTTGTGCTAGATTCTCTACTTAAAGAGAAGCAAATCTTTCACCCATAGCACTTCCATCAGCCTCCGCTAGGATTTTTGGGTTGATCTTTTTCTCGAAAAGCTAGACATTGTGAGATAACAAAACTACATCGTGAGCCGGACATGATTCCACTCAACAGAAACACGGTTCGTTTGAGTCACTAGCACAAGATTTAGGTTCGTGATTCGCTCCTTTTTTTTTTTTACAATTTTTACTATAAATATAAACCTCGTACCTTAAACGGATTTGGATTCAACTTCCCATTCGCGATACGCAGCAATTTACGACGATTCCGGTTACTATGGACACTCTACATGGTCAGACCCAGCTGTATCGGTGGTCTAAGGTCGCCTACTCGCCTCATTGGATCCCCATCCCAACTTCCTTCGCATTGCGGCGGCGGAGGAAATAACTGGCGGCGGCTGCAATCCCCAGTCGCTAGGTGGCCTGGTACGTGATTTTGAACCCTAGTTCCTCCTCTGTATTGCATGCTGTTGGTGGCGCTTTCCGTAGATCTGCAATCCATTCGGTGTTGTTAACCCTAGGTTGTTGGTGGCGTAGGGAAATGTGAGATTTGGGGTGGAGACATCGTGATGTTGAGGATGATGAGTCCAAGTGAAGCTCCCAGTGGGTAAGTATTCGGAGAATCTTGCTGTGAATGAACTTGTAGTCTTAGGCTCTCAGCCACCTCCCACGAAAACTCCTCCAAGGTAGGCCATTCTGCTGCTACCAACTCCACTGCTACAAACAAGAAGAGGAGCCTTAGCAGCTTGTCCTCTTCACAGCCACTTCCCAGTAGAATTTCTCCAAGGCGGGTTCGCAAGCAAGCTACGACTGCTGCTGCAGCCACATCCTCTTCTCAGCCACCTCCAGGAAAACTCCTCCAAGGCAGGCCAAAATGAAAGCTTCTGCTGCTACCAACTCCACTGCTATAAACAGGAAGAGGAGTTAATTAAGGAGATCTCTTCATTAAGCTGGTTATGTACTTTTGTGTGTGGTCCATATCACGGAACCATGTTTCTCTATACGATGTATGAACCATGTCAATTTGTTTTGTGGTCCTTATCTGGGAACCATTAAGAACCTGTTGTGGTACTCTAGTATCTTAATGTGATCTCCGCTGCAGTATCTGTATGTCATCAATAGTGTGTTCATACAAACTGCATAACTACAATTCGTACATCTTAGTGGTGTGTTGATACATAGCATCAGCATAGCGTTGATACATTCAGTTCTTGCATGCCTGTCCCAAAATAGTCAACACTCAGTCACTGACACTTTGCAAACAAAAAAAAGCTAGCATGGCTACAACAACTGAACAAACTAAGGTAAAGAAACATGCAGCCATTTTCACTTCAAACTTGACCTCAAGTATCGCGTTGCTCAAACTTATGTTTTGCTCCTTCAGTTCTTTAACTCTACGAGCCTAATCTGCCCGCAAATCCAAATTTGCATGCTCTACAATTTGGTCTTGGCAGTTGTCCTCGTGCACCTGAAGCACCCCTTCATCCACTAGGTACTGCTTGTAAGTTGTAGCCTTCCTCCCAGAAGTAAAATATGCAGGGCGCGTATCAAAGAGGAGCCAATTTGGTGCCTCAACAGAAAACATTGCGAGAGGTGTTTCTGTACTTTTTTTTTTGTTGTTGTATAAATATTAAAGTATGAATAAAGAATAGATAGTGATTCTTTACCCATTCGATATATCATGTAACCGATTAGTATCCAATAACCGATCAAAATCACTTAACTGATCGGGACTCTGTAAACCGCTCCACCCCCACTATACAAGGGAGAGGGCGGGCAACAACAGAGAGATAAGTAATCTTAGATCTAAGAGATCCACATAATCCCAGCACACAGGACTAAGGTATTACCTCCACCTTCGAGGGCCTGAACTATCATTTGTCTTGTGTGACCTTCGAGTTTGAGATCTAGCGTCTGCCTCATAGAATTCATTGCTGACTACAAAAGTCGACACTTACCCATTCACTTGCTTCAAGATTTGTACAACTTGTATTAAATGAGAAAACATTAGCTTGCATCAAAATCTCACAACAAAAATCAACTCATGTACTTACACGTTACACCGGTGTTCCTTGGGCACTTGTAGTAGATCCTCCCTGGATGATCGACGCTATTAGACACAAACCTCTTGACACTCACCGCACACCTAGGGCAATAAACAAGCGGGAGGGAGGAGGCTCTATCGCGATATCCACCAGAGGAACGCGTGCGAGGTCCGGATGGATTCGCACTTGAGGACGCGCTCTGCGACGAAGATGGCATCTCGGTTTGGCTTCCTCCTTACCGGTCATCGGCGAGGCCTAGGGTTTGTGGGTGGAGAAGATGGCCTGTGATTTGCGGCAAGCAATGGTGCGGAGAGGCTCATGGGATGGCGAAGGGGGAAGTGTTCTTAGAGGAATGGCATTTTCGTACAATTTTACGCCGTCATCCACAAGAATTGAGATCCAATGCGGTAACTTGAGTGATTGCATTTGGACAGTCCGATCAAAAATCGAGGGAGTAGCTTTTCTAGTAATACTTCAAAAAAATTGTGTTAATTCTTTTTACTATAGCATGCATTGCAGCAAAACACTATAGCAATGTATAGTTAGACGATCCGAACCGTTCTTTAACTCGATCAGATGATCCTAACCTACAAAGACCTCACAAGTTCCCTTTCCCATCCACAAGCTGACGGAAGTGCTATGGATAGAAGATTTGTGCCCTGCTTGTGGTACTGCATGGAGGTGAGAAAATTCTGTGGTATTAACTTGTCTCGAGCTAATTTCTGTGGTACAGATGAAATTTTTTGAACTGTTCACTTATTTGGCCCTTTTTTTTTGCAAAATAGCTCTATTATGAAAAATTTACAAAAATAGCCTCATTCCCCACCGCAAAAGGACCAGGAGGCGACACTTGCTCCTTTTGTGCCACCGAACGCGGGATCCGAGTTTCCGTGCACTACTATAGCTGGCCCCGAGATGTATGCTACAATATCTTGGTGTTGTAGTGATGGAGGTGCTTCCGTGTCACTGTAGCGTGGAAGGCACGTCTCGTGGTACTTTAGCATAGAAGGAGTGCTATTTTGCATTTTTTTTAAGAGGAAGCTTTTTTTTGCAAAAAAAAGGGGAGAGGTCAAATATGCTAGCATTTCAAATTTTTTCTTACCTAAACTATTTAAATTTTTTGTTTCAAGAAGACAAACTATTTCATGTTGAGCTGGCCACACGACTGGATCACGCCAGGCATGGCAATATGGCCCAACCGCGGGAATTGTTAATTTAAAATCACTTTCACCAAACCTTTAGTGAGGATATTTTCTCTTTGTGACAAGTGACAGTACCATCATCTCTTTTCTTTCCTCACTTTTTTTCTCCCTCAAAGGCCTTCTCCTTGTGACAATCCAGAAAGAAGTATTTACATGTTTTTGACTTTCCGATTTGAAATTTTTCAATTTAAATTTTTTCGAGTTGAAACTTTTAGATTTGAAATTTTTGATTGAAAATTTTTCTACTTGAATTTTAAATCGAAACTTTTCAAACCGAAAGCTTTTGAAAAGAAAGTTTTCTGAGTTGAAACTTTTCGAGTTGAAACTTTCTAATTTGAAATTTTTTGATTTAAAACTTTTCGTGTTGAAAGTTTCTAAGTTAAAACTTTTTCGATTTGAAACTTTCTAATCATAAAATTTTCGAGTTGAAACTTCTAATTTGAATTTTTTTCAATTTAATTTTTTTCGAGTTTAAAATTTTGAGTTGATTTTTTTAAGTTGAAACTTGCTATTTAAAATTTTCAAAGTTTAAATGTTCTAATGTTACATTTTTGTGTTAGAGAGAGAAGGGGTGGGAGAGGCGAGTAGGGAAAAGAGAAAGGGGAGGTGGATGGAGAAGATGACATATGATATCCTAAAAAGATATCCTTAAATTTGTTAGCTTGAGATTAACCTTTAAATAGTTGTACCCAAAACCTATACATACACTCATACAGTCATACAGATAGATGCCATTAGGGGTGGAAAAAACTCGAAACTTGCGAGTTAAATGAGTACTCAAAAACTTAGCTCGAACTCGTTCCTTAACGAGCTGAGCCGAGCAAGGATTTGAACTCGTTAAGATAACATGTTAAACGAGCGAGTTAACGAGTTTAACAAGCCAACATACTATATTCCCCAAACTCCCCAATCCCCGTTCGACGAGTCCCCAAACTCCCTGTCTCTTGGCTCTGGCGGCCGGGCCTCTACCACCAGGCTCCCCTCGGCCCTCGCCCTTGCTCCTGCTACCGCCTCCCCTCCCCTTGCTCGCGCCACCGTCGTCGTCCCCTTCTCCCGCCGCTGCCTCCCCTACCACTTGGTCGCACCGCCGCCGCCTCCCCTCGCTCCCATCTCCCCTCTTTGTCTCCCCGTCTCGAATCTGGCTTCTCCTCGGCGCCTTGTGGCCCCCACCAGCCCGCCTCCACTCAAATCTCCTCCCTTTCCGCTTCTCCCACCTCCGCTCCGAGCTCCTCCCCTTCGGTCCTCCATCGCCGGCCCTCTAGATCCAGCCCTCCACCTGCCTGGCCACCGCCTCAACAGCTCCCCTTCGAGCTCTGCCCCCTCTCCGCTCTCTCTGATCACCCGTGCATGGAAAATGAACCGAGGAGCATGGAGTCCAAGAACAAGGCAGTGAACCTTAGCCGGTCTTGTGGCTCCAGTTCTGCTTCACGCTCCGTATCGACAACGGCGGTGAACCGTGGAAAGCCTCCACAATCCGGTCCTCCACTGCTTCCCCCTGCTCCCTCATCTGAGCCCACATCGGTGAGTATGGAGTATGAACTGATAGTGGTATGGAGTATGATTGTATGAACTGATAATATGGATATTATAGCTACAAATGTGCTGGCTGGTTGTATGATCTGATAGTATGAACTCGAAGATGGTAGGTACATGATGTAGTAAACTCTAGCGCTTGGAAGCAGCTAGGGGTCAGATGGCCTTGCATGCTTCTGGTTAGGGTTGTGTTGGTCTCAACTCAACTTGGCCTATCAGCTGACCAAGGGTGAACTCAAACAGTGAACCGGACAAATGGAAACAAAGTCTTGGAAAATTTTTGATGAGTCACCGTTGCACATACCAGGCCGGGGCAAGAAATGATCAACACAGCAAAGGGATTGTCAAGATGCATGGAAAGAGTAATTTTAGAGGAGTTTTGGGAATAATCTACTTCTTGATAAACCAGAGCTTCAATCTTTAGAGAAAAAACTTGCTACCAGTTCATCATTTGTCCTTAATTAATCTCAGCCATCGATTGTCTAATCAGACAGGCGAAGAACGCTGCCCGCCTGCCCCTGCATATCATTTCCCAAGTATATCCATGGATTGAGTCTCTACTATCTACTCTGTCTATGCTTTTGGAGATTACTAATACTACCAACGGCCACTGTGACATAAATTTTTTTGATCGATTTTCAGGAGTTTTTAGTCACCCCAGCTTTTATCAAAGATGGAGATATGTATAAACCGTAAGCTTAATTGTATACATATGCGTTTTTAGGAGTACTTGGAACATTTTCAGGAACCTAGACCACCACCACCCTCTCTCTCTCTACATATATATATCCTATTCTATACGTGCGTGTAGAATAGGTAATTCTACGCGCGACCAGTTCGACCGATCCGACGCTTAAGCGGTCCGAACGAGCTGTGAGACCCCGTTCTGATGAACAGGAACTCCATGTGATTACTGTGCTATTCCCTGGATCAGTAGCTAGCACTCACATGTTTACAACATTTGTATCAAACTCATACAAGCGAACTCACAGAAGAACTTCCATTACTGAAATAATTATACAAAGTTCAGTACAATTTTAAACCATCTTAACAGCGGAAATTAAAAACGGAAAACCAAAAGGAACTGAAACTCCAAAATGCCTTGCGGTTGCCCACTAAACCCTCAGGCACTGGACTAGGCTACCTAGAAGAGGCTATCGTCGAAACCCCCGAGACCTGCCTGAAAGAACGCGTCGTCCGGCAGATCACAATCTTCTTCCTCCGAGACAATAGATGCAAGATTGAGTACATTGGTACTCAAAGAAGACTTATATTGGTTCACGATGCAAATAAATAATTATGCAAGTTGAACAAATGACAAAGCTATGGTTATTTTAATGGTTGCATAAAAACATTAAATAAGTAAGCATAATAGATTGCAACATCGCATTTTTAATAAAAGCAATTGAAGGACAGAATTGTAAGCAAAAATATACTAGATTCTCAACTCGGTCTACCCGATTGCATATAACCCTGTGTCGATCCTTTGACACAAAAGAAGGTTGCAAACAGCTTACCAAAGTTTCAACCCATTTTGAAAACACCAAAACTCTAGCATTGGGAGGATTTTCCCCAAGTGCCCATTATCATGGCGCGGCTAATCGATCGATTTTTCACTCGCAGAGGTGTACACTTTACCCACAAGGAATGATCAACCTCTTTCGCAAAGCCGCTTAACACACTTCCTTCTTGTGTCGGCAAGGAGATCATACAAAGTCATTACATTATTTAGACATGACTTTACACCACCGGACGTTAACCTCGCTCAAGACAGAGACACACCCAAGCCGTGGATCCACATTTATCACACACACACCACGTTTCGCCTCCGTGGCAAGGCGACACCGCTGCATCGGTATGTAAAACCCCTGCAGCAGACTGACCGGACTGCTGTGCAAATCTCCGCCTTCCATAGATGCAAAGCCAAGTCTAAACAACTTATTAAGCTAAGACCCGCCCATACAAGCCCTTGTGGTTGCACGGAAACATGGTTCTACAACATCCCATTTGCTCGGTCCTTAAACCGACACGGCGATACTCCACCCTAGCTACGTGCATATCTCTTTGCACAACGGCTAGCGCCAAATAATCACCAGCGTCAAAACATAGTTTTGTTTGAAGGTTTTAGCAAACTACCATCAACCAATTTCAAGACATTATATGATGGTTGAAAAGATTGAAAACCAACAAGCGACTAAAGCAGAATATTATTATGCTAGCGGTTATACCCAAAACGACATTACATATGTCTAGCTCAATCTAAGGTTTACAAGGTCCACAAGTCCATACAGATTGAGGCAAACCATAATTTACAGGATTAACTACAGTTCTAACCCAAATTAGCACTTTTAGGGGAATTATCCGATGCACTGTACATAAGCAAAAACAACATATAGTAGGTGAATTATCGGGCTCAACGTGATCAAGGAGTTGCTTGCCTTGCAAATCACCGCAGAATAAGATCCGGATCTGCAGAACCGCCTTCTTCTTCTTCAATGAAATCGGTCTCTACTGCTAAGTAACAAGAAGAAAAAGAGAATATCAAGAACTTCAAATGGCAAAAAGAAAATGATGATAAACAGTAAACACAAATTCGAATCAAACAGCATCGCTATTCCGTAAATATTCGAACTTAAACATCGAATTATAGATGCTAAAATTATTTGAAAAGAAAAGATTGATCATTTGCTTCTTTGGAGGATGCTATACCTAACCAACAGCCAAAACAGAGGTCTCCCTGATTTCTCCAAAGATTCAAGAGGAGCACTTGAAACTATATCATCTAGGGTTATAAACCTAACAAGATTGATGTACATTAACTACAGAAATTAGAGTTTAAGTCTTGGATTAGCTAAAGCATAACTTAATTATCAAATCTAACTACTTCTTTTATCTTTTAGGGTTTAGATGAAGCTTGAAAACTATTGTTGAAAAGGCTTGGTTAAACTCTAGACTTGGCTACAAAACTGGCTAAGGACAGGACTAAACAACAGCACTTAAGGTTATTTCTCTTATGAAAACTAAGTGAACTAAAGCTCTAAAACAGAATATTTTTCTGGAATCTAGTAGAACAAACTTTGGTTATCAATTCTACACTATTCTTCCAAAATTTCTTACTTGGATGAGTTATTTCACACATGGTTGAAAAAGCTTGATTGTTTCAATCTTTCACCAAAACATAAAAACTAGCCTCATTCCCTTAACTTGCTTTGTATACCAACCTTAGCAAAACATCATTCTTTTCCAGAATCTACTAGAATATACTTTGTGAAATGCTTCTATACCATTTTTACATTTCTTCTCATTCATATAATCCATTTTATCATATGTTGAAAAGGGCTATATGAACATAAAACTAACTTATAACCTTTCCATCTTTTGCTTTCACTTATTACTAAACTATTTAACATCTTTTATCCATTTTCATCCTGACATCAGGGAAAGATCCTAAAAGCATTTTAAAAGTGAATTTGAGTTATTTTGAACTTGTTCATAACAAATTACATCTATTTTGGTTATAACTAGTATTGTTTTTCTTAATTGAACAACTATCATAAATACTTTTCTTTAAGTATTTTCACAAGAGCAACTCCCCATGATTATAGCTAACCAGGATGAACTTTTAAACATTCAAACTTTAGTCTTTTCTTTCATTTACTCGTTTTCCTTTTTCATGTTTAATATTCATTTTTGAGTAAATATGATATATATATATAAAAAAAGTATTAAGGAAACATTTGGTTTATTTGGAATACTCATAGCTCAGGATTCTACAAAACTTACTTTTCCTTAATTGGATCATCCCAAAATATTTTATTCTTCACACCTTAATTACACTTAGGCTTCTATTTCATTTTTCCTAAAATCACACTTTACTCATCTTCAGAAATTTTGCATATTCTGAAACTACAGCCTTTATACGAATTTAGAAATTTGTTTCACTAAATTTGGCCAGATGATTCAAAAGTTATGAGCATTTGAATTTCGATCGGTTTCTGAAAATCATTCAAAAATCGAAAATACGCTTTCAATCGGAGAAAACGGCTTTCTGCGCGCTAAAACTGAGTTCAAATGCTCGACCACGACGTGTGGGACCCGCCATCAATGACTCGGATCGAGGCACCGCGGTTCTTTGCTCGCCGCGCAAACTAGCTCGCCACGGCCGAATGGGCACCGGTTCTAGCTTCACCGTGCCAAGACGAGTCTAGGGGTGGTGCTACTTCACCGGAGGTGGTCGGAAGATGGTCGCCACCGCGAGGTGCGGCGCCATGACCACGACGGCAAAGCTCGGCTAGGGGCAAAATTTCCGCGACCTAGGGTTCGTGATCAACTCTGATGGATCAAGGAGATGCGAGTTCACCCGATGGTCGGGTCGGAGAAATCTGCACGGCCGCCACCGCGCGCGGCGGAGGAAGAAGAACGGCGGCTCAACGGCGCTGCAGCCAAAATGAATCCAAAATGGCGAGTGATCAGCAATCCTGGGATGATGAGGGAGCTCGGGAAGCAATCAATTTGGAGGATTGAGTGAGGACTCACCCGATTCAACGTTTCCCCTTCTCGAGTTCCTCCGGCTCAACGGGGAAGACGACGCCCCTTGAGGCTCTCGGCTCGGCAAAATGGAAAGGTGAGGTGCGTGAGGGCACTGCGACGCGAGCACAAGGCTTAAAGCCGTATGGAATCGATCGAGTTCGCGGTTTTGGCTCGAGTTGGAACGAACGACTTCGGTCGGTTCTTCTGTGCCAGGCGCAACCCATGCGCAAACTCGTCTCGAGACGGCTCGAGCGGATCAAGTGGGCACAGGCGAGGGGAGAAGCTCTACTCGCGACGTGGAAGCCATCGAGCTCGGCGGACGAGGCGTGAAGCCGGACGCCGAAGGACGAGCGGGACGGCGACATCGCCTCGGCCAGGAGAAGAAAGGGAAGAGCAAACGCATGTGAGACGGACGTGTGGGACCGGGGCCCACTGGCAGCGAGACAGCCTCGCCTCAGCTGACCGGCTCGTCAACGGGTCAACAGGGCTGGGCCCACCTGTCGATGAAATAGTCGATTTTAATGTGATTTGACAGAACGAGAATTCTCTAGGTTTCTCATTTGTTTAAGCTTTAAACTAATCCCAAATTTTCTCAAACTTTTTGACTAAGTCCCACTGAGAGTCACACGTCTGCTACAAAATTTTGAGACAAAAACTCCTTCTAGGTGATTTGTTAAAATTCTGACACTGTACCCAGGTTCTGAATTTCGATTTCGGTTTTGATTTAATTATAGGTTCATTTCTTACAATTTATTTTGAGACTTTTGGACAGGTTCCAATCCTTATAATTGGATTACTTTAAAATTTTCAATTCAAAAGATGAGCCGTTATTTTATAAAAATTCTGACAATCATTTTCCTTACATTCTGGACCCACTGTTTTTGAATTTTTAAGAGGCTTATTTCAATTCATTTAATTACAAAATTTTACCAGTGATGAATCATATCTCCAGGGATTTACATAAATTTTCTTGGCTTTTCTTGATATTGATTATTTTTCTTTCTACTTTTTGATTCACTGTTTTTAACCAAAAAGTAGATCCATAATTCATTTAGCTTGACCCCAGGTTTATAAAATTTTACTTACTGATCAAACATTTAGATCAGCTCAAATGGAATTCATGATAAAATTTTCTAAATTTTATTTTCATCTTTTACCTTTTCCTTGTTTTTCCCTTTTCATTTAATCTTTTCAGATAGCACAAAAGTCTAAGAAATCCTAATTGGATCGAATAACACTTAGAACTTCAAAATCACTTAAATTAAAACTTAAACTGTTTATTTTCACTGTTCCAATTTCCGTGTCGTTCTGATCCACCCCTTACGTAAATCTCGCCTTGAGATTTGACAGAAAAAGGGCAAAAGGGTTTAAAAGAAATGAAATTCTTCTCTAAGGCGATCCTCTGCTCCCATGTCGCTTCCTCTTCCGAATGATTACTCCATTGCACTTTTAGCATCTTATGGGCTTTGTTTGAGTATGGCGCTCCGCTTCTTCAAGTATCTTCACCGACGCCTCGATAGGTTAAGTCGGTCAAGATCAAGATCTTCCAACCGAGTAAGTTCGATCGAATACGGAGGCACTTCTTCGCCATGCACACATGAAAGACGTTATGCACATCGGATAATTGAGTAGGCAACTCCAATCTATATGCCTTCTCTCCCATTTTCTCCAGATGCAATAAGGCCCAATGTACCGAGGAGCGAGCTTACCTCGGACTGGAATCGATTTAACTCCGCGAAGAGGCGAAACTTTAAGGTAAACGTAATCACCAACCTCGAAGCTTAAGTCACGCCGACGAGTGTCGGCATAACTTTTCTGGCGAGATTGAGCTTCCTCAACCGGCTTCGATTAAATCCACTTGTTCTTGGGCTTCATTAATCAAATCCGACCAAGAACTGCTTTTCACCCACTTCGACCGTAAAAGTGGTGTTCGACATTTTCTTCCATAAAGAGCCTCAAATGGTGACATCTGCGCACTAGCTTGAAAGCTATTATTGTAAGAAAATTCTGCAAATGCGAGGCACTTCTCCCAATTGGTGCTATAAGACAAGACACGTGCTCGTAACATATCTTCAAGGGTCCGATTTGTTCTTTCATCGCCCATCATGCAGGATGATAGGCGAACTAAAGTTCAACTTGGTTCCCAACAACTTGTGCAATGTTCCCGAAATGAGACGTGAATCGAGATCCACTACGACACAATCGTCTTTGGGACCCCATGCAAGCGCACAATATTTGAAACATAGAGTTACGCCACTTAATCAGAGAATCTCTAGTCTTGACAGAATAAAATGAGCTACCTTCACAACTCACAACAATAACCCAAATGGAATCGCTCCTTCGGGTTCGAGGAAGACCAAGAATGAAATCCATATCGATATCATCCCACTTCCATTCTCGAACTTGCAATGGTCAAGAAGTCGGTGACGCCGATGTTCACCTTAACTCGTTGACATACGTCGCACTTTGCAACATGTTCCGCGACGTCTTTCTTCATACCGGGCCACCAATATTCTTTCTTAAGATCCTGCTACATCTTTGTACTACCAGGATGAATAGATAATGGCGACTCATGAATTTCTACCAAAATCAGCTTCTTGATCTCCGGATCATTCGGCACATATATTCGAGTCCCTCTCATGATTATCCCATCGAGCTTTCCAAGAACTCGTAATCCGTGCCTTCTTTCAATCGATTCAATCTCAAAGAATCGCTTCATCTTTATCTTGTGCAGCTTTTATTTGATCTTTCAGAGTGGGTTGCAATTGCAGAGCGGCCACATAACCTCTTTTAACTAAATTCAGATTGAGCTTCTGAAATTCCCGAACTAACTCAGTGATTTGAACCCAACATGCAATAAAGTTTGCGGCTAAGAGCATCGGCCACAACATTGGCTTTGCCAGATGGTAGTGAATGCCGAGGTCATAGTCTTTGATTAGCTCTAGCCATCTTCTTTGTCTCGATTCAGATCCGGTGAGTAAAGAAATATTTGAGGCTCTTGTGGTCGTGTAAATCTACTCTGCTTCCAATGAGATAGTGCCGCAGATTTTAAGGCGTGCACCATCGCAGCTAGCTCTAGGTCATGTGTGGGATAATTTCGCTCATGAGGACGGAGTGTCGAGAAGCATAGCGACAACCCTACCCTCCCGCATCAACACACAACCCAGCCGTGAAGCGATGCATCACAAGACACTTCAAAACTCTTATGAATATCCGCAAGATGAGCACCGAGTAGAGGTTAATTTCTCTTTCAATTTCAAAACTTTCCTCACAACTAGGAGTCCACTCAAACTTCTTTTCCTTTTCGTAAGTCGAGTCAAAGGCTTAGCAATTTTGGAGAAATTCTCAATAAACCGGCGATAATATCCGTGGCCTAGGAAACTTCGAATCTTCGGACCGATTGCGGCCTTTCCCAAGCCAATATCGCTTCTACCTTACTTGGGCAACGGCAACTCCGCCTCTGGACGAACATGCCCTAAAAGCGACTTCTTTCAACCAAAACTCACATTTTTCAAATTTGGCATACAATTTGTTCTCCCGAAGCTTACTAAGGACCAAATGCAAATGTTGCCTATGTTCTTTCTTGCTCTTGGAATAAACGAGGATGTCATCAATAAAAACCACCACAAATTTATCTAAATATTCCATAAAGACTTTGTTCATCGTGTTCATAAAGCTTGTCGGAGCATTTGTTAGCCGAACGACATTACGGTGTATTCAAATAACCCATAACGCGTCGTGAGGGCGGTCTTTGGAATATCCGAAGGTCTGATTTTTAATTGAAAATATCCCAATTTCAAATCTATCTTGGAGAAGACTTGCGCCCATTCAACCGATCAAACAGATCATCTATTCGGGAAGCGGATACTTGTTCTTAATAGTTACTTCATTTAAGGCACGATAGTTCACGACATACGCAGAGCTATCGCCCTTCTTTTCACAAAAGAACTGGACTTCCTGTATGCTAAGAACTGGACGGATAAACCCTTATCAAGTCGTTCCTTAAGTTGCTTTTTCAATTCTACCAATTCATTTGGAGGCATCCGATATGGTCGTTTTGATATCGGTGCGCCTCGACACCAAATCAATCACAAACTCCATATCACGATCCGAGGCACTCCGTAATTCAAAGAGAAAACATCCGGAATTCACTAACAACCGCCACTTCTTTTAAACTAGAAATGTCTGCGAATACGGTATCGCTTGAGGTGTTGAACTTTCAGTACTTGAGGTAAATTCTACATGCACCCCTTCTTGATTTTCAAGGGTTATGGATCGCTTAGCACAATCTATGCAACCCTTACTTTTAGCTAACCAATCCATGCCTAGAATCACATCCAAACCAGATGTTTCTATTATGATGAGATCAGCATAAAACATAACCTCATTGATCTCTATGCCAACCCCAGAACAGAAACTAGCAGTTCTAATAGTAGCTCCAGGTGATTGCACAATCATATAAACAGGCAAAAGAGAGACTTCCAAATTATGTTGCTCAGAAAACTTCTTCGAGATGAAAGAATGAGAAGCTCCTGAATCGAATAAAACCAAGGTAGGAATGGATTGCACGGGAAACATACCAAGCACGACATCTGGCGCGTCTTGCGCCTCCTCAGTCGTCACATGATGAAGACGTCCCACATTACCACCTTGAGTAGGTGGTGGAGCCGATCCTGCTTGCCGCCGCCCCATCACGAGAGCGGCCTTGGGCTTGAGGTCGTTGCCCGCTTTCTTCTTGGGACAAGCGTTGGCGTAGTGCCCACGCTCGTTGCAGTGAAAGCAAGTAACATTAGCGGCACGCTCAACAACAAAGAATGATCTAGGTTGTTGTCCTCGACGGATCGGGTGCGATGATCGCCGCCGACAACGCGGAGTCGACTCAACTCACCGAGCTTGGCGCTGACCCTTTGAGCTCGAATCGGTGGTGGTCGATTTAACATTAGTCGATCGCCACCGTGATCTAGACGATCCAGGCTCGTAAGAACTACGCGCAAGCCACTTGCGCTTTCGGCTCTCCAGCACATTGCGGCTGCCGTGTTCCACTCTCACCGCCTTATCAACGAGGGTTTGGAAATCATTAATGTCTTGGGCAATCAAGGCCCACTTAATCTCTTCATTCAGATTTTCCCGAAACCTCTCAATTCTTCTCGCCTCATCAGCTACTTCATAAGTGGCATATCTGGACAGTTGGTTGAAGCGATGCAGGTATTCCATCACTGTCATTGACCCTTGCTTTAGATCCAGAAATTCCCGCTTTTTCACCTCAATCACACTAACAGGAATGTGAGTGCGGCGGAAAGCAGCTCTGAATTCAGGCCATAAGACCACTCGACCTTCAGGCAGCACTGCTTGGTAGTTCTCCCACCAAACTGCTGCGGTCCCTTGCACCGATAGGAGGCATACAAGACCTTCTCCCTATCATCACATCACAGAATGTCCAACTTGCTCTCCACAGCTCTCCACCATCAAGACGAGAGGCTCGGCGGTGAGGGGAGAACACCGTGGTTGTGTCCTTAGGAATTCACCCAACTTAGACACCGAGGTGCTCCACCATTTCTCCGCGAACCACATTCTCGAGGCGCCAGATTCGGGCTATTTGTTGCGGCAGCAGGCATTCGCTGCCTTCCTTGTTCAATCATAGCGAACTTGCGCCATCGTGGCGGCTGCGACAATCGATCCTCGGAATATCCCCGAGTGGCGGTGGATCCGGACATCATGACGAGCAGCTCTTGAAGCAGAGGCTCGCGTGGTAGGGTGTTGAGGATTCGGTTGGGCTGGCGTGGAAACATTCGCTCTAGGATCATGAGCATCCTGAGCCGCGCCAGACCCCAAAATTTGACTAAGGGATCTTGTCGACCTCATCCTGCAATTACAATCTTTTAGCATACTACAGAAAAGAACACTACTTTGAAATTTATGACCGACACAAAACTTCACATAGCTAATTCATACTCTCTTATTTGTTGTGCATGATTATCTCATCGAAAACTTCCACTTTAAAGCTAAAATTTGCGAGAGAAAATCATCACTATTACTTCACACAGAAAAGAAGCAACTCAAAAACTTTATACTGCAAAACACAATATATACGTATACTGTTCACATACACACACATATATTAATTTACATCTCAGTTATCAACAAAACATGTGCAAGCAAACTGTTTTCACACAACGGCCAACTTCACCTCCCTGTCATTTGGGTTCATGTTTTTAAACATATGTAAATGCACAACTCACATACTACATTTCACTATCCTTTTTCTAGGATTGTCATTTCTTTACTTAGATACTGATCATCTCAACCCATGACAGCATACATTATTCACACAAAAGAATATGAACCCTTTCCACATGACGACCACCCCTACATTCTTCCTGTGATTGTTCATCCTAGTTCCAGAACACCAACAATATTATCTAAGCAACAACACAGTAAGAATTCCAAAGCATTCTCCCAGCCATTGGGTTCATTTCTTTTAGAGCATATGCACATACACACAAGTTAACTCATATCTTAACTACCACTAAACATGTGCATGTAAATTGTTACAATATGACAGCCACTAATTCACCATTAACTAATTCACCTGTTAACTAATCTTTCCAAAACTTGAATTCTTATATTCTCAAAACACATACTCATGCACCATTTAGCACTTACTACCAACCCCATCCAAAATGAATTTTTCCTCAAGATTTCGGCAGCAAGACCTCCCAAAGATTACTCGCTTATCTCATCCCAAACACAATATAGCAAGATTATCAAATATTTTCTTACAAGCACACATACAAAGCGTTGATCCAATTTCTATACTCAACAACAATTTCTAACACTACACATCATAACACATATTATTTGCATACAAGAACATGGACCACTTTTACATGGAAGTCAGCTCCCCAAGGTTCCTACAATAATATGGCTCGATACCATCATGTGAGACCCTGCTCGATGAACAGAACTCCATGTGATTACTTGTGCTATTCCTCGGATCAAGAGCTAGCACTCACATGTTTACAACATTTGTATCAAACTCATACAAGCGAACTCACGTAAGAACTTCCATTATCAAATAATTATACAAAGTTCAAGACAATTTTAAACCATCTTAACAAATGAAATTAAAACGGAAAACCAAAAGGAACTGAAACTCCAAAATGCCTTGCGGTTGCCCACTAAACCCTCGAGCAATCGACTAGGCTACCTAGAAGAGGCTATCGTCGAAACCCCGAGACTCGCTTCGAAGAACGCGTCGTCCGCAGATCACAATCTTCTTCCTCCGAGACAAATAGATGCAAGATTGAGTACATTGGTACTCAACAAGACTTATATTGGTTCACGATGCAAATAAATAATTATGCAGTTGAACAAATGACAAAGCTATGGTTATTTTGCGGTTGCATAAAAACATTAAATAAGTAAGCATAATAGATTGCAACATCGCATTTTTAATAAAAGCAATTGAAGGATGTAATTGTAAGCAAAATATACTAGATTCTCAACTCGCCTACCCGATCGCATATAACCCCTTGTCGATCCTTTGACACAAAAGAAGGTTGCAAAACAGTTACCAAAGTTTCAACCCATTTTGAAAACACCAAAACTCTAGCATTGGGAGGATTTTCCCAAGTGCCCATTATCATGACGCGGCTAATCGATCGATTTTCACTCGCAGAGGTGTACACTTTACCCACAAGGAATGATCAACCTCTTTCGCCGGGCGCGCTAACACACTTCCTTCTGTGTGTCGGCAAGGAGATCATACAAAGTCATTACATTATTTAGACATGACTTTACACCACCGGGGCGTTAACCCTCGCCAAGACAGAGACACACACCAAGCCGTGGATCCACATTTATCACACACACACCACGTTTACGTCCGGGGCAAGGCGTACACCGCTGCATCGGATGTAAAACCCTCTGAGACAGACTGACCGGACCGCTGTGGCAAATCTCCCGCCTTCCATAGATGCAAAGCCAAGTCTAAACAACTTATTAAGCTAAGACCCGCCCATACAAGCCCTTGTGGTTGCACGGAAACATGGTTCTACAACATCCCATTTGCTCGGTCCTTAAACCGACACGGCGATACTCCACCCTAGCTACGTGCATATCTCTTTGTACAAATCGGCTAGCGCCAAATAATCACCAGCGTCAAAACATAGTTTTGTTTGAAGGTTTTAGCAAACTACCATCAACCAATTTCCAAGACATTATATGACGGTTGAAAAGATTGAAAACCAACAAGTTTACTAAAGCAGAATATTATTATGCTAGCGGTTATACCCAAAACGACATTACATATGTCTAGCTCAATCTAAGGTTTACAAGGTCCACAAGTCCATACAGATTGAGGCAAACCATAATTTACAGGATTAACTACAGTTCTAACCCAAATTAGCACTTTTAGGGGAATTATCCGATGCACTGTACATAAGCAAAAACAACATATAGTAGGTGAATTATCGGGCTCAACGTGATCAAGGAGTTGCTTGCCTTGCAAATCACCGTCGGAATAAGATCTGGATCTGCAGAACCGCCTTCTTCTTCTTCAATGAAATCGGTCTCTACTCTAAGTAACAAGAAGAAAAAAAGAGAATATCAAGAACTTCAAATGGCAAAAAGAAAATGAGATGATAAATAGGTAAACACAAATTCAATCAAACAGCGCGATCGCTATTCCGTAAATATTCGAACTTAAACATCGAATTATAGATGCTAAAATTATTTGAAAAGAAAAGATTGATCATTTGCTTCTTTGGAGGATGCTATACCTAACCAACAGCCAAAACAGAGGTCTCCCTGATTTCTCCAAAGATTCAAGAGGAGCACTTGAAACTATATCATCTAGGGTTATAAACCTAACAAGATTGATGTACATTAACTACAGAAATTAGAGTTTAAGTCTTGGATTAGCTAAAGCATAACTTAATTATCAAATCTAACTACTTCTTTTATCTTTTAGGGTTTAGATGAAGCTTGAAAACTATTGTTGAAAAGGCTTGGTTAAACTCTAGACTTGGCTACAAAACTGGCTAAGGACAGGACTAAACAACAGCACTTAAGGTTATTTCTCTTATGAAAACTAAGTGAACTAAAGCTCTAAAACAGAATATTTTTCTGGAATCTAGTAGAACAAACTTTGGTTATCAATTCTACACTATTCTTCCAAAATTTCTTACTTGGATGAGTTATTTCACACATGGTTGAAAAAGCTTGATTGTTTCAATCTTTCACCAAAACATAAAACTAGCCTCATTCCCTTAACTTGCTTTGTATACCAACCTTAGCAAAACATCATTCTTTTCCAGAATCTACTAGAATATACTTTGTGAAATGCTTCTATACCATTTTTACATTTCTTCTCATTCATATAATCCATTTTATCATATGTTGAAAAGGGCTATATGAACATAAAACTAACTTATAACCTTTCCATCTTTTGCTTTCACTTATTACTAAACTATTTAACATCTTTTATCCATTTTCATCCTGACATCAGGGAAAGATCCTAAAAGCATTTTAAAAGTGAATTTGAGTTATTTTGAACTTGTTCATAACAAATTACATCTATTTTGGTTATAACTAGTATTGTTTTTCTTAATTGAACAACTATCATAAATACTTTTCTTTAAGTATTTTCACAAGAGCAACTCCCCATGATTATAGCTAACCAGGATGAACTTTTAAACATTCAAACTTTAGTCTTTTCTTTCATTTACTCGTTTTCCTTTTTCATGTTTAATATTCATTTTTGAGTAAATATGATATATATATATATAAAAAGTATTAAGGAAACATTTGGTTTATTTGGAATACTCATAGCTCAGGGATTCTACAAAAACTTACTTTTCCTTAATTGGATCATCCCAAAAATATTTTATTCTTCACACCTTAATTACACTTAGGCTTCTATTTCATTTTTCCTAAAATCACACTTTACTCATCTTCAGAAATTTTTGCATATTCTGAAACTACAGCCTTTTATACGAATTTAGAAATTTGTTTCACTAAATTTGGCCAGATGATTCAAAAGTTATGAGCATTTGAATTTCGATCGGTTTCAAAATCATTCAAAATCGAAAATACGCTTTCAATCGGAGAAAACGCTTTCATGCGCTAAAACTGAGTTCAAATGCTCGACCACGACGTGGGACCCGCCAATCGGCGACTCGATCGTGGCACCATGCGTTCTTTGCTCGCCGCCGCAAACTAGCTCATGCCACGGCGAATGGGCACCGGTTCTAGCTTCACCGTGCCAAGACGAGTCTAGGGTGGTGCTACTTCACCGGAGGTGGTCGGAAGATGGTCGCCACCGCGAGGTGCGGCGCGCCATGACCACGACGGCGAAAGCTCGGCTAGGGGCAAAATTTCCGCGACCTAGGGTTCGTCATACACAATGGATCAAGGAGATGCGAGTTCACCGATGGTGGGTCGGAGAAAATGCAGTACGGCCGCCACCGCGCCGGCCGGAGGAAGAAGAACGGCGGCTCAACGGCGCTGCAGCCAAAATGAATCCAAAATGGCGAGTGATCAGCAATCCTGGGATGATGAGGGAGCTCGGGAAGCAATCAATTTGGAGGATTGAGTGAGGACTCACCCGATTCAACGTTTCCCCCCCTTCTCGAGTTCCTCCGGCTCAACGGGGAAGACGACGCCCCTTGAGGCTCTCGGCTCGGCAAAATGGAAAGGTGAGGTGCGTGAGGGCACTGCGACGCGAGCACAAGGCTTAAAGCCGTATGGAATCGATCGAGTTCGCGGTTTTGGCTCGAGTTGGAACGAACGACTTCGGTCGGTTCTTCTGTGCCAGGCGCAACCCATGCGCAAACTCGTCTCCGAGACGGCTCGAGCGGGATCAAGTGGGCACAGGCGAGGGGGAGAAGCTCTACTCGCGACGTGGAAGCCATCGAGCTCGGCCGGACGAGGCAGGTGAAGCCGGACGCGAAGGACGAGCGGGGACGGCGACATCGCCTCGGCCAGGGGAGAAGAAAGGGAAGAGCAAAACGCATGTGAGACTGACGTGTGGGACCGGGGCCCACTGGCAGCGAGACAGCCTCGCCTCAGCTGACCGGCTCGTCAACGGGTCAACAGGGCTGGGCCCACCTGTCAGTGAAATAGTCGATTTTAATGTGATTTGACAGAACGAGAATTCTCTAGGTTTCTCATTTGTTTAAGCTTTAAACTAATCCCAAATTTTCTCAAACTTTTTGACTAAGTCCCACTGAGAGTCACACGTCTGCTACAAAATTTTGAGACAAAAACTCCTTCTAGGTGATTTGTTAAAATTCTGACACTGTACCCAGGTTCTGAATTTCGATTTCAGTTTTGATTTAATTATAGGTTCATTTCTTACAATTTATTTTTGAGACTTTTGGACAGGTTCCAATCCTTATAATTGGATTAATTTAAAATTTTCAATTCAAAAGATGAGCCGTTATTTTATAAAAATTCTGACAATCATTTTCCTTACATTCTGGACCCACTGTTTTTGAATTTTTAAGAGGCTTATTTCAATTCATTTAATTACAAAAATTTTACCAGTGATGAATCATATCTCCAGGGATTTACATAAATTTTCTTGGCTTTTCTTGATATTGATTATTTTTCTTTCTACTTTTTGATTCACTGTTTTTAACCAAAAAGTAGATCCATAATTCATTTAGCTTGACCCCAGGTTTATAAAAATTTTACTTACTGATCAAACATTTAGATCAGCTCAAATGGAATTTATGATAAAATTTTCTAAATTTTATTTTCATCTTTTTACCTTTTCCTTGTTTTTCCCCTTTTCATTTAATCTTTTCGTATAGCACAAAAGTCTAAGAAATCCTAATTGGATCGAATAACACTTAGAACTTCAAAATCACTTAAATTAAAACTTAAACTGTTTATTTTTCACTGTTCCAATTTCCAGGTCGTTACACGAGCGCATGACTAGAAGATAGTTTTGTGCCTCATTCAGTTCCTTAGGTTAAGGCCCACATATTATTGCGCCCTTCAATACCTCGTAGGAGTTCAGTTCTGCGTTCACATTTTCCTAAAGTAATTGTGTGTCTTATAAGGAATTTTTTCTTATGCTAGTTTTTATAGGCTTTGCAAGAATTGAAGTTTGTATTTTGGTAGTAATATTTTAGGATATAGGTTGTATTTTTTGAAAACATTAGATAAAGTTTATCTAATTAGTTATAGTAATAGTGTGCGATAGATTTAGTAAATCCGAAAACAGAAGTTGCACAATTTAATAAATTGTAAAATATTGTGGTTGCAATATCAACATTGTATTACAGAATTAGTAAAATTATGATTTTTCGTTCTTTTAGGCTTAACTATATATTGACAGCTCAAATCTACGAATGGTTCTCACTATTAGACTACTGATGATGAGAGCAAGACACTGCTATAAGTCTTAAGGATTTATTCATAATTTACTACAAATAGATATAGTTTTTACCAAATAAGTCAGTCGTTTTTACTATAAAGTAATATATGTGTACATAGTAATAAAATGTACAATGAATAGTAATTGTTGCGTGTTATTGGCCATGTACGTTACTACGTTAGTGATCGATGGGCTTAAGGCCCAGTTTCTCAGACCGCACGGTAGTAATTTAGTACCACCTCGCCCGTGGAGCTTCATGTGTAGAAGTTTATATAGCGAAATTGCCAGCGTTTGTTCGATCAGAGTGATGCGTGTGATATTAGTAAGGGTAGGGCTATGTCTGTGGACCCCGCTGCACTATGTGCTGGTGGTGATAGACCCGAGCACCTTACCCTGTAACACCACGATCACTTTTTGATGCGTGTTTTCGATTTCTTTTTTCCACATGCTTGTGCGTCAATCTCTCGAGCACCGGCAAGGTCTTGACATACTGTCTTGACATTGTATTCATTACAGGGCGTAATGTTGTGTGATATCGATAGTAAGTTGTCATCGTAATATATATTTGTGGTGCAGTAACTATTCTTACAGTTGCAAAGATAGTGATATACCATATTCATTTCAGTAAAAGTTATACAGTTGCAAAAGGCAGTTAATGGTAATTTTATTAACTTTGTATGGGTTGTGAAAGATTACATGTCTAAGTATCGTCAGCCGGTCGTCACTTGTTATTGGTGTGAATTTTTTATAGATATTAGTAAATTGAAAGTTTATATGTAGTAGTTAGATATATTATAGACAGTAAATACGAAAAAGTGTGCTTTATTGCTCGTACCATTCCAAATTACTATATGTTGTATTTTATGTTACTATTACCTACATCATGCAGTAAGAAATTTGTTAGTTACATATAGTAAGTCATTGCATTATATATAGTAAAATCATATCAGGTTTTTTGTACATGGGTACCACGGTACCAATGTTATTATTTACTATGTAATACACTATATTTGAATATGTTTTACTATAGATCCCTATCAATTTAGGATTTTTTTTTAATAATACATTTTTTATTTCTAATTGCATAAATATACCACCGAACCGAAAAATTGCAAAAATATGCTATTGTCGCCCTATCGTAGGGCGACTTGCTTACTAGGCAGGCATGTGGACATATGAGTCGCACTGCAGTAATGCGACTGGAGAAGTAGCCCTATGGTAGGGCGACATCTTTATGAGTCGCCCTATGGTAGGGCGACATGTGGAAGTCGCCCAATGAGAGGGCAACACGTGTCAAGTCGCCCAATGAGAGGGCGAGATGGGAGTAAATTTTCCAAATTTGTTTAAAAATTCTGAGAGACATTAAAAAAAAGTGAAATGATTTGGATAAACAGATTTAGAATCAAAGCAAAATATTTATGGTACAACACATGGATTATCTATCACATTTTGATTTCTCTTGCTCGCTTGCTTATAAATTTCAGGACTTCCTAGGAATTTGTACTCTTAACCTGCAGTTCGAAGAATCAGAAACACATTGAAAACTAAATCAAGATCAAACTCTTTTATTTCATATTTCAGTTCAGACTCCTCTCTTGTTACAGGATTAATTAACTCTGACAATTGTAAATTAGACGCTCATTGCATGTCAACAATTCGCAGCATTCTACGTGATTCCATGTGGACAAAATTGCGTTTTTGCATGTGAACAATTCGAAGCCTTGTGCGTTATTGCATGTGGACAAAATCGCGTTATTGCATGTGAACAAATCGCGTTATTGCATGTGAATAAATTTACACCTTGCTTTGCATGTATTTTCCACTAGTGCAATAACCCATAATTATTATAGTCGATTTACAACTCATGTTATGAATTTTTCGTACATAGCACTTAAACTATTTGTTGAACATACATGAGGCGCTTTCACGAGCATTTCAGATGGTAAAATAAGCAATAGACTAGATTATATTACAAGGGCATTACAGCAGTGACGAAATTGCTTGACGAACTAACTAACTAACTAACGAAAGCAGTGTTTATCATGGTGGAACAGATGATCGTTCCGTCTATCTGGGTACAGCCAGAATGATGTCCCATATTTTCTGCATATTACCTGACCCGTGTAAATTTTGCGAGTTGTCCTCGGACACCGCTCAATCCCCACTATGAAAGAACTCCACGGGGATCCGCAGTGCTCCCAGGTGTCGCCTATTGGGTGGCCTATGCCGTACGTCTCGGGTGTGTAAGACATATTTTTTTTGTCATACCGATTCCCGGCGTCCCCTATGTTTATACCACCCGGGTTCCCGGATGGTCTGCGTAACGCGTCAAGGACTTGTTGCGTGGTGCGGACCTCGGCCGCTTCCCTTGTCCCTTCCTCTTCGAGAGGAGGTACCTCTTGCGCCTCATTGCGTTGGTCATTGGCGGAGATTTGCCGAGACGCCGCTCTCGCTTCGCTCGCACTCCACTATATGGTGCGAGAGGTGTGTGTTGGGCTTGTCCTTGTACAACCTAAGCGTGCCTGCAGCCAATACAAGATGCCCGTTGTGATCGTTGAATAACACCGTAGGTGTACTCGGGTCCGGATTTTCCGGCGATAGTAGCACCACGGGAGGGTTGCTCCCGCTTATCCCGTCGGAAGTTTGAGATGTGGGTGGTACGCCTCGGGTCCACCAAGTTGCCGCACCATTCATCCTCGGCCAAGGGCACCGTAGAATCTCCGATCCGCTAGTTCATCGTGGCAGTATCAACCATCGCTCAAGGCCGTGTTCGCAAAAGTCGGGCTTTGGGTGGCCCCGGGAGGTTTCTCCTTTGACTCGAGCAATTTCGCGATTTTCTTTTGAACTCTCGTATGCGATTTAATCGGTTTAGAATTACTACTTTGTGAGTGAAGCATGAGTTCGCCGCATGAAACTCACCGATTGGTTGGCCTCTTGCCCACCGCCCCGAACTCGGGTCGCTCTAGAACGGGACGATCCTGGCGGCCTCCCACCGGTTGAAGTTCTCGAGCTAAGCGGGTTCGCGTCGTGGCGCTTGTGGACAAATTCGTAGTCACGCTCGTTCTACCTGTCGATCCATTGGAAGAAGCAACACCGGTCGCTAGCCGAGAAAGAAAGAACGATGCATGAAATGGTAATGTTACTCAGATTGTATGGACACCAGCAGGTCTACTCGGTGAAGAGCGGCACAACAAGAGTGGAGCGCGGCCGTCTCTCCGTGGGTAGATTGCATCATCTTCGCCGGAAGGTTGCAGTCGCAATTGGGTCGGGGCAACTCCGGCAGAACTAGGGCATCAACGCTACTAGTATCCGGGTACTCGGGGCGGGATGAATTCTGCTTGCTGAAGATGCGATGGTAGAACAACATCGTGCCCTAATTTGTGAAGATTCAGCTGGCGTGTATTGCTTGTTTGGCGGTGTTGGATGTCTACCTCTCGGCCGCTTTTATAGTGGTGCTGAGGGGCTGCTCCACACAACTGAAGCACTGATGGGCCGGTATCCTCTGTGAAAAGCTGCACGACGTGTCACCCATACGAAGTGTGGCGAAGGGCTTACCTCCGACGTGAGGGGCTAGACCAGCGTGTCCAGCAGCTCGCCCTGTCGCGTAAGTCAGCGTGACGGTGGGACGGGAGGACGTGGGGTGTGAAGAAGTACCTGGAGCACTCCTCCCTGCAGTAAGCGGCACGCCGCGAGGGCCGTCAGCCACATCGCGAGGCGTGTGGCAACCTGCCAACTCGAGGGTGCGTCTGGCGCTCTCCCTGAACCTCGCGAAGAAGGAGGTCACGCCCTCCCGGTCACGCCTATCCCACGAGACAACGAGACAGAAGCTCCGGACTCCTCGTAGTACCGGGCTAGCACATCACCCAAAAATACATTACGAATTAACCTAACACATTAACTGGAAAATGCAATACGAAAATACGTCGTACATTAGACAAAACTTACCGCACCGCGTAACCGAGTCCGTATGGCGGGATACATGTCCTCACCCCGGGATGTGTATAGGAGGATCCGGTCGACACGCATTAAACGCACACGGTGCGAAGTGTACCACCGTCGGTACCCCGTACGCTGCGGGTCGTGACGGCGTATCCTCGGCATGGACGTCGTCCAAGGCTCCTCCCCACTCCTCGACCCACGGCGCCATACGTACGTGCCATGGGGTGCCCCCATTCCCGCCCCTCCTAGTCTGCCTGCGGATAAGCAAAAATATAGCATTATTATATGTCATTACACCATACAGATTAGAGAACATCGATGTAGGGAACTTACGTGTGGACGCCGTGTGGGACTCGCCGCCGACTGGATCGGGAACTCTGTCGTGAGACCGAATCGCCTCATCACTCGATGAACAGCAGAGCCCTCGACCAGACGCCGAACACGAGGAACCGACGTACGCCAAGACGCTGTCGCGTGTGCATAGGGTGGACAATCCACCCGCACACGTAGCCCGACGCCTCCCGCGTACGGCGGCCCAACAGACGCGATTCTCGGTGAGGTGGCCTAAGGCGCCGATTTAATCATGGTAGCTAAGCCGCCCGTGCGTGTGCCCACCTAGGCCGCAGTGATTTACAAAAAATCAACATTACAATTAGTACTTGAGAAATGTTAAAGCGTAGGTTTCACAACCGTGGTTTGCAATATCTTACCCGCGGTAGCACCGATATACCCGAAAGACGAGTTCTGTGAGCCACGTGGTTTCTCACCATACAACTATGTTGTTCAACCTTCGAACATAGCGATGGGTGCCCCATTTGGGCTTGTACGCGTGCACTCTCCAGGCACCCCAGCATCTCGCACACCACGTCAGAGCAGGTTGGGGTGGACTTCTTAACCCTGAAAGTTCTTCTTAGTGATAAGGCCCGATCTTTGATAGCATCCCGTGACCGCCTCTTTTGTGGGGTACATGCTGTTAGGTCTCACCTCATTGTCGCTATATTGCCAAGGTGTATCATTGCCTTCATTCACAACTGTGTTATTAAATTGATGTGTGCTCCAATCTGCGCACAAGTGGTTCAACATCTTCATCTTCATCTTCCTCATCCGAAGTTATCGCTGCCTTCCACTTCTACTTGTTCATATTCAAGGTCTTCCTCTTCCATATGTGCTATTACTTCCTCAATTTCCTCACCTTCGCCTACTTGCCCTCAAGCATCTTGCCCAATGTTTCCATCATCATCCCCAATCCCAACTTGTCGACCACCGGTAGCCAATATCCTCATTACAACCACGAACATGCGGCTCTGGCTAGACTCTCCAATTTTAGTGTCGCCATAAGTGAACTCATTTTGAGGCTCACTACACTCACCGGTGTCCGGTGGTCTTTGGGGCAACAACCCTTTCATACGCTTGCACTAAAAGCACCCGACACCATCCACGCATTCGCCCCTCACATATGACCTCCAAGTCAGTTCCTTTCACTCAACTAACTCCCAATAAACAGGATCATCTCGCATGGTGTAAAGGCAAGATAACTTTAGCTAGCACTTCTCTTGTTCCATCCAAACGTATAACACAACCAATTCAACACAAAGAAGAAATGTACGCCCTTCGACCCTACTTAAACTTCTATCCACATACTGAAAGTTACTCAGATCCGCACCCTCCGAACCATACATGACAACCCCTTCTCCATAAAAGATTCTAAAAGGAACTCGTTCTGACATATCTGCGAACCTATTCATTAACACACAAATTAATTACTCTTCGTAAAAAGTATTGTAAACTATACGTATGTATATCTGCACTCGCGAAAAATATCTACATTACTACAAATATTCATCACTGCACTTGTATTTCTAAAAAACATCTACAACCCTAACAATGTAAAAAAACATATCAACCGACATATATCTCTAAAAAACCGTAACAACATATTATTTTTCGTAGAAACAACTATGTACAAGCGTTTCCACAAACCGACTAAATTACTAAAAATATAACTAGATTCAACTACATTTTGTTGCTAAACACTACCATGATTTCTTGCTACACACTAAACAAATCGGATGTTGCTACAGCCGCTACAGGAATACAACCCTAAACACTAAACAAAATAAACACTACATTTAACTAGATCTAACCCTAAACACTAAACAAAATAAATACTACATTCCACTAGATCTAACCCTAAATACTACACAAAATAAATCACAAAAATAACTAGATCAACTGAGTGTATGTACAACGCAGATAATCGTATGTTTTGCGTACATAATTACTTAAGTTTTGGACCGGGGTTTATTCGTCGGCCATCCTAATCCTAAACACTAAATTACTAAAAATATGAACACTATATTTATCTACATCTAACCCTAAACACTAAACAAAAAAATCGCGAAACTAAATAGTTCTAACCTTAACCCTAACCCTAAACTACATAAAATAGAGCCGTTCTTCCTCTTCTTTTCTTCTCTTTTCTCTCCTCAATTTTCGGCATGTCGCCATTTACGACAAGGGGGCCGCCACGCATGTCGCCCAACGGAGTTATATTTGGTTCATGTCGCCTCCCAAATGGCGACATGGGTTTGCTCACTTGTCGTCCTTTTATTCGGCGACGTGTGGCCAACTCCCTCTTCTTTATTTTTGCTTCTAGTGCCGCTACAGAAAGGGTTATTCGTTTGCTTTGAAGCTAAATAATTGCAAAGTGTTGTGAACATAGTAATAACCGCCCGCTATTGGGAAACGGGAAGTGACCTTACTGAAGTTTTTATGTCTTGTCTTTTCATCTTCTGCACGTAAATACATATTATATCGCACTCAAACCTTTCGTTTTCCTATCTATAGTCATCTTGCTCCATCGACATCGCGGCCGTGAATTGAGACCGGCTTTAATTTTATTTTCGATCGATCTCTAATATCAGGTTAACACTTATATATTTAATAGTCGCCATTTGGTTTCATGTCGGCTCGACAATGGATATAGTCATAGTATAAGTACAAAATCCCCATTTTTATTGTGTATTTACTACATTAGTTTTTGTTGTAAATACACGTAGATTTTATAAATTTTAGGAAATCGATGAAATGATTTTGTCTTCCGCTTGTAGATGAGGACTTAGGCCATCTAAGGTGAGTTAGATTTTTTAGGTTCATGTCGCCAGACCCAATAGCAGCTTGTTTTCGCCTTCAAATGGCGTATGCGAAGATGCTTTGGACCATGGACGATGATTTTGTCCCCCCTCAAGCATATTTAGTAAGAACTCGAGCGATGTTGTTGCGAAGACTGATGAGGTAAATATGATCAATGTAGTAAATTCACTTGTTTTTATTTTCGCCCTTGTTATTCAAGATTGCGACGAATTAATTGTTATGAAAAATTTAATCAACCCTACTTAAAGTGTTCAAGGGAATGGACCCCTGTGTATTTTCCACTATTGACACTATTGATCGAGTGTTTTTTTGAAATTTAACCTCGAGGGTTTGGAGAGTCATTTGATGGATTTTGTTCAACAAGCGGTGGAAGGACTCTCCTCTAGTTACTTACGCTGAAAGCACTACGAGCTTGCAAAGTTATTCTTGGTGTAGCAACGTGTGTCACGAGACGAAGGAATGGACAGTTTGACAATGAGATGTTTTTTCCTCATTTTGTTCAACAAGTTGTTATTCCCCAGGACTAGCAACCGTGTCACCGGGAAGGATGCAGTGTTGAATAGTAAGACGGAAGATTTTGCTAGCATTGACTGGTGCAAGGCTGCCATTGAGGACCTTAGGGTTGCAATACACAACTGGAACAAGAAGGAGACAAACATTAAATCAATTAGTGGATGTGCTGTCTTTTTACTTGTAAGTGTTAATTGATTTGCATTTTTCATTTTAATAGATGTTACTGTTATTAATTCTGTATTTTCTTTGTAGTAATATTTTGTCACTGTTAGTAATGCTGCATGTTTTTTGTAGTAATATTTGTCATCGATTGATAGTAATTGTTTCAACAGATCTACTACCTTGACAACTTAAGGTGTGTTCATAGCATTCCAGCTGTACAAACACCACGGGTTGCTTATTTCACGACCACGCTCATCGACAAGATAGTTGGGACGGACAAGATGTTAGACCGCCATGGGAACGACACGTTTGGCAAGCTTAGTGTGAGTGTTATCAGAGAAAAAAGAATTTTTATTGTTATTTGTCTGATAGTAAAAAATAGTTATTTAGGTTTGAAGGACCATGTGGAGGTCCATCCATGTTTGTGATGAGTATTTGACTTTATTTGAGCAAGGTGTGCTCAAGTTTGAGTTTGATTTGGATTGTTTTTCGAGCTAGAGCAATTTGAGTTACTGGTCGGAGACTAGTCGTCCGACCCCGAGTGGTCGGGTCGTCCGACCTAAGTGGTCGGGGCTTTGGCTGGTTGGAGACCAGTCGTCCGACCCCGAGTGGTCGGGTCGTCCGACCTAAGTGGTCGGGGCTTTGGCTGGTTGGAGACCAATCGTCCGACCCCGAGTGGTCGGGTCGTCCGACCCCGAGTGGTCGGGTCGTCCGACCTGAGTGGTCGGGGCTTTGGCTGTGTTGCAGACCAGTCGTCCGACCGAGTGGTCGGTCGTCCGACCCCAGTGGTCGGGTCGTCCGACCCGAGAGGTCTGGGCTTTGGTGGTCGGAGACGACCGTCGACCCGAGTGGTCGTCTTTGGTTGGTCGGAGACCGGTTGTCCGACCAGAGATGTCCGGGCCGTGGTCGGTCGGAGACGGTCGTCGACCCCGAGTGGTCGTCCTCTCGGTCGGGATGGAGACCGGGTCGATGGAGAGACCGGGGTCGGACCATGGTTGGTCGGGATGGAGACCGATGGTCGGACCATGGTTGGTCGGGATGGAGACCGATGGTCGGACCACGTGTGGTCGGGGTTATCTTGGTCGGCGTAGTGTATATCTTTCTGTTGAGATGGATATGTGTTGTTGGACATTGCTATGTGATGTGGTTTCCTTGTCTATGATGGTTGCGGGACTTTGGAGCTAGGTCATGGTGAGGCGAAGGGGATCGTGACTAGGCCGAGAGCCGAGGTCCGGATGATCAAGGTGTCGCCAAAGATGACTGAGGCCAGTGAGTAGTATAAGCCGAGAAGACAAAGGAATGGATGAGATGCTAACTTGGAGCCGCTCTGATCTAGGAGGACCGTTGGATTGCGGTCGGAAGATAGAGTAGCGGTCAAGTTAGTGTGAGTTGAAAAGCGTGCAAAACCCGCTGTGTTGTTGGGTTTGGGTGAGCCCATGCATAGCTTTGTGAGTGGGTAAAATCTCAGCCCTTGATGGAGTGCTCTAGGGTTTAGAGGCTCATCCAAGGGTGGTAGGTGTTCCAAGCACGCTATGAATAGACAGGAGAGGGTGTCTCCTTGGGGGTGAGCAGTGAGGAAAGTCTACATGAGTAGTTGAGAGTTGTTGAGAGTAGTGTAAGGATCAAATCCTGCTCTTGGATGTTAGCTTAGGATTGAAGCAGATATCCAAAGGTGGGAATTGATCCTGTGTCACTATAAATAGAGGGTAGGGGCAGCCTCCCCTCTTGGTGAAGGATCTGAGGTTTTTGCTGCTCATTTGAGCTTTGCCCACTTTGTTGTGAGGCTTTGTAAACCTCCCTTCCAGAAATGAAATGTTCTTCATTTATATTCTTGTTTCATTTCTCTTACGTATTTACATTACGCACTTGAATTCTGTTATATAAATTCCGCATTTACCTTCTTGCGATTTACTTTACGTAATTTGGATTTGCCTCATCTCCTTCTACATGCTATTGAGTCTTTGTTGAAATTCATGATTGATGAACTCTTCTCTGGATTCGGTGCTTTCAATCTTTTAGGCAATCCTTACGCTCTTGTTGCAAGTTGTAAATCTGTGTGTTCTTAAAGTGCGTAAATGTGTGACTTGCGCTTATTTAGTCTTGATTGGCTTCGGTTCTTGTTGCCAAGGATGAAAGATTGCTTTGGATGAATCTCCTATAGATCATATCCCAATCATCTAGGCAATCTACAACCTCTTCTATTCGGTTTTGCAAGAAACCAATTTCTGTGCCTAGTTTTCAGATGGTGTTTCTATTTATTTGAAGGGTTGTTTCTTCGTGTACTTACTTGATGTGATTTGTGGAGAGTCATCCAAGGTTATTCTGACCATCAACTCCCACCAGCAAGTTACGGGTGAAGTCTGTGTTCGTAACTCTGTTTTTGGTGTTGCATTTGTTAAACTGAAAAGGACGGAACCTTGGTATTAATTCCTTCGATTGTTGTTTGAAATAGGTTCCTGACATCCTTTAGGAGGTGCACACCAATTTTCACTGTTTTTGGATCAGCCGATCAAAGGTTTCATCGATTTCTGTTTTTGAGATCGTGCTGATTTTACTGTTCACCCAAACACTATTCACCCGAGTACTGGTCATCCGAACACTCAGGTCGGGAGTATTGTTCATCCGACCACTTCGGGTCGGGAGTACTGTTCATCCGACCTCCGCAGGTCGGACGCACTGTTCATATGGTCGGGGGGTACTGGACACCTGAGCACTATTCACCGAGTACTGTTCATCCGACCACTTCAGGTCGGGAGTACTGCTCATCCGACCGATCTTTGGTCGAGGGGTACTTCACCCGAACACTATTCATTCCGAGTATCGCTCATCCGACCTCTGAGGTCGGGTATCGCTCATCCGACTGCAAATACCCGACCGGTGTAGTTTCTTTCTGGTTTTTGGTGGTTTGAATTTTAGGGGGAGAGTTTATTCGAAATTTTTTTTTGGCTCCTATTCACCCCCCTCTAGTCGCCTTTTTCGATCTTTCAAGGTTGTTATTTCTTAAATCAATTTGATCATCGTAGTTATTCGTTTGTCTGATAGTAAAAATACAGTTGTACAGGTAGATTCATTGTATGAATCCTTTGAATTTCAATGTTATTGTTTTCTTTAGTTCAGGAGCATGGAGGGCACATGCTACTGGTCTGGTGGTGCTCCTAATGGAAATCCTTACGAGGATATTCCCAATGCTCCTTCGGTCGGTATGCAGTTCTCTAGTTTGCTTTCTCTTATGGGCGATTGCATCGGATCCATCAGCAAGTCCAAGAAGAAGGAGGCTATCGATGCACTGAAAAAATTCGATGACGAATCAGGTAGGGCTATCAGGCAGATTATACAAGGCCCAACGAAGGATTGAAATAGCGCAGACAGAAGTTGTGCATGCGCTACGTACAATTATTGCGCCAATAGGCAAATCTGTGAAGTCAAGGACTCCCAAAGTCAAGGAGATGATGAGAATGCAGCCCCAGAAGGTATATTATATCGGTTTTCATTTTTAATTGACATGAAGTAATTTCTCCTTACTGGGAATTGTACTTTTGAAAAAATTTAGAAGATATATTTATTGCGCAAGTAATGTTATACAATAGAGATAGTAATTCTTAAAAACATACATTTCGATTATCATATAATAAGTCTCGGTACTAATGTTTGTATGATAGAGACAATAATTCGTATGACATAGGTTTTGCGGTAACCATTTTGTTTGATTGATTGTATCATTTATGTTAACAGTGCAAGATGTTGGCGGTGATATATCTGCAAAGATTGATTGTATCATTACTGCGATTGAGGAGGACGTGTCCATAACTACCGCATGCTAGGTAATAATGACTATAGCATAGTAATTATATAATAAATACTTAGCAATATTTATGCTGCATTTTGTTTAATCAGGAAATGTCCCAGGCGTTGTCATGCACGTTGAGGAGGACATGCCCAGAACTACTGCAAGCAAGGTAATAATGACATTAGCATAGTAATTATTTAATAAATACTTATTAATATCCATGATGCATTTTGTTTAATCAGGAACCAGATGTCCCAGACGTTGTCATGCACGTTGAGGAGGACGTGCCCAGAACAAGTGCCCGCAAGGTAATAATCACATACGCATAGTAATTATTAGATATATACTTTGTAATATCTGTGATGCATTTTTTTAATCAGGAACCAGATACCCCAGACGTTGTCATGCAGGTTGAGGAGGACGTGCCCAAAACAAGTGCCCGCAAGGTAATAATCACATACGCATAGTAATTATTTGATATGTATACTTAGTAATATCCTTTATGAATTTTGTTTAATCAGGAACCTGATGGCCTAGACATTGTCAAGCACGTTGATCAAGTAATGATCGCTCCAGATGTCACGGATGTTGTGCATACGGGAAAAATGGCTATGATCTGGAAGAGGCTCACAAAAGTCCCTGTCCGGTTTGTGTCACCATTCAAGTGCCGTGTTGTTCGACTGATTGTTACTATTGACGTTGCCAGCAAGGTTTGGGAGATTATTGCAAATGATGATGCACTGAAGAGGTAAATTTCCTTTGTTTTTAATAATGTTTTGCATCATCTTATTCCAAAAGTTATGTAGCGTTAGATCACACTGCTATTATATAACTATTTTTTTCAGCGAGATTCTTATATTTTCTGAAGACTATCACTGCATGGCAAGTGGTAAAGATGAGGTAAAATCGTTCAAACCATGTGAGACTACAAAAGATATGTTTATGGGATACTTCCTTGATTGCCTTAGACATGATGATGCTGTGTTGAGGCTGAAAAGCGGTGGATACAGGCTATATCTCTCGTAGAGTCTGTCGGTATGTAAAACACTTCTAATTTTAATATAGTAATTTTTAATATAGTAAATATTAATAATTCATTTAGTACTTTTTGTTACGTACTTATATAATTTTAGTAATTCTTATAATTCATATAGTACTCACCAAAATGGTATTTATTATTCAATTTCTTTTTCTACAGAGGCTTATGAATGTTGAAGAATATTTGAAAAATGATACATATAACAAGGATCTTGCAGTTAAGATTCTTAGACAACATATTGGTGAATCGAAGATCATGGGAGTAAAAATGGTGGGTTGTTAATAAACCTAAACTTTATGTATTGTCAGTTTTTAATGCATTTATCACATGTATGAAACAATTTTTTTCCAGATGTTATGGTTATTGCTACTATTCTTGATCCTAAGTTTAAGATAAGATTTGTTGGTTACTGTTTTAAAATGATGTTTAGTGAAAACAAGATCCTTAGTGGGGAAAATGATGTTAGACGTGAGTTGTATGATCTATATGCCATTTATGAGGCTGAACATTGCCACAACAAGGCTACCAGTAGCAGGGCCGAGTCGTCTTCAGGTTTGCAAACAAGGACCTCAGTAGCCACAGTGCCAAGTGGGTTTCAATCCTTCCCGTGAGAGACAGCTACAAAACCATCTAAGTCAGAATTTCTCATCTATTTAGATGAACCAAATCTTCCTCCGAAGGACTCAAAGTTTGTGTTACTTGATTGGTGGAGGTTGAATGCTCATAGGTTCCCTGTTGTGACAAAGATGGAAGGAAATTCTTGACTATACCTGCTACCAGTGTCTCGTCAGAGTCAACTTTTAGTACTGGAGGTAGAGTTCTTGATGATTACCGCATAGCTCTACACTCATTAATGGTTGAGGCATTAGTGTGTGCTTCTAGCTTCATACGAGGATCAAAAAATAACAATAAACCTCCAATGATAGTAGTATGGGTGTCCTCTTTCAATCGTTCATATACTTTTGTTCAATATTGTGTTTAACTTAAATACCATTTTCATTTGCGGGAAAACGACAACGAAGGTGACGTTGAATTGGTACCATTTCTTGACAGCATGGTGGAAAACAGCTAGTATGCCAAGAGTGAGCTGAGTTAATCAAAGTTTGCTACTGTTTTTTTATCTTGTTTTTGCTCCTTCCAAAGTTCTGCTACTGTTTTACGTGCTTATCAATTTAGAAAGTGATCATTTATCATAGTTCTGTTAATGTTTATTGATCATTTATCATTTAGAAAGTGGTGCTACAAGCATTCGTTAGTTTATTGATCATTTGTCATAGTTCCTTTGGTAGCTTCTGAGCTTCAATATTATCTCCTTTGTTCATTTCTTCCATTCTTAAGGTGCTACTGTATATGCATAGGATATAGTGCTTACTGGAATTAGTTCATTTTGTTCTATAAAAGGTGATTGGTTGAAAGTACAATCCTTTCTGTTATTCTTTGAAAGGTGATTGGTTGATTCTGTTTATTGCTTGTTTGTCTATGTGTGCTGTGACATGCAACTAAAGAAACTAAGTTTTTACATGTGCAAATAGTGTTCCTTTACTATGTTATGGTATCTTAGTCTCTTTCTCATTCTGGTAAGTGCCATTCTCATTGATACATATTTGATCATGTTATAGTTCTCATGTTTTTACGCTATGTTAACCCTACAGGGTTCTGATGGTATCTTTTTCAATCTTTCATATACTTTTGGTCAATATTGTATCTAACTTAAATACCATTTTCATTTGCAGGAACACAACGACGAAGATGACGTTGAATTGGTACTATTTCCTGACATCGTGGTGGAAAGCAACTCGTCTGTGCTTGGTTGAGTTGAATCAATGCTGCCATTTTGTTTGATTTAAAAGTGGCAGCTTTGTAATCCTTAGTGAGGTGTGGCAGCTTTTGTAATCCTTACCGGAGGGCAGCACAATTTCATCTACTAGTCTACCAATGTGTGTCAAAGGCAAGTAATCTGTGATACAATTTACTAGTCTACTAGTCTACAGCTCCTTTAAAGTTTGCACTTATCTGGTGTTCTGTACTTATGGATTTGAGATTATGCAGCTAATGCTGAAGTTTGCACTTATCTGTTGTTCTGTACTTCATATCAGATTTGATCTGCTCAGATGCTGTGTGTTCAGTTGCCATGTGCATGACTCATTATGCCTGAAAGAAGGGAGCAACAGTTACTTCGGTTATGCATTTGATGCAACGATTTCTGTTCTAATCTTCGCCACAGGTGCAGACGCCTTCGCTTTGTTTAGGATGCGTCCTGAATCCTAGTAGTATTTTCGTTTTTGTTTAAGATGAGTTGATGTGTGAACCACACACTGCTTCATTTTAAATGCATGTATAGCAGTTGGTGTCCTTTGCTATACCTGGCACCAAAAAGAAACTAAGACGAGTCATGAATGAATGGATATAATTGTAATGAGTTTAATAAGTTAACTCGAGTTTTTAAGGAGTTCAATCAAATTGAGATTTGAGCTTCTTAAAATAACGAGTTGAGTTGAACTAACTTATTATCTTAACGTTATTATCTTAACGAGTTTAACCGAGTCGAGCCGATTTAACTCATTTTCCACTCCATAGATTCCGTCTTGTCATAGATTTTTGCCGCCATGGCATGCAACGGATCGGGAATGCAGGAAGGAGCATACTATACTACCCCAGATATAGAGCTTCCCTTGCTTTTGTAGATCCAAAAGGCTGGTAAAACCAGGGATTCAAATTCAGCGAAATTTGTATCCCTTGGTAAAACCTCCCGCTTTACCGATCTCTGTCTGGACCAATAGTGCGACGGAACGTGTAACGAACTGATGCCTCGTGAAGCTACACCAGCCAGAAGGGCAGAAGAAGAAAAACATGATTTTTCTTCTTCTTTATACTGCATTCGATCGGTACAGAAGAAAACGTGCAACCTGGCTTGTGGTAGTTTTAGTTAATTGCCATTGATTGGCGAGATGCCCAGGGGAAGGAACACTTTGGGACGGCAGGACCATGGTCCGGCCGGGGAGGATCTGACACCAACAGGGAAGGCCCCACAACGCCCACGAGCACATGTGCCTTGGTTCCTTCCGGGGTCCGGGCTCACCCGACCACCAAGATTCAGGGCATATACAATATAGCATTTTATTGTTTACAAGAGTACGATACGTAAGATTTTGATAACATAGAGAAGAGAGAAAGATATTAGCTACTATTACTATTTAACAGATGGTCTTATAAATAATTTTATACTGTGTATACCATTGTATATATAATTTATTAATTGTATATAGTTTATTAATTGTATAAGAGATCATTACAGACAGCTATATAGACAGTATATTGTATGAGTTGTCTTTAGTCTTGTCGATAAATGATATAGAGGTGTATTACAGACAACCACCGTTTATACCACTATATGTGCCCTTAGCATCTGCTTATGTGGCCGTTCATGCATACGTGCGATGTTCTGCCTAAAGAGCCTACTTATTCCGTGTTGTACTACTCATTCTAGTCATAAATAGTTATCATTTTGGATATAGATGTAGTTAAACCGTTGAAATTTTGATTGTTAATATCTTTTTAAATATTTAAATTTAATAGATGAAAATCATATGTATAAATTTGTCTTGAAAATTACTTTTATAATATTATAATTTTATTAAGATTTATAAATATATTATAATAAAAATTAGTAATCAAAACTGTGATTCGTAAACCATGACTATTTGTGACCGGAATGAGTACCCCAGATTATGTACCAGACAAATCGCATCTCTGTCTCCTTGCACAGAAAGGAAACCATTTTTGTGTTTTGTTTTTGCACCAAGAGGACGACCTCGCTCCAACGATGAAGAATCGATCGCCATTCGCCACGGCATTTCTTCAATCTTTTTTCAGGAACGGCATCCGTTCCATTTATGTCTTGTATGTATCCTTCCCTGAATGAACAGCATTCCCTTGCCGGATGGCCCGGATCAAGGGTGCAACCATGAGCCGGCGGTCTCTCCTCCTCCCCTTTCCCAAACCGCAGGAAAGCCGCGCGTAAAACCCGATCTGATCTGACTAATTTCCAATCGATTCGAGGAATCCATCTATCGTTCTATCTCAAGTGGAGGCTAATGACTAATCGTCCAGCATCAGCTGCTCAGTGCTTCCAAGCCCCAACGCACTCGCGAGTGGTCACGGAATAAGTAACTCACAAGCGCGTGATATAAGAGAGGTGCTTTAATACTTTTCTTTTTGAGAGTTACATAAATATTAAAGCATGAATAAATGATAGATGGTAATTACTTACCCTTTCACTTGTTTCAAGATTTATATAACTTATATTAGGAGAGAAAACATTGAAGCACGAGCCGTGATATAATCTAATATTCCGTTTGAAAGAAACGGGAAGAAGGAAAAGGCCAACGAGAACAAATCGTGATGACACGAACAGTTGTTTATTGTATTAGATTAGCGGGCTGTGCCCGCTCACACGTGCTCGCCGTCGAACTCTGACCGGCAAACCGCCAGCGAACGTGGCAGTCAGCCCTGGCGCGAACTTGGGCCGGCGCGAGCTCCGCGCGATCGCCTCGATGTCGAAGCTCCGGACGATGGCGACGATGACGACCTTCATCTCCATGAGCGCGAGCTCCTTGCCGATGCAGACGCGCACGCCGGCCTGGAAGACCGGGTAACGGTACGGGCTCACCGGAACGAACCGACCGTCCCGGAGCCACCGCTCCGGCCGGAACTCGGCGCAGTCGGGCCCCCACACAGACTCCATCCGGCCCATGGCGTACGCATGATAAGTGACCCGGGTGCCCTTCGCAACGACCGTGCCGTCTGGGAGCTTGTCGTCGCCGGCGGCGAACTTGGAATCGAACTGCACCGGCGGGAACAGCCGCATGCTCTCGTGCAGAGCGGCGTGCACGTAGTGCATGTCCTTGAGCTTCTCGAAGGTGGCCGCGGTGGGTCGGTCGCCGTCACCGGTGACGCGGGTGACCTCGTCCCGGATGGCGGCGGCGACTTCCGGGTGATCGGAGAGGAGCAAGAAGAAGGCGGTGAGAGCAGAGGCGACGGTGTCGCGGCCGGCGAGCATGAAGCTGACGACGATGTCGCGGAGGTACTTGTCGTCGTTGATGGAGCCCATGAAGCGTGACAAGAGGTCGCTGCCGGAGGCGGCGCCGCCAAGCTTGCGTCTCTGTCGGATGACCTCCACTGCGAGTGCGTCGACAAGGCGTACCGCATCCCGAAGCTTTCTCTCGTCCCCGACGTTCAAGAACCGCTTCAGCCTCCAGATAATCTTCATGGGCACGGTTGCGCGCCTCGCAGAGAGATTCGACGCCGTGTCGAAAGCATGCACGAACGACGATACCGGCATCGACAGCCCTAGGCTGCCGGGGTCGAGGCCGAAAGAGATCTTGCATATGCAGTCGAAGGCGAAGCGGCGGAACACGTCCTGCACGTCGAGCACCTTGCCTTTGCCTTCGAGGGAGGCAGAGTGAAGCAGGGGAATGAGGCGGCACCGCAGCTCGGAGCCTACGACACGCACGGCAAAGGCTCGCAGTGCCGGGGAGGCGAGCTCGGCCGCGGCGAGCTTGCGCTGGAACAGCCATGCGTCCCCGTCGACGTTGAATATCCCGCGGCCGAGAAAGTCGGCGAGGATGGCAGAGAACGGCGCGCCCTTGGGGTAGTTGTCGAAGCGGCCGCGCAGCATGTGGTCGACGGTGACCGGGTTGGCGGTGAGCACGTTCCCGAGCACGTGAACGTGAACGGTCTGCGCCGGCGAGCTACGCAGCAGGTGCGCGTACCAGTCGCACAGGTTGTCGAACTCGCCGGCCCACGACGCCGTCAGGTAGGCCTCGCACACCGCGCAGTCGCACCACCATGGCGGGCGCAGGCGCACCACGCCCAGGAGGGCGGCGAGGGCCACCGTGCACGCCAAGAACACGAAGAAGGCGGCGGCTAGGTGTGGCTGAAGCGAGCTCGCCAGGGCCTCCACCGCTTCATGTAACGTCTCTGCCTCGACACCCATGAGCACGAGCGGCGCTTTTCGCGTGCGTTGGTGCGTGGTGCGCGCGGGCTTTCATACGCGGGGGTGCGTGCGCGTGCGTTTTCGCCGTGGCGTCCCCGGAGGAGGCCGTTTTATTTATACTACGGGACGTCTCGTCACTCGTGTTAAGGATGGTACGTATCAGAGGGGGCGTGTCATGTGCGCGCGCGCGCGCAACGCAAGGACCCTTTTGTACTTTGCTTTGTTAGTTTGACCACGAGTCCCAGCTGCTTCAGTAGGCTAGCTTTCGTTTTCTCTGCTCCTCTGGTTGTTCTCATGTTTGATTCGCCTTTCGGATTTTGGAAGGAACTTTTGTTCTGTGTCGTGTGGGAGTGTTGTAGTTGGTGATCAAGAGAGCATGTGCTTGATAGCCTTAATCTGCATGTTAGAGCATCTCCAAGAGTGCTCTCCAAAACTCACTCTCCAAAAGCTAGATTTAGAGAGTTCTCCAAAAAAATGCCTCTCCATATCTACTCCTTCTCCAACAGCACTCTCCATATCACACTCTCTATTTTCTCTCTCCCATATTCTAATCATATTCCATATAACCGCTATAATAAAGAACCGCTTTTTTACCGTAAATTCAAGCGGCTATATTTGAATACAGAATATAAAAATTGAAATTTATTTTGACGACCACATTGTAACGGTTATATTTGAACGTGGAATTTTAAATTTGAATTTTCCCAGAACGGTCATGTTGTAATGATCATTAGTAAAATTATTGTACGGAGTGAGTCATGTCCTAACGGTCATCGCAACGGCTATATTAAACGCCACCTTAACGGCTATATTCTAACGATAATCTTAACGGCTACTTTATTGTCTATATATACATACCCATTTGCGCTTGAAGTCTTGCACGTTTCTTGTTGTTCAAGACCTACAATATCTCAATGAGTCGTCAAACTTAGTCTCACAATGTCTCTCGACGATGAGGAGTCCGAGAAGAATAATGAATACGTATTTCTTCTTACAACAGATATCTAACACATATGGAAGATCGTGGTGTCAATCTTCCACGCCATGGCGGTTCTACTCGCCATCAAGTCGTTCATCGCAATAGACAGAAGGACATGCTAGACTGCTCGAGTGACTATTTTGTCGATCCTCCTATATATGGCCCGACCTTCTTTCTACAGCAGTTTAGAATTATTCATTCTTTATTTCTTCGCATATTATATTGATCCTAATGTCTATGGCTCAACCTTCTTTTCCACATAGGTTTCAATGAATCGCCCTTTATTTCTTCGCATATTACATGTCAGAGAAGCGCATGATAATTATTTCGCTCGTAAGAGGAATTGTCTTTGGAATTCTTGGGTTATCTTCTTTGCAAAAGATAACCGCAAAGATTTCGGATGCTAGCTTACGGCAGTGCAAGTACCGATGCTATTGATGATTATGTGCGAATTGGAGAAAGTATCAGAGAGAGCCCGAGAAGGTTTGTGAAAGCTATTATTGAAATCTTTGGAGATGAGTATTTGAGATCTCCAAATGAGAATGATATTGCCAGATTACTTACAATTGGTGAGGATAGAGGTTTTCCAGAATGCTAGGAGCATAGATTGCATGCACTGGAAGTGGAAAAATTGCCTGCAAACATGGCAAGGCATGTATATTGGTCATGTTCACGAGCCAACAATCATTCTCGAAGCCGTTGCATCACAAGATCTTTGGATATGGCATGCTTTTTTGGTTTACTGGGTCTCATAATGATATTAGTGTTCTTCATCGGTCCCTCTCTTTGCTAAGTTAGTGAAGGGCAAGCTTCGTATGAATTATATCGTGAACGATCACAACTATACAATGGGATACTATCTTGCAGATGGCATATACCCTTCATGGGCAACATTTGTCAAGACAATACCACTCCTCAAGGAATAAGAAAAACATTTTGCGGAAGCTCAAGAAGCAACTAGGAAGGATGTGGAACGAGCATTTGGAGTTTTACAAGCTCGTTTTGCAATTGTTCGTGGACCAGCTCGTTTTTGGTATCAAGAAACACTTCGAGATATCATGACAGCATGTATCATCATGCATAATATGATAATTGAAGATGAGCGGGATGGAGGCCCAGTTGACTACAATTACGAAGCAATGGGACAAAATGTTGCAGTCTCGCATGAACAAATACCTGAGCTTTCTGAGTTCATTCAAACTCATCAATCTATCAGAAATAGAAAAGCTCACTCTCAGCTTCAGGAAGATCTAGTCGAGCACTTATGGCACCATTATGGAGGGATGTAGTCAAGCGCTAGTTTACTGTTTCTGCACTTCAACTATAATGTACTAGTTTATGCACTTCAACTATGATGTACTTCAATAAAGAGATTTCTTCCACACACTGCCTGTATTCTAATTCAGAAGTATTGCAGAGAAAGAATGGCTATATTTGAATGCGAGAAATTTAAATCCGAAATAATGCATACATATATTGTAGCATAACATGGTTTAGTAGCACAAAAGTTTACAACAAATTAGTTCATACATCATAAGTAGAACTCAATCGGACCTATTACATCTTCGAGCGATGATATCATTTTGCAAGGACAGGTAGTATTGTTGTTGTGGCTCACCTGCGACTAGTGTCGACGCCATAATTCTCTCTTCTTCCATCATTCTCTTCAATTCAAACTCATTTTTCTTATCTCAATCTTTTCCTTCTCTTGAGCAATCCTCTCCTGTTCTTGCGCAAATGCTCGCTCGCACTGCTCTTCCTTCTTCTCGCTCTTTCATAATCTCCATTTCTTTCGCCTCTTTCCTAAAGTTTTCCAAAGGCTTCGATGTAGAGTGAACTTGTTACACCACTCTCAATCAAGCTTTACCACGGCGTAACCGCTCTTTCTCGCCTTCCTACCACCGCCTTCGAGCACATCACCTCGCAGAGGAGCATCTTCATGAAAATGGCTTGCATTAGAGCTAACAGATCGAACTACCCGGAGAAGCGAGAGATGATGTCTTCTGCTTTTTTCGAGATAAATGACCACCCACTTTGGATGGTGTTGTAATACGCTCCAAGAATGCAAGTATGTAAATAATCTCCTTCTTCTTCTTGATACAAAGCTTTAGCATGGACAATGTGCGTACACAGTACCTTATTAACATGGACACACATATGAAGCAATGATAAAAAAGGGATATGGACCAACCTTATCCCGCTCTGTTATCCCGCTTTGCCTTCTACGCACAATGCGGTCATAGCATCCACAAAACTTGTTGACATGTTCTTGAATAGATGACCATCGGTGCATAAGTGAATTTTGACTACGCTCCAAAAGAAATTTCTGCTCTCATTGAAGTAATCATGTATTCTACTCCAATATGTGGCACGAGTTTGTTGGGTCCCTTGCATCGATCCAAACTAACATTCACCATGCCGACACCAACATGTTGTCTTCATTCTCCAAAAATTTTTAGACCTTTTATTGTGAGCTCTCGGTGGGAGTGGAGTGGTCAATCGAGAAGGTTGCTCCCAACCTGGCTTTCATCCCAAGGTATTTCACTTCCTCACTCAACAGACGAGCATAGAAGTCATCCATATTGCACAAGTCGTAGACATCAATACTTCATTAAGCAAATATGCGTAGCAACACATGCAATAAGCAAAACACATGTCAATGTAAATGAACTTACAGTGTCTTAAAAGTACAACACGCCTTAATATACATAATACAAGAACACGAATAACTCTAGTCACTAGACTCGATACTTTCATCCTCTCTAAATTGATGGTCATCACGTTTGCCCGAATCATCGGTCTCGTAGTCGTACGGGCACAAATGCTCGTCTACGCTGGACAAAGTGTCTTCTTCTTCTTCTTCGGGTGAATCGACACCGTCTGTTCGCACCAAGTCTTCCGATTGTATGGCAAGTTCATCAAGGCGGTGAGCAGTGTGTTCGATCGCAAGTAAGAGTCGGTTGAGTTCATTCGCGCTTTCGCTTGAGCAAGGGGAAAAATTGTCGTACACTATGTTCTTAATATCACTTGCAATTTCCTCTATGCGATTAATTGTCCAAGCATGCACTTCACTGACTTTCTTTGAATCTTTATCCATCTATATGCAAGTAAATAGTACACTAAGACACAACATAATAGTGTACCAATCTGGAGGTTACAGCTAACAGGATAATATTACATTGAAAAGTTATGATACTATAACCAAATAGCTAGAAAAGTGTATTATAGTGCGTAAACTTATTTCGTAGTACACTTATATTCCGTAGCAATCAAATTCCATGCATTCAAATTTTGATCAATCTACCATCAAACCTAACAGCTCTCATTATGAATCGAGATTAGTTCGCTTAACAACCAATAAGGGAATTAAATGTAAACCAAACAAACTGAGATCAGTATATTGAATGTTTCAATTTCCAAGCTTAAGCAAATGTGTCGCATACCACAAAAGTAAACTGAGCCTCAACAACACCCCGTGAACTAGCACCTCAAACGCAAAGGAACATATCACACTATAAACTAAGAGAAGGCACAAATAGAATTGACCAACACACGTAATAACTAGGATCAATAATGCTTAAAGAACCTGTACCCATGAACCGCTTGTGCCAAAGTGAGCAGACATTTGTATGCAAGAAGTTTGTGAGCAACTTCTTTGTTGGGTCCTAGCCTCAAAATTTAATTCTTAGTTCGCATTCATGAAATTGAGAAATGGTTTTGAATCATGCAAGTAACTCAACAATGGATGAGTGCGAGGATAATTTTCATGAAATGTAAATCGGTAATCATAAACTTGTGGTGTGAAATGGATAGTCCGACATAAATTCCATATCACAAGAATTTGTTGGTATCATGTGCACCTTATACTTTGATAAGCCAATGTGTATGTGCTATTTTCTTGTCTCTACAGCCAATACTTGTCAAAAGATAGCAAATGTGGAACTACTAAACTTACATTCATCAAGATTTGTCTCTCCACCAATACTTGTCAATACTTATAGTGACTACTACAATGCAAATGCGCTTTCCTAGAAGAAACGACCCACACTAAACTTACATTCATCACCATGATCAACAACCAAAGACAAGAGAGCTTGTCGGTTTGAAGGAACTTCTCGGTTGGCATTATCACAGTTCACCGGTTGAGATACTCATTCATCACCATGATCAACAACTAGCACAAGATAGCTATTCTTAAAAGGAGTACTTCCAAGACAAGAGCGTGTAGCATCATCTTCGACTAATAAGGTGAAGAACTAATAGTGCAAGCAACAACCAAAGTGAACTTGGATGAACAAAAATGAAACCACATGTTGAAAAAATCTATCATACATCAAGACTAGTAATCAATAACCAATGATCAAGAGTTCGAGCCGATCGATCAACAATAAACACAAGATTCCCATACAGATTAACGTAAAACATTAGGAGACGAAAAAGTTATCATAAATCAAACCATCAAGAGCAGCAAGAATGGTATAACACTATAACTGGAGGATTTGAAAACCACAAATAATAGCACTAGTTGGAACTCTTTTCAATCCGGACTACCCACATTCCATAGAAACAATTCTAGACTACCCATATGTAGGTTTTCTTAATTTTCGCTTGAGATACTCATTCATCACCATGATCAACAACTAGCAAAAGATAGCTACTCTTAAAAGGAGTACTTCCAAGACAATGAGTGTAGCATCATACTTGACTAATAAGGTGAAGAACTAATTGTGCAAGCAACGGCCGTGAACTCAAATGTGAAGGTGGAGGTGGAGTACGAAACACGTAAATGTTTTACCTTTCTTGTTGACCGATCCGATTCTCGTGAAGTGAAGGTGGAGGTGGAGTCTGCGCCACCGCAATGGCCGTGTGCGCGAGGAGACGAGGAAAGTGTCCGTGCGTGCGAGTTGATGCTGAACAACGGGGCTTCCATAGATAGCAACGGAAGAAACACGAAGATTCAACACAACAATAAAAGAAATAGCAAGATCCGACTGGATCCGACAAGCATACGAGGGGAGGGGGCTAGTATTACCGAATCGAGTGAATCGCGCTGAAGCTTGGAGATCGAGGGATGGCGTGGGAGAGGAAGTGGCGAGACGGGCCGCGGGGAGACGAGGCGTCGGCTCTTTGGGGAGACGGCGGCACCGGGTGGGGGCGGCGGCGCCAAGCGGCCAGGGAAGATGAAGCCTCGCCGGCTACCGACGGAGATAGAGTCTGCACTGGCGCCGTCGCCTTGCTTTCGCCTCCTCTCGCCTCTCGGTAGGATGTTTCACCCAAAACGCACGAACGCAGTTAGCCGCTTAACGGCTCGCTGATAGCGAGCGGAGAGAGGCTCGCTAAATATAGGAGCCTCTCCCACGGCAAATTTTGGGAGGCGATGGAGAGTCTTTTGAGCTTGTGTTTGCAACAAATCAGAAAATTTGGAGATAGGGAGTGGAAAGGTAGTCTCTTGGAGATGCTCTTAGTATCTCCATCAATGGGATGCTTAATTAAGGCAGGTACAATGGTCCATATCAATTGTCTATAAAGTTATGCTATGTAGGATTTTTGGTGATGTGGAGAAGAGAAAAAGATGTTGTCTATTATTTAATAGATAATCTTATAGACGGCTTTATATTATGTGTATCATTGTATAGACAGTCTATTAATTGTATAAGAAACTGTTACAGATAACTATATAGACAATCTATTGCATGAGTTATTTTTAGTGTTGCCTATAGATGATATATAGATATATAACAGATAACCACGTCTATACCACTATATATATATATATATATATATATATATATATATATATATATAGGAAGTTTGAATGGGGCACCATGGTGCACAGGCACCATGATTTCAAATGCAAAATTCAAGCCATATTCGAGTATAATTTTCAAAAATTTCAGTTTTAGGGTATATACCCATCTATAACAATTCAAATGAAACACATACCTTTGAAAAAATATACTCGAATTCAAAGATTTTGAACGAGTTTGGATCGCATGCTTTGCTGATTTATATATAAAATCAGCACATACCTACAACCAAACTATCATCAAAAAGGGAAACTATATTTTGAATTTCAGTTCAAACTTGTTTGAACTAGTTAGTAAATTGGTTAAACTCAGTATCCAAAAAAATTCACATGAAAATACATAGAAAAAATATCCTTTTTAGATCATAGTGCCCAGGCACCATGGTGTCCCAAGTAATTATATATATATATATATATATATATATATATATATATATATATATATATATATATATATATATATATATATGTATATTTATGTTTAAATGTGCTTGCCGCTTGGGCCATGGATCACCTACAACTAGGGATGAAAACGAACGAAACGGTCGGTAAATGGTCGTTCGCTTCGCTTCACATCTTTTACCGTAGAACGAAACGGAATCGAAAACCCCTAAACGGATACGAAAACGAATAATGATCAAACGGATGCGGAACGGAACGGAGCGGATACGGAAACGAAAGTGGAAAATTCCAGAAGAACGTAATACATGATCACGATATACATGATCACAAAAACAATGTAACTCATTCCATCACAAAGGTGGGTACAATAACAATGTTACGTTCACCGGTATCACTAGAAAGTTTTTTCTCAAGTTTATCAGTTGAAAGCTCGCTATTTGTCCCCCAGATCAAACCATCATATCCTCCTCCATACCATTATCATCGACATCCTCTTGCTCCTCCAACTGTAAAGATGTAATACCCTAAAATTTTCATATTATTGTTCAATGTTCATTTATGATTATCTGAGATTTATCCTGGATTTTCTGGAATTTATAAATGCCATTTTACTATTTTTCAGATTTATATAATTAATTTATTCATGAAAAATGAAGCCAAAAAATATGCTAGAAATAATTTTCCTAGGTTCAAAATGTTCCAAAGTATTTTTGAGATTTTTTCGAATTTTGAACTCTATTTGATATTTTCTATAAAGGCATTTGTATTTCAAATTATTTTAATTCGAAAATAAATTTAAATTCTCTATTCTCCTTTTGGGCCAAATGGGCCAAGTTTCCGGCAAATTTCCGGTTTCACATATACGAATTTCCGATTCCGCTTCCGCTTCCGACGGAAATGGCTCTCCGCTTCCGCTTCCGCTTCCGCTTCCGACAAAAAGTTTCGCTTCGCTTCGTGATCGACATTTTCCGCTTCCGCTTAGAAAAAGGCTTCCGTTTCCGTTTTTCTTCGGAACGGTCGGAAATTCCGTTTCCGTTTTCACCCCTACCTACAACCGGTCGTGTTTTACCCGACCACGACGTAAATTTCTCTTGCCCGGGTACATAAACAGCAAAGGAAACAGGAAAGCCCACACCTTTCTACTCTGGGCAGTTATTGATCTCTGCCCAAGCAGCTGCACAGTGGACACAGCCCTTACGTGACGAGTATAGTATCCTGTCTTCCGGTTTTTTTTCCAGCACGTAATATATGATCTTTTCCTTTTCTAAAACGTTTGTTTCCTTTTCCTTAATTCCAGGATATTTGTTTCCTTTTCCTTGAGATGATGCTGGAGGTGGGGGGAGATCTGTTGTGGACCACAGGGATGAGTTAGACACATTAAACAATGGCCATCGGATGTGGGTGAGTAAAGCTGAGGAAAGATCTGAGAGGTTAATTTTGATGGAGGCAAGTTTCTGAGGACGTTTCGCTAGGTGCATGAAGGTTGGGCCATCTCTAGTGGGATGCATTATTTAGGGTGGACGTAGAAAAGAATGCTTAGGTGCATTATAAAAGGGTATAGATGATCCATGATTACCGCGGAGAGAGCAACAGTTTGAACCCGAGCCGAGTGAAACGCCGGATATTTGCTGCGGGGCGATTTGGCGTCATTTTCCGTGCACCACTAGCTAGGAGGAGTAACACCGGCCGGCTGGGACTGAGCAGTGCAGGAGTGGCAAGTTGCCGGACGGCCGGCCGGGCCTGCGTGCATGATCGATAGATGTGGATTAATGCGGTGATTCCACGAGGCAGGTTTCACTGCTACAGACAAAATCATCATAGATGGTTTTAAAAGGTCATCACAGACGGTTTTATGAACCGTCTGGAAACATGAGTCAGTGATGAAAACGATGTATCACAGACGGTTCTTAAACCGTCAGTGAAACTCACATGGCGTACATCACAGACGGTTATAGTAAAGAACCGTCTGTGCAGGGGCGTATCTAATGTTGGGGCTCCAGCCCCACCTCCCGCCATTGAACCCCCACCCTCAAGATCCCCAACGCCGAAAGAATCGAGCGTGGTAATGGCGAAAGTTGGCGTGGGCAGTTTAGGAATTGGGAGGAAGAACTGAAGAAGAAAGCAATACTGCCATATTGGGCTAGTGGGCCATCAAAATTAGTCATGAGCTTAGTCTTATAGGCTTTCACCTCACCTGATACAGTACTCGGTAACTCGGCCTCTTTCACTGTAACGCGGCATTGGGGGAGACGAACAGTCCGTCTCGAGGGCGCAGACGACGGGGCGGTGCAACCGGCCACCAATGGGGTGACAGTTAATCGTGGCGAAGGCCAGACACGATCGCCGCCAGAGGAATCGAGGAGATCGCGCTACCGCCAGCGGCCGAACGCGCGTCGCCAATCGACAGTCGCGAGAGGAAATTGTTGAGTGAGGAGGAGACGTGGAGGAGATCGGCAAGTCGGCAAAAAGGGGGGCGAACCAGGAGCCTCAGCCTCGGATTGATCGCAGCCAAGAGATAAAATTCGCCGAATGATATAAACTGTAGTCTACTAGTAACTAGTCTATGATTTATGAATTGCCCCCAATGCAATGCAATGCAATGCCCTCACTGATAAAGTGATAATCTATTAATCTATTGACTGGTGATTCTTTTTGTCCCTTGATTCAATTTGTTTCATTACAGTAAACTAAGTTGCAAAAATAGAGAATCATTCGACGCTTTCAAGAGATGAAAAATTGTAGAGTGAAATTGCGTTGTACTCAGTACTAGTGTCTTCGTAAGTTTTATTTCAATTTATATTTTTATAAGTAGTCACAAATTGAAATTGCATCACTAAGTTTTATATTTTTATCTACAGGTCGAATGGTCGATGATTCGTCCCCACATATTTATATCATTTTATCTATTAGCAAGGTACCACACTTGTTCTATTTTGATTATTCACTTTGTTTCCTTTCTATTTATGTATGAATTTGGAATTTGGTTAGCAATAGACCGGTAGATGTACCATTAGTATGCTTATCTTGAGTTAGAACTTCGACGTAGGAGCTCCCCCTCTATTTTCAACCTGTATTCGCCACTGCGTCTGTGGTATATGATACATCATAGACAGTTCCTTATATGGAACCGTATGTTATATTAGTTTTTACTACTAAATATTTTTTTATTTATTAGATAGCCTCAGGAAATGCTAACCATGCCTTCGGAAACAAGCAGATTACACATATTATCACAAGCAGATTACACATCACAAGCAGATTATATTGCAAGCAGATTACACATATCACAGATTTCATAACCACTTCAGAAATCAACTCAAATGTTATATTAACCAATATATCACAGATTACACCACCATTTCATAAATCAACTCAAATATTATATTAACCAATGGAATCCGCAATTAGAATTGACAAAATCACACAAGTTTCACAAATTAACAATAGAATGCTCAAGTTTTACAAATTAGGCAGCATGGAATGTGCCTTCTGGAGCTATGACCTGATGCATCAAGAAGTCAGAGATGTGTTCTCTAATTGTCTCTAGATGGGCCTTTTTCAACGTAGTTGCAACGTTGATATTCTTTGTTTGGATGAGGGTTCGCTGTTATGGTAAACGTAGAAGGCACATAGGTTATTTTTCTGTCCCTGTTGGGCGCACTGCGAAAATAGAATTGGTTAGTTTCAGGGGTATTATTATAGAGTGATATAGGATTATTGTGTACTAGCAGCTACTGGAAAGGAAAAAATCGTGTTTCAGCTTCGACGAATCCTTGTGTGGCCCTCCACGATTTCTATACACTCTGAACGCCCTATGTGATTACAAAAAAGTTAGCCTTAGCCATTCCACGAGCTACATGAGAGTTATCTATGAAGGAAACATGATTATCTATCGAGTAGTTTTCTGATAGGCCTCAAGTTATGGCTGCCCTTACGTAAGGAATCAACGTAGCTAACCAATTTTTTTCTTGGTTCAAGTACAATTAGAACCCAATGAAACCTACATAGGGATAAAGCCATGGTTACTCAATCTAACTTTGAGTTGCGTGTAAAGTACAAATCAAAGTATAGCATGTAGTGCAATACTTACGAGGGATTGTACGGTAGAAGTATGTATTCTGTTTCGTGTTGAGCCAGTGGTGCCTCTATCACGTAATTCTCGATGTAAGTAGCATTTTGTTTCATTTTTTGGCTCGAGACTATGTGTGGGTCGAGGAAATCCACCGGTACTTTGTTTCTTTTCGCTTTAAGGATCATGTATCTATATACACAAAAGCAAGGAGTTATATGATATTTATCAGCAATACACGAATGTATAGACCGTGATTGCATACACTTACAATGTCCAGCATCTCATGAGCACGGCATCGATAGCGTCGAGGTTGAAGAGATGGAACAAGTCCTTGAAATCGACCGTGAAGAAGCCCCCAAACAACTAGTTAAAAAGATGCTCGTGCTTGAAGCTGATCGAGAAACTCGTTACGCATGTTGCCTCCAGCTTTTTTACTTGTTCCATGTACCAATCATGCAATGTAATGGATTATGTTAAAATTTCTTATAGGTCCTCTTCCGTTACTAAAGGCTCTCCTACTTTGAATTTCTGGACCAACGGGGCATATTCATATTCCAGCTCCTTCATGATCTGCTTGGATTTTGCCTTGTCTCCCTTTCCATTTTTGGTCATCTTCACAGGAGAGGGGTGGGCATGAAGTGTTGTATCGGCCTGCACTGATGCTCTGGGCACGATAACCGATTGTGTGGGTCGGTTCGGTGCAGCTGGTGGCTCCGGTAGCGCTGGTAGCTCCGTCGCAGTAGGTGGATCATGTTGTGCATGTTGTAACAATGCTAGAGGATGGTATTCGATTAAGATGTCCTTCTTGCGCCACTGGATGAATGTGTCAACGGAATCCCCAGTGTTACAATCTCGTTGTTTGGGGGCATCTTCAGCAGGACGGGCTAGAAAGATTCATTCACGTAGTCCACAGCGACCTTTGCGTAACCCGACGCTACCGGATGACTGTGAGCAGTTGTCGCCTCGCTGGTTGGATACACGCGCCCCCAACCAGCCTACAGGACAATAGAGCTATCGGTAAGCCTCACTTGAAGCTTGCACGGCGTGACCTCCTACATAATGGTACACAATTAATTACCTATGACGTCCAACATATTCTATGTACGGAGCATTCCAGACATATGTAGTACTTGGATGTCATCGACGGCAAATGTGCCGTCGTGTATGTTTGTCTCAGGGGCGGACGCACAGTTGCTCCGCCGGTGAGTGGGGCTGAACTACGTCAGTGCTTCTGGGGCTTACATAGTCTGTGTGAGTTTGTCCGCGACCACCCTTAGCTCCCATCTTTCCTCAAGGCTTCTTAGCTTTTCATCAAATTGCACTTTCAGCTCTGTCTCAATCTGTTCCTTAAGCTCTTCCTTAATCAACGCTACTAGCTGTTCCTCACGCTCGGCTTTGGCTCTTTTCCTACTCCGGTAATCGGAGTTCTGTGAAAATCCCGTTTTCCAGGGGACGAAAACACCTAAGCCTCGTGTGCGACTAGGGTGCTCCTTGCTTTTCAAGGCCATTGATAGTACATCTTTCTCCCTATCTTGCTGAAAAGAGGCTTGCGATGATTATGAACTCAATGCGACCTACAAGAGCAAGGCATGTTATGTCACTTATAATTATGAAGCAATTACAAACTATGTAGTTCGATAACTTACCAGACGTTGGGACACTTTCTCATCTGTGAGGTTCCTGAAGGACACGGTGCTCGAAGATGTAGTATTTGACCTTGCTCTTAGCCAGTTTCGGGCACGTGGGTCTTCGATCGAGGAAAATGGCGGGGATGCCCCTATTAGAAGTGCCTCCGCGTCCTCCCTCCTCCATTGCTTGCTCTTACCCGCATACCCAACGGTGCCGAGTCTGTGGGGGTGGGTGTTCTGGGCCTGGAGGGCCTTGAGCGTTTCACTCTGACGCGTGAATTCTTCTGACGTCTTCATCTCAACAAATAGTTGACATACATCTTCATCCATGAAACCATACTTAGATAATGGAGTCCTTTCCTTCTTGACGTAATTTGTGACAAGCGTGCTTTTGAAGTTCTTCCACGCTTTTCCCACCACTAGCAATGCGTATCGTTACACTAGGTGCACAACGTCTTTCGGGATCTTGAACGATGCAAAAATTTCTGTGACTATGTCATTGCGCTCCTCGTCGGTCAGCGACTTCCAGGATGGATGAGTGATGGGCACCCGTTCCCGTCCAACTATCCCGCACAAGCTCCGGAATGCGTTCACTACCTTCGGAGTTTCAGTGGGGCCCCGTCCTGCGAATTGACCGCTGTGATGGTATATCGGCTCTAGGGCCTTTTATTTACGCCTCTTGGACCACGCGTTGATTTTCCTATCTTCGGCTCATCAGATCCATTCGGTGGCGAGGGTTGAGGGGACGTCATCTTCTTTTTTACTAGACAGTTCAAGAAGGGTTTCTTTATTCTTTAGAACAAGGAAAGAGATTGATACCGACTAAGCAATGAATCATATCTATTTAACAAGTTCTTAAATTATGCACCAAGAGACAACTTCAAATTTTGACCACTAGCTCACATACTAGTACCAATACTATTGTTAATACTGCTAAAACTTTCACAGAGTAGCACACAAGATCTTAGCTAGCAAAAACTAGTAACGAAGACTGCATCAACAGATAATCATAGCATTAGATGTAAAAATGTAAATTCTTTAGAAAGCATTATCAAGAATAAGCACATAGCCCCTAATATATATAAAGCTGTCTTAATGTTATCCTTGTATAGCTACAGATAGTTGTCTGATGTTCACAGCTTCTTGTCCTTGTAAAGGCACTCGTTTTTCAAGCGCGGTGTACATCACCCAAGTACCTACATTGCTAAATGGATCAATTTTAGTTTCAGAAACGAGATGCGTGACCGTGAATTATATATTGTCGTATTAAAAATCTAGCACGACAAGAACGAGGCGTATGGATTTTATAATATGAGTTCCTAGCTAGCATGCTCCACCAAGCAAATTAACAATACTGTATTCAGCCTTTCTCTACAAGAAGGCATGCATGCAGCCAGCCAATGAACAGCTAGCTAGCTCACTAGCCCTTTCAGGTTTAGGTGGCAGGCAGTAGGAGCCATGGCATTAAGCTATTTGCAATCACCTTTCTTAATCACCCCATGATTAAATTAGTACTATTACATGCTTCTTCTTTAAGACGCCAGCGCCCGACATGCAAACCCACGAACCAATTAAAACCCCTCCACTCAAGGCCTTTTCCAAAGTGTTACATCAAGAAAATAAGAGCAACTCCATCGTGTGCTAGAAAAAGATGTGGTACAGTGCCCCGATAGGTCCCTGTCACACCACAAGTAGGCTAATTTAGTACTTTTGCTTAAAAAAAAGATTTGCTGTGCTATTTTCCAGGTTCTTCTTTTGCATGATATTTTTTAAAACAATATCCTTATAAAACGATCATGATCAATTAAACCTTGTCCTCAATTACATACTCTTAGGAAGCCCTCGAGACCCTACTTTAACACGGGAATTTTAGTATGTTTAGCATGGGAATTAAGTTGGTTCCAGTTAAATCCTATGTTCCAAAGTTAACCAAGTTTTTGAATATTGTATAGCGGGCTCGTGGCGGATTGGCTTCCTTCTAGGGATATCGGGTAGTGGACGCTATATTCCTACATCAATATCTTAAAAATAATCATAATTTTACATTATACGTGCATATATAAAGCTTTACAAGTATCCAAATAATGTGGAACTAATATCCCATATCAAGGTATGAGCATAACAAGTATATATATTTCCTAAACAATTGCAAATACAACTTGCAACACTATTGTAGCTGCTAACTTGTTGGCCGCTGCCATCGCAAATAGTGGCGACTATATTCCAAGACGCTATTTGAAAGCTCTACATCATCTCGGTAGCATTTAGACCCTGCTACCGCTATTGCGAGCGCTATAACAGCCACTATGAACGCTATCTAGTACCTTGGTTCTAACTTTGTTTGCCCACCAATATGTGCAGCCAGAAATAGAAAAATCCCCCTCCTCAAGTTTCAAATCCACACATATTCCCCTTCAAATTATCACATCAGGAAAGGCATGGATATCACCAAGTTCTTGATAATTTGGGAGCATTCTTTTCAGTAACTAATGCTACTCACACCTTTCACTAATTGGCATTGCGTATAACAACAAAACGTAAACAAAAGAATTTGAAGATGCTACCTTCAGATCTGCTACATTGGGGAAGAAGACTAGCGCGGGAGGAGGCCGCTGCGGGGGAGGAGGCCGGCCCGGGAGGAGGATGGTGTGGGGGGAGGAATCCGGTGGGGGATGAGGCCAGCGCTGGGGGAGGAGACCGGCGCTGGGGGAGGCCAACTCGGGGGGAGGAGACTGGCGCAAGAGAAGGCCGATGTGGGAGGAGGCCGGTGTGTGGGGAGGTTGTGCGGGAGGAGGCAGGTGCAGGAGGAGGTCGGCGTGGGGGAGCTAGGGTTTGGGGTCGAACTGCGCGCTGGTGTTGTTTTATAGGGAGGTTATTAGAGACTGTTCTATTATAGAACCGTCTTTGATATCGTAATATCACAGATAGTTCTATTGTAGAACCGTCCCTGATGCTCCATCTTGCTTTCTCAGTTCAGATAACTGGAGTTGGATCTCACTTGTCATTTGACTTTACATACATGTCTGTCCTACACTAATATATTTGTCAGTAATGTTTATTTTTCGTTGGTTTATCTTTACATTTATTTTGTACAAATGTAGTTTTGAGATTTGCTCTAGAATAGCATTAACAGTACGACAATCAATATATATACATATGCACTGTAGGTTTTGCAAAGTTCATCACAATCATCCACTTTTACAAGTTTAGCATTTTAGACATGAAAAATAAACATGATGACACCTCCTCATAACTCCACTTGCTAATTCTTTTGTATGAAAATTAACCCTTCATGATGATCGACGCGTGTGTAGCTAACTTCCTCAGATTGTTCTTCTTGGACCATGATGGCATTTCCGATAGGAGCCAACTCATCAAATTGATCTTCCTTATCTACTAAATTCTCAACTCCGATAATCCTTCTTTTTTCCTTTAAGAACTATATAGCCCTTCTTGTTGGACGAGTCAGTTACATAGAAGACTTGAATAACTTGGGTAGCGAGTACGAACGGTTCATCTTGATATCCGACACGTTCGAGGTCCACAGTCGTGATGCCGTACTTGTCAACCCTCTGAAGGTGGACCCAATGGCACCAAAATAAGGGGATCTTAAATAGTATGTAGTCGAGCTCCCAAATCTCCTCTATGAACTCATAGTAGGAGCTTCTCGTCGACCCAGCGGTATTGAACGCATAAATACGGACACCATTATTCTAGTTTGTGCTCTTCATATCCTGATCTCTAATGTAAAATGTGTACCTATTTAAGTCGTATCTTTTCTATGTGACAACTGTAAATGTTGGACCTTTTGCCAACCATGTCAGCGTATCATGATTAGTACCTGACGAGCTGCCAGTGATGGGTCGCTCCTTCAACCATTCGTTGAACTGAAGGTTGTGCTGTCTCGTGATCCAAGACTCCAGCCGCGCCAGATTCTCTTGCTGTAGCCAGCACTTGTGCTCTTCGATATACGGGGACACTACAGCCATGTGTTGCAAAACTGTGAAATGGACTTAAGAGTAGGCAACCGGATTAGGCATGATTGCTTTCCTTTCGATAGTCCCAATACCCTCGAGCCTGCCCTCATAGCGAGATCGAGGCACGCCTATAGGTTCGACCTGAGCCATGTAATCGACGTAGAACTCGACGATCTCTTCGGTTGCATAACCTTTGACAATGCTACCCTTCGACCGAGATCGATTCCGTACGTACGATTTAAGAATTCCTATGTACCTCTTGAATGGGTACATGCTACGTAGGAACACAAGCCCGCACACCTTTATCTCTCTCACAAGGTGAACAATGAGATGGACCACGATATCGAAAAATGACGGAGGGAAATACATCTCGAGATTACACAGAGTCATGACCACCTCGCCCTGCAGAGCATCTAGTTCTTCGGGATCGATGACCTTCTGAGCAATTATGTTAAAGAAATAACACAGTCTCATGATTGTCTCCCGGACCTTGATTGGCAAAATACTTATAATTGCGACAGGGAGTATCTGTGTTATCAGCATATGGCAATCATGAGACTTCATACTAGTTAATTTCAAATCTTGCATCGAAACAAGTTTCTTCATGTTGTAGGAGTAACCGGATGGAACTTTCACACAATGCAAGCACTGACACAGTTCAGTTCTCTCAGCCTTGGATAGTGTGTAACAAGCAGGTTCGCAGTACATTTGGCCTTTATCGGTCTCTTTCGATGCAAACTCAGGTCTGATACCCATATCGACTAAGTCAAGCCGTGCGTTGATACCGCCTTTTGTTTTGCCATTAATGTTCAGTAAGAGACCAATCAAGCTATCACATACATTCTTCTTTACGTGCACGATATCGATACAGTGGCAAACTTCTAGGTGCTCCTAATAATGTAGGTTCCAAAATATTGTTCTCTTCTTCCATATGCTCCTCTCATGGGTCCTCGACTTACATCCCTTTCCAAGCACAACTTCCAGATCCTTAACCATATCATAAATAGCTCCCCCGCTTAAAGGCCTTAGAGCTGGATCGTCCTCGTTCCTTCCGTCGAATTGTTTCTTCATCTTGCGGTATGGGTGATTCCTCCAACGGAACCTACGGTGACGCATGTACACGGTTTTGCGCGAGTGATTCAGCCACACTCTCGGTATCATCTAAGTAGTGAGTACAGGTTGTTGCTCCTTTTGTACTCTGGTCAGACAAGTTAGTAAGAGCAGGATAATCATTTATGATGCAGAACAACAGGCAGTGCAAAGTAAAGTTCTCTCGTTTGCACGCATGCCCTACCTGTACCCTAGGAACCCATAGTATTTTTAGATCTTCCACCAATGGTGCTAGATACATATCAATGTCGTTCCCAGTTTGCCTCGGTTATTGGATAAGTATGGACAACAAAATGTACTTTCGCTTCAGACACAACCAAGGAGGAAGGTTGTGGTTACGAATCCTTTCTGTGGTTATGAATTTGTTGCAGATGAGCGCGCGTGCCGGCGTGCGGTGCTCCCCACACAAATTAATGGCAGTGGACACTGGACAATGTCGATTAGTTCGGACCCCCAATGACAACACCGCAGCTGGATAGATCAATCCACCTGCAAGATGTAATTAAATCATGCAATGCAATGCAAGTTGCTAGGCTTTTACGTAGATCTCATTATGTTGTGCATTGCAAGTAAGAAACCACTCATAGTTAAGTTGTCCAAATAGCACGATAAGAACTGACGACGTGGCAGCTTAATTGCATGCGTGAGTCCGAATGCACTCGAAAGCTAGGTAAAGTAGAGAGTACTGCTACATGTGGGCTACGCCTTCCGTATCATCTCCAAAAAGTTTCTTATATGATACGTATGTAAAGAACTGACCTCTGAAAAAACATGAGTCCAACGAGGGAGGACTCGAGAAATCCACCCGGTCACAAATTAGCTTGATGTTTTCACATATCTTACTGCTACTTCCAGAATAAAGTTCCTGCGGTTCTATCTCAGTTAAAAAAAGGAGAGATGCATCATGCATAGATGTGGGCACCGGGCTAGGCTTTTTTTGGCCGGCCCGAGGCACAGAGGGTACGACACGGTCTAAAGCCCGGCCCGGTATGAAGACGGATGGATCGTGCTGGGTCTACCAATCGGGCATGGTGGACAGCCCGGCCCGGCACGTCAGTTTGGGTCATGCTCGAGCTGGCACAGCCTGACACAGTGTCTCCATGTCGTGCCGGAGGGGAAAGGGGAAGGGGAAAGGCGAAGGGTGAACATGTACCTAGACAGAGGGGAAGGGGAGGGTGCTCGCGCCTTGCACAACGTAGCCATCGCCGCGCCTCCTGTAGCCGTCGTCGTGCGGCCACCATGGTCACTGCCACGCCACCGATGCCATGGCCGCCATGCCGTAGGGGGCGGCGAGGGGAGGTGAGGGGAGGTGTGGGGGAGGCCAAGGGGCAGCATGGGGGGACGGAGGGAGGTGAGAGGGAGACTGAGCGCTAGAGGGAGAAGGAAGAGGAAGAGGTGGGATCCGGTGCAGAGGGAGAGGGAGGCGGGGGATCTAGCGCGGAGGAGGAGGCCGAAGGCGGAGGGAACAAGAGGAAGAACCGAAGGAAGAAGAAGGCAATGGCAAGCTCGCTCGGCCAGGGAAAGAAAAGGGAAAAGGGAAAAGAAAGAAAGAAGGGAAAAAAGAGAAGAAGAAAAGGAAGAAAAAAAGAAAAGGAAAAGAAAAGAACACTACTATAGAAAAGTTCATTATAGACGATTCGGAACCGTCATCACAGATCCATCTGTAACCATGTGTCAGTGATATTATGGCATATCACAGACGATTTCTAATAAGGACCGTCTGTGATATAGAAACTATCTGTGATAAAAGATTTAACAAGAATCATCTGTGATATACTAACATCACAGACGGTTTTTAACTGGTATCGTCTGTGATGTTATGATATCACAGACGGTTTTTAACAAGGACCGTCTGTGATATACTAACATCACAGATGGTTTTTAACTGGTACCGTCTGTGATATTCTAACATCACAGACGGTTTTAGTTTGAAACTGTCTGTTACATCATTACATCACATACGGTTTTTAATTAAAAACCATCTGTGATAAGTGCTCCCACAAAGAACCCTTTTCTATTTATTGGCTAGCCTCAGGAAATGCTAGCCATGCCCTCTGGAAAAAGTAGATTACAGATTAACTAAACTCACATTACAAGCATTACATCCATTTCAGATTATAAGCATTACATCCATTTCAGATTACAAATATCACATCCATTTCAGCAATCAACTCAGATTACATCACAGCGCAAAGCAGATTACGTATAGATTAATATTGCACAGCACATCTATTTTAGAAATGAACTCAGATTTATTAACCAAATGGAACTCAATACCATTAACCAATTAATTGAATGCACAACTACAATTCAAAAATCCACAGCACAAGTTTGACAATTAATCCAAATGGTAATTCTGAAGAAATACAACTCCTGAAGTTATAAGGCAGTGTGGAACTCGCCTTTTGGATTTAAGACTTCACTTAGTAAGAAAGCACAAAGGTATCCTCAAATTCGCTCCAGATCGATCTCTTCCAACGCAGTTGTTACCTGATTGGGCGATTTCTTAGTGATGAGGAGTTCCATGTTGTGGCAAATGTAAAATCCACAACAGTTATTTCCCTATCCCTGTTGGTGGCACTGCAAATATAGAATTGGTTAGTTCTAGAGTCATTATTACATAGTTTATATAGGATTATTGTGTATAGCGGATACCATAAACTTTAAATCGTGCTTCAGCTTCGCCCTGTCCTTGCCAGAAGGCCCTCCATAATATTTGTACACTCTGAAAGCACTTCATGATTGAAAAAGGTTAGCAACATACACCTTAATCAACCTACATGACCATGTTATCTATGGAGAAAACGTGATTAATTACTGTTGAGTAATTTTGCGATAGGATTTAAGTCGTGGTTGTCATTCTGTAAGGAATCAAGGTAAATAACCCGATTCATTTGTAAATATCTAAACACAATCTTTAAATTAATTCTCTCTTCATCAAACTAGCTACCTAAATCTTATATATAATAACGCAATTAGATTAACCAATTACTAACCTTTGATCACTAAGAACATGCACATGCATGGAACTACAAGCTAGATGTAAATAATCTTCAAATTCTCTTCTTACCAAGCTAGATCTTAAATATAATGTAATTACCCATTACTAAACCTTAGATCAACAAGATCGCACATGGATCTACAAGTTAGATCTAAAAAATCTTCAAATTCTCTTCCAAGTAATATCTCGAATATAAAGCAATTAATTAGAACCCAAGACATTACTAACCTTAAATTACCAAGAAAACATGGATCTAGAAGCTAGATCTATATACAATCTTCAAATTCTCTCCTTACCAAGTTAGATCATGAATATAATGCAATTAGAACCCATTACTACCCTTATATAGAAAAGAACATATGGGTCTACAAACTAGATCTAAAAAATCATCAAATTCTCTCCATACCAAGCTTGATCTTGAATATAATGCATTTAGACCCCATTACTAACCTTAGATCACCAAAATCAAATGGATCTTCAATCACCCTTCAAAATCAATTGTCTTCTTTTACCAAATCGCCTCATAACCGCAGCCAAATGAAAGATAGATCTCGAAACCCTAAAATGCACCAAAGTGCTCGGGTCTCTATATTATATATTGCTGAGAGATATCACAGACGGTGCTATTCATAAACCGTCAGTGATAAACATAGACGGTTTTATTATAAAACCGTCTGTAATACTATCACAAGCAGTTATTAACTAAAACCGTTTGTGACATTATTGTATATCACTGATGGTTTTTGAAGAGTACCGTCGTGAGTGATACAAATATATTAACTATGGATTTCATCATTAATACTATGTTGCTTATCCATATTATAAAGTTCATGAACCATAAAACTTAGGATATTTGGCTACTAGGATTTATATGCAAAACATAGAGAAATAAGATTATTTCTTCATAACAGAGTAATCTATACTTTGGATAGCAATCCTAAGCATTTCATACATTTTAGCATTTAGATGAGACATTCTATTCATTGATGAAAAAGCTTAAGTGTTTCATTTATTCGTAAAACATAACATTTAGGTTATGTTACTAGACTCTTTGTATACAAACCTTAACAAAATAACATTCTTTCTTCATAACATAGTAGCACGTACTTTATAGAGTATTTCTACACCATTTTCATAATTCTTTTCATTTGGATGAGATACTTTACAAGCTACCAAAATGCTTAAGTGATCACAATGTTAACGCAGAAGGTTCGCTTTCGATTTAAGTTTGGACTACGCCTTATAAGATAATCTATCCATTTTTCGTGCATAATGAAGGAACAACTCTAAGAGTGCTTTAATGCTAATTCCATGATACTTGGCTTCTATTCAAGATGGTTTCCATATAAGTGATCATTAGGGTCTAAAAAGGACTAAATTTAGATCAGCACAATCATAAGATATTTTTGCATAATCAGCAAGGGCATTATTTTTCAAGGTTATAGGATTTGGTTTTGTCAAATTTGAAGCTAGTTTGAAAAAGTTATGACTATTTGGATTATACAAGCATTGAAACTTCGACTACTAAACATTTACTGTTTTCCATGGTAAACTTTAAATATTTTTGCATATCTGGGATCCTTGTGATGTCAGGAGTACAACAAAACTGATTTGGTGATTAATCAAATTCATTTGACCCATATTTTAACTATTTGATTCTCTATGCAAGGGAGGCTTCTTTGCTTACTTTTAATACAAACTGAGTTCAATATTGAATACTTTTGCAGAAATGGAACATTTACAGTCTCAGGGACATGTGAGAACAACTTCATGATTTTAGGAGCTATAGTTCGCATAGCTACTATATGTTACATAAAAGGGACTTCAAACAAACTTGTTTGAAATAATTTGAATTGTAGTGATCATCTAAGTTTTGTTACATATTCCAAATCCTTATAGCTTAATTCAAATTTAGAAACTTATTTCATCTTATTTTGGATTTCTTTTATATAAGTTATGTATATTTGAGTTTTTAATGTATTGAATGAATCCTTTAATAGAAAGTAGCTCAAACATAAATGAAATCTAAATATTTTTATATATTTGAACTTCTGGAAGCATAAGGATTCTATCAAAATTGGTTTCATTCAATTCTAAGTTTGTTTGCAAAATTTTTATACAAAGCATATTTTTAGCCCTTTTATTCAAATTTGAATTTCGAATTCACCCAGTGAATATTTTCAAAATATTATTTCATATTCTGAAATTAGCTGATTTTACATGAATATAGAAATTTATTTCACTCAATTTGAATCTATGGTTCAAAAGTTATAGCTAATTGAATTTAGCTCGCTACTAAATTTACTAAAATCGAAATACGCTTTCACAAAAGGAAAACGCCTTTTACCGGTTTGATCGAGAGGTTCACGTGGCTGACATGGCGGGCCCGCCGAGCAGTGAGCCGAAGCAGTGGCGACGGTATGGTCGCCACGGCCATGGAAGGCGGAGAGGCGGACCGGCTACTCCATGAGCTTCACTCGACGATGCGCACACGCCGAGACTGTCGATTCGCCAGGAGGTCGGAAGGTGCTCGCCACCGTGAGGGGCGGCGACACACGCAAGAACTCACGGAGAAGAAGAAGGGTAAGTCTCTACCGAATCGGGAACGATGTGAGCATCGCCGGCTAGGGCGTACCATTTGTTACTGATGGTTTCAACATAGAACCGTAAGTGATGTTCATCGTCACAGACGGTTTTGAGGAACCGTCTGTGATGAGGCGTCTAATATAAGCCTTTCTGTAGTAGTGAAAGGGAAGAAAATAAAAAAAGGAGAAAAAGAAAAGAAAAAGGAGAAAAATGAAAGAGAGAAAGAGAAAAAAAGAAAATGAGGGGTCAGCCGAATTTCTGTCGCCAGGGAGGTGGGTGAGAGAGGGAGGTGACCGAATGGGTGGAATAAGTTTGAATTGGCACCTATAGAACCTGATCGTTGAGACCTTGGTTTGTCCTTTTACATTTTTGATTGTATTCGTATGTTTGGTGCAAGCAATATGCTGACAACGGCATGGCTCTTTGCCACATTGATCCACACTCTCACAAAATCTCATCTCAGGCTTGAATGGATTTCGTGCATTTATGTCGTTGAGTGGCTCACGGTGGATTCATGTGTTCTCAACGCTCATGGTTGAGAGAGCGAGAGAGATTGAGAAAGACGGGCGAGAGAGAGAGAGATTGAGAGAGACGTACGTGTGAGAGAGAGATTGAGAGAGACAGGCAAGAGAGAGCGGGCAACGGGCGAGAGAGAGAGTGAGAGAGATTGAGAGAAACGAACGAGAAAAATGGAGAGAGCTGAGAGAGGAAGCAATGGGTGAGAGAGAGCTAGAGAGATTGAGAGTGACACGTGAGAGAAAGAGAGTAGCTTTTGCAAGGTTGTGAGACCCCGTTCTGATGAACAGGAACCTCCATGTGATTACTGTGCTATTCCCTGGATCAGTAGCTAGCACTCACATGTTTACAACAATTGGAATCACAACCATACAACAAATATTATTAAGCAGAAGCTATTACATAAAGAAAATCTTACAACTCAGAGATATAGCAGCAAAAGAAGCAAAGTCTTGTAGTGTGCCCATCCAAAACCCGCAGGCAACTGACAAGGCATAATCCCTAGAAAGATTCGATGAAGAAAATCCCGCAACCTGCGACGAAAGAAACCTTCGAAGCTTCGCTAACATAACCACCTAAAAACACATATAAGCAAGGGTGAGTACTTTCGTACTCCGCAAGACTTGAGCAAAGCCTATAATATATGCAGACCATTTCAAAGGAGGCTACTACAGTTAAATTTGCATAAAGCAGAATTGACATTGTAAAACAAGTTATTTGCAAACGGAATTTATAAAAGCATAATTGACTGATATGAAATAAGTAAAGCATAAGTAATATTCACAACCCTTCGTGAATATCGAAATAATCCAGAAATGGAATCCATCAATGTCGATCCTTTGACATAAAGCAAAAGCTGCTAAACAAGTTCCAAACCAAAACCCAATTTTTGGAAATACAAAAGCATTCTAACATTGGAATGACTTCACTGGCGTCCATAACCGTGGACACGGCTAATTAATTAGATTTACACTCTGCAGAGGTGTACACTTTACCCACAAGGAATGATCAACCTCTATTACCAGATCAATTAACACACTTCCTTTGGTGTGTCGGCAAGGAGATCATACAGAGCCGTTACATTATCTAGATGTGGCTTTAAACCAGCCTGGGACGTTTGACCCTCGCCATGAAAACAGAAACACTCACCCAAGACGTGGATCCTTTCACCTCACACCCAACACCACGTTTCTGTTCACGGCAAAGCGTACACCGTTGCATTGGTAAGTAAACCCCTACAGACAGATCAACCGGAATGCTCGTGCATTACTCCCGCCTTCCTTAGATGCAAAGCCACACCTAAACAACTTAATAGGCTAAGACTGTCCCATACCACCCTCGTGGTTGTACGAAATTCTTGGATCTATAGCGTCCCATTGCTCGGTCCTTAATCCGACACGGCGATACTCCACCCTAACTACGTGCAAATCCTCTCGCACCTCCGGCTATTGCCAATAATCGCTCGCATCAAAACCATAGTTTTATTTTGGGTTTTTAATCAAAATACCCATAACCAACAGCTTTATTTCCAATATTTTCCATTTCCTAAGAAACAAATTTTGATCTGATCATCATTCTCATTTGTTCTAAAAGCATGGCTAAGCATGGATAAAAGTAATCGCATATACCCACAATGACATTAAGTAATTGTCTAAGCTCAATCTATGGTTATCAAGGTTCACATATTCATACTTACCAAGAAAGTTTCATGAGACAACAGGTATAACTACCTTTACCACAAAATAGCGAATTTACTGAAAGTAAACGTATGAATGAAACATTTTAATAAACAATGCAAATTAAATTCTGAGATCAAGATGGTCAAAGGAGGGTGCTTGCCTTGCTTATATATTGCTTACGACGAAGACACGGTCGCAGATGACGGAGGCAACGACGGAGGAAGGGACGTCGGATTCTACACGTCGATTAATCGGAAAATAGCAAATATCCAACTTTAATAAGGGCAAAAAAGAAAACAGACAGAAACTCAAATAAAGATTCATTACAGAAAACAGGAATAATTTCGGGTCTGGATTATTTTAGTAATTACGTTATGCTTAAACTTGATGGCTTTACGACAAACAAAACAGGGTTTCTTTTATAGATTATCTATTCTTGATTTACGAATTCAAGAGGCTAAAATTATAAGTTCTAGTATTTATGATTTCGAATTATAGATGCTAAAATTATTTGGATTAAAAGAATTGGAACACTAGTTAAAGAGTTATGCAAATAGCACTTAATCTTAAGATTTTGCATATGAGAGGTTTTAAATAAGTTATGATTGATAAGCTAGCTAATTAGATTTATTTATGGTTTTTAATAAGGTTCTGGTGATACAAATATATTAAGTACAAATTCCTTATTACAAGGTTCGCTTATTCCGATTGTGGTAGATTCACTAAACATAGAACGAAGGGTTATTTGACTACTACAGTTTATATGCAAAACATGTTGATATCAGGTTATTTCTTCGGAACTGGATAGCATATACTTTGATGAACAAATCTAGGCTGATTTCATACATTTAGCTTTTAGACGAGATATTATTTTCTTAACTGAAAACGCTTACATGATGTTAAGGGTTGTGACAAACATACTTTTTAGGGGTATTCAGCTAGCAAGATTAAACTGAAAAGTAAGTTGTAAAAGAAATATTTTTCCAGAATATGGTAGACCATATCCTAAATATCATTTCTAAACCAATTTCCATAGTTTTTGCATTTTAGACGAGAGATTCTACAGGTTGACGAAAAAGCTTGAGAGCTCAATTAACTACACGATAAGGATTCAATTTTTGATACAAGATAGCGACTACACCGCCTAGGGTAATCTACTCATTTTTCAGGCATTAACAGGGTATGACTCTAATAGCATTTTAAAGTTAGTTTCGCGATAATTGGCTTTTATTCGAAATGTTTTTCCTATAAGCGATCATTAGGGTCTAACATTATTTTAATTCAACCTAGCACAAACATAAGATTTTTTTTGCCTAATCAGCAAGGGTACTATTTTTTTGAGGTTATAGGATTTGGTTTCGTCAAATTTAGAGTTTGTTTGTTAAAGTTACAACTGTTCCTATTTTACAAGTATTTATACTTTGGCTATTAAACATTTACTGTTTTATGTAGTAAACTTTAAATATTATTTTACATCTGAGAACCTTATGATGCCAGGGACATAATAAAACTATTTTGGTGATCAGGAGGATTCATTTGACCCATTTTTAACTATTTAACTTCCTATGCTACATTTACATTTAAGTTATTTCACATTTTTCAAGGTAATTCAAATCAAGTTCATTTCTTAAGTATTTTGGCAAACTAAGGTATTCTACTGCTATGACAATATTTAGAAATAAATTTTACTTATTCCATATTTCTTTTACTCAAATTATGCTTATTTGAATTTCTAATGCATTGAATACCATCTTTAATAGAAGGTAATTCAAACATAAACAAAAATTAAATATTTTTATATATTTGAACTCCTGGAAGCATAACTATTTCATTAAAATTAGTTTCATTCCATTCCAAGTTTGTTCACATAAATTTTATATGAAGCATATCTTTAGCCTTTCCTTTTAAATTTGAATTTCAAATTTATCCAGTGAACCTTTCTAAAATTTTATTTCATATTATGAAATAACTAGATTTTATATGAATTTATAATTTTGTTTCATTCAATTTGAAGTTACAATTCAAAAGTTATGAGCATTTGAAGCAGCTCGGGTATTGAAAATGACTGAAAAGAATGAAAAATACGTTTTCAAAGACGGAAGGCGTCTTTTACCATCGCTGTATTCCTCTTGACCGGCTGACAGAGGGGGCCCACGGGGCAGCGACTGAAGAACAGAGAAGCGGCTAGGACGCGGCGGCGACGGAGCTCCGGCGAAGTTCCGGCGAAGGGGAGGGCATGGCTAGCATCAGTGAGTCATCACGCACCTTTGGGTGGTGTCGATTACCTCTGGGGGTGGCCGGAGTGGGCTGCCACCGATGGTGTGCGGCGGAGGAGGAGGCGGCTCACCGAGAAGAGAAAGAAGTTAGCTCGGCGAATCGGTAGCATCTTGAGTATCAGTGAGGTTAGGAGGTTCCGTTTTACCGGTTGGTTGGAGCGGGGCTTGGTCGAGCAGTTCTGCCACCGGACCGGGCCGAGGAAGAAAGGAGAAAGGTGCGGCGGTGCAGAGGGCAAGAAGAGCTGAAATTTGCGAGAGGGATGAGTTCACCAGGTCATGAGGAAGCTTTAGAATCAAAGAATTGAATTGATTCTCACCGAATGGCTTGGATGGCTTTCTCCCCTCCTTTTCGGGTCTCTGGCAAAAATGGCGAAGAGGAGAGTTTCAGTGCCCAGTATTTGGTTCGGAATAGCTAAGAGAAAGGAGGCTTCAATGTGATCTTCTTGAAGTATTTATAGCCAGACAAAGTTAGTAACACAGGGTTTGAAAGGGAGGGGGAGTTGCGGCGGTTTTGTTTGTAGTTGATGAGATGGCGCGAGATTTGACCCGAGGCGTGGTGCAAGGCTGCCTGTGCAGATTGGCAAGGATAAGCATGGCTCATGCGCTGAATCGGCAAGTGTGAAGCACACCGAGACACACATGACCGTCTTGCGCCAAGGGGCTTGACCGGGAAGAATCGAGAAGATCGAGCACATGCGTGAGAAGAAGAGAGGAGGAAGGAGGCAGGTGACAAGCGGGACCGGGTCCACCGACAGTGAGAGGGTCTTTTCGCTGCCGCCACTAACTGCTTACGGTTTAGTGGACGGCCCACACGCCGAGGGTGAAGGTGAGTCGAGGATAACTTCCAAACGGACAGCTCCATGTGAGCATTAAAATGGCCATCAGATCACCGTTTAATTTTGTGAAACTTTCTGACCGACCTCTCCTGGTAGTTTCTAACCTTCATAAAATTTTGAGACTAAAATACCACATGGTTGAATTATAAAAATTCGACACTGCATCGGCCGATTTTCACATTTCGGGTTTTTGTTTATTTAAAGGTTCAATTTGCATTTATTATTTTCAAAACTTTTTATAAGAGTTCAGTTTGACTTATTTATATTTGAATAAAATTTCAAGTCAAAATATCAAGTGAATATTTTATAAAAATTCTGACATGGCAAATTCTATGTTTTTAAAGTCTCTGTTTTTGAATTTTTATAAGGTCTTAATGGCGTGATAAAATCCTGTAATTTTTACCAGAGATAGTTTTTACACTGAGGGTGTTTTGGTAATTTTTCCAGGTCCAGATAAACTTCGAATATTTTTCATTAATTTTGACTTGTACTGTTTCTAGTCAAAAAGAGGTGTCATAAATTCTATTTACCCATTTTTCTGTGCATAAAATTTTACATGTTGATTTTACTGACTTACCAGTATGGTTAGGATTCCATGGTAATTTTTCCAAAATTTATCTTTTAATTTTTTATCTTTTTACCATTATCCATTCTCTAATTCTAGTTGTTTGATTTTTCATTCAATACAAAAATCCAAAGAAATCCAAATAAATTCCAATCATGTCAGGAAAATCAGAAATAAATATATTCAAATTCAAAATATGAATTTTTATATTATTACATTTTTCGGGATGTTACAAAGGTACAAGTCTTTGTACTAAGAAGTATCTCATACATAGGCCAACAAAAAGGTTATACCCCTCTCTAACCTCTCTCCTAACCACCTAAGGACTCTCTCTCCCTTTGGCATGAAGAACACAAAGGGAGAACTACTCCGCTACATCAGGTGGAGGAGAAGGGCGCCTCCACTATCCTCTCATTCTCTCGTCGCAGTAATGCAAATAGGCTGGGCCTGAGTCGGCACGGCACAAAGCAGCATGAAACACAAATAGATCGTGCCTAGGCACGCCGAAGGTGAGTTGAACCGGCATGACACGATTCAGACACGAAGCACGACGCACACCATTAAATGTATGCATGCATGAATTTGGTCTGCATGTGTACCCACTACTACAGAAAGGCTTATATTAGACGCCTCATCACAGATGGTTTCTCAAAACCGTCTGTGACGATGAACATCACTGACGGTTCTATATTACAACCGTCAGTGACATTATCACAGACGGTACTCTTCAAAAACCGCCAGTGATATACATCAATATCACAAACGATTTTAGTTAAAAATCGTCTATGATATCATGTATTATCTCAGACGATTTTATAATAAAACCGTCAGCGACTTATCACAGACGGTTCGTTATAATAACCGTTTGTGATAAACCACATCACAGACGGTTTATCCAGACAGAACCATCTGTGATAATATTTCAACTTTCGCGCTCTCACCAAATTTGAACTTCTTGCTCGTCTCGTTTTCGACTTCCTTTAAAATACCAGCCCGTGGCTCTTCTTTTGCTGTTTTCTTCTCACTTCTCTTACTCTCCTCTTCTCTTCTCTTCTCTCTTCTCACTTTCTTTTCCTCTCCTCTTCGAATGTTTGGTAAGTATGGTGTTCGAATCGTTCAACTAAGTATAGCTCATCCTCTCCTCTTCCTCTTCCTTTCCCTATTCTCTTTTCTTTTGCACTCTTGATGTTGCGGCGTTTTCGTTTTCGATCCGTGCACCTTTCGGTAAAACGGCCATAACTTTTGCATACGAGCTCCGATCGCGACGTTTTGTACTCGTTTTAAAGCTAACGAAAAGTTCGATTTGAAAATGCAAGCCCAAGTCAGAGGGCTACATCAGAAGTACACGCGAGGCTCCGAAAAAACATCGATCTTGAAAAAACGTCGTTTAGAGCCTCAAAACGGCCTCCGAAGTTTTTTTTCGTCGATTTTGCGTTTTCAAGTTCTTCAGCAGGGACATGGGATATCTCACATCCAATAGCTCTTCCATTATGCCTGAACTAGCACAAAGCAGTTAGATCACAGAAATATCATCTGTACGTGACGATATTTTTTTTTCCAAAAGTAACATCATAGGCGATTTATAGTAAAAACCGTCTGTGATAGTTGTTATCACAGACGATTCTTAGTAAAAACCGTCCGTGATATGTGATGTTTGCATATCACAGACGGTTTTAGTTTGAAACCATCTGTGATGTGTTCTATCACAGACGGCTCATAAACCATCTATGATGTTCCGTAACATCACTGACCCATGTCTGTAATGACCTTATCTGTGGTGTACCCTGGAAGCACATCCTCTGCCATTGCAATGTTTGTGACATTCGCCCAATCCTGTCCGTTCGATCCGAAAGCAATGGATTGGACGCTGCAGTAAAACGGCAACAGTCTGTACTACATCTACTGTACATTATAGGAACTAGTGCATCTGACGCGTTGATTTTTGATCCAACTCCCCAAAAGATATTGTCACCGTGCAAGGCGTGAGGATGCGGTTCCATCTTAGGTACATTACTATGTAGAGTGATGGACCAATAAAATAAACTTACTGTTTACAATAAGTGAGCTCGACAAATTAATACCGGACTAGTAGTATCAGCCACTACCGTACAAGTTAAAAACATCGAGAAACCCACCGAATCCAGTGCACAACGATATCCTGACTTGATGCGTTACTTAAATCCGAGCTGGTACGTCGCATGCAAATTGTTGTATCGCTGTACGTAGTATTTTATTCTATCTAGGGAGAGATAAGATTCCCAAAACGTGCGTAGTCAAGTAGACATGTAATAATATGTATGTAGAGTTGGTGCAAACCATGTGAGCATGTATTACCGTTCAATCATTTTAGTTTATCAAATCACTTAGAAATTACTGGGGCAAATGTTTTCGTTTGCTTTTGCAATGTCTTCGTGTCAATAAATCGATCTACTAGATCTCAACATCAATGTTTATGTAAACAAAATTTTATTCCAGTTTTGATATATAGGTGATTATGAATGACATCCTTTCGAAAACTGAGAAACTTTGTTTCCATTTAACACTGGACGTACGTGCTTAAGAAAAAATATGCTCTTGTTGCCATTCAATAATAATTTCTAGAAGTTTCTTGAAAGATGTATATAGATCACATGTATATATTAGGTCGCTGTCAGTGTGACCATGTGAGAGAGAGAGATTCCTACCCGTCATCTTTGAAACAGTTGTTCCAAGGGAGTAATTTCCTTTTTCAACAATTAGCAGCAGTCAGGGTTCCGTTTTCGCGGTTTTTCGCGCGAAAACCGCGATTTTCGTCCATCTCGAGCCGAGACGATAAGTGGAGCCGGTCGGTTTTTCGTCCGGTTTGAAATTCAAATTTGAAAATTTCAAAAAATTTAGAAAAAATTATCCAAAAAATCCTAAACTTATTATTAATTGATCTATGATGTCTGGTATGAAAATTTAATGAAAAAACAAATTTTAGATATCTTTTTGAGCCATTTGAATTATTTGAAATTGAGAAAATAAAAAGAAAAAGAAAAAGGCGGCCTGTGGGCTTTTAGCCCACAGCCGAAGTTGGCTCAGGCCGCCACCCATTCCACAGCCCAAGCTGGCGGCCGCCCACCGAGGCACACAAAACTTGCCCTCCCGCCGACGCGTTAAAGACCGGTTCGCCAAAGAATAATTGCCGATTCACTTTCCCACTCGCTCTCCTTGCCGATCGAGGTCGTTCCGCGAGCTCCGCCACCGCAAGCCATAAAACCGCGGAGAATATCTAAAAACCGAGCGGTTCGGTGTAAAGCCGAGCGGTTTCTTGGTTTACGAGAGCCACAGTTTCGAGGATCCAAATAAAATCGAGATTTGAGGTGAGTTTTTCGCTCGGTTTTGTAGAGATTTCGTTCGGTTTTTGCGCAATACCGATGATATGTGTTATTCACGAATGTACATTAGTAGAGCTACTCATGTACTTCATTTGTAAATGTAAAAGCTAGAAACATTAGATTAGAGGTCTTGCTGTTTTTGCTATTAGAGGCTAGAAACAAAAGAACCAGTTTAGCGGTTTAGAATATATGAATTTTGTATGACTTAGTTTCAATTAATGTGCTATATTGCTATGTATGTATTATTAGCTATACAATTCCCAATTGTGTATTGTTAGCTATGGACCTATGGTAATGAGCTAATCGATCGGCACTAGTTAGTGGCTTGGTGCCAAATACCAATATATATACTTGGTGATGTGAATCATCAAGGCAAGAAGCAAAAACAGAGAGATGATCACGTGAAACAATTTTAACACTAATGGATAATTCTCGTATGCTTACTTTTACGATGCTTTCAAGTAGCGATAATTCTATGTATGCTTACTTTTATTATGTTATTTTATCGGATGGCGATATCGACGTGGTGTGGGAGCATGGCGATAAGATGGGTCTTTGGATTTGATGCAAGTATTGTCTCAAAGAGAAGAAAGGAGGTGGTGCGACCGATTCAAGCAAAGACTTGGCGTATGCGTGGTACGGGTGTCGCCCATTGCACTAAAATTCTGCGGACGTTCGTGAGTACTTTCGGCGTGAGCTAGATGAATGAAGGAGAAGAGGATGGGCGGGAGAGATGAGATGATGAGGAAAGAAGCGACCTTGGTGGAGACTCTCCACCGAGGCAAAGTGTGTACTCGGAGTACACGGGTGATGCTGATGAGGAGGCCCAACTCCAGCATGCCATGGCTGCCTCTAGGACGGAGGCAGAATTTAGAAGCCGGGCAGGTGGGAGGTATGAGCGTGGTGGTGGCAGTGGCGGTGGCTCCTCCAAGAAAGCTGGAGGAGATCGCCCACTGTTGTCGAGGATGTTTGGAGTTCGTCGCGTGAGAAAGACCACCGCGATGGGGATTACAATATTGGTGTGGCCCATGCCCCAATACAACCAAGGATTGACACCCATCCGTGGACACAGAAGGGGAAGGCTGGGAAGCAGCATGTCCATTCTGCGTGGGCCAAATGGTACCATGCTGCTGGTATCGCAGGGCGGAAAGCAGATAGTCCATACTTCGTCAGCGCCATTCGGGAAACACAAAAATACGGTAAGTGAGATTTAAAATAGTCGCTCAGTTGTACTCCTATTCATAGCTAACATTTATGTTTCGTTTGTAGGCGAGGGTATCCCGTCCCCGACTGGCCGAGATATTGATGGGAAATATTTAGATGCTAATGAAGCGAAATTAAGGAGAGCTATGCAAAGTTCATGCAAGACCTTTCTCGTGCGAGTAACAATCATGTGTGATTCTTGGGCGTATGACACGCATGAGTATAATAAACTTCATGATTTATTGTAATGGTACCATGTTCTTCCACAAATCCGTCAATGCCACCGGCGTCTCTCAGGATGCTTCGTACTTGACCAAGGTAATTGGTTTTGTTTTTACTCTTCTGAAGTTGAATTAACGTACACATAATGTAATTGTCGTACCTTGTTTTGTTTGGTCATGTAGGAAATATCTTGATAGTCAATGAGGTGGGTCCGTCAAATGTGATGCGATTGTCACGTATAATGGTGCGAACTATAAGAAAGCGTGCAAGCTCATCGCACGGCACCATCGCAACATAGTGTGGCGACCTTGCGTGGCCCATACCAATAATTTGATCTTTGAAGGAGATTGAGAGTTCCCGATCACACCTCGGTGATTGAGAGTGCAAGAAAAATCTCTCGATGGATATATAATCATTCGAAGATACATGCTATGATGAAGAAATACATTGGAGGCGAGTTGGTCAAGTGGAATGCAACTCGTTTCGGCACTAACTATATGTTCTTGGACAGTTTCCTTCGGCACAAAGACAAGTTCATGCAATGGATGACTGCGGAAGAATTTGTAAACTCTCGCTTTGTTGATAACACCGAGGGGAGGTACGTGTATGGCTGCCTCTCAAGCTTGGACTGGTGGGAAAATCTTCGATCAGTTGTGAAGTCCGTGGAACCGTTGTACGCCTTCTTGCGATTCGCCGATCAGGACAGGGTGCCTACTTTGAGCGAGACAATTCTACGGTACACCATAGTGCGATCGGAGTACGACAGTTTGTTCTATAAGTCTCCAGCCACGAAAGACATGTACATGGACGTGGTGGACAAACGAATGGATGACTTAACGCGCAACACTTATATGAATGCCGGTAATATATTCTTCCTTGTAACACAGTATATTGCAGTTGTACATATGTTGTATATTGTATTGACATGCTTTGTTTCCCATCGTACAGCTGCCGCCTTAAACCCGCGGACTACCTACGCTTACGGTACGATCAACTCCTTCTTGCCAAATCTTCGGGATGCCTTTGAAGCGCTTGCTGAGGACACTGATAGCGCCGCGCAAGCTCTTCAAGACGCAGACATTTTCAGGAGGAAGCTTGGATCGTTCTCATCGACTCTAGCTGCGAGGATGGCACAAGATGGCAAAACATCCCCTGGTATTTTCCTTCCACCGTCTCGAATGTAACGGTACTCTCGTCAGTACTAACTATTTTATTCGTTAAATTGCAGCACATTGGTGGGATGTGTTCGGATCGGACACACCCACGCTACAGCGGTTTGCCGTACGTCTCGTGTCACAGTGTGCATCTTCTAGTGGTTGTGAGCGCAATTGGAGTACATTTGCATTCATCCACACAAAAATCCGCAACCGCCTGTCATACAAGAAGCTACATAAACTGGTGTACGTCAACTACAACCTTCGGCTTCGAATTCAAGCTGCAGAAAATCAAAAGCGTTCAGATGAAGACGATCCATTCCAGCGGCTTATGGAGCTAACGCTATGTGATGATTCAAACCAGATCATTGATGTGGATGGATAAAGGAAGATCCAACGGTGAACCATTACTTGACGAGGAAGACACAGAGTGACACCCTCTTCCATCTCATCTTATCACGATCCGGTTCACCCTCTTGAGTTAAGAAAGGACACGGGGCTAATACTATCTCGAATGGGCGAAAAGACGATCGGGGACACCCATACAGGAAAAGGAAGCACCAATCGATTCAGAAAGGATGCAACAAAAAGAAGAGCGTCCTCCAAAGGAAAGGGTAAACACATAACAGATGTAGGGAGTGATGACTCCACTGAGAGTGCGGATCCTAAGAGCCAACATATCAAGAGTCCAATGATAGCAGTTCGAAGACAGACACCGATGGCGATGGCGGCGACAATACCTCTAAACCTCGCCACGCACCAATCGGAAGATCCTCAACCCATCGAATTTACAGGAGAGTCGCGAGACACTCATGCAACACAGATAGAGATCACGGCGCTCCTCAATCACAGAGGACAACTATTAAGGAAGGGGAAGGTAAAGGCGCGCGCGCACCACGTGATAGTCACGCACCACGGGACGCCTTCAGATCTAGCTCCTATGGCGTCCACGAGATGCCACGGAGGCATAGCTCATATGGCGGCTATGACTACGCCATCCCCGACGCCATGCACAAACTCCCACGCAATGGGTCTACGAGTGGCAGGACCCTGAGTTTTATACCATGTTGTATCAACAATGGCAAACAACAAGCACATGGACGGGGCAAAGCTGGCACGATTATAAGGCGGAGTTGCTAGCTACACGAGGATTGGCCTTGATGTCTATCGAGGAATACAATATGGCCAACCAAGTGTACACGCAACAATACTACCCGTAGCCCCGAAGGTAATATTTCATTTGCATGATTCATTTCATTTGCATGTTTATTTCAGTGCAACTTGATATTATACCAAGTGTACATTGAAAGTCGAAGTATTTACTGACATTCCGTTCATGTAGGTCAAACATGGTATTTATGCGATAATGGAAGAATGACAAAGCTATGGTAATGCCTACTCCACGATTTCAATTGAAAGGTATTACAATTTACAATGTAAATGGTGGTGACAAATGAATGGTAATTGAAATTGCGAATGCTTTTACTATGTGGTTATTTAAATGCCTATTTACGCACTTGTGTGATTGTAGTCTTGTAATGAAAGATTATTAATTGACATATTAGTGCTAAATGTCTAATTTACAACTTCCAATTGTCTAAAATATAGCAAAGGTCATGTCGAATTTTTCCCAAATTTAGAAGAGATCATTTTGTATTTTTTTTGATGTGTTCACTCAATTTTAGCCTTTCTGTTTTTACAATTTTACAACACTTTTTTGCATTTTTCCATTTTTCCTCATTTTCCACCGATTTTCCGGCTGGCGCAGAAACCGCTTCTTACCGAGCGGTTTATCGCAATTAACTGCGGTTTTCTTGAGACGTTTTGAGCGGTGTTCAAAATTTTCAAATTTGAATTTGGTCGGTTTTCGCGGTTTACATGAAAACCGTACTGTCGAGACCTCAAAATCGTGGCGAAACGAGAATGCGAACCACGCAGCGATGAGACTGGTATGATCAGCCATTGTCCGAGTCTACTGGTCACTAGCTAGAGATAAAATAGGGCTTCCTCTTTCTTACACCTGTTCACCGATAGGCAATCAATCCATTTGTCATGTTTTGTTCCATGAGATGTACAACATGTCTGCAATTTTGCTGCTTTTGGTTCACTTGACTTGACTACAGTACCGAGATAGCCTTTAGTCGATCAACGTTAGGAAATCCCTACATGCGTGATCTGGTAGGGTTTGTGATCAGTCACGGCGCAGAACCACTTATCATAGACGGTTTTTCGAATCGTCTGTATCAAATTATCAGTGATGACAATACGTCATCACAGACGGTTTTGCAACCGTTTGTGAAAAAATACATCCCAGACGGTTCCAGTTTGGAACCGTTTGTGATGATCACACGTCACAGACGGTTCCATTTTGGAACCGTCTGTGATGAGCTCTAAATCCCAGACGGTTTTACATTCCAAACATCTGTGATATGGAACCATTTAGGATGATCTCCATATCACAGACGGTTTCAAACTGGAATCGTCTGAGATGTAGAGCTTATTACAGACGGTTCTAGTTTAGAACCGTCTGTGATGTTGATTTTTTATTTTTTTTTTCTTTAATTTTGTTTTATTAGCTAGCCTCAGGAAATGCTAGTCATGCCCTCTGAAAGAAAAAACAAAATACAAAATACAGAGCATCACCAGCATTATTATGACATACATCTCAGAAATGAGCTCCGATCATATATGAACATACAACGCATCCATTTAAGAAATCAACTCACATATATAAAAACCAATTGAATTGAAAACTACGACTCATAAATTCACAGCACAAGGTTCACAAATTAATGAAAACGGTATCTAACAAATTCAGAACTCTTCAGGTGAGGCTTGAGTGGTGTTTGCCTTTTGGATTAATGACCTCACTCAAAAAGAAGTCACAGAGTTGTCTTCGAATACCTAACAGGTCAGTCTGTTCCAATGCAGATTCAGCGCATTGCCAAATATGTAATGGGAAGAGTAAAGTCTTGCGTGTTTATAAATTAATAAGTGAAAACAATTATTGCAAGATCGACAAACCTCTATAACATTGGTCGTCTTTGAACCAATGAGGAGTTCAATATTGTGGCAAACGTAGAATCCACATTGATTAGTGCCCTTTGGTTGCTGGTGGTATTGCCAAAATATAATAGGTTAATTAGTTTGAAAGGTATTATTATGGAGTGTGAAGGATTATTGCGTACTAGCGGATACTGGAAAGTTATAAATATGCTTCAGCGTCGCTGGGTTCTTCCTGTGTGGACGTCCACGAGCTTTGTAGACACCGAATGACATGTCGAGTAAATCTCTAATAGACTTCAAGTTGTGAGTATCGCCCTTTTTAGAATCAAGGTAAATTACCCGGTTCTGTCTTGGTATAATTACGAGTAGAACCCAATGAAACCTACATAACCATGTACAATTAGGTATGCGCTTTACTAAGGGTCTATAAATACTAAGTCAGATTTGTGTCTACTCGTGCTACTCTATTTCATTAATAAAGAAATAGTAGGCAAAGCACAATGAGCAAGCAAATTAATTGGTATTATCGTGAAAGACTACAGTAACAGCAAACATTTAGTTTTTACATCAGCATAACTTGGCCTAAAGGTCCTAGTTGGCATCGTCATCATCACCATCAAGAGATAGCTCCAACTGGGCCACGAACCCCTCAGGCTTTTGAGGACTCGATGTAATCGGCAACCTCGTTCGCCTCGCATGCAAATCCTTCGTTTAATATCGAGAGGTCCAGGCCCGGATGATGGCTCTTCACCAGGGCAAGCACGTGAGAAGTCGCAAGACGTGCAGATGAAGTCATGTGCTCGAGGGTCTCCGACTGCAGAGTGGCAAGCGCCACATCTACTGCAACCTTTTCACCCTTGACCACCTTCCTGCTCACCTCCGCTCGGCTGACCTTGGCCTTGAGCCACGCAACATCGGCAGCAGCTTTCTCGGCCTTCAGTTTCTCTGCCTCTGCCTTCAGCTTCTTCGCTTCCCCCTTTTGCTTCTCAGCCTCAGCTTTGGTAGTCCTTAGCTCGGCCCTGAGTGCCGCCAGTTCGGTGTCTTTCATCTTGAGCGTTTGTTGGATGGAAGCCGTGAACCGCTCATTTTGTTGATTGGCCTGCTTGTAGAAAGTTTCAACTTTACGCAAGGTATTTGTAACGCACTGTAGAAAGAAGCCAAGAGGTGTCAAAAAGAAAATAGGGGACAAAACAGAGTGTGGGAAAAAGATTGGTTGTAATTGCATACCTGAAACTGGGGCTTCAGGACAGACCAATATTCCAGAGGCGCTTGAAAAGTTGGAGGAGGTGGAGCTGTTGTTGTGATAGCAGCCGCCGAAGAGGGAGCTACGATAGTAGCAACCGTGTCGAGAGACGACAAGGTAGCTACGGCGATGTTATCGACCGCGCCGCTAGATGCCCCTTTCCTGCAGGAGATTTTCTACATGACATCTCCAAAGGAAGAAAGAAAGGAAACTTACTTCACCAGCCAAAATTTTGCGTGTATGTTCTTCTTTGGCGCAGCTGATTTTGCTGGGGCTGGTCTGGTCCCGACAGCTGGCTTATCGACTGGCACTGATGGTGGAGGAGATGGCACCGGCGGATCAACGGTCGATGGTAGAACCTTCGAACAAAAGGTTATTATGAAGTAAAAAGAATGCCAAAGATGGATACGACAAGTGTTGCTCGATATCGGTATTACCTGCTTGACCACTTGCGTCGATGGAGATCCCGTTCGAGGAGACGTCTGTGCAGGAGCTGCCAACTTCTGTGTATCAGTCACCAAGGTGGCCCGCTAGTCATCCAGCATTTGTTGGATTACGTTAGAAGAGATTTTATAACATCCAAGTGACCGATTGAAGATCACCTGATCGGATGGCCTTGACGATGAGGTCCGAGGCTGTTTGACTGGTCGATGGTGCGCTGGAGATGCCGACCTTCTCTCCGGAGAGACTCGACCGCTGCTTGTTCCAAGGCCGCCTCACCCTCATTTGGGATGGTAGTGGTCAGATCATTCAGGGGAGAGCCAGCATTGGCGGAGATAGAACCCGATGCTTGATCATCGTCTCGGATTGGCTCGTCATCATCCAGGCCGATGACTCCCTCGATTGTCCCACTATCATCGTCGAACTTGGCCTCTTGAGGAGATGCTGGGTCAAAGCAGGTAATAGATGCACGAACGATGCATTGAGAACTTTGACAAAGCACTCACCTCTGGCCGAGGGTTAGCGAGCGAATACGCCTCGATGCAGAAAGCGCCAGGTTCCGAGCCCTGCAACATCTTGCTCAGCCAAGAGGAGATGTCCGAGTCTGACAGATCTAGCAAAAGCAAGTTAGCTCACTATTCATCAACTAAAGCAAATAAATCAAGATATTATAAGTACTTACTTCCAGGATTGTCCCTGGTGTCATCATCGACTCCGGAGTAGTCCCAGGCCAAATGGTCCCGGCACTTCAGCGGACTCGACCGGTGCATGAAGAAATCTCTAGGAATGTGCCACCCAATTAGCCCAGTTTTCCTCAGCTCCTCGATCTTCCGAACATAATATGAGGTTCGGGAGGTCCAAGGAGGGACTTTCGTTCAGAGGTCAATCAGATGAATGAAAAGTGGTCGATAAGCTATGGGGAAGTTCACGGTGTCCAGAGAGGTGATGTAAAATCACCGTTTCTTCCAGTTTGACTACCAGGAGGAAGTAATGGGGACAGAAATATAAGAGTTCAACACGCCGCTGCGGAGGTGAAAATCGGCACCCTCAACAGCTTCGTTCTTTGTCGCCTTCTTCAGATTGTAGAAGTGGCAGAACAGGTTGAGACTGGGATTGATCTCCAGAAAAGCCTCACAAAGGTGAACGAACACACTGAGCATCGTGATAGAATTGGGGCTCAGGTGAAAAAGCTGGATCTGGTAAAGCTTAAAAACCGAAAGCAAAAACAAAGAAGGTGGAAAACTGAGTCCGCATTGGAAAAAGGCCTCGAACACAATGGTCTTATCCTCATTCTCGGGGGTGGGATAGAGTTCACCTTGTGACGGCCTCCAATGGAAGAACTCCTGAGGAGGAACGAAGGAATCCTTCTTCAAATCGACGAGACGCTTCTCCGTCATGATCGACTTCTGTCACACCCTCTCGAGAGCCTCGTCCTCGAAGGCCGCCTCGATCATCTTCGGTTTCTTCTCTTGCGGTAGAACAACTCCGGCGCTGGTTGAAGGGTTGGATGCCATTGAGGAAAAGGTAAGATAAGTTCTTTGAAGATGGCGGCGCTTAGGCTTAAGGCACACGATGGAGGTTTCGAGAGTAAGACTGAAGGCAAAAAGGGTGGAGAATGGTTACTGTTCCAGATCGAGGAATTTATAGGTCAAAATCTTCTCTCTAGGTGAACGGTACATTCCTCGTGGCATGGTGCTTCGATCGGCGCGAAAGGCGAAATGATGACGTTGTACCCATCTTGGCGTTACAGACGAGAGCAATAGATGCTCAACTACCCAACATTTAGATTTTTTGAATTTTTTCCAACTCTGGTCAGAGTCGAGTCGATGAGTCGACATCTCGAGTAAGAGCTTGTTTGGTAGAGCTCCAGATCCCAGCTTCACCTGAGATCTGAAACTTGTAGGCTAAAATATAGTAAATTAAGTTTATATTTTTGGTCTAAAATGTAAACAAGATGATTCATCTAAACACTCATAATGTACTCACAGCTCCAGCTCTACGGATCTGGTGGAGCTGAAGCTCTATCAAACACACCCTAACTTGTGGTTACCCTACGGATTCGATACGGGCTTATGGAAGGGCGCTCGACCCAGCACACCCCTACTCGATACTCAGCAATTCCCGATCTACTTGAATCATTTGACCACAAGCAGGCGAGGCATTACTCGACCAAGCGAGGCCTTAGTAGTAATCGACCAAGCGTTTAAGCGGGCCCTCCACTGAACAGAGTTCGGGGGCTATTGTCGAATATCTAAATATGGGGTATGAGCACGTGCAGGATACGCGAAGGATATTTTCTAACGACGTACAGAGACTCCGGATATCATAGGCCCAGTTCTATGGGATAAGATATGCGCGAAAAGGATAATTCTATATTAGGAAGGACTCGATCATATTCTCGTTACGAGGAAACTAACTCAAGTACGCCTGATATTCAGGGAAGTTTAGATATGCTGCGAAGATCACACGACGATGGACCTCATCAGCTACGATCTGATACTTTAAACTGACTACAACTCGACTTGAAGTCGGGCTACCCCGACTATATAAAGCCAGGGGTGAGGGTCCTCAAGAGGGGTCGAGAAAACTAGAAGACCTCCAAGCCAGACGAATAGAATATTTTTTAGAACCTTTGTGCAGAGCAACCAGGAGTCAGTCATCCGCGCTTCGTCAACTTCCAACCTTAGTTTAGCCTTAATTTAAGCTCAATCTTTCTTGTAATTAGGCCTAGACACATTGCTCTGTATTCTATCCACCACATACATATATCATCCACACAATAAGTAGAGTGTTACTCCGCTGAGAGGCTCGAACCTGTCTATATTGTGTACCTTCGATTTTGTACTTAACTCTGATAATTCGAAGATATTCAAAAGTATAAGTTTATATATTATCGTTTACTAACTTTCGACATGTGTGCCCATTTCTACGGTCATATTTCTTATCGCACAATTTGTTGTGGCTTGGCGACGGCTGCAGAGGGATACGAGGTCGGGAGGTGTTGGCGCTGCCCGAGGAACGAGAGTGACGGGGAAGATAATCGACTCGGGAACGATGAGAGAGGTAGGGCAAACGGGTACTGAGACGGGGACCTTTTCGTGAGTATTTGTCACAATGCAGGGGTTCTCTGCAAATTCCGAAGTGCATGGGGGTTTCCACCTGCCTCCATCCGAGCCGCCCAAGCCAGATCCAACGCACCGCGTGGGATTTCAGTACCTTAGCACTGAATCAATGGTGTGAAAACCCACGCGCCGCCGGCCCCGCCGGAACGAGAGGAGGGTCACGGCAGCGTCGAGGTCTGCCTGTTCGACGAATCACCGGAGGGGTTCTCTAGAGCGGTGCGCGCCATCTGGGAGCTCGCCGCCGGAGAGCCCGAGCCGCGCTTCCCTGACGCCGAAGTCGAGCGGCTCGCCTCCTCAATAACGTTCCTCATGTGAACACCCTTCTCCCTGCTCCATATAGTTCCTTGCTCAATCACCGCCATAAAATTGGTGACTTTCAGTTGTTGGCGTAATGGCCGTAGGGTGGCGACAAAATTTAATAGTTGCTTTATTGGTAAAACGGTTCCTCGTGGTGCTGGATAATAGATACGTGGGAACATGTTTCATGGAAATTGGATACGGTAACCTGTGATATGGTGACATATGTTTTCACTTTAGTTTGGTTAATGTGTGGCACGTGTGAGCGAATTTTATTGTAGTTTGTGAATTCAGAGTTTGCAGCATCATAAAAAAAATTTAGCCGTGATGTGCATGTTTTGGCAGCAGTTTATTATTCCCATTATTATGGTCACTAGAATTCATTTGATACGGCAGCTACATCTGATCATGTTGCTACCTGCGTCTCCTCAGGTGATAATAATACTCAAGTGTTTTATTTTATTTTATCTGGAATTGATTATAATGATACCGTGGTACTTATTGTGGGATAATTCAGTGCAGTTGTGATGTGTGATAACTAAAATTTAGTATTGTTCTGGGAGATGTATTTTCTTAAATCTGCAGGCGGTAGATTTTGTTGTTTGACCTGTGACTGATAAATGATGATAAGATCATTTGGTTTCAATTTCTGGACATTGTGAGTTTGCAGCTTTCCTTTTGATCACTACAGTTCTAGTTGCTTTCATTTTGGATGAAAGAACAGGGGAGTGGTTGAATTTGTCCCCCTTAATTACGAATCAGTGAGACACCTTATTTCTGCAGACTACTATTTAGCTATCACTTCAGAATTGGCATGTGTAGTTAGAGCTTTGATATTAGCAACTAGTATGTGCTTTGATTTCAATTGAATCTTCACTAATATAGAACCCACCAAACAGAATGTAGCCAGTGTTCACTAGAAAGGAGTACAGAAAAATGTAGTTTTTAGTGATAACTGATAAATTTAGTTTCAATATCTGCCAATACGAAGCAGTTAGACTCACCTGGGACAGATCAGCTGCTACAAGCCTGCTCATAGCCTTAGGTTTTTGTCAATCGTCTCACTGTTTGCTGATTTGCAGGCGCAGCAACTGGACCTGCTGCTTTTTCAATGTGTTGCGTTCCTCCTTTCGAATTTGCATAAATACTGACTAAAATTTCCAGATAACCACTTATAATTATATGCAATGAATTGGTTTTAAATTTTTAATCCAAATGAATTAAGTAGTGGAGGTTCATAGAAGATAAGTTATCTGCATTTTTTATAAACCATCGCATTTTGTGAGTAATCTCGAAGGAAAACAATGTTCTACTGCTTTTTAAAACTTTGATATTTGTACTCAAAATCTAATCTGCTATTCATTTGATATCTTCCCAGAAAATGGAGGCACTTCTCTTATGAACCAAAAGGCATAAGTTTCACTTATGGCACCAGATCAGCAGCATCCAGAGAAGACAAACACAAGATAACCTTACCACAGTTCTCATCAGCATCTTTTCCTCAGGTTAGTAAAGGTCAGTAGCTGTTGGTGCTAATTTACAAGGCTAAATTTCGTTTGTTACATTGGATGGATTAATCATTATTTCAGCTGAATGATATTCCTTTCTAATATTATCTCCTCTTGTTCCTCTTGGGTCATGCAAATGCGAATCCATGCAGATCACACACCCGGAAGATGGGAGGGATAATACAGACAGGTATTTTTTTTCTAGAATCTAGACTTCAGTTCTGGATATTCAGAGTTATGGCCCAAGATCTCCTGCTTATGCAACAATTACAATTCAAAGGTATACATGGACCTCTAAGCAGACCAATTTCTATTATCATCTTGTTGTTAGTGAAGAATTTTCTAGAAAAGTACAATAAATATTACCTCCATTCCCTTTTACTTGTCGTTTAAAAACCATCACAGTCTCCAATACACACCTTTGACGAGTTTTTCTAATTATATGTTAGTAAAACTTATTAAAAAATATAATGATATGGATGTACTTTCGATGACAAATCTACTAAAACCATTTCTATTTGAGAAACGAAATACTTTTGTGTATATTAGTGATCGAAGCTTTAAAAATTTGAGTGCACACATTCTTAAACTAAATCTATTTGTGTTAAATACTGCAGAACGAGTGGGATTGTTAAGTGCACCAACCCTTACAAGCTTTTGTTACCTTTTGATGAGTTGTCAGTGGCTGAACGGTGACGTTACTTGATAAAAAAGAAAAGAGAGCTTTTCTATTAGTATTCTGCACTATTAGTAAAAAAATTGCAGTGTCATAGCTTATGAGACATGAGCACCCTATTAAATTTGGCCTGCATATTTCTACCCTCTTTCACTTTTTCTTGTACTTCATTATCCATATGCCTGTATGAAACCGTTGTGATTGAACTGTGATAAAATGTCTTCAATTATTGCAGCTCTGATTTCATTTTGTTTGCTGGAGGGAATGTTTGTGCATTGGACTGGTGCCCAAGGTTGTACGACAAGCCTTCTCCTGTCAACTGTGAGGTTGTGATCATGAACTTAGTAGTTCTCTTTTAGCGACTTCGGAAGAGTTTATGCATCATCTTATTATTGAATATCTGCCTTGTTATCCAATATCCAGAGAAACTTTTTGTTGGATGCCACCCAAAGTTTGTGATTCAGATGCCACCCACTGTGAATATGACAAGTGGGTCCTGAGTTCGCACGTCAATGAGACCTTGAGTCATTTTACTGAACCATGTACTTTATTTTAAAACTCCTCGAGACATCTGTTGCAGTACTTTTCTTGAGTGTGTCTTTGCATGCGGGCTAATTGCACAGCCGCACTCGTCTGTTCAGTGTCTATAATAGTAATACCTTATTCATTTTCTAGTTTTTAAATGCAATAATTTGCTGTGTACAGATATCCTGATTGTTAAGGTCAATCATTAGCTGGCAGAGTCCCACAATTTGCATCAACAGGACTTATGTCACTGTTGAAGATCTAACTGACAGTGACCACAAGTGTGCCTGTTACTATTGATGAAACATTGCATCAACATATCCTTAATTGTCTATATTGTTAGCAAAGTAGCAAACAATAATACGATTGTTGGATTCACCACCATTTTTGCTATGTTTTTTAATGACTGCAATATTTGAGTATTGATTTGCATGTCATGAAACTTCTTTGCTGCAGAGATCCATATCGTCCTCTTTGGGAGCTAACTACTGCTCCAAGGGCTGTATTAAATCTTCATTGGTTAAAGGATGCAAGGTAATATTTTGTTCCATTTGGAGTAAATAAATCCCATATGCACTAAATTTACTCAGCTCCTACACTACACAAAATTTACTCAGCTTCCATCATTAGCCACTGAGATTGGAACTTGGGTTTGCCTTGTTTTCCTTGTCATTGAAACACTGCATTAATATCAAATGCAAATCACTATTTTCATTAATGTTGAAATGCAAACCACAGTTGCAAGACAATTGGGAATTGATTTATTTATGTTCTTATGCAACCTTAGCTCACCTGATGTGTATGTGTCTGTTGGCATGCTAAGGCAGGTGTCTTGTTTGGGTACAGAACTAATTAGTTCTATTAATTCTTTTATGTTGTTTAAGTCTTTCAATTTGCACTAATTTACATGATTTTTTCAACACAAATGCTTTTATACGCTCATGTCCTTATATTTTTGCAATACTTGCTTCATTGGTCAGGTTATTAATGTATTACTAGATCAATGATCCATCTTAGTAAAACATTGATTTTGTTGCTAATGGACCAAATTGTCCTATATCAACATCGTAAGGCAACTTTGTTTACTTTGGTGGAGCAAGTAAACAGGGGACTAGTCCCATTCATTGTCTCTTATATGATAGCCTGGCACTTTCCAGGTGGAGAAACACCTGAGAAACATAGGCATGAAACGGATACAGGAAGTGGTCTGGGGCTTGCCCTAGACATAGTGCACCTGTAGGACGCATGTGGCTTATTTATTCAGAATAAACATTGAAGAGCGACTAATTAAAACTTGCTTATCCCATGTAATAAGTTCCATTTGTGTTTAGTAATGGTCACATTTACTGTGCATATGTGCAGGTTACTAGATCTTTTTTGTTTACTAGAATAATAATGTTAGCTGTTGTATTTTTTATCCTTTGTGTTAAGAGGTGTTGTCATCTCATTGGAAGATGGCACATCGAAATTTCTTAACCTATCCAGAACTGCCAATGATGTTCCTGTCACCAGAAGGCCATTCATTTGGAAATAAAACGCAGGGTGTTTCTACTTATGATTTGTCGGAATATTTCATCTGGAGTGTCCATGCCTCAGAAATTACAGGTGCATTTCTATAATCATGTCTAACCACAGGCTGTATCCCGCCTAAGATGTATTCAGTCACAAATCTATACCCCTTTATAATGCACCTAAGCATTCTTTTTTACGTCCACCCCAAATAATGCACCCCACTAGAGATGATCCAACCATCATGCACCCAAGGAAACGTCCCCAGAAACTTGCCTCCATCAAAATTAACCTCTCAGATCTTTCCTCAGCTTTACTCACCCACATCCGATGGCCATTATTTAATGTGTCTAACTCATCCCTGTGGCCCACAACAGATCTCCCCCCACCTCCAGCATCATCTCAAGAAAAGGAAACAAATATCCTGGAATTAAAAAAAAGGAAACAAACGTTCTAGGAAAGGAAAAGACCATATATTACGTGCTGGGAAAAAGAAACCGAAAGACAGGGCACTATACTAGTTTCCTATAAGTAGCAGTCATGGATTGTAGCCTTTTTTAGAGAAGACTGTTTGGACTTTGGAACTACAATATAGAAGGAACTGTTGTATTAAAGAATTGAAACTATAAGTAATTTCTGTTCTTTGTTGTATATATTGTTACTTGCATTTGAATACTTTATTATTTTACTTATATTCAACTTTTGTAGGATTCCATTTTGGAGATTGAGTATTGAAGAAATTTAAACGGATCTCTGTATAGAACTCAGGGAGAAGTAGTGGCTGCTGATGAAAATATCAATCTGTAGTTTGATAGTTGATGCATAGTTCAACACATATCAGTGGAGCCAAATAATCGTGATGATCTTTAAGTTTATATTAATTTGCCAATATCCAGGTTATGCAGCATATTGTGTGGCAGATGGTACTACTGTGCACTTCAGGTAAACTCTATAGTCTATACCATGTGTCTATTTCTGCTTGTGATTCTGAGTCCCTGTAGTATGCTATACAAATATTCAACTCGTTGTAGTTTACTCCAAGATTCTGGGAAAAGGAATTATTTCCTTGGTGGTTCACTATCAGAGGAGAAAACAGTCATTAAGATTGGTGTCACGTTGCAACACTGTCCTTTATTAAATGTTCCTCTGGTGGCAAAAAAGGGTCCAAAATCATGCCAGGATGTAGATCAAGTGCACAAAATAGAAAAAGAGAAACTACCTCTCACTCAGGTAAAGCTCTCTCCGTTTGGCTACAACTTGTATCATTGGCTTGCTGCCTGACCTGCCTGTTCAACCATCCTACAGGATACGATTGCACTGTAAATCCAGAACTCACAGATGATCAACAAGATGGACCTGATGAAGAACAAGAAGACGGTGCAATAGTTTTGGCTGGCCCTACAATGCAACAGAATGCTGGCATATGCAACGGCAGTGATGGTAAATCCCCTCGAGACTTTTGAGGTCTTCAGTCCCAAATCGGTAGCATTGCATCAATTGAGGTGGAACATGAACAAAGGTAGCGAGAGATGGTTGTGCTATGGAGGCACTGCAGGCATTATTCGGTGTCAGAGGATCTAAAAAAACAAGAGCATCATCATGGAATGTTCGTCCCGAACCAGGAGAATCTGGGCGTATCCATCTACGCAATAAACTGCTGTGGCATCTGATGTTACTTGCAGTAACTTATGGTACGTGTTGTCTGATTCTTTCATCTACTTTTGACCTGGTCACCGTGTCTTTTTTTTATGTCTAAGCTACTCATTCTGTCTTGCAATATAACAGAGTTGTGTGTCTTAGGAACTCCCAACGGCCAATAGAGCTGTATAGCTTAGGAACTCAAAGTTCAGGTAATATGAGCTACCAGGTTCTGCATATCCTGGGTTCAGCAAATCGTAACAAGCTGGTTCTGAAAAACCAGTCCACGACAACATGCAGTCCATTGCTGGGCACGAGAGTTCTGAAAAATAAGTGCGGATTGGCGTTTCAACTCTTCTGGACCTGTTGTAACTGTCACTATTTTTTTTTCATGTTGTTGTTTCCTGTAACATGTGCGGATTACATATACTATCGGTGCAGTCAACAAACTGAACAATTTCATGTAATGAATCCGGTGAAATTTCATGTATCGATGCCCTTGATAGGAAAGATGCACCCACCTTGTTGCTTTATGACTACTTTTACTTTGGAATGCTGAATGAGTTTAGGAGTTTTTTAATGTAAACAAATCAACAGTAATGAATTGTGCTATACTGCTATCTCGTGGCTGTTCTGCTCATGAACTCTGTTTCAGCTAGAAACTATTGGGTTCTATCTGATAACAAATGAACAATAACGAGGTTGTGCAGTCTCATAGTTCTTCTGTTCAGGAACTCTGAAATGGTAAAGGCCTTAACGTGGACAATTCTTTCCCAATCAACAACAAGCTTAAGGTTTCTCCAGTACCGAAATAACATTTATGTGAAGCTGACATAACATTTTTTTTGAGATAAAATCTGACAATACTTATATTTCAGTAAACTGTCAAAAATTTCAAATGATAATGTACTTATGTAAAACAACTCTCAGAGTAGAGTCATACATCATCACGACTTTGTGAGCCATTAACAAGAATTAATGGTTAGTGTAATATTAACAAGAGCCCTGACTTGTTAACATCCCTCACGCCAATGTTCTTAGTACACACATGATCAACTAATAAGTTCTCATTCACTCCAGTTATCCTCATCATCTGCAAAACCCCCCCGCCGCTTGTCATCATCTTCCTGCAGATATTTAACAGTGTCGACAATCAAATTTGCCTCAAAAGCTTATGCGATATTTTCTCATACACTCCTGGTGCCAAAAATATACTAGTCAAATCCAATAAAAATACATGATGCCAATATATACTTAATATACCATTTCAGTAAAAACTGGAGTTGACGGAGACCACACAAGAATTTGTCTATCATTGCTGCCAGTATAGAGTTCCTGCGTTCCTGAATACTTAGCAATGGAATAGATGTTTGAAAACTTAGCTTAATAGAGGATAATAGATGAGAAAAACTTACGTGGTTCTGTGCACTATAGTAGCAGCAATTCACAAGTTCATAGTGCCCACGGAATGTTTGAAATATCGTACCAGACCATAGATTGTAACCCTAAGAAAAAATAATGGTACAGTGTGAACTTCAAATTCAGCAATAAACCTGAGAAGCTAGAAAACAACACACCTTGATGCTTGCCATGGATGGAACGAACACAAGAGATGGATCCTCAGTGACAGCTAATTGCAGTGGCTTGCTGGTCTGCAATCGCATAGCTTCAAAATTGACCAAAGTATTGCGGCCTGAATCAATATCCCATAGTCTTAAACGAGAATCAGACCCTGAAGAGAAAGGATAGCCTCTTAGTAACATATTTAAGGTTGAACAATCATTAATGCATACTATTTGCAGGCAAAACAACAGACAAGCAACAAGCAATCATTTCTTTGAAACAATGGAAATCAAATTCACTTAACCTGAACTAAGAAGGTACATCCCATCTGTGGTTGTTCTTAGTCCAGTAACAGCACCATAATGAGCTGTTGCACGATTTTGACTGGAGGACAAACCGGGGTGTAACCTCTGTTGCGTATGACCACGTACCAGGGTACTTTTGTGCAGCGTTTTTGACTGCTCTTTACCATGGCCTGTCCTTTGCTGAGCTAAGTGGCTCTTTGAAGAAGGTGAAGATCCTAAGGAGTTTATAAGATCCTGCTTAAGATAAAAAATGAGTACATTGAAGATGTCAACTAGCATGGGCAGGCTGTACTTGCACAACATCAACCATCTTTTAGGACACAACAATCAACAACAGGAAAAAACCTTTTGTCTGTAATGACATTACTTGTCTCCCAATGTAATGCAGAAGGCAGACCCTATCTTGCAAGCATTAGAGAACTAAACTGATCCATACCATCTATATATGTTGACACTAAACGTGATAGAAGCCTAGGAAATGAATGAATGCCAGAAACTAACTTCTACTTGAAAGCTGACAGTTTTGGAATTGTAGACAAAAATAGCAGGCAACTCAGAAATAATTAAACCCACGAGCTGATAAAAAGTAATGGATGGCGGTGAGCATACTTTCTCCGTGGTGCTCTCAAGAAAAGGAGGCCGCCTTCCTAGCTGAGACCGTGACTGATCGAGAACACGAAAGCATCCAGCTCGTCTTATGTCCCAAAAACGTATTGCCCCATCGCAGCCGCCACTCATCAAAATCCACTCACTTGAAGCAGACCACTCCAAAGACATGATACCATCTGGGATGACAGGTGGGGATAAGATCATAAGAAGGTACCCATACAAACAAAACAAGCATATGTTCATCACTACACTAGCAGAAAGAAACTAACCACGATGACCGGACAACGTGTGGGTAAAGGCTCCAGAGGCAATGTCACACAAACGGACCTGAACATCTGCGCTTCCCGTAGCGATGAGCATATGCGTTGTTGCGACTGGAGACATCGCTGCGCTGTACACTTTTCCGGGCATCTTAAAATCCATGACGACCTAGGATAACAAAACCATGGCCACATCAGGATCACAACTCAAGGGGGCAAAAGAGAAAGATCAGCAATTGACAAAGCAAAGCACATACTTGAGTCGAATTGGTATCCCACACTTTGACATAGTGATCAAAGGACGTCGTGACGAAGAGCCCGGTGTCCACAGGATACCAAATGGCCGTCGAGACCGCAAACTTGTGACCGTGCTCATGCTGCTTGTCCACAAGCAGAATGCTCCTGTGCTTGGCTATGAACCCGGCTTCGTATTCGGTCGCATTCTGCACATCGAAGATAGCGGCCGATCCATCCGATGCCCCCGAGAGCAGGTACCGCCCCTCTGTCAAATCAACCTGACCATATTGTCAAATTACAAAAACCAGCAACAGCAACTGACACGTCGCGCAACAATTCGGTCTTCACTAGACGTATTTCTCGACAATATTAGCACGCGTCTCAAATTGATCTGTGCTACGGGCAACTGTTCGGCGGCGGTGACGAAGTAATAGAGGCCGATTGGGGAGCGAGGGGGAAGGAGGGGACCTGGAGGGAGTTGATGGCGCCGTGGTGCGGGGTGGCGAACTCCTTGCGGTTGGAGAGCTCGAGCGAGGCGGCGCGGCGCGCCCGGGCGAGGGCCTGGAAGCGCCGCGTGCGCAGGTCCCCGCGCTCCCTCCGCCTCAGCTCCTCCCACCACATTCACTCGGCCACCGCGGCGCGTTCGTTGTCTCTGCGGCGGCGGAGGGGCGGGGCGGGGGCGCGTGGCAGAAAGGGAAGAGCGAGCCGCGCGGCGCGATCGGGAGCGTTTGCTGTGCTGACCGGTGAGGAAGGAGACTACTCTCAGCTGTTGCGCTCCGAAGCTTCCATTAAATTCGGCGGTTATATAATGATTTATACTCTCTTTTCTAACCCGACGGATTTAGGGTGTGTATTTAGTTGGTGCAATGAGGTTGAATAGGATGAATTCTGTATTATTTGGTTCTATTATTTTAGATGAATAGAATGATTCAATATCTATAGGGTATATTCTTCAAATTTGTATATCACCATTTAGGATGGGACAGTTCCAATCAAGCGATCAAATACATTGATGACTTTTTTTTGAACCATCTCATATATATATACCACTTGGTACAAGCAATCAAACACACTCTTAGATAAGGTTTGATTCGATTCAGCGAAGGTTTAAGGCTTGTTTGGTACGGAGGAATTTAACAGGAAGGACTTCTTTGCAACGTAGGAATTTTAAAATACAACATAGAAAAAATACAAGAATTGAGTGGCTTATCTAATTGTATTCTTTGAAATTCTATAATACAGGAATTGTTCAATTGTGTCGTTTGGACGCTTCACACAAAAAGAGTATAGGATCTGAGAGAGAGAACAGGCATAAAGGAAAATTCTACGAAGTTCGACTTCATGTTATATTTCCACTAAAATTTTATAGATTGAGACATTATGTAAGAATCTTAGGAGCTCATTCCTTTGTTCCAAAGGGACTCATAGGAAAGTTTTCCAAAGATTCCAATTATACAAAAAAAATTACTCCATTTTTTCTTTGTTCCAAATGGGTTCGAAAAGTGTAGGAATTCAATTTCCTATGAAATGGGTTACTCTAGCATTGTTTGGAACAAAGGAAGTATGTACAATAAATCGAAGGAAAGTTTTACATATCCATCAATTTCACAGCCATATCAATTTCATAGAAATTAAAACATCCACCTCGACCTCAATTTTCACGTAGGAACGAAGCAAAGAAGAGAAACATGCTCACCTGTGCATGTTCGTCGTGTTGATTCCGATACTTCCAAAGCTTCACCACAACTGAGGAAACTACAATGACGGCTCGACACCGCCAAGAAAGTTGTCAGCGATAGAAGCGGCCGGTGTCCTCGCCGAACTTCTTCACTGCCACTCGATACCTCCAAGGAAGCCATTGCAGTCAACAACTCACCTTTGCTACCATCCAATTGATTGGCTTTAATTTGGGATAATTGATCATTTGCTACCGTATAGAGTGTAATTCAACATTTGCCACTCTATAGAGTGGGTACTCCATCTTTTGCCACTTTTGCTACTTTTGGCCTTCTTTTTGGTGATTCTACCCCTCTTCTTCCTCCTTCTTCATCTTCTTTTCTTCTTATTGCCGGTTTCCATGATGGACGGGATGGATCTGTAGCTTTGGTGTAAGTTCGAACTCCATTCATTTGGTTTTGGTGATTAATGTCAAATCTAAATTTGAGACTAACATGTTTGTTGAGTATAATCATGTTTACTCTCATTTGGATGGAAAGATGGTAATCTCGGAGGTATGTAATCGATGTTATACTTTTATGTCTTGTTGCATTTCTTGGATCCAAAATATAGGATGAACTCTACCAAAGTATCAACTTGGATATGTGCATATTATTTCCATTAATTTATATGTATGCACAAATTTATGAGGGTTCATTTTATGTTTTGAGGTTTTACTAGTATTGACCTATGTTCCTATTTCACATATTGAGGATTTTTACTTTGAAACTAATCCCTTGAGTATATGATGCTTATTTAGTTGTAATATACTCGAAATTGATTTAGATTCAATTATTTACAATCTAGTTGTCATCAATCACCTAAAAGGGATACCGAAGGATATAGTCCTTTCACCTTTTGTAGAGTTTCGTGATTAATGACAACCAGATGTGTAGGACTAACATTCTTTATGAGTTGGTGAAACAAGTTTAATTTTGGTTGATGGTCATCGAGTTAATAACCCAGTTTGTTGGATGCCGTCATGTCACGATGGACATCAAGTCAAGAGACTAGACATGGCAAAAGTTAGGAAATTGAGAAGTGGCAATGGAGATTAAATGTCATGATCCGAGTTGGATTAGCTCAAGGCAAAGTTATATAATGAAGGCTAATGATATGTTTCTTAGTCATTTTGCTAGTATAGGTGCTTGGTGGATAGATCGATTTGCTGGAATTTCTTCCTAGTTTTGTTGTATTGTCAAGAGGGATCAAATGGTTAGTAACTTGATTAAAATCGGTGTCAAGAAGCTCAATTGAATGCATTTCACATCTAGTACCTTGGCCATCATGTTGAGGTTGCTTTGTGCACAAATAGATAATCCTTGAGAGAGCCAAGTTGAACGAGAGCATAGGTGTAAAATTTCTCAAGAGTTAGGACAAGTCCTAACTGTATAAGGGTTATCCTGTGTAAGGGCTAGATGTGTGTCTTTAACCCAAGAGTAGCTAGGACAAACCCAAAGGTTAGGTAGGACATGACCTAACTAGTGTATTTCAAGAAGTTGGATTTGCAACCGAGAGCAGTTTGGACAAGTTTGAAGCTTAGTTAGGAAATGTCCTAACTAGTACATTTTCAGCCCCCATCGATCACTAACACATGAACAGTGAATTGGCCATTACATATGGAGTTAGGACAAGTTCTAACTAGTCAGGACATGTCCTATCTAGAGCATTTTTGTTGAGTTTAGCTACAATAGCTAGATATTTTGTTGTTGCTCCTGGTCATATTAGAGGTATACACTTGGGAGATGACCCTTGTGAGCTTATTGAGCAATCCAAGAAAGAAAAGATGGGTGTTTGAGCTAAGAGCAAGGCCTTTCCTCATAGTTGTCATGTGTTGCCTTAGAGAGGAGAAGGCAAATTCTTGTGGATATGGTTGCACTTGAGTGGTGGATTGTGTATCCATTGAGCTTCTAGCACCTAATTAGTTCGAGTGATTGTCTTTGACTTGTTACTCTTGGTGGTTGCCGCCAGCTAAATGACTCATTGGCTTGTAATCTCTTCAAGGTTGAGGTCCGATGTGTTTGTGAGTGGCTTGGTGCTCGTCATCTCCGAAGTGGAGGAAGACCAACCCTAGTGGATTAGAGGTGTTGTATTAATTCGTGGAACTAATCCAATTCGTTTGGGCTTACCTTAACATGGATTAGGAGAGACCAGCAAGCCAGCAAACACCATGGTAAAAAGAGACCGTGCCATCTCTTGTTGGTTTGATCTCTTGTGCTTTACATTATGAAATTTACGTTCCTAGACTTTAAGTGATTGCTTGTCACCCTAAAATTGCAAACCATGACTTAGACTTAGCTTGTTGGTGCACATAGTTGAGATTAGTTGATTTAAGCTTTACTTGTGCAAAACTTATTTGATTTACAATTTCACATAAAAGTTGGTTTTGGCCAAAAGAATTTTAAAACCACTTATTCACGTCCTTTTAGTAGGCCTCCTCAACCTTACACTTGGCGACAAGGAGGTGGCCATGGAGTGGATGGTGATTGGGCTGGTTTTAGCTACCAAGGAGGGAGAAGTGGATGGGGACACCGAGTGGCTTGTAGAAGGTGGTGCCGTTGTGGTGGAGCTCACGATGGTCGAGGATAGCGGCGGACGGTGGAGCTTGTAGTTGGCAGTGGCCCACCAGATCTTGATAGAGTGTTGGAGCTCGTGGTGGTAGAGGATGACACCGATGGTGGCACACTAGATTTGGCCAAATCCACCTCTCCACTATCGAACCCCAATGCTTTCTAGTGAGTTTACGGAGGCAGTGGCCCACTAGATCTTGATAGATGTGTTGGAGCTCGCGGTGGTAGAGGATGACACCAGTGGCGGCACACTAGATTTGGCCAAATCCACCTCTCCACTATCGGCACCCCCAAGCTTTCTGGTGAGTTTACGGAGGCAGTGGCGCCTCCCGTTCTTCCGGAGATCGAGGGGACAGGTTGGCATGGTCAATGGCGATGCACAGTGGAGGGGGTGGCCGAGCGGTGTGGAGAGCCATGGTGTGTCTACAACATTTGGAGCTAAAGGTGAAGGACCGAAATGACGATTAGAGGGGGGTGAATGATCCCAAATAAAATTTCCCCACTCAAAATAATCCAAACAAGCCCACAGATAATTTAATCAAAAGGAGCAAATCAAATAGTGAAAGTTTTCCTGCAAGTCCTGTATGACCGTACAAAGGACGGTATGACCAGGCTCAAGAACAGTAGGAAGAACAGAGCCAAGAACAACACGAACTCAAAAGCTAATTCGATGAATCTTTTGATCGGCTGAACAAAAACTCATGAAACTTGGTAGATGTGATCTTAAGTATGTTAGGAACTTATTCCAACCTTCAATCGCAAGGATTGACATCAAAGTTCTAACCTTTTTGCCCTGAAAGGAAAAACACACCGAATTCAAGCAAAACACAAGAACTTGATCTTGGACTTACTCGTGGGGTTTTGATGATCAAGATGATCTTGGATAACCTCCTACTTGTCACAACAAGCAAGAACTCAAGCCAAAATCTTCGCAAACACGATCTACAAGAATGAATAACTCAAGAACACAAGATCGGTTTCTTGCAACAAATGGTTTCGTGAGTTTTAGGAGGTTATGGCTATGTTACATGTTCTCAGATAGGTTTAATGATTAAGTTTTATCAGGTTTCTTGAGATTCAGAAGGTTCACAGATATATTTCATGATGTTTCACGGATAAGTTTCATTAGATTTCATAGTGTTCTTTCAACATAATTTAGTTTTCTTAGCTCTTAATAACTCTCACGAGTAATTTTCAATTGATTTCATTCAGTTTTTAAACTCGTTGGATCTCTTTGAAACTTTTGAAGTTGGTTTCTTGAAACTCAGTTAAGATTCTTCTTAAACTCGTCTTCAATCAAGTTTCAAATTAGAAACTTAACATAATTTCTATTTTTAGATTAAACCCTATTGAATTTTTTTTGGAAATGTATTGCAACCATACGAAACCTGTGAAACATGCTTTGAAACATTAGAGTTTGCATTTTTGAAAGTTAGTTGAAATTATTATGAAACTCATTTTTTTAATCAAGCTTCAAATCATTTGAAACCCATCGAAATTTATTTAAACACGCTGAGACCTTATGAAACTAGTTTGAAACTTTTTTGAAACCTACAGAATGTGCTCTGAAACTTTGAAGTTAGTCTCTTGAAACTGAGTTAAAATTCATTTGAATCTCGTTTTAAATCAAGTTTCAGATTTAAAACCAGATGAAACTTGTAGTTTCATATTAAAACTCATTGAAATTTGTTGAGGCATGCTGAAATATTTATAAAACCCGTTTGAAACCCTTATGAAACCTAATGAAATCTACGAAATGTGGATGGAACGCATTAGAGCCTAGTGAAACATATCTGGGTAGCATTCACGGTAACTGAATAGCTGTCAACAAAAATATCCGAAGCCAAAACGACACTATCTCGCCAAGCAATGAGAATACCTCCACGAGTTTGGCATGCAGGCAAGTAAGCAAAAGATAAATATTCTTTTCCAAGAGTTTGTAATACAATGGAACTGGAAATGACCTCCAATTTAGTCTCCTGAAGACACAATAGAAGCCTTCACACTTTTAACCTGCTCATAAATGGCATTTCTACGAGCTTTAGAGTTGAACCCCCCAACATTCCACACGAAAATGTTATTATTCATTGAGAAAGAAACAACCAAAAACAACGGAAAGGTTCTTTGATGAATAAGACGCTATCACTTCCACCCGGGCTTGATCAAGCAGATGCCCCAATGAGATCTTCTCCGACAACTTCTTGCCAAAGAGTTTAGCAATTGCCTCTATCTCAAATTCTGAAAGTGGCTTGTCAAAGATTTGAGAATATGTCTGTCAAGCATTGTCATCTACAGCTTCGTCTTCCTTGATAATGCCCCTGCTTTCTCAGTCGCGATCAGCCGTTTTGCAGATTGTTTCCCTGCCAGGCGCCGACTTCTTCTAGGAGTGAAATATTCCACTTGAGGTTTGGATTTGGGCGTTTTTGCCTGCTTGGGAATAGGAGCTAGAGGGGTGGAAATTTCTTTCTGTAAATCGGCAAAAAAGGCCTGGTCTTCCTCTTGGATCTCTTCTCTGCCCATATCTGGCACAGGATCAGCCATATCCGGTGAGGGCTCGATTGTCAATCCGGCCTCGACTGCTGCCAAAGCCTCATGCGTTTTCTCAACTATCGATCCTGTTTGAGCCTCCTCTGCTAAAACGATTTCTTCTTTATCCTTATTAGCTTTTGCTTCTACCACAAGCCCTAACTGGGCCTCAACAGCTGCCTTCCCAACTTGAGCCTTGACTGCTACTTGATCGATAGATTGGACCTTATCTGCTGCTCGGCCAGCCTGGCCCATCTCACCAAACAGAAACGAAGGTGTTTCAAAATCGCCAACAACGCTAACCAACAGTTGGCCTGCTGCTATCTCGAGGACGCTTGACGCATCGGGAACTGGGACACGCTCTTCGGATTCCGCTAGCACGCCGTCAAAAAACTCGTTGGTAATCTGCGCCGCTTGCATGGGACTGTTGGGAGTCTTGGGACCACTTCGAATTGCTCCCTCGTTAGCTGCTGGAAAGAGAGCAGCCGAGTTGCCCACCACGCAGTCAGCACTGGTCGCTACTTGCATGGCACCGAAACTTGTTTTACGAGGCATCATCTTCTCGCTAACCACCCTCTCTCTGCCCAAAGATGAATTGATGGACAAGGAGCGAGGTACTGAGGCGACAGCTGGAAGCTTCCATCCTGCCACTGCGACCTGCACCTGTCTACCCCGCTGCCGGTGACCAGCTTCTCTCTGCTGCTCCCCTAATGGCGTATTCCCATCAGGAACACCGTCATGAAAACGGAAATAACGACGACGTGAATTACCCGCGCCATAGGATCCATTCGGATCCCTCTCCGGTCTGCCTCCGTGTCCGCTATCTCCATCGTTTGAAGGTGGCACTCTACTGTGCGAAGCTGAATCTGACTCAATATTAAAATCTTCTACGAACACAATATGAATCAACACATTATACTGCAACATCATCTTCCTTGTGAGTATAGTTGGAACATGCCCAAGCATAGGATCAAAACTGTAACCTTCAGTTCCTGGCTCCGGAATCAGCATCATCTTTTTTTTAGGAATCAATTTCGGATTCACAGACCACGCTGTCAGCCTGAACCGAGACATATCTGAACGATCTGCCGTTGAAGCATCTAGACTTTCAATCCAGCAGGAATTTGATAGAATGGAGGCTGCCGTCGACAACTCCCAAGCATGTGCAGGAATTCCTTCCATCTCAATACCTGCTTTGCATAACAAAGTTTTACTATGTGCCTGAGCTTGTCTGTTCCAGGGTTTAAAACCTAGCTTGAAGAAGCTACCTTCAATCGGGCCATGAACCAAGACCCTCCTCATCAATTCTGGTGAGGAGAGGACTACCAGATAATTTTCAGGTTGGAAGTTGTGAATCGAGAACTCATCACTAGTGACCTGAAAGACATCCATGATCGCCTTCGCAGCTTCATCCCGAGAAACCAACGACCGGGTGCCTAGCACCGTGGCCAACACAGCTTGCCTTAGACGAACCTCAAGACCTACCATATCATTGGTTGGAGTGATCATACATATCTCCTGCTCAGGACGTAGTGACGGGTCCCCTAGGCACCTCTCGGGCGATGGCAGTACAGGCCAATTTTCTAAGCTTGGAGACTGAACGGAAACTTTCGGCCGAGACCCGAGAGACGGTAACATAGGTTGCAGCTTTTCTAGCGCTTCCTTACTCAACAACTCCTCCTCCTTCAGAGGATTGGCTTCAGGACTTAACGACGTCCGCGCCGACGGCCGCGCTGAAGTTGTAGGAACACGAGAGCCTGTTTCCACCCGGACAAATTTCCGCCCATCTTGCACCAGCAACATAGAAGAAGAGCTACCAGCAGGGCTGCGCGGACGCTTGCAGTCTTTGGCGTGGTGATGAAAACCTTTGCAACGAAAACATCTTGTCGGCAACTTGCAATCTGCCGCGCGGTACTCCTTCGAGAGACAATTGAAACAGACCCCCCTGAAATCCTCAGGGGGCTTCTTCCTTTCCACCCTTGCCGACGGAGCCCTATCTGGCTCACGACGAGTCCAACGGCGACTGCGCACTACCTGCCAGCCTGATTCCTCACCAACAGATCTATGGACAACTGCAGCAGGCATTTGCAGCCTTTGCTGGACTGGAATCCTAGACTCCTGGGCTACCTCCGCGTAGGAGCGACGAGTTGAACCCGGAGGAAACAACAACGGTGATGCTTCACCCCCGGACAACGCCGGACTATCATCTCGCCAACGCCGTTCTTTGGTGGTCATCTTAGAAAGCCCCACCGTCGGAACCTCAACCGAACGCAACTTCGCCTTACCACGGTCCATTCCCCAGTCGAAATTCTGGATGCCACTGGAGGCAGCCCGGCCGGCGGCCGGCGGTGACGAAGCGGAGCACGTTGCAGCCAACGGTCTTCGCAGCGGCGGGGATATGAGAAGAGAAAGTGCGAAGCTCTCTGGCCAATTTTCCGTATTTCTCATCAAAGAAGTCGGTACATATATGATCTTTATTATAGAAGGAAGGAAATATCAAAGGAGATGGAGTATATGAATATATTTTGCCTGGACCAGGGTTATGTGGACCGTGATCTGATTGCAAAGTGGAAAAAGCTTAGGGCTTTATTTTTATTGTGATTCTCCAAAAGCTGATTCTAGATTATGATTGTAGAAAAGCTGATTCTAGATTATAGGTTTTAGGATTGCATTTGGTGGGTAATTACTTAGAACTTTCAGTGGCATTATCATAATTGTATTCCTCAGAATTCACATAAACACATATGAAGTGGATTGTGGATTCTAGTGTACAATATGGGTGGGCTGGATTATGAGAATCAATTTCTATAATCGAGTTGTTTGTTTTTTATTCAGCTTTTAGGGTAAGAATCCACAACAAAAACGAACGTACCCTTAGTATCCTTAACGGATGCTTTTTCCACCTTACATTATCTTTACTTGTTACACCTTCAGATTTTTCATTTCCTCCGCGCGCTTAACAATTGACATAAATTGTTTGAATCGTATATTTTTAAAAGAGTGGTACTACTACACGCTATATCGTTAGAATTGATTCTAACGTATAGCATGTTTCACAGCTAAGTTTCACCTAGATAGATTTCATGTTGTTTCGTTTAGATATATTTCATGTTGTTTCACAGTTAGGTTTCACCAAGTTTCGTAGTGTACTTATAAGTTTTATAACATTTCGGTTTTGTAGGTTTCATAGGTTTCAAAAGAGTTTCAAATAGATTTTATAAATATTTCAATATGTCTCAATAAATTTCAATGAGTTTCTAATATGAAACTACAAGTTTCAAATCTGAAACTTGATTTAAAACGAAATTTAAAATAATTTTAACTGAGTTTCAAGAGGCCAACTTCAAAAGTTTCACAAGTTCCAGGGGAAAACAGAAAATCAGTTTTATGAGATTTGTCAAATATTAAAAAAATCAAGCGTGTTTCACAGAATTCGTATATCTGGATGAAACACTATGAAACCTCATGAATCTTATGTGTGAAACTTAGCCCTGAAACATGAAACCTACTGAAACATAGTCATACACACTATCAATACCTGATAAAACTGTAAACGTAAACATGAATCTATATGATGAAACTTCATGAAATGTATTAACAAAATGTTAATTCATGAAACGTTATGAAACTTATCCGTGAAAAGTTATGATACTTGAACCTATTGTAACTTATGAAACATCGTGAAACTTATTTTGTAAAACCTTATGAAACTTAGCCGTGAACTCATGAAACCTTGAAAGACTTAAAAATGAAATCTACTGAAATATAGTCGTGAAAACTATCAAATACCTGATGAAACTGTAAACTTAGATGTGAAAATATGTGCTACAACGTGAACTGCACTAAGCTGTCGCACCACCTCTTCATGCACCTCGTGCAGAATCCACGCCTCCCGCTCCGCTTCGTCATGCAGGCCATGCTCGTCGAGTAGCTCCACTCCCACCACACCATGCTCCTCAACCACCACCACGCCGCCTCCGCCCCCAGCTCCACCAGGCCGTTGCCGCCTTCGCTCCTCAAGAGCTCCCTCTCCGGCACCTTCAGCGGCGCCATTGCCGCCGCCGCGGCCGGGGATGCCGCCAGCATGACACTTGGCGACATCCTCCAATGCGACGCTGTGCTTCGTCAGTCCGCGCACATCCGTGCCTCCATGCATGCCACCAGCTAACGCATTGACACCCTTGAGCGTGAGCTCGCCGGCCTCCGCTGCCGCCTGCGTATCTCCGAGCAAGCGGTCGCCGCCGCGGCCTCGGCCACGATAGATTGCATGCCCGCCAAGTCTGCCAGCTTCCGAATCCCGCGCAGCCGGCTCTGGGACGGCGAGGACCTCTCTTCCGGCACCGCGGCAACAGGGCGTGCCGCCGCGAAGGATGACATTAACGCGAGGGGTCTCAAATCACGGCTAGTGCTGCCGCTCTGGTTGTTTCAAAGTATCGTAGAAAAGCTAGGAACGGTATACCGTTCCTTAGTATTCCTGTTTTAAAAAACTGTACCTTGAAGATTATCATATTGTTACATTTTATTTTCGTGATGGCACACTAGCAGCTGGTGTAATCATGGATAAATTTCTATTACTCAATAATATTCTCTAGTCCAATTTTGGGCTCTGGACATTTGGTATAAATAAGTAGATTCCATTATTGGAGTATTTCATGTGTATCGTATATTCCGCTTGTGCTTTATATAAGAAAAGATTTTCTTAGCTAAAACCATGGCATGTAGGATAACTTCCTTCACAGCCTGCATTAGCTGCTAGAGCACTTCAATAGGCGACGAAGTGTGAACAGTAGTCTGAAAACAATTACAGTCCAGCCCATTGATTTGTATATGTTTTCGTAATTTGATGCTGCACATGTTATTGTTTAATCTGGTGATGCTATAGTTCACTGAAAATTGAGTTTCGTGATCATATTCATGCTATATGTTCTCTCGATTCCCTATTGATTTGATACTGGTATTCAAGCTATTCTGGTGGCTCAAAATGGAGCACGGTAAAATAACTGAAGATATAATTTAATGTGAAAAAAAATCCTTGCGGGAAAAAAATCACAGGAAACAATCCACTATAATGCTTCAAGATTACATGTACAGGGTGGCTTATATAGCCAAAGAGTCCTGGTTGTTGAAGACTTGGACTAACAACCTATTTGGATAGAACCAAAATATATGGTAGTTAGAGATATTTGAGTTATCTCCAACAAACCTCCCCTTAACTCAAAATTTATAACGAAGTTGTTTTCGAAAAACCTAATGGGTAAATAAGCACATGAATACAAGTGTGTTAAAAATCCAAATGACTAATGAACAAGTAAGACTGAAATAGTCAATCCAAACACTTGTAGTGCGAAAAACCACAAATAGTATGAAAGACTGGAATAGTCTTATATAAACGTTTCTCATGAAGCAAGATTGAGCAAACCACCCGTAGATCGAGAGAAAGACTGGAATAGTCAATCCAAACACATAGCTATCAACAAAGCAGACGAAGATATCTAGGTCTTCAAGAATTTATAACCCTAGTAAAGTTTGAGTCTGTGCAACTGGCCTCCTGAAACAAACGCTTAATCATCAAATGGCATAAGCCAAGACATCACCTATGGTGCTGGGTAGATAGCGAAGAACACATAACATAGACTTTTGACATGCTCTATCTGGAACACAAAATTCGGCAAACTACCTACATAACATGGTTGAAATTGCTCAAAAAATGTTAATATGAAGAAAAAATTCGCATGCCATCAATGGAGTATAAATTGCAGTAGACCTCTCATATCGAGCAAAGACAATAAAACAACGTTGTAATATCCACGCAAAAACAAACTTCTTGCACTTCAAACCTTCATCTCAAATTAACATTGTAGCAAAACCTTCACTAGAAAAACTCCAATGAGTATAATGCTACCAGCAGGGTGTCATCAAATTCCAAATTAACGTTGCTAAAACCTCCATAATGGTCACTCAAACGATCCAAAATTGCAACGCATTCAAATGGTGAATAAAACACTAAAGTAATGGTGATGAAACACCAAATTCCAATTAACGGTGATGAAACACCAAATTCTATTGTCTCCTCAGCCGATATTATTTTTTTTCTCCAAAGAAGACAATGAAACGTCAAAGAAACCGACGATGAAACATCAAATAAATTGCCAAAAATCTGCCAATGATAAATAGACAATGAAACGTCGAAGAAAATTCTCAATGATACAAGTTCTCCTAAAATTTGTAGTTTTGTGAAATAAAATCTAAAATTTGTAGTTTTCTGATAGTTTGTACAAGAAACCTGTAGTTTTGTGAAACAAGTTCTAAAATCTATAGTTTTGTGAAATAGAAGCTAAAATCTGTAGTTTTCTGATAGTTTATATAAGAAACCTGTAGTTTTGTGAAATTTACTCTTTTCGTCATATTGACATTTTTTGAGCAGTTTCAACCATGTTATGGATTTTCAGTAGACAGTTTGCCGAATTTTATGTTCCAAGTGGAGCATGTCAAAAGTCCATGTTATATGCTGTTCGTTATCTACCCAACACCACAGGTGATGTCTTGGCTTATGTCGTTTGATGATTGAGTATTTGTTTCAGAAGGTCAGTTGCCCAGACTCAAACTTTACTGAGGTTATGAATTCTTGAAGACTCAGATTTCTTCGTCTGCTTTGTTATAGATGTGTGTTTGGATTGACTGTTCCAGTCTTTTTCTCAATCTACTGGTGGTTTGCTCAATCTTGTTTCATAAGAAGTGTTTATATAAAACTATTCCAGTCTTTCATACCCTTTGTGGTTTTTCACACTATAAGTGTTTGGATTGATTGTTCCAGTCTTTCTTGTTCATTAGTCTTTTGAATTTTTAACGCACTTGTATTCATGTGCTTATTTATCCTTTGGGGTTTTTCGAAAACAACTTCGTTATAGATTTTGAGTTAAGGGGAGGTTTGTTGGAGATAACTCAAATATCTCTAACTACCATATCTTTTGGTTCTATCCAAATAGGTTGTTAGTCCAAGTCTTGAACAACTAGGATTCTTTGGCTATATAAGGCACCCCTGTACTTGTAATCATTGAAGCATTATAGTGGATTATTTTTTGTGGTTTTTTTCTGCAAAGGTTTTTCCACGTTAAATTATGTGTCCAGTTATTTTGCCGTGCTGCTAACCCTAACAAAAAGACAATTATAGCACAGAAACTGTAAATGGCCTATCTATGTTGTGTTTGGGAGGGGAGGGGTCCAACACGACTACTACTATATTGAAGAAGAAATAAGGGAAACTTAAATTTCCCCAAAAATATTATGTGGGACGTAAGTGTTGTTAACTGTAACGTCCTAGTCCAAAATTCTCTCAAAGCTCAGTCCATCTTAAGACAAGTCCACATATATATAACACCATACTTACACTTTCATACTCTTTTTGCATAAAAGGGTTAACTCAGATCGTGTGCTATGTCTAGACTCAACATGCATTAATATATACTGCAGCTCACTTTAGATAATCAATATAGGGCTAATCCTACCACCACTCTACATGGGTTATATGTGACTTCACATTAACAGGCCGAAGTATTACATTAACTCTATGAGTGGATTCACCTAAAGAAAGAAGTTTTTTCAGCCAAACTTTTGAGTGCAGAATCTCTCTTTATACTTTTTTGTCAGGTATATCAATGTTTGTCATTTTTCCTTCGTCAATTTTGTTCCTATCAATCACTCTATTATGTTCTGTTCTATTACTAGAATTTGATTTGGCGTTCTTATATATCCTGATTGCTTACTGCTTTTTCGTGTGTGTGTGTTGCAGCCGGGTTATGATCGAGCGCCTTTGCTGCCTTCGATGCAACAGGCACGAGACCACAACTTTACAACTACGAGTGTCCGCCGGGTCCCCAAGCACCTCAAGGAGGAGAAAGTTCTAGAATGTGTCCGTTGTGGCTGCAGGGGCCAGGGGCTGTGCCAGCTGTGACTAATTATAGTACGTGGTTGAATTGATGGTTTCAAAATTTGGCTAACAATTGATCAAGATGTTTCTTGAGCGTGATCTCTGGTGAAAATAAGCACCCTGTCGTCAGGTGATAATAAAAGACACGTTGTAAACCTATGTGGCAGGGCACTACTCAATTTCTTGACATTTAGGTTATGATCAGTCATTTGCTATTTGTGGGCATTGCTTTATCACCAACCCATGCATGCGTGTATGTATTTTAAGCTTTGAATAGAAACGTGTGCTACAATTTCTCATGGTCCTCGAAGACTTGTTTTTGATGTACGACGAGCTGACCTTGATTTAAATAATTAAGCTCATCGATCGAAGTCGTTGGAAGGCTCAAATGTTTCCATGCGGTGATTTCCAGAAATTGGAGGTTGATTGAAGGATGGTGAGGCGCTCCATTCTAGCGCAAAAAGATTCCAAGCGACGACAGCCGCTCATGTGCGATCCGACCTGCAGGTTATTCCCCCTGGCATCCATCCACCTCCCAGAGATGTTTGAAACGGTAGCACTATCTCCGCTCCTGAATAGTTAGTTGTCATTCTAGGCCGGCTAGTTTGGTTTGGCTGGCTTCGTCGCGTTGCGCAAACGAGCCAAACCGTACCACGCTTGCCCGTCCGTCCCAGGGGCTCACGTTGGTATCTCGACAAATTTACACCCATAAACAAGGCAAACTACTGGAGTACATTCATAAGATGCCATTGGACCGGGCCGATCGATTAGGTGAGGCATCGCGATTCGCCTTTGGAAATGGATGGCACGGCTAGCAACTACCGTTGCGGTGGGCTCGTCAGCTTATGGTCCTCGTGCAACGGGCGCATGTGTCGAGCGTAACTGCTAGTAGTAGTAGCTAGCTAGCTGTCGGTGCGCGCGTGGGTATGAGTACGTCGTGCGTTGCGTGCGCCTCACAGAAAACCAAGCCCGAGTCGACCACGTCCGAGAGGTGCGCGCGTGGGTATGTGTATATACGAGTGTGTGAGTAAAGCGCAACCGGTCATGGCACCGTCATGTGACGCTGTAGCCTGTAGAGAGAGAGTAGTTGTGTAGTGTTCCCGCGCCCCCAGAGTACGTCCACTTCAGTGCAGCTCGCTCGGCTCGGCGCGTGCGCTCCGGTGCGGCAGCGGCCGCTCACCATCGCGCCGCGCGCGGCTGACCGCTGCAGGGTGGAAGGACAGTGTATGGAGGGACGGGCGGGAGCGTGAGCGTTTAACGGGAGGGAGGCGCGCGCTGTGCGTTAATCAGTGCGCGCGGATGGCGGACTCCTCGGCCATGACCATCGACTTCCTCCGCGCGCGGCTGCTCTCCGAGCGGTCCGTCTCCCGAGCCGCCAAGGATCGCGCCGACCAGCTCGCCATGAGGGTATGCCTGTACCAGCCACCCGTCATGTCCTTTTCCTGTCCCTCGCGCGCGCGTCGTTGTTTGTGCCATTAACTACGTGCGTTGCTTTCAGGTTGCGGAGCTGGAGGAGCAGGTCAGGACGGTGACGGCGCAGAGGCGGCAGGCGGAGCGGGCGGCCGCGGAGGTGCTGGCCATTCTGGAGTCCCAGGGCTTCGGCGGCCACCTCTCGGACGTGGTCGATTCGGGCTCCGACCACGACGGCGAGGAGGAGGAGGAGGAGGAGGAGCCACGTGACGCCAAGTGCGGCGGCGACACGGCACGCTCCCGCCGGGAGGAGCAGGAGCCGGCGGTGGCGCAGAGCGAAGAGGAGGACGCGCTGTCCGGCACAGTCCATCCCGGCGGGCTGACGTGGAAAGGCCGCAGCGCAAGCCCGTGCAAGGCCAGGCAGCGCAATCAGAAGCACCGGAGGAGCTACTTCTACTTCCTGTCCTCGGATACCTCGCCCAAGTACCGGATGGGGCAGTCCTGCCGGAAGAACAAGCGCAAGGAGCTCAGGTCCCGCCATTGAAGCTAGTTAGCACCAAACTGCATGCCATTCTTGACAAATTCTGACATTCTGCGGTGTCGTTCAACAATGGCAGGTCGGCGACGCCCGAAGAGGAGGCCGGCAAAGTCGCGTTACTCGCGGAGAGCCAGAAGGGACTACAAGACGGATCGGATTGCACCGATGATGGCCAGGTTGACTTGGACGGCGAGGTGGGTGGAAGCGAGCGGAGTTCAGGGGAAGGTGGTGGTGATCAGTATGTGATCAGGTACGAGGAGAATGCGGAGATGGAGAGGGTGCTCGAGAGGCAGGCCGAGCTGATAGGGCAGTATGAGGCCGAGGAAGAAGCCCAGAGGGAGTGGGAGAAGCAATTCAACGAGAACCGTAATTCGTCCAAGGTACTACTTGCGATTTGTGAGTCTTGACTTGGCATCCTGTTTGCTAGTTGCTACAGTACATTGTGTACTTGCAGCTGTCCTGTTACTACAGTTACTACATCATATTGTGAAGACATGAATTCTTCAGTTTCAGGCTCTACCCAGTACGTAGTATGGACTAAAAAACTAATTAATCTGTTCTGTCACTGTACTGCAGAGCTTAGTATCATGGGTAACAACCTGCTGTTTCGGTTCAGGATTTGGCATTTCACTAGATGTATACTGCCGGAGCTGACCGCCTTACTGATCTGAGCCATACTTTTGTCTTCCAATTTCCAGGGTGATGTTAAGGTCGGGAATAAGAAGTATCAGCATGAAAACGATCAAGGAGCAAGTCGTGATGTAGAAGCGAAATCTAGTGATAAGAATCTCCCCTGCACCAGCAATCGCTCAGCTGGATGCCTGCCGAACTGTTCCCTTTCTGAATCGCCCAAAAATGCATCAGAGCAAGGACCTGCGCAGCAACGTGATGAAGCACATGAGGAGCACGATCATGGTTCTGCAGAGACTGCTGCTGTTTCAGCCCATGGAAGCTCAGACAACAGAACAGTCGCAAGACAAAGCCAAGACCGAGGAGACGAAAATTCAGACGGCTGTTCAGGCTACCACACAAACGCTCGATCTTCCCGACGGCACTGTGCCATTAAAGCGCCATCAGACGGGAGCCCCTCCAGTGATACCCTTAACAGCAAAATCTCAGGCTGGAGCTCATCACACTTCCATGATCATACCGACAACCAGCTTGACACACGGTCATATCGACAGTCAAGCAACAACGTGGATGTGGGGAGTGTCCTAGAAGCTCTTCGGCGTGCCAAGATGTCCCTGAGAGAGAAGCTAAGCAGGCCAATGCCACCCAGCCAGGTGACATTGGCGCTTCCAGCACCGGGGGATGACCTTACAGAAGAGGACTTCCCGATCGACGATGAGTACAATTCCGCTAGAGAAGAACTATGCAGCTCAAGCCCATCTCGCCAAGAAATACTGGCTCTCCCAGCACCAGACGACTACCATGAAGCGGTGGATTTGCCGGCCAATGACGCCTACATTTCGCTCGCAGAAAAACCGAGCAGTTCAAGCCCACCTCGGCAGGAGATTTTGGCTCTCCCAGCCCTAGGAGATGATTACCAAAGCGAGGTAGAGGATGACATGAAGATCCCTGTCAGCACTCCCGGTCTGTTTCGGCTGCCAACGGACTCATTTCCAAAGGACGAGATGCTCTCAAGTACTAGCAATGCCTATCAGTCAGGGTTCAGTTTGACAGCAACTAATCGACACAGCGCCTTCTCAGGCAACCCTGACTCTCATATTACAGTAGCTCCATCGGTTCCCAGGGATTATTCTGGGTCTGCAGCGAGGCAATATTGTGATCCCCGCAGCTCTGTGCTGCTCTCAGTGTCTACTTCTGGTTGGTGCTGTAATATTCCAAGCGCAGACTTTACCATACCGAGCACTTCTTTCCTTTCTGGAATTCCAGGACTTGGCGAAGATTTGAGAAGGGGGAGGCCTCTGGGTGATGCAGATTTGTTCATGCAGCGAGGCTGTGATTACACCATTTCTAATAAGTGGATGTTGTAACTGTACATCTTGTTATATTTTTCCCGAGAGCTAATAATTGGGATCCAATTAGAACTCATGGCATATGTACTAATCGACTTGTTGGTCTCCGACTATTATTGCTGTATATGAGATTTAATCTACACTGTTAAATTTTTTTGGCACAACTATGATTGACGATGTGGATATTTTCTTCTCTCCTTTTGATTGAGGTGGTAATTTCTAGCCCCTTAGATTTAGTCGATATGGCAGAATCACTCGACGTGATGATATGGTCTGTTTGAAACGCAGGAATTTCATGTAAAATTTACGGGAGGTAGTTCAACTCCCACAGAAACCAAGAGAAATTCTTGCATTGCCAAGCAGGACCTAAGCTATGCACCATGATCACTTACAGGCACCGGACATAGACTGTTGATTGGATTTATACATAACAAAATTGGGAATCAAGAAAAAGAAATACTCCCTCTGTCCAAGCTTACGAGGTATGTTTTTTAAAATAATTTTATCTATAAATATAAGACAAATTTCGTATTCTAATGCAAAATTAATGTGATGTTCCCTCTATACCCCTAATAAATATCTACCTTTACTTTATATTTTATTCTCTCTATATATATATATGCATCAAATATATAGTACTTAGACTAATTCCAGTGCATAGTATCATATTCCAAAATCCAAAACTGCCACGTAGGATAGAGAGTGTGATACTGTTGAGAAGAAACACCATCTCCAATGCATAGTATCATACTACAATATCCAAGATAGTTTGCGTGCATTAATTGTTGCATATGTTGTGATCAAATGTTTCATATGAATATGATATGGTTTGCTCTCGTCGATATCATCTGAAATCCAAGACGTTGGATGTTGAGCCCAAGATATCATTCTCATGATATCTGCTATCTTCTCTTTCTTCATTAATCGATTGCCATGTCAGCAAGAAATCCTATGTGGCGGATCATTTATGGCGTATGATACTACCACTAGGACTAGCCTTAGTGATAACAAATAGAGATAATTTAGTTATTTTTAATATTTTTTAATTTACGTGTCAAAAAGTAATACTTCTTGGTCCAAGGGAGGGAGTATACACCATCTTTGTACTCCGAAAAACGTGCGACATCAAATTTTTTCTGCGTTGGTTAGAGTGTCATCACATGTTGATCTTTGGCGTCTTGACGAGCAACCACCATAATCAATCCTCGATACCTTTAATTGCCCGTTGGTATCCACGCTTGATACCATCGTTTCTTTGCTTGACCGAATTCGATCGATCGGCACACTTTAATCCGATCTTTTGTTTCTTGAAAACAGGAGCAAGCTGGGTTGTACGGGGATTCAAATTTTGTTTTAGATAAAATTTGTCTTGGATCGAAATCCAAAATTTCGGACAAAATCTTATACGAAATTCAAAAATAAAAATTCAAACCGATTCGTTTTCTTCCGAAAAAAACGAAATTTCGTCAAAAATTCGAAATTTTGGTATATTTGTACTGGCTGAAAAGTGGGTCAAACAATGATGAAAAATTTTGAAACGTTTTTTAGAAGTTCCTAACATATCAGTGATGTTCCATAAAACTTTCAGAGGATTATAAAATTTTAGTAATTTTTAAAAATTCAAACATTGCTACTGTCCTGATAAAACACTGATCGGAAGTTTGATCCGAATGAAAAATGGTACAAACCATGTTAGAAAATTTTAAAAGTTTTTGTGCATGGTTATGATGCATCAATAATATTCCCATAAAATTTTCAGATGATAATCAAACTTTATGAATTTTTGAAAATTCGTATAGTGCTACTGTCCTATTAAAAGCCTTACCGACAAACTTGAACAAAATGAAAAAAAAGGTCCAAACCATGTTAGAAAATTTTGAAACAATTTTGGGATGGTTCTGATATATGGTTAATGTTTCTATAAAATTTTGAGGTGATTATCACACTCGAGAAAATCTATAAAATTCTGACAAGGCTACTGTCCCAATTATGTTCATTATGTTTCTGATTTTTTAGAGATAACAAATGAAGTTAAATTATTTTCAAAAATTTATTTATGATCATAAACTACTGAATATAGTACCATAAATTTTTAGATCATTATAAAGCTTATAGAATTTTATAAAATTCCAACAGTGTTTCTGCAAAAAATTTAAAATATCCCAAAAATAAGTTTTTCGACAAATTATCATCAAAGATGTAACACCCGTGACGTTAAACCTTCACTTTTCGGGTTTGTTTTGGAAAGATTTGGTTTTGTTTTTGTTGGTAGCTTGTATGTGTGACTTGTCGGGATGTATTTTGAAGCAAAATACGTTTTTATGTTGGAAAGCGTAAAAGGGTTAAAAGTTGATCGAGCGTTTTAAAGGGAGGCAAAAAGTTGGCTTATTGATCCATCGCTCAAATGAACGATCAGAGACCATGGATGCGTAGAGCTCGTCGAAACAATTCTGTTTGACTACTCACATGCTATGTTTGGTGTTCGAATGATGGTTTTATCAAGTATCAAAGTTGGACGCCCCAGAAAAAATAAATAAATAAATAAATAAAAGAAAAAAACCTAACCCAGGCTTCCCCATTTTTTCCCCCTCCTAGCTGCCCCCCATTTTTTCCCGTGCTCTCTCTCTCTCTATTGGCCCTCCTCTATTGCTGCTGCCCTGATCCAAGGGGAAAAGGAAGAAAACAGCAAGAAGAGAAGAAAGAGAAGGAAAAACGGAAGGGAATCACCTCAGGGATCGTCGTCATCGCCTTTGCCCTTGATGTTTTCAAAGGGAAACCCTAGGTGAGTGTTGTCCCGCTGTAGACTATGTTTCTACCATGTTTTTGGTGCTGTAATTCATGGTGGAGGTCGAGTAGAGGTGATGTTACGATGGGAATCGCCGATTCAATTGTTTTCTGCATGTTCTGAAAATTTTAGATTCTGATGGTTCTGTTCTTCGTGAGATTATGGCATTTTATTGGCCGAATTAAATTTTTCAATAGATTGGAAAGTTGTAGAGGACTCTGCTAGCTTTCTTATGGCATGTGGATGGTAATTTTTGGCCATGCGGTTTGGGAGATATCGCCATGGCAAGTTGGCTGTCTGGTTCTGACGAAGTTCAGAACAGTAATAGATCTATTCAGTTTTCGACCACTTTAGAGGCCGAACCAGCCCTGAAAATAACTAGAAAGTTGTATAATTTTTCATAAGCTTTTCGGATTGGTAAAGTGCAGAACTTTTCGTTGGATAGAACTCCAGATATGAATTTCTGAAGTGGTCTGTTTTGTTTTCATGTCAGATTCTGTAGTCGAGGTTCATGCCCTGTTTAGGCCATCTTATTGATTTTCCCTAAAACCCATAACTAAGAAGTTGTATAGGATATAAAATTGTATTCTCTGGTGAAATTTCAGGATTTTATGATGAGTATTTTTTGAGATATTTAGGTTTGAATGTCTGTTGTTCGAAATTGATGTCAGATTCTCAGTGCTGTCTTTAGGGGCCATTTAGGCAATATAGGAGGCATGATAAAAATATGTGTTCTTCATAAAAGTTTTAGCTCTCGTTCTGTACTTTTCAAATATATGTTCTTTTGCTATCATAGTTGTTGTATAAAAATAGATACGAAAAAGTCAAGTACTGCTGCAGTTAGCTGAATATGAAGAATGTCGGTTTGTATGTTTGACAAGTTGTGGGGCGTAGGGCTATGTTCCTTGCTATTTGTATGTTGTGTGGTATGCTACGGTACTAATATATGAGTGCTTGAGCAGGTGGTGTTGCTCGAAGGCGTGTATGTCTTGCTTTCATCGTTGGTAAAGGCAAGTAAACGTAGCGATGGTTGCTACGATTTTAACTTGTTATTTATTCTACCTAAACCTCAAATTTCAATACAATCACCAACCTTATATGACAAGTTTAAATGATGCTTTATTTGTGTTGTGACATATTTCATATTGGAGTATGCTTCATATGCCTTGTGGTCGAAGCTTTTGCTATATGTTGTTCATGGTGATTTATGCCTTTATGTTGACTATAGCAGTGGAGATGGTTTTGATGATGGGCCTTTGTCAGGCTGTGGCTTTTGTTGGTTAGAGAAGTGGGTTTGGTAAAACATGTTAAATGCGAGATAAAATTGAACCTATAGTTTTCTCTTATATATAGATATAGGTTGTGCGTCTTTGTAGCTTGATGGTAGTTGTTTAATGGAAGTTCATATCTTGCCTATTTTATTTGCCATGGAAGATTGTTAACGCAGTTTTGTTGTCCTACACCTGATGTGTTAGATACAGAAGTGAATTAGAAGTTATTTTAAGTGTAGCACTTAATTTGTAGATAGTTTGTGTGGGAATAGTTTTTCATATGAAATCTTATGGAGTAGCCTCTTGATCCAATTTCAGTACATTATATATTCTGCTATTTACCCAAGATCATGGCTTATATTGTTTTATCTTGGAAGTATTACTTATTTGTTGATGTCAGTGGCATATGCTTACTTGTTGCCGGTTGTGGAATATCATATTACTGTTATGCATACTGAAGTTCGTGGTAAATGTGAATGTCATATGGCATTTGAAGTGCATCATTGCATCACATTGCATTTGCACATGCATTGGAAGTTATGTTGTGATCTTATGGTTGCCACTGTACCGGTACAACATCGAAGGATGCAGCTCCATACCTTGTTGGGTATGCATGCAGAAGTTCATATGCATTCATACGCATTCATATGCAATTGTTGTATGGAATTGAATGTAGTATTTGTTAATGTTGCATTGAAAGTTATTATGAAAATCAATGCTTCTCCATTGTTTTAACCATTGTGGTATGACTTGTGGATTTATAAAGATACTGAAGTCATATGTGGTTTGCATTGCATCTACATGCACTTTAATTGCATTGTAAGGGTATTCCATTTTAATTATGTTTATGAGGAATTATTTGCAGAACTTCTACAATATCTTTTCATGCAGCTACTATGCGGTTATATATGTGTTGATGGTTTTTTTGTGGGTGGTTTCCTATTGTTCCTTATGGATTTCAAGTTATTCTTGATGTTGAGGGGTATATAGAGCTTAATAGAGATTTAAATTAATTAGTTAAGTACAACATAACTTTGGAACGGTTTTTTTGTTCCGTTAACATGACCTTTATCTTGAGTAGTGCTCTGTCTCATGAGAGGTTAAGTAGAATTTTTGAAATTGTAGTACCATGGTTTAATCTTAAGTAATTTTTTTTTATGATGATGGTTGACCCTTATGCAATCGTATGTTGTAGCCATTTCACTATAATTCCTTAATGTTGATTAGGAAATAATGTCTCAAATTATTGAAGAATGAAACTGCTATGAAGGTTGATGTTATGCTATTATCTTCATACTTAGTGAAGCATTAAATTGTTGTATAATCTACTATGGTTTAAATAGCTTGTTAAAGCCGGTTTACTTGTTGAGATTTTATATCTCACTCTTGCTTTATCATTCTAGGTGCGTGAGTGGATGTCTTTCTTGAAGGGACGGGAAGTAGCAGCACTTCTGCATGTTCATGCTATCACCTAGCCTTTTAATGTTGTGATATAATATTAAGCATGTAATCACTACTGCCTGGATTAAGATGCTTAAATGAGCCTTAGAGATGTTGTCTTTGATATACCTATTCTGCTTAAGGTGTTAATCATGATAGTGCATTGCTTATATATATCTTTTTTTATTGTTGCTTCCGCGTTGCCTCTATTTTTAGATGAGGTGTTGTCGAAATTTTATATTTTGGCATGGTTATAAGGTAGTTTAGTATCATTCTAGGCGTTTGTGGGTCCTAGAGTGTTACAAAAGATCACTTTTTATGGGTTATTGATGTAATTGAAGTCAAATCCGGCCATAAAAAGCAAAATTGAACTTTTTCATGAAAAAATGAAAGTACTATAACATTTTCAAAAAAAATTCCAACTGGTAATTTAGATCTCGTGGGGCCCAAAAATCGTGAAATTTGAATCCTTGGGTTGTACATACGTACCTCCTAGTTTGTATATAGCTTCTGATTCATGCATATAATGCTCTCCTGTTCTCTCTTTTTTTGAGTTTGATCGACCTCTTTTTAGTAGTTTTTGAGTAGTACATCTCTGCGAGTGCTTTTCTACATATGAGACTCTACTCTAGTACGTAGGCCAATTGCAGAAAGACTATATGCTTGTTATGAATATAATCCTTATACGAAATCTCTATCGTTATAATGTAGACATAGTACAATCGACAATGTTGATCTTTTCCATTTTTCATTGATTACCATGGTAATTTTTAACCCATAAAACGAATGTGGTGGCTTCTTTTGAATTTGCATATTTTTGGATTTTATGCGTCATGGAGTTTTTTTTCCAGTTTTAGGTTGAAATTTGTATACAAATACAATTGGTAATTTTAATTTCATTTTTATTCTAAATTTAGATATTTAGGTATTTTAATTTGAAATTTGTATAAAAACAAAATCGCTAATTTTCCTTTGATTTTTATTTCAAATTTACATATTACTAGATTGCATGACATGAAGTTTTTTTATATAGTTTTAGGCTCGAATCGTATACAAATCCAACTTGTATTTTTAATTTCATTTTTATTCATAATTTAAGCTATTTAAAGATTTAACTTTCACGCTGGTATGGAAATAAAATTGCTAATTTTTTTAATTCCGAATTTCGGTTTTAGGTTAGAATTCGTTTACAAAGCCAACTACTAGTTTTTATTCCAAATTTTAGTTTTACTTTAAAGTTTGAATGGAAATAAAATTGCTAATTTTCAATTTTTATTCTGAATTTTAGTCATTTTTTTATTGTACCTAACATGGACTCTTTCATTTAATCTAAACCGTTGTAACCTGGATCTTCCATATGGATGGCTAAATATTTTCTCAATTTCCTCCGATTAACATAGAAAATTCTCTCCTTTAAGAGCAAAAGTAGTGGCTTCTTTTCTATAGTTTTAATAATACTAGTAGGCAATCCGTGCATTTGCACTAGCTAGCTTTTTAGATAAAGTATTTAGTCACCATTTCAAAAGATAAAATAATTAAATAATAATTTTATATTCTGAAAATAGTACTTAATATATAATTTATTGAGAGTATATTACAGTACAATCTAATTTCAATTTTAATTTTAATCACTAATTATTGAGAACATATCTAAGTTCTACAAATGATAGAAAGTGTTGTCTAATTGACGAATTGATATGCACCAACTCAATAGCACTTGTGTTGATGCAACAGAAAAGAATCTAGACATCATTGATAGATATGGTACAAAAGCTAGCTACTTTGCTTGCATTACTAATTAAGAAAGAAAAAAGTTGGTGGCTTAATGTGTTATACAAATAGTTGACGAAGAAAGTTTTAAACCTATATAATTCTTCCACAAAATTATAATTACCATATCTATGGTAAGATATTTTCTTTTTCTCCCAACACAAAAATTAGGTGATGCTTGTAGTATCAACAGGTATTACAGTAAAGAAAAGTATTGGACCTTCATACTTAAAGTGTTAAAAGAGCAAAAACAAAACTTAAGGTAGAAAAGCATATAACCAATGCCTTTTTTTTCGCATTTACAGATATTACAAATTTTCAAATTAAACTTCATAATTTATATTTATAGAAATCAAATTCCTAATTTCATTTAATTCAATTTATGATTTTTTTAGAACCAAATTTAAAATTTTCATTTAGTTCTAATTGTGAATGTTCATAATTTTTTTGGAACACAAATCAAATTGACTTAACATGGATTCTTTTTTTTGGAAATTTAAGTTTGGATTTTACATACAAATCCAATTGTTAATTTCCATTAAATATTAGGTATTTTGGGATTTTACTTTATAATTTGTATAAAATAAAATTGCTAGGTTTCTTCTAGTTTTGATTATGAATTTTGTACTATACTTGATATAGAGTCTTTCTTTCAATTTAATTTTTTCTCTATTTTTTATTCTAAATTTTAGATTGTACTTGATATAGATCTTTCATTTAATCTAAACTTTGATTGAAAGCATATCTTTATACAAATCAAACTCATAATCTTATTTCAATTTTTATTCCAAATTTGTAATTTATTTAGTTCTTATTGGAAATTCCCTCGCAGTTTATAACTAGTATAGGTAGTTATTACAAATTTTAAAATTTTTGGAATTTGTATACAAATCAAATATCTAATCATCCTTTAATTTTTATTTTGAATCTGCAAGCTTTTGGATCGTACTTAGGGGTGGAAATTTTCTGTCTCAGACTGTAATTCGCATATATAAAGTTTCTTTTCATTTAATTATTGTTCGGAATTTTAGTTGTTTAGAGATTTTACTTTGGAATTCATATGGAAATCATCTAATTTTTTTATTTTTATCTAAATTTTAGTTAATTTTGATTGCACTAGACTCTTTCTTTTAATTTACTAATTTTCACTAAATTATTATTCTAAATTTTAGTTATTTATGGATGTTACTTTGGAAGCTATATAGAAATCAAATTACTATTTTTTCTTTATTTTTATTCTGAATATTAGTTATTTTGATTGTGCTTGACATGAACTCTTTCTTTTAATCTGAGTCGTTATAACTTAGATCCACTATATAGATGGCCGGACCTTTCTAGTTAACGTGTGAGCCTCCTCGTGCTTAATTAGTGTAGTTAATTTTGATTGTGATGGACTCTTTCTTTTAATTTACTAATTTTCATTTAATTATTATTCCGAATCTTAGTTATTTATGGATGTTACTTTAGAGGTTGTATGAAAATCAAATTGCTATTTTTTTCTTTATTTTTATTCCGAATTTTAGCTATTTTGACTGTGCTTAATATGAACTCTTTCTTTTAATCTGAGTCGTTATAACCTAGATCCACCAGATAGATAGCTAGATCTTTCTATTTAACATGTGAACTTCATCGGAATGTCTAATTAGTATAAGTATATATAGATAGATAGATAACCATAGATAGATTCTGCAAAACCCTCGATGACACTAAATAGCAAGCAACCTTGACGAGATCAACCGCCGACGATCCCGAGCTCGGTGGCAAATCGAGAGCGAGCTGACGCCGCCGAACATCTGTAGCCTCGGCGACGCAAACCGCAGCCGCTCGCCAGCGTGAACGTTCGGCAGGAGCCTGCCGAGGATCGCCCGCGCGGCAGTGCCCGGCCGTTCCATGTGAATGTCTGTCAACCTCGTCATTGGCGCAGGCCGGTAGCGGCAATGCCGTGTACGGCGAGGTCATTGGCTTGACCTCTCAGATATGAGCGGGACACCAAGCTCTGTAGCATACCAACATCCGTGACACCGTCACACGCACGCAAGTAAGCAGCGGCTGCCCATCACAAGCGTCCTTCTCGTACAATTGTCAGTCGGGACAGTAGATTATCTTCGGTTAGATTTGTAGTCTCTGATACAGTCATGTCGCAAAACTTATGTTGGTGCACATGGAGACTCGTTTAAGTGCTCGTATATTAACTCCGATTCCTGGTTGGGTTTTATGAGTTTTCGGGTTAGATAACCAAGTTGGGAGGTGGCATAGCCAGCCGCCCATAATAGCACAGCCTCCATGATTCGGCGATTCCTCATCCTTGTTGCTGTGAACATAGTACTAGTAATACATCTATTTGTTGAGATAGGAGACATAATTACATTAACATGCTAGATAGTAGTTGATACAGATGCCAGTGCTTAACACTATACCTGCGATGCAAATTCAACACAAAAAAACGATACGGCCATAAGCAAAAGACAAACCCCATTGATTACTACTAACCAAGTTGAAAGTTAGATCTTTGGTTCCTGTGAATCTAAGTTAAAAACCAAATAGGGTTCAGGTTGAGCTGAGATCATTTACCGCCTGTACATATTGATATCCCTAAAGCCGACTAAATACCAGGACAAAAGCGAAATCCGTCAGTGATGATACACAGTAGTCTAAAAAATAGTCGGAAAACCGCTTATGCATCTAGCATCAGAACAAGGAACCTTACCTAAAGAGCAATTCAGTATATACACTAAATACCTTGGTTGGGAAATGGTCGGTCATGAAACGCGACAAACCATTTCTTTCACTTGAGATTTCGCAAGGAAATCATTTCAAACTCCGGAGTTGCAGAATATTTGTCGCGCAGTTGGCCAAAGCTACAAATCACACCAAAACTGTGTTATAGGCCAATGCACTTCACCCACCTGAATGCCCGTCCAATCTTAAAAGGAAGTTCATAGTCTTCGATGACAGCTGACTCTCTCCTTGCCGCCTCTGCTTCTGACCATACATACAAACCCCGCTCTCTGCGGCCACCAGGGACTGTGTTGTCAAGTACTAGAGCAACCAGAAATGCAATTACCGTGTTGAGTGACAGTAACGTGTTGAGGACATAGTTTACCTGAGACGCAAGTAAATAAAGAAATAGCAATTAAATACTTAACCCATAACATGATTACATATAGTGCTAGATTTTCTTTGAGACTGTCATGAACAGATTTTTTCAAACTTTGTGCAGGAATGACAGTGGTAAATCATGCCATGATATATATAAAAATATGGTTCCACATTACTTTACATGAAAAAACATGTTCTTTGTTGGGAGAAATTGCATGGGAACCACCTTAGCATTTAAGAACTCAACCGAGGCACTTAATTTTATAAAGCTGACCACTCACAAGTTAGTGTGTGACAAACTACACTTCAAGCTACTCTAAGTTACTCTACAGTCCACGATCATGAATATTTAACTCACAAATTTTTACACTTCAAGCTCAAAACTGACCAACCAGAGTAGACCCAATGGCGGGTGTTTTTACCCACTGGACATTCGCAACTTCACTACTTTTTTAGTTGAAGCATATCATTAAGTGACAAACTGCCAAAAAAAGGTATGGGAGCTTGTTTGTGAAATTAGAAGTCCAAGCGGTCATGTACCAAAACAATAAAGACAAAAACTCTGTGTGCAGGGGCGGATTCAAGCCCCTAGCTAGTAGGGTAGGCTTCAACATGGGGGTGGGAATATTAGCAGTTTATAGCATAGGTAAGTTTTGGCCCAGCATGGAGTAGTAATGTAGCATATATTAGTTCTAAGATGTTAGCCTGTTAGGGTTTAGCATGGGACACAGCCAAATCCTGGATCCGCCACTGTCTGTGTGCAATTTCGTATTTTGTTGGTTATAGTTAATTTTTCTTAATTTGTCTTTCTTGCTGTATTTTTATTTTTCCACAATCTTTATTTCTCCAATTGTATAAATATAGTTTTTTGTAAAGCTTCCAAATACTCCCATAGAACACTCCCCTACTGTTCCAGAAAGAAACGGAATATCTACTTGTGTACCTATTCAGTCACTATGAGGATATGTAAAAATGCAAGATGCTTATACACGAGTGCTTAAATAGAGTTAATACAGCCACGTCATCAAGAACCTATGTAAAAGTCATTTGGCGCATTTCCTCCAATGCAAGCACCTCTTTTGTGGGTACTTGCATGCTATATTATTTATTAATTAGATATAGTTATACACATAAGCACATGTTAAACACCGGTTCCTACTTAAGCATCGATGCTACAAAATAAGCACCTTATCTATCTTATGTGGCAAGAATAATCAGTTTTTCATTTATAAGCACCTCTCTAAGCACATACATTGTAGGTGCTCTGAAGAGTTATAGTTGACAACAGATTGTCCATATTTGCACAGAAAGTGCTAAAAAATATGGATTCATGCCTTTTTAACTCTAGTGTACAGATACCTAATAGCAGGGAATAAAGCATATTGGTACAAAAGATGGGAAGTTCAGTACATACCCCACCAGATCCAGTGTGTACAGGTCCATGAGATGCAGCATTGTATGGCTGAAAGTAGGTCGGAACTGAAGAGTTTGCATTAGGCCGTAATCCGTACTGTTGGAAGTACGAAGGTACTGATAGGGATAAAAACAAAGCTAGCCCAACTACAATACTGTTCCTGGAGCTTCCTGTGGCACTATAACGAAGATTGGACAAGCCAAGAGCGCAGAGCATGGCCCACATGAAACAAAGGAGAGCAGCAACCATAACATCAGGAATAGAAGCAATGAAGGCACCAACTTTTCCTGCAAAAGAGATACAAGAATAGTGGTAGGCAAGAATCATGAATGCTATCACCCAGTTAAATGATGCTTGCACTTCCCACAGCGTGTGAGAGCTTTAGAGGAAAAATACATATAGTTGCTTACCAACAAAAGAGACCAGTATAAGTACAATAGCACCAAATCCAACTGCTTTTCGGCTACCCATTTTAGTAACAGCAATTGTGTGTACATTCTCTGTTATCGTCGCCAACCCAACTCCTGTTCCCCACAGGCCAGCCAAGATTGTGGAGACACCTTCAACGCCTATACCCCTGCTAACAACCCCAGCTGTTGGTGGTCTTGCGGCCACAAACAAAGATGATGCATGGTAGGAACCAACCTTAAGTCAAAAAGGAACAAACAAATTGTTAGTGGATAGAAGATTTTGGATCGTGAAGGACATGGAATGGTTGCTTCCAGAATGATATTTACTGGGTGAACCAATTTCAGGCAACCAACAAAACAGTAAGATTGTTGTCTGACAAGAAAGTTAATGCCAAGTTGATGGTTAGGACGGGTTTTACAGTGTAGGTCATTTTCCAGTAAGTAGATTTCATCCACACAATGCATTATATTGCAAGCTTATTTATGAAAAGTAAAGATACCAAAGTAAGGCAAAGCAGATATGTTGCATTATATTGCAAGCTTATTTATGAAAAGTAAAGATACCAAAGTAAAGCAAAGCAGACATGAGCAAACTTCAAAGCAATTATCAACTTACAGAATCAACTGATGCAATAATTGATACAACACACATCACAAGGCCCATTTTCCAACTAAAAACTGGAGTGCCCCATTGCAATGGATATGGAAATCTGAACCAAGGTGAAGATCTTAAGGCATGTGAAGTGTCTACACGGCAAGATTTCATCCTCAATACATGCTTTCGGCAAAAGGCTGATACATTGTTTGAGGCAGGAACATTTGCATCACAACCTTTGTAGCTATAAACTCCAGTTACTGTCAGAAGGAAAGCAACAGCCCATGTGATCCCTAGACCAAGAGGAACCTAAGAGGCAGAATCAATAGTTCAAAAATTAGTATCTCATTGGGTCGTACTTACCATCATGAGCATAAATGAAGACATTAAATCATAGCTCAAACCTTACCGCATAAATTAAAAACACCCTGTAGCCAAATAACTTTACTTTTCGGAGGTACTGCCACAGGGAATTAGAAAAATAATCAGCATAGAACATAAGTTTGTAATGAAGATTATAATGCATTGCACTTAACCAGTCTTTTTACAGCATACTCACTAGTGCAAAGATAATGACCATCAATAATTGCAAGATGCCCATCTCTATACATGTCCCTACTTTAGTGAACCCATAACTGAAAAACGAAAGTCCAACAGCTGCAATTGTTGGCGAGACAACAACTGGATTTATCAACCTGCAATAAACAGAGTTTAATAATGACAAAATGCTCACACAAGATTGAGAACACCTATGTGGTACTATTTGTCAGTAGAACATATAGTGGATTGAACAAAAACAAAAATGAGGTTAACATAGTTTATGTTCATAATGTCACATTGATCCTTGCATCAGTGAATGAATTTAATCATAGTACATAAAAAAAGATGTTTCTGGTTGGAAACAAAAAGCTTACGCATAGAGACCAATTCATAACTGTGATGCTCAAAAGTGGGAAATGACCACTAGAGTATTTTCTCTTTACGACTTTATACTCAATATCCATGAATGTTTCATGAGTACTGTTTACACTGTATAGCTATGTTAAAGTAGTTGCTAGCCACCGCAAAAGTAGCTATATCTATTATAATATTAAAATAGAGGTAAAAGAAGCCACCACATTCTCTCTCAAGGCTAGAAATTCCCACATTAATCGGAGGAAAATGAGAAAGATCTACACCGCTGATCGTGGTGAGTTCAGATTATAACGGTCTAGATTAAAAGAAAGAATTTATGTCATGTACAACACAGAAATAATTGAAATTCAGAAGAAAAAAAATAGAAATAGAAATATGTTTTCCATATGATTAAAAAACGAGCCCATGTAAAATACAATAAAAAATAAAAATTCAGAAAAAATAAAAGATAATTAGTAATCGATTTCCATACAAATATCAACATATAACTAAAATTTAAAATTTAAAAATTCGGAATAAAAAATAAAACATAATTAGTACTCTGATTTCCATACGAACATCAAAGTAAAACTGAAATTTGGAATAAAATTTAAATAAAAATTTGTAGTTGGATTTGTATACGAATTCCAACATAAAAAACTGAAATTCGGATCAAAAATAATAAAACTAAACTAAAATTAGCAATTTGATTTCCATACGAACATCAAAATAGAAATAAAATTTGGAACAAAACATACTTGAAAATTAGTAACTAGATTTGTAAACGAATACAAAATTAAAATTAAAATTCGGAATAAAAAATAAAATAAAATTAGCAATTTGATTACACATAAACTCCAACGTAAAAATCCGTAAATTTCTTAAATTCGGAACAAAAATTAAATAAAAAATACAAATTGGATTTTTTTACAATTCCAACCTAAAACTATATAAGAAAACTATATGTCATCTATGATCCAACAATATGCAAATATATTTTGGAATATAAATAAAAAATGCCAATTTGTTTTAGATAAGAATTCCAATCGAAGATAACTAAATCCAGAATAGAAAATATAATGAAATGACCAATTTAATTTCCACATCAATTTGTAAATAAATATAATTTGTCATAAAAATTAAAGAAAAATTAGCCATTGGATTTCTATATGAATTCAATAAAAAATAACTAAAATTTGAAATAAAAATAGAATAAAATTGGGAATTTGATATTGATATGATATGTAAAGTAAAATCCCTAAATAACTAATTCGCAGTAAAACTAAATAAAAATTAGAAATTGGATCTATATAAAAATTTTAAAAAATAATTAATAATTAGGAATAAAAATGAAAGAAAATTTTCAATGTGATTTCCATACGAATTCCAAAGTAAAATCCCTAAATAAATAAAATTAACATTTTGATTTATATATGAATGAAAAACAGAGGCAAAAGAAGCCACCACATTTGCTCTCAAGGCTAAAAATTTCCACAATAATTGGAGAAAAAAGAAAAAGATCTACACTATTAATCATGGTGCGTCCAAATTATAACATTCTATATTAAAAGAAAACGACTTCGTGTCATGTACAACACAAAATAACTGAAATTCCAAATAAAAATGAAATAAAATAAAAAATGATTTCCATATGAATCTTTATGTAAACTCCCTAAATAAATTTAATTTAGAACAGAAATTAAACAAAAAATAGCAACTGAACTTTTATATGCATACCCAACAAAAATAACTAAAATTTGGAAAAAAAAATAAACTAGCATTTTTTCCAAGCGAATTACTAAGTGAAATTCCTAAAGAAATATAATTTATAATACAAATAAACAAAAACTATCAATTTCATTTCCATGAGAATTCTAAACAAAGATAGGTAAATTCAGGATAAAAAGTAAAATAAAAATCGACAATATAATTTCCATACGACTTCCTAAGTAAAATCCATAAATATATATAATATATCATAAAAATTAAATAAAAATTTGTAATTTGACTTCTATATGAATTTGAACAAAAAATAAAAGAAAACCGGATTAAAAAGAAATAAAACTAGAAATTTGATTTCTACATGAATTATAAAGTAAAATTCCTAAATAACTAATTCAGAATAAAAATAAAATAAAAATCATCAACTCGATCTGTATAAAAATTGTAAAAAATAAGTAAAAATTAGGAATAAAAAATGCGAGGAAGTTTGCAATTTGATTTTTATACGAATTCCAAAGTAAAATCCTTAAATAACTAAAATCTAGAATAAATTAAATAAAATTAGCAATCTAATTTATATATGAACTCTATAAAAATAACTAAAGTTTTGAATACAATTATTTATAGCGTAGATATCACGAGTGTTATCGAAGGAGACCACACATGAGTGCAATGGCATCGATCTGTTATGCAAGAAGATATTGCCTTACGGGGAAGCAATAGGCGGAGGCGTTACGTCAGAGATGAGAACGATATCGCGCTTCTCACCGAAGTCATTGAATAGAAAGGCCAAAACCAAAGGAGCTAAAAGCCGCAACGACGAGTAATGAGCGTCTGCGTTGTTGCAGAAGTCAATGACATAAGAAACTTGGTGATGGGAAGGCCCTCGTAGAGAGGAGATGAAGCTTTGTATGGAAGACGAGCTACAGAGGATATATATCCATTGGGTAGCTAGGAACGTGACATCGCTACCGAGGACACGACGTCACACGCGATGGCGGAAAGATTCTCCATATTGTTATGCAATGACTAAAATAAGCATGCTAGCATTAGATAAGATGGGAAGTCAACGCAGTTAGTGAGGAAGCAACATTGTTGAGTTGGCCAACGTCGACTAAAAGAAGCGAGCATATATAACATCTTATATTTGTATATACATGCATGAATTCATATGAATCGAAACAAGGAGCAAAAGCCCTGGAGTAGAGATGTCGCTGCTGTATGGAATAGGCTTGGGGTCACTGGTGAGAGTGTGACGTTGTCCCTAGTAGGTATAAGCGACAGTTGTACATCTATGCATGTTGATGCCGCAACGTTTAGCATTAAATAATAATTGGAGAGAAATAAAATATAGCTATACGATAGAGTATTGCATTAAAAAAGGTAGCAGCTGAGAGGGATTTATCAAGAATTGGGCTTGCTATTGAAGGTTGAAGCAGAAAAGTTGTGGGGTGATCAATAAGAGATAGAAGACACACGATTTGGTAGTGTAGCCAGCGTGTGAGAAAGATAAGTTCAAAGTAAGTCGTCCATGATGCATCGGTGTATATGTGAGCAATGTACTCTAATACATGTAAAATAATCATCGTATTACTTGAGATTAAATAGTGGTACATTGTTGTATATATTTTGAAAAAAAAAGTTAATAATGGAGAAAAAATATGGGTATATAGCTACATGATCTATGCAAGATGAAAAGTTACTACGTTTCTAATAACCCCACCAACTTATCGTTCTCGATGATTTTTTTTCCATCAAAACTTATACTTTAATTACATTACTCGAGTTAAATGTTCCTTCAAGTTTCTATTGTCATTTCTAATGTTTACGATGTCTTAAAAATCTAAATAGCCTACAAAATACGTTAATATATTCTCAAACATATAAGTTATATCATTTTATACTATAAATTTTAAAAGAAATCTAGCCGCACAAATGCGCTGGCCACCCTGCTAGTTTCAAATATTTGACAATCAGAATGGAACTTTCAGAGCAACTTTTGTTACTTGAGAGTATTGCCTCGCTCCAAACTCAATCCATTGACTACCAAGACCGATCAGGTGTTCATGGTTATACCATTAGTATATCAACCTGTAAAGTTACAGCAAACAGCTCGAGAAGGAAATGGTTTGTATTTTATTAACAGGAAGGGAGTCACACCTTAGAAATAGTGACATGAGACCTGTATATCCCAACAGCACTTGGAATGCACCTCCTATTATGATAGCTCCCTGCAGGTGCTTCATTATGTGTTTAAAGTTCTGCAATGAAACACAGCATGTTAAAGTCAATGAGATGTGATGTAAAACAAAGATCAAGCAAGCCGTGCACGACAACAATGTGTGCCACTGTCGTGTTATAGACACTGCATCACCATAGCACAAACGAAAAGGCATGCATACATTGTCATTGAGCCCAAAGGATTCAGGAGAGTTGATGATTGCAAGCGCAGGAGCAAGGTATACAAAGGATGGCCCCTGGACAAGTGGCAGCCTCGTTCCGAAGAATGTGTGCATCAATGTGGTTATCCCCGAGACGAGCAACACCGTGGACACCACCGCTGCCGTGTCATCCTAAAAGATATGCATCGAAACAGCACCTAAGTAACACACACACCAAATCGGTCATGCTATAAGAACTACTACAAATTCAATGACAAACTCACGGCTGAGCCGCCCATTGCAGGAACCATCACAAGCGGGATCAGGATGATAGAGCCGAGCATGGAGATGTAATGCTGAAATCCGTATATCACTAGTGGAACTGCAACACAGCTTAAAAATCCCTATATTAGTACGCCGCATACAACACACATCACAACGTGGGTATTTCGTTTCCTCCTGTTGGTACCTACATAAGCCAGGAGTGTCACGGAGCTCGTACTTCACATGCGCCAGCCGCTCCGGCGCTTCCTCCTCCTCCTCCTGCAGCTGCGGAAGCGGCGCCGAGGCTGGCTGCCCATTCGGCCTTCCGCCATCTGAATCCCTTCTCCGCGTCCTCGCAGGAGGCTGTTGCATGGCATTGGCCGCCGCGGCGGCGGGAGGGGGCGGGAGGGCGGAGTTGGGCCGGGCCGGTGGGCCGGACTCCAGATCAGCAGGGGCCTCAGCGGGGCGAGGGAGTGGAGCCTGGCCGGAGTTGGGGGCAGAGGCGGTGGCGGTTGACTCGCCGGAGACGCGGGACTGGAAGCCGGTCCGCTTGGCCCAGGAGAGGGGCCGCGGCTGAGGCTGCGGCGGCGGCGCCGGAGGCCAGGGACTGGGGCGCGTGCGGCGAGGCTGTGGCAGCGCGCCGGATGAGGAGGACATGGCGGAGGCAGTGGTCACCACCGGCGAGCGGCGGCGCTTGGGGGGAGTGGTGGCGAGGGTTTTAGGGGGGAGTGGTGGCAGTGAGCTGGACGCGTACTAATCCGTGCGTGGGGTGGGGAGGCGAAGGCCGAGATTTTGCAGCGGGTGCGTGTGGGTCCCGCGGCGTCAGTGGACGTTATGGCGTTGTGCGGCGTGCGTTTGAAATTGGGATAGGGTGACGGGTGAGGCTTTGGATCAGCCGGGGGGTCGAGTGATGCACTAGCATTGGTGGCGTACTCGGACGTTGTTTGTTCCTCGTTGTCGCTGGCAAAGTTTGTTGTGTTTGGCATAGGGTGTAACGGATGGGCCGGCTGTGCAGTGGTGTAAGTGAGGTGTTTGTTTCCATTTATTCGGGTTTGATCTTTAGGATCAACATGATGTGTCCTATTTAACCAAAGTATATTTATATACGTGTGTTCAATAAAAAGACATTTATCTACGGTCTATAAGACTGTCTAGCCTCCGCATAAAATCCTAGTGTGCACAACTATCACGCACACTTGTAGTTCACTAAACTTCTTACTGTAGTTCATTGTGAAATTTACTCACAGTAGTTCACTAAACTTCTTACTTATAGGAATTTAACAGAATGGCGTGATCTTCGGCTAGAAATATCATAGGGCAGCGAGTAGCGTAGAGAAGAATATCAAGCAGACCCCGAACAGAATATCACATCCTTTTTTTTTCTGCGGGGCGCTCTCTCGGATAGCCTGTGTTTTCGTCGTGGATGCTGTTTCTGAAGATCGCACGCTTACCTTCATCTCATATCGAATCGTTTTTGCAATTATTTGGAATGCGCAGGGTTTTCTCCGGAGAAATTACTCTGTATAACTTTAGGTGCACGATTTAGTTGAAGTGAAATTTTATTGCCCTGATTGTATAAATCACTCCTCTACAAGAGGGCCCTTGTATTTTAGTTTGATAACATTTTTTTTTGGATTTGCTCAGTAACAATACTGTTTCAGTGTTAGCAAAATATAGTTAATCCACTGGTCTATGATTCTCACTCTTAAGTAACTTAGCAGGCAAACACAAGGAGTAACTTGATTAACAGTGAAGTTCGACCCACTCAAAATCACAAAATTATATTCTCCTGTGACCTAAAAAAGATACCAGAGTGCCGCATAGGATGCAAAACACTAGGACCAACCTGAGCCGTTCATTTGTAGGAAATGTGTTCAGGTCTGAGGCAAATATCAAGACAAGAAATGCTAGGCTCGATGTATTCTGTAAGAACAATTTGCAGCAAGTTTTGTTGATGCGAATGTTTTTGGACCTCTGAATTAAATCAAGCTGACATGGGAAATTATAAAAACCAGCCGATAAAGAAAGGTAGGAAGGTAACATTATACATAGGGGAGGGTGTCTCCTTTAAGAGAAGTACAGATACATATGTAATGGATGAATGAAATGAAAAGAAAAAAAATGTAAATAGTACATAGCAGAATGCAAGGATTCATCCTGGAGGTGTATTGGAAATATCCGGTGTTTTGTTGGGCTCAACAAAGAACAAACTCCTACAGTTTTCCCCCTAGAACAACAAAATCCTATATCTTGGAATCAACAATTTTCAACTTCCCGGGTGTTTTCTCTAATTTCCAACCAATGCTCACGATGAGCATAATTTTATTACCCCTGTCAAGGTGATGGAAAGGAACCAGGTTAGTTATTACCCCCGTCAAAGTGCTGGAAAGGGATCATGTGGTCCTTACGGGACTACAACTTAAGCAGTCCCTTAAGCTAGGATCGTTCGATGGAGGGAATAAACGTCTGGATTGTGCAACAGTGCTCATGTATAGTGTTGTTGTAGTACTTACCACAGTGTCAAAATCGTTTACAGTACTTTTGAATAGTATTTTCGAAAAATCTACTTTTTTTTTAATCCAACTGTCCACGTATGGCTGCTAAAGTTGCGGCCGTAACAGGACTATGCTGAATCTCAATTCCAAGGTGACAAATACCATTCATTAATTGATGTACCCTTAATCTTGAAGATGAAGCTTGGCATCATTAGAGCAAGTACAATAAGACCATCTCAGCTTAGTATTAGCATGTATAAATCAGCTTTATTCTATGTAGAAGAGTGAGAAAATAGGAGAGAGAAAAGAACCAGTTCTCATGCAGGAGCCAGCATCGCACAGGTAATAACATGCTATAGCCAGCCAAAAGCCCGTGTTAGAGCAAGTAAGCTTACTCTAGATGACATGTATAAGATATAGTTATTGTACAAGCTTTAATGTTATAGTCAAAAGTGTTTCTCTAAAGACAACCTTTAAAGATAGTTATTGTACAAACTAGATTTATTGCTTACTCTAGATGACATAGATGAGAGATGGAGCAAGCAGTGAGCTTTGATATCATACCTCTATTATATTTGGAAGACTTCCCTTGCTGGCGTCAATTTGAGCCGGCTCGAGCTAAGCCGACAAAAAAAATTATGTTTAGGTCCTTTTTCAAAAAAAACATTTAGGTCCTTTTCAGAAGAAAAAAAAGTATTACGTTTAGGTCCTTCTAACCATTTTTTACGAAAAGTAGGGCCCCATATAGATACAAAAAAAGTTTAATTACGTTTAGATATTTTTTTTGTTTTTTATGAAAAGGACATTTCGTTTACGTGAAATCACGGATCTTTCGTAAGAGGATCCTGAATAAATGCGAAAAAAACGCAAATACGTTTATATCCTTTCAACTATTTCGCGCGTTTTCTCGATTTGCTCATGTGGAGAGCGACGATCACGACATGGCACGTCACGATCACTTATCTAGTTATACCTACTCTTGGCGGTCATTGCCAGCCTATCATTTTCGTTCGGTTGTTTCTGTCTTACGACTGTGGACACAGAGGCTTTGGTGCCCCACTTTCCATCTCAAATCCTCGCACACAGATGAATCCTGCGTTGTATTTTGATCTCTGTCAAGTAAACTCCTAAGGGCCTGCTTAAAAGCCTTGTTTTAGGTCCAAAACCATTGTAAAATACAGGCCCGAAAATTTGTGGGCCTAGCCTTGAAATCCTGCTTGGGTGGGCCGGTAATCTAATAACTTTACTCTCGATTTGGGCCAATGCGGGCGGAAACATTTCCTTGGCTGAGGAGGTGACATTTTCTTTCCGACATTTAAAGCGCGAGTGAGCTCGTCGACTACGCGACTCGACATGAGCATCATGGAGATGAGCCACCGCGGAAGGAGTTCGACGCCGCCATCAAGAAGGCCGAGGCCAACCTCCGCGCGCTCCTCGCCGTGCCCGACACCCACGCCGTCCTCTTCCTCCAGGGCGGCACCACCACCCAGTTCTCCGCTGTCCCGCTCAACCTCTGCGCTGGCCCCTCCGACCCTGTCGACTTCATCATCTCGGGCTCCTGGAGCGACAAGGTCTTCAAGGAGGCTAAGAAGTTCTCCGCCGCTTGGTCCAGCAAGGATGGCAAGTACACCTCTTTGCTATTTGTGTATCTTGACAGTGTCTAGATAGCTATACTTCTTTGTGAATGTTTTTACCCATGTATTAGATACCAGATGGATGTGCTGAATGGCCGAAATGCGGATTTAGAATGAAAACTTGGGGTTCATTGCGAAATCCAGAATTCTTTTGGCGAAATTAACATGTCTGATTTGTCAGTTTGGTTTTAAGCTGCTTTTGCTTGCGTCATGTTGATCTCTGAACCTGTTTAGTTGAGGTGCTGAACCTTAGCAGGTTGTCTAGTTTGGTTAGCTTATGTTTATCTTATATTGCAGTTAGATTTTAAACATTACAGACTTATGGATGATGGATGTTTGGGATGCACCTCTTTTGTTGAAAATATAACAAACTTCTGATGATGGATGTGGTTGGTGATGAACAACAAGCTCAATTTGTTTGATGCTGTATGAGAGACAGTATGAATTGGGAAAGCAACCCTGCTTCTATGGAGGATTTTCTAGTTGAGATTGTAGGTAAAGTATGAATGAAGAAGAATAAAAAACTGAAGTGATGCTGCTCTCGACAATTTGCTGGAAACTGGTGAAGGAAGATGTCAAGCAGGAGGTGATGTTGGTAAGCTCAAAAATCTTGGCAAAGATGCAGGACTTGCGGTATGCGCGGGTTGACCATTCTGGCATTGGAAAAAAATCTGGTACCGCTCTGTTTTTCTCCCAAACAGGCTGACCTCCAGGGTTTTGATTTCACTGGTAATTTGTGTAATGAAAAGTTACAGGTGGTTTTCCTTTACAAGCGGAAAAAAAATTCAGAACTCGCAAGCAGGCCCTAAATGTTTTACTACAAACAGCAAAGATTTATGACTGACATCATAAGCAAAGGATTATTTTCTGAATGAATTGCTAACATGCCTGAATAAGGTTTGGAGGCAGATAGTTATATATTTTGACTGCTCCCAGGGCCCCAAATTTTCCCATTAAACATGAACTTGCATATGGTAAATGACATTTCTGATACTAGGCATTTAACCAATTCAAATCTTTGATAAGAAGGAAGTTTGGCATTTACAGAACGGAAATTGATTGTGGTGATATTGTACAGGAGGGAAATACCGCACATTTTCAGAAGAAAAAGAAGTCACATTCGTACTTATCTTGAACACCGCTTATCCTTTTGTTTCCGAAGGAAGCAAGACCCAAAAGGGTCTTAACTATGGATTAATATAAAAAGGTTGGTACAACCACAAGTGAGGTTAAAAAAAAGGACCTGTTTGCACCAGAAAATGGTAGGCGTGATCAAAATCGGCAAATCCATGGTCAAAAGAGTACGTTCAGAATCTCATCCGAATAAGATTTAGAAACCGAGGTGGTTGTTAAGAAAAACCAAGATTGTTACGAATCAGGCTTCGAAACGTGTTGTAACCGGACTCGATCGGCTGACGGGTATAAAAGGAGGACAAGGGCGAGCTGCAAAAAAATAACACAATCAAATTCACACATTTACATTATTCTCTTTTTCCTGTCGACTAGGAGTAATTCCTGTAATTTAGTCTTCTTATAATTCGATCTTGATTAATAAAGTTGTGCATCGCCGATTATTGGTCTTCATCAATTACGCCTAGGTTTGATTTATTCTGATTTTGCTGCGCATCGCCTTCTTTAGAATCGATCTACCTTTATCCTCCAATTAGCCTTAATTGGCTAGTTGGGCTTGCCTTTTTGTCTCGATTTAATCAGCTTCGGACTGATTGAATCTAAGCCGATTGATCTTCACGATCGGCTTTAAATAAAGTTCATAATTTACCTTGTCGATTACAGGTCAAATCGACTGGCGCGCTCTGAACCAAGTGTTCGTCCGGTGTGCTGCTGTCAGAAACCCCACTTCAAATTTTTGACGTCAACACACTCCACAATCGGTTCCGCAACCGATTGAATCCAATAGATACCCACAACGTCATGAACCTGTCCTGCTTAGGAATCCGGTCCCGCATAGGGTAGTAACCTATTCAGAACATTTTGTCCCATTGCCAGAACCGACGACTAGGAGAAACAATGGATACGACCAATACACTCATTACCCGTCAGCTCAGCCTAATCGGCAGCCCGAGTTTGCACTCGAGGGGCAGAATGCCAATTATGACCAACATTATCAAGGATCTACCGTTTCGTTGATCGATAGTATTAATTGGGCCGATCAGATTTCCGCTGTATTAAGGGATCAATTCGGCATACAGCCAAAAGGAAAAATCATCGGCTATAGAAAACCATATCCTGATTACATAGATCGTATGCCATATCCTCACAATTTTAAAGTCCCAGATTTCGCAAAATTCTCTTGTAATGATTTAATTACAACATTGGAACACGTCGGACGCTTTATCGCACAATGCGGCGAAGCGGCTCAGTCCGACGGGCTAAAAATCAGATTGTTCCTATTATCATTATCAGGAGTTGCTTTTACTTGGTTTACTAGTCTGGTTCCAAATTTGGTTCATTTATGGAACGATTTGGAAAGCCGATTCTATGAATACTTTTTCTCTAGCAGTTTGGAACTTAGGATTTTCGATCTGAGCTCTGTCCACCAGAAATTTGGAGAATCGGTAACTGATTACATTAAAAGACTTAGGGAAGTCAGAAATCGATGTTTTAGTGTCACATTGCCCGACAATCAACTAGCCGATTTGGCTTTCCAAGGACTAATTCCACCACTCCAAGAAAAGTTTGGAGGACAGGAGTTCACTGATCTAAGTCACCTACTTCATCGCGTGTCGGCTCAAGAAAGCCGTTTTCGGATAATAGGGGGTTCAAGGAGAGATTCAAAGCAAATGGCAATAATAAAGAAAAGGATAAAGCCTTCACTTGTGATTTCTTTTTGTCCAGATGGCAAACGTTCAGGAGTGCTTCCATTGCCTCTGGGGGCAGATCGGCTTCGACTGCTGCCATGGCATCGCAAATCGGTTGATTATTGGTAAGAATCTCCGATTGCGGCCTCATCACCAAGTCGAAGAGTTTGTTGAGGCGTTCTTGCACTCCTGGAGCCGATGTCACCGCGGCTGATGATTCTTTAGAGACTTCCAAAATTTTTCTGATTTTTGCATCATAATCTTCTGTGGCCATGATCTCTGGATCATCAAGATCGGCCAACAAAAAGCCCAATAAATTCGTTGGGTCAGAAGACTCTGGGATCGTCGCAATTGTCGGGGCCGGTGGCGTCGGCTGAGAGGGAGACAAGGCTCTCAAGGAAGCACCGGGAAGGTCGGCCAAAATTTATGCGACTTGCGTTGACGGTGTCGGTTGTATAAGAAGACAAAGGGTGAGCTGATGTCTTAAGAGCATACGTCATAAAATCACTTAAATGGACGACTTACCCCTGCAGTAGCCGACACATGTGGCGAGCTCTCGCCACTGTGCTCCTGAGGCTTCTAACCCCTTTTAGCGAAAGCTTTGGTGTACTTGGTCTTCTTCTTTTCTAAAGTGATAATCGGCTGTGAGTTAGTTACCAGAAGGGATATAAAGAGATATCAGTCAATCATGGTATACTTATTGGGTTGTTGTTTTTCTCCATGTCCGATAGCGACGGACTTTGTATGCCTAGGGTACTTGAAGTATACCCTGTGAAAGACCGAGATGGCGATCAGAGGGGGGTGAATGATCTCAAAATAAAAATATATCCCTTAGAAGGATCACAAATGCAGATTTTCACCCAAAGAAACCAAGTCAAACCCCTAGATAATCAAATGGAAGCGAAAGAGTCAATTTCCAAGAAAATCAGCCTGAGGCCGGTGCTACCGCGCTCTGGGACCGGTGCTACTGGGTTACTGTAGCTATAGTGAAATCAGGCAAATGAACAGCGATTTCAGCACGAGATCAAATTGGAGAATTGATGTATCTTTTGATCCGTTGATCCAAACTCAACCAAACTTGGTAGATAAGGTCCTTGGGATGTCAGGAACTTATTCCAACCTTCAATCACAAGGATTGATGTCAAAGTTCCGACCTTTATGCCCGAGAACGAAGAACATACCAAGTTTCGACAAAAATCGAAAGAACTTCGATCAAGGCTTGCTCGTGTGGTTTTGATGATCAAAGTGATCTTTAATGACTTCCCACACATCCCAGCAAGCAAGAGAACACAAAGAAACTCTAGGATACGCAATCTACAAGATCAAACATTCAAGAACGCAAAAGATCAACTTCTTACAACAAGAACGCATGGATAGCCTAGATGATTGAAACAAAAATTTAGAAGTAGAATCAATTATCAAACATCAACCTCAACAAAGATTCGTAAGCATGTAGAAGGAGAGGAGGCAAATCCAAATTGCGTAAATGTAAATTGCAAGAAAGTAAATACAGAATTTAAATTGCGTAATTTAAATGCGTAAAGTAAATGAAACATGAACATAAATGGAGAACATTTCATTTCTGGAAGGAGAGGTTACAAAGCCTCACATTCATGTGGGCAAAGCTCAAAGGAGCATCAAAAATCTCAAAACCTTCAAGGGGGGAAGACTACCCCTCCACCCCTATTTATACAACTTTTGGGCCACCTACCACCCTTGGATGAGCCTCTAAACCCTAGAGCATCCATCAAGGGCTAGGATTAACCTACTCAACCAGCCATGCAAGGGTTCGCCCAAAACCCACCACACAAATGGGTTTTCTTGCACGGTTTTCAAAGCATACTAACTAGACCCGCTATCCTATCAACTAGACCACAATCCGACGGCACTCATCGATCCGAGCAGCATCTAGCTAGCATCACATCCATTCCTTGTCTTCATGGCTTGCACGGACTCCGTCTCCGATCATCTTCCGGCGATCCCCGACCGTCTGGATCTCCGACGCTCCTCGCCTAGTCCCGGCCATCCTTCGCCTCACCATGACCTAGCACCGTCGTCCTGCAACCATCAAAAATAAGAAAACTCCTCACATAGCAATGCCCACAAAGATGTGCAATAAATTCATCAAAGTCCACTCATAAAAATTCACTTTTACTTGAATTGGTCGGTTCTACCGCTCTCAGGCCGGTAGCACCGCCCATGGTGGACCAGAGATATATTCTACATTAGTCGGATATAGGAATCACTCGACCAAGACCCGCGCAAATCCTAAAAAGGTCCCAAGATGGACCAGAGCTATATCCTACATCAGTCGGATATAAGAATCACTCGACCAAGACCCGCGCAAATCCTAAAAAGGTCCCAAGATGGACCAGAGCTATATCCTACATCAGTCGGATATAAGAATCACTCGGCCAAGACCCGCGCAAACCCTAAAAAGGTCCTAACATAGACCGGAGCTATATCCTACAGCAGTCGGATATAGATATCACTCGGCCAAAGGTCCATACAAGTTTCGCCAATCCATTTCAAATCAAACTCAAACAAAAGTATACCAAGCTTAAATTTAGTCAAATACTCATCACAAATCTGGGTAGACCTCCACATGGTCCTTCACCCTGTAAGGCCGGTCGATTGATGTGGCCTCTTACCTTGTTGGTGGCCGCTGCCTGATTGGTCAGGAACGGGCTTCTTACCAGTAGCCTTGGTCTGCGAGTAAATAAAGATCGGTCAATGGACTATATTGGCGAAAGACGAACAAGGAAAAAATGTTGATTAAAGCCGATACCTCGCCCATTACATTTACTAAGATCGTGTTAGTGTAACCTGACGAACTGGCTTCATTGCTAGAGTCGCTGTTAGACACTAACGTCGGCTCTAGTAGGTCTGGGAAGAATTCCTTGATTATAATAGATGGAGTTTTTTCCATATATAATGACTCTGCAATAGCCGACCACCATGATGTGAAGCCACCCGCTCGACGGGCATTTAGAAAGAAGTGAGGGAAGCTGCGAAGTTGAAGCTCATCGGCTATTTCTAAAACCAGTTCGGCCGCAGTAGCATTCTGGACTCTAGCTTTGGGCTGTAGCCGATCAAGAAGTGGCAGACTTGGAATTACTTGGCCAAAACCCAGCTATCTCGCATAAACTGATGGATGGTAAAATTCGTATGATGGTTGGAATGTTCGATTCCTGGTATGAAGGCCGGCATGCAGAACGCATGGAAAGACGAAGAGTCTATATAAATCCAAGGTCTCTTTAGGCATTAAAGAACTATCGGCTTCCAAATGCAAGAAAGAAGGCCAAGGGAAATCGGTTGTGGAATTATAACTAAAGAAGTCTTGTTGCTTGAAGTCTTCGGTATCAAGTTGCAAGAAAAATGCCAAGTATTTTCTACAGCCGACAGGGGTAATTTTTGTCTCATTATTGGAGCACATTATAAATCTTTCACCAAAGATCGGCATTCCCTGAACTGGAAAGGTGTTCCCTCTGGAGTATCATCTTTTGGGAATGGAGTCCCATCGGCTAGATTCAAGTTAAAAAAGCGACTGAACAAACAGTAAAGCCAAATCTGCACAAACCACATCGGCCCTCCTACGTTGCCGACGGTAAAACGCTCAAAACCATTAAAAAGCCAACTTCTTATTACATATAACATTTGATATACAACACCCAGAAAAGTTTTCCCTAGAGCCAGCTGACGGCCTTCAACAAGCTGTTCTGCTATAACTTGACAAACTTGAGTCGGCCCGAGAGATGTACCACAGAATAAGAAGCGATCCAACCAAAGGTTAAGGAAGGCAGCATGCTCTTCATCCGATACAGGCCCATTAACTTTATTATTATTTCCAATATATTTGGCCCATCCTTCACCCTTCGATCTGATAAGTTTATATCTGGGCTTGCCACTAAAAGCCGATATTTGCTCATCATCTGGCTTAAGGCAGCACAGTTGAGCTATGTCCAAGAGAGTTGGGCCGATGGGACCAGTGCGAAACAAGAAGGCATTAAAGCAGTCTGACCAGAAATAACAGGCTGTGGCCACTAGGGGCTCATTGGCTTCTGGATCGGCTAAAGAGAGGGGGATACACTCGGCTATACCCATCTTTTTCCATTCACCCCTCTTCTGGGTCGCCTCTCTAATAAACCATTTTCTCCACCCTTTAAGAGTTGTCGGCCAAGCCCTGAAACTTTTATTCCACCCTTCTATATTATGACCAGAGGCCGACAATGGAAGGCGAGGGATTTCTTGATTCGTAACGGTGTTGACATCTAAATTTCCTAAAGGTCCCAAGAAGTATTGATCAGTGCTATATGGAATCGGGATGAGTACCTGACTTGGGTCCATTGCTGCCGATCTGAAAAGGGTGATTGAGCTAAGGCATTGTTCTGAAGACTCATCAACCAAAGGAGTAGAAGCCGATTACGATGATCTGGAGAGCTCAGGCGCGTGAAAGTGACGGTGTGGGGGCCGCATTTTATAGCGTGGTAAAAAGATGAAGAGGCGGGAAGGAGGATATCGAGGGGCACGAACAGTTAAAACGCACTATGTGCGTGTCAGGGAATTAAGGCACAATTAAAGTGACAGTTACCATATGAGGGTTAGCAATTAGCCGATAGAACAAAAGCCGATAAGAAAATTTTTGGCAAATAACAAGTTACATTGTGCAGAGCCGATGATTGCGATTTTTGAAAGATAACAAGTCATCTCTAAAAAATGAGGGGCATATGTTTGCACCAGAAAATGGCAGTGTGGTCAAAATCGGCAAATCCATAGTCAGAAGAGTACGTTCAGAATCTCATCCGAATAAGATTTGGAAACCGAGGTGGTTGTTAAGGAAAACCAAGATTGTTACGGATCAGGCTTCGAAACATGTTGTAACCGGACTCGATCGACTGACGGGTATAAAAGGAGGACAAGGGCGAGCTACAAAAAAAACAACACAATCAAATTCACACATTTACATTATTCTCTTTTTCATGTCGACTAGGAGTAGTTCCTGTAATTTAGTCTTCTTGTAATTCGATCTTGATCAATAAAGTTGCGCATCGCCCATTATTGGTCTTCATCAATTACACCTAGGTTTGATTTATTCTGATTTTGCTGCGCATCGCCTTCTTCAGAATCGATCTACCTTTATCCTCCGATTAGCCTTAATTAGCTAGTTGGGCTTGCCTTTTTATCTCGATTTAATCGGCTTCGGGCTGATTAAATCTAAGCCGATTGATCTTCACGATCACCTTTAAATAAAGTTCATAATTTACATTGTCGATTACATGTCAAATCGACTGACACGCTCTGAACCAGGTGTTTGTCTGGTGTACTGCTGTCAAAGACCCTACTTTAAGTTTTTGACGTCAACAGGACTCTAAAAATAGAACAATACAAGATGGTCCTTGATACAAATTCTGAGGGATCCAAGAGAAATGAAAATTACAAATTGGCCCTTGAAGCCTTGCTCTCGTGCTCCCCTCGCTATGGACGCCCAATACACAGACCAGCTGACCGGGTCGGCTTGGGAAGATGGCCTTCTTTAGTGGAAGGTTGATGTAGTGGTCTGAGCCTCCAAGGATCTATGACGGGGACGAGGCACCGGCGATCCACTCGGTTGGATTTACTGTGATGCCACGGGGAAAAAGGGATTTTTGGATCTGCAATCCCAGGGGCTTCGGTGGAGCAAGAACAACACAGTGTTAGAAGTCTACTTATCACTATTTTAGACTCCTCGTCATTTTGTTTTGTAAAAATGGCTTCCTCTAGACAAAATTTGCAAATATAGCCCCTCTTCCACCCCGACAGGCGCGGCAGGTGACACCTATCTTCTGCCACGCCACCAGAGCGTAGGAGGCCGAGATTGCGTGGAGCCAAGGCGCGGGAGGCAGACGGCGCGGGAACCGACGTCGAGCGCAGCAGCAGGCGGCTGCCGTGCTCTGGTGGCGCAGAAGCGGGCGTTGCTGCGGAGGGGGTGCAGCAAGATGCGTGCGCGGGAGCTGCTATGCCACGAAGGGGGGCACAGAAGGCACCTTCTGTGATGCGTAGGGGGCTAGTTTTGCAATTTTTTTCGAGGGAGCTATTTTTGCAAAAAAAAAAAGAGGCCAAAGAGGCCAGAATAGTGATCACTTCCTAGAATGAGGAGAGAAGAACACAACGGCCGTACGGAGATAGCTGCCGGAATACTGGAGATAGACTCCAAATCCACATAGGGAGCATCATTATTTAGCACCATGGTTCACCAGACCGTAGTGGAGGAGGTAGACGGCACCCTCCAGATTCAGGTAGAGGTGGACGACAGCTCTGGCTTCTTCACCGCACTAAGGAGGAGGACAACCAAGAATAGGGAGCTCGCAAACTCTATTCCTTGGTACTGCGTCGGCGGAAGCTCAGTGAAACTATACAAAAGAGGGAAAAAGGTAGGGATAATGTACATATTATCGAAGAATGAGAGGTAGGTTGAAATCAAGCTTATCCTTTAAATATATACATTCGCAAAGTTACAACGTATTTTTCATGGGGAATACGAGTTCATCACTTTCTATGAATCTACAATTTTTTTTTACAAATCTGATTCTCTTCCAAATGTAATTGTAAAACTAACTCTATTCTCGACTACGAAAGCGTCGACAAGTGACACCTATAACTTACTGCGCTCACGTAATTAGGAAGGTAGCTTCAAAGGTACCATATTTAAAAAAATTATCGCTAGAAAAGGGACCATGTGTGAGCGGTAGTGCCGGTCTGGCTGATCAGTTCTGAAAAATTTCTGTTTTTTAAAATTGATTTTGGGATATCTTTTGATTAGAGTTTCATTTTTGAAAATTTCCTTTTGGAAAAGATTTTTATGATCCCAAAGTATCTTTGTGCAAAATTCCAAATCATTTGAAAAAAGTTTGACGATGTTTTAAGTGGTATCAACTTTGTCCTTTTGAATTGATTTCAAGAGGTATCTACTTGGTCTCTTCTTGCAAGAGCTTTTCAAAACAAAACTTGTGCATGTTCAAATGCAAATAGCTCCATGTTTCATCTCTTAAATCTCATGGGAGCTTGCTTTAATCAAGTTTTGTGCATTTATCTCCAAGTGTTATCTCTAAAATCAAGTTTTGTTTGCTCTGATACCTTCAAATTTTCTAAATCTTTGAGAGATCATTTATTCAAACCAAAATCAAGCTAAGGGGTATTGTTGTGCTTTAACAAGTTGTATCTTCTACCCCTATGCATTCTTAAAGTTCACATGGTAATTCGAACTCATTCATATGAGTTTCCCCCTTTGAGCTAAATTGTAAGTTCAATCTCTCAAGAATTCTCTATGCGAGATCCTTTGTAAATTGAAATACATGAAGAGGAGAAGTCCATGTTTGAGCATTGGTTACAAAAATATTTTATTTGACAATGCTTTTCTAACAAGTGGTATTTTACAAGTAGTTCTTCTAGCATCACCTCCTGAGATCACTTTTAATGGGTATCTTTCTTTCTCAAGTGGTATCGACTTCATTTTCAAAAGCTTGGAAATCTTTATTCAAGTTTTTATTGAAAATTTGAAGCATTTTTAATAGATTCCTCGTTTAAGTTCTATTAGGCAAATTATGGACACTTCAAATGAGTCATGATGCATTGTTGAAAAGCCTAATAAATTGAGGAGTATTATTTGAATGTGTTTCAAATAATCTTTTGTGCTTAACTATCGGGTGGGGGCGATTTAAGTGAGTTTTTCTCCCGGTCGCTTGGCCTTCCTCTATCTCGACACTACCATTTTCTCCCTCCTCTCGTCTGTTCTCTCTTTCCCCATGCGCTCAAGCCTCTTATCCCTCAAATCTCTCATTGATCCTTCGACCTTTTGTCTGCTCAAATCTATCTCTCCTGGTCTCCTCCTCCAAAGGTAATCATCTCTTCCCTTTCTCTCTCTCTATCTCTCTCTCTCTCTCAATCCCTAAGCCCTCTTTGTTCTCCATTAGGGTTTTGTGAAATGTGGCTCAAAATTGATCTCTATTGCGATCTAATCATAAAAAGGATGGATTGGGAGTTAATATTAGTCTATCAAATGAAAAATCCCGAACCAATCTAGCCCTTTTTGTGCATCCATTCCAATTTTGGGGCTTTCGGTGCAGAAGATCCGGAACTACCTCAATTATCTCGTCGATAGCTCCGGTGGTCGGTTCTACCGGCTTCTTAGCGGTAGTAATGGACCTCAGTACTACTGGTTTATCTAAGCAAGACTACTGAATTTTCTGCTTTCACCCGAAACTCTTTCGTTTTAAATTGCCATATTATCATAAAATCTTAATTGGAATTCTTGTTCATCATACTCATCTATTCTTGATTCTCGTATTGCTTGACTCGGTCATCATGCCAAGAACAAGAGGTGCAAAAGCTCCTCGGGGTGGAGGAAGTGTCCGTAAGTTTGCAAAGAATAGAGGAGCTCCCACTAGCAGTGATAGCGAGGATTCCACCACTCTAGCACTGAAAGACAAGGAAACGAGGCTTATGGTTCACCGCACTCTCGCCAAAGGGGCTAAAGGTTAGAGTGGGAAAGCTCCAGTGGTGGAGTCAGATTCCAGTGAGGAAGAGGAAGTATCTGCTGAGTCTGAAGAAAATGAGCAAAATGAGAGTGAAGAAGAAGCAACCCAGCCACTTGAAAGTGGAGTATGGCGTGATCTGCGCCAAATGAAGGGCGACGACTATTTTGCTCTCAGGGACCAAAATGAACATGTAAAATCAAAGAATGCCACTAAGGATAGGTTCCACACTAAATTTCAACAGAAAGTTTACTATGAGATATATAAAGAAAAGGACTTTGCAGATCAAAAATGGATGAACTGGGATCATATTTGCAAATTGCCATTGTTTGTTGGGGTGCCAGAGCTGTTTCAAGGGGCAGGACTGATGGAGTTTCTGAGCCGAAGAAGTGATTATCATGAGGATACCATCAAGCGGTTCTACGCTACAGTTCACATCTCTGAAGATATGAACCAAACCACCTCGATGACTAACTCAGAGATATTCACAGCAACCAAGAGTGATTTTGAGCATGCATTGGGGATATTTCACAGTAGCTATCCAAAGATACATGATGACAACACTATAAGCCTCTAAGGATAGCCTCCGAGAAGGTGATTGAAAGCCCAAGGAGGTTGAGGAATAGCCGGTGACATCGGCTCCAACGTTGGGACGGGGGCGCTTGCTTGATGGGCCAGTGCTCGATGGGTCGCTTGCGACCCTCTTACCTGTTTGCTTTGCCTGCAGAGTAAAAAAGAAAGCCGATCAATAAAGTTTAATAGATATTGAGGACATCAACAAGAAATGACTACCTTAGTCGATATATCGCTAGAACTCGAGTTATTATAGCCTGAACTAGCATCGTCGCTAGAACTAGAGCTACTACTATTGGAGTTAGTATGAATTGTTAGCTCAAGCGCAAAATCCGTGAAGAAATCTGAAACGATGGCCGATATTGTGCGTTCTTTCAGATACAATGCAGCACACATAGCCGACCACTATTCATGAAACATTGTTGACTACCGGCTGTGAAATATAAAACAGGGAAGATTATGGAGCTGGAATTCGTCGGCTATATAGAGAACAATTTTTCCTGATGAAGCCCAACGTACTCTATCTCTGAGACGTAGCCGATTGAAGAGACTTAGACTTAGAGTGATTTGTCTGAATCCTAGTTGCCTCGCATATATTGCTGGGTGATATAATTCATACGACGGTTGAAAATGTTTAGCCCTTTGAGTGCAAACCAACAAAAAACACACTTGGAGATATAAAAATTATGTACAGTTCCAATGTATAATCAGGCATTTCATTGCTATCGGCTGCTAGATGAATAAAAGACGGGAGGGAAAACTATCAGCTTCTTTATAACTAAAGAAATCTTTTTTTGTCAAAAATCTTCATAATTAAGCTGAAAGAAGAAAGCCAAATACTTCCTTACTCCGATGGGCGTGTCTTTGATTCTCCACAAGAACAAAGAATAAATTTTTCGCCAAATGATCGGCTTTCCCTATACTCTACTTCCTGGTCTTCTTAGGTGCCTTCGCAAGGGAACGGAGTTATGTCGAATGAGTCTATCTCAAAAGGTTGACTAAATATGCAATAAAGCCAGGTCTGGATAAACCATAACGGGCCACCTACATTGTCGACGGTATATGACCCCATTCTTGTATAGAGTCGAGTGAGCATAATATGCATCATCTGGTAGACTGCGCCAAGAAACATCTTCACTAGTGCAAGCCGATGACCTTCTACTAACTTTTCAGCAATGACTTGGTATACTTGAGTGGGTCCAAGAGAAGCACTACAGAATAGAAATCAGTCAAGCCACATGTTCAGAAAATCTACATGCTACTTATTGGATACTGGGCCGATTCTTTTGTTATCATCCATGTACTTGATCCAACCCTCTCCTTTAGTGGAAATCAACTTGTACTGCAGTTTGGCATTGAAAGCCGACAGTGATCTCTATCGGGCCTTAAGCAGCATAATTGCACCACGTCAAGCAGTGTTAGGCTGATATGACCCGTTCTGAACATAAAAGCATTCAAGGAGTCCAACCAGAAAAAACAGACGTAGCCACTAAGGGCTCGTTAGGCTCTGGATTGGCTAAGGAGAGGGGGAGACTCTCTGCAATACCCATTTGTTCCCATTGGGCATTTTCTACGCTGATATCCGATTAAACCAATTTCTCCAGCCCTTTAGTGTCGTCGTCCAAGCTCTGAAACTTTTTCTCCACCCATTGATATTATACTCTGGAGCATGAAAGGGAAGCCTAGGCATGTCTTGTTCTATTATAGCTGATGGATCTAGGTCTCCTAGCGGCCCTAAGTAATATTAGTCCTCGCAATCGAGAACATGAGTAAATACCTGTTTGGGGTCCATTGGTGTTCAGCTGACGGGAGAAGAGTTTAATGAAGGCTTGAAGTCCAAAAACGAGGAACAAACCGATAGTGGAAGAGTTGAGAGTCAAGAACCATGAAAATGATGGAAGCGAATGGTGATACTTATAGGGAGTAAACCCGGTGGCACTGGCGAGTAATTTATTCAAAGTTAAATGACAGTTAATATGAAAGGTGTCGCGTTCACACGTTTTACGGTGCAATAAATGGTGGTAAAAATATTGTGAAAATCATGGTAAAGTCGATAGTGGTTGAAGCCGAGAAGAAAATTTTTGGAAGATAACATGTTATCTCCCAAAAATAGGAGCATATGTTAGCACCAAAATTTGGCAAGGTATAACCGATTTATCAGACTAAGGATAAAATTGGATATTTCTGGCCGATATCAGTTAAAAAAGGGAAAAAGTTAAGTTGAAGATGGAATTGTAACCGTTATTGATTCAAAGATGGAATTTTATCTATATAGAGCCCGATATGGATCACGGTTGGCAACACATCGGAGATGGATACGATCGGCCTATGCACTATAAAAGGCGACCTTAGGCGAGCTAAAGATATACAACAATCAATCAAATAACTCGCATCTATTTTTTATCTACTTTTCCTGTAAACTAAGAGTAGCTCTTGTAATTTAGACTTTGTAATTCATTCTTGATGAATAAAGTTGTGCATCACCGATTATTGATCATCTTCGATTACGGCAATTTACCCAGGCTTGCTTTTCTCCGATCTTGCTACGCATCGTCTTTTTCGAAAAAAATTTCCTTTACCAAATCATCTAATTAGTCTTAAAAAGTTGCTTAGATTTATCGTCACTTACGATTTAATCGGCTCGAGTAGCTGTTTAGATCTCTTGCCGATTGTCACATCAAATCGGCTTTAATCATTATTTCAATCTATCTTGCCAATTGTTGGATTAAATAGGCTAGCACACTCCAAACTAGAATTAAACCCGATGTTTACGTGTGTTTGAGATGATCGATCTTTCGTCGTATTTTTTGGTGCCAACAGAGTCACAGAAAGCTAGTGCTGCAATGCTGTTCATCGAAATGTGGTAGATATCTTTGTGTGCGGGAATTTTCTTTTTTATTTTTCGGTTGCGGTGTCACCTCCGCTGACTGATCGATGCACTGACCGAATACTTGTTTAGTCTTTAGTGGCAAGCAGCGTGTAGCCGCTGGCACCAAGGACGTGCAACCTGTTATTTCTACTACTACTATATTATTCTCTGTACAAAGCTAGCAGGCCGTGAGCAGTTGGTAATGTAATTAAGCTATGTTACATATATGGTGCATACATAATGTGTTCGAGATAAGCAATGTTTTTGTTTGCACAAAGCACGTGGATCTAGTCAGCTGAATAGATCAGCAAATATTTTAGCGGTTGGCTAGTCTGTTAAACAAGCGTGGAAAGGGAAGCACGTTAGCTTACGAAGTCAACATCTATAGCTCATCATATAACAGCTCATACGAGGATTGCATATCCAGCGAGTTTGCGATTGCATTCGGATACCGATCCTACTTCGGATCCTATCTAGATAGGTTTCATATTGTTTCACAGTTAAGTTTCACTAAGTTTCGTAGTGTACTAATAAGTTTCATAACGTTTTAGTTTCGTTGGTTTTATTAGGTTTCAAAAGAGTTTCAAATAGATTTTATAAATATTTCAATATGCCTCAATAAATTTCAATGAGTTTCTAATATGAAACTACAAGTTTTGTCAAGGTTTAAATCTGAAACTTGATTTAAAACGAAATTCAAAATAATTTTAACTGAGTTTCAAGAGACCAACTTCAAAGTTTCACAAGTTCCACGGGAAAACAAATGAAAACCAGTTTCATATGAGTTTCATGAGATTTGTCAAATATTCAAAAAATCAAACGTGTTTCACAGGGTTTGTATATTTTGATGAAACACTATGAAACCTTATGAAACTTATGTGTGAAACTTAGCCCTAAAACATGAAATCACTGAAACATAGTCGTACACACTATCAATATCTGATGAGAATGTAAACGTAAACGTGAATCTATGTGATGAAACCTCATGAAATGTATTAATGAAACGTTTATGGAACGTTATAAAACTTATCCATAAAAAGTTATGATACTTGAACTTATTGTAACTTATAAAATATCGTAAAACTTATTTTGTGAAACCTTATAAAACTTATGATACTTGAACCTATTGTAGTCTACCAAGCCATAAACACACGGCCAAACATCAAAATGGTTGGAGAAGATGTAGCCCAACCTAACCGATGGAAAACAGTACATGTACGGTGTTCTTTGATTAATCCACGGTCCTCTTGTACGTGTACCACCGCACGATGAGCAGGTAGGCGGCGAAGTTGCCAATGCAGAGCATGGTGAGGAGCCATAAGAAGTAGTCAAGGTGGCCGCAGTTGGTGTCGTCGGGGATCCACCCGGCCGCCACCCCGCCGTCACCGCTGCCACGACCGCGACGAGCGTCGAGCTCGCATAGTTGCCCACCGCGAACGACGTGTTGGAAATCCTCGAGCAGAGGCTCTGCATGGCGTTCGGCGCCTGGTCGTAGAAGAACTCCCTCCGCCCGATGAACATGAACACCTCCACCGCGCCCACCACCATGTACTGCGGCACCTACCAGAAGATCGACAGTGGCAGGTAGCTCTCATCGTCATCGTGCATGCAGGCTCTGTGGCCTGCGATGACCTGCCACCGTGCGACCTCGAGCGTGCTGGCCGCGAGCATGGCGACCGTGAGGATGACGAAGCCGACGCCCATGCGCTCCAGCTGCGTGAATCCGCACTCGTGGCCCGTGAAACGGCGCACAAGCGGGACAACCGTGCGGTCATAGAGCGGCACCCATAGCATGACACGAGGGTGTCGAAGACAAAGAGCATAGTGGCGGGGACCAAAGTTCCGTAGGAAAGCTAGGGAACGGTATACCGTTTCCTAGTATTTCTATAAAAAAAAAGCAAGAGGTTGATTGGATCTTGAATCCATGAGCTGCCTGGGACAGAGAAATTATCGGTTCGAGTCTCTCAGTTGTAATAAGCATTTAGATTTAAGAGGTTAATTTTCAAAACAGTCTGTTCTGGAAATTTATGGTTTCAGGCATCAACTCCTCGTATATGTCAAAAAAAACAGCAAGGTTGGTTGGATATTGAATCCATGAGCTGTCTGGGATAGAGAGATAGATTATCGGTCCAAGTCTCTCTCAGTTGTAATAAGTATTTAAATCTACAAATACACGGTATACCGTTCTCTAGCTTTTCAATAGTATAGGAAGAGAGGATACGACTCCAGGAGCTCCGATCGCATGGCTGCACGTGCGGCAACTTCTCTAGCTAGGCATTATACGTAGTATTAGCAGCAGTCAACATAGGGTATGCTTCCAATCTCTCTTAAAAAAGTTAGGCCCTTGTAATCTAGGATTCGTACTATGTGTGAGTGTTCTACTAGCAAACTAGGTTTATGATTCCTTGTATATAAGACTTGATAATTACTCACTTCCTCTATATAACCACGCCATGATATATCTTATTATCTTTTCAAGAATACGATGCCTCCAAAGGATACGACTCCAGAAGCTGCCACAGCTGAAGCATCTTTGCCGCCATGCTGGCCGCCGCATCCCCCTTCTCCTCCCTCGCCGACGCCCTCCTCGCTGCCTCACCGCATCTGGCTCGACAAGGTAGGTGTGTGTGAATTGTGCAACTACTGCTAACTAGAGAAGAGTACAACAATACAACCACCTCATGAAAGAAAATCTCTGTGTATACTTGCTCGTTGCCAAGAATTAAACAATTGAAGCGTATTCACTTGCGTGACCAAGATTATAGTTTGGGGAAACAAAACAACACCAGTCGCACGCACATTTGATTGTTTGATTTGGTTTGTAGGTGGATCACGGAGGAGCAATCAACAACGCTCTCCACAACCACTAATTCGACCGTGCAGGTGCTACACCTTGTTCGCCATGTTCCATGCATCTGTGATATGATTTGTGGACTCATTTTGGCTTCTTCACCTGCTGTAGGAGTTGGCTGAGTGGAATGCCAGATATAGGGACAAGTTTGGGTTTGTGTTCATGATATCTACTCTCTTCGTTTAGAAATATAAGGCCTATATAGTTTGAGTGATCTTGTATAGAAATATAAGGTTTGTATGTAGATTTAATGAGATTTTTCCTACTATACCCCTATTTATTCTCTCTCAACTACAAGTATTTATTCATTACCACCACACACTAACTATTATCTCTCATCTTCCAAGACAATTAAGTGGGGTATCTAAATCATTTTCACTCATACCTTTCTCAATTTCACCCTAACCTTAATCCTTGTACAAAGTCAGAATACGCCTTATATTTCTAAACGGAGGGAGTACATCCTAAAAGATCTCATCTTGGTTTTATATCTTAGTTTCATTCATTTTTATGAATAAGTTTCAATTGGTTACATGACGTGACTACGTTTCATTAGTTTTCATTATAAAGTGTTCTTTTTTCTGGGTTGTTTCACGAAGTTCCAATAACATTTTATGCATATGTTTTTTTTTCAAGTTTCAGGAGTTTCCACGTCTATGGTTTGAAAGGTTTTAATAAGTTTTCTTTGCTAATTTTCATTAGGTTTCATAGTGTTTCATGATGTTTCACGGATAAGTTTTATAATGTTTCACAGATAAATTTCATTAGATTTCGTAGTATTCTATCAATATAATTTAGTTTTCCTTATATCTTAATAGCTTTCACGACTAAGTTTCAATAGATTTTATTCAGTTTTTACTAGGCTTCATGATAAAATTTCATATAGTTTTGTGAGTTTCAGGAGGTTATGGCTAAGTTACACGACGTTCTCAGATAGGTTTCATGATTAAGTTTCATCAGATTTCTTGAGATTCAGGAGGTTCACATATATGTTTCATCACGTTTCACGGATAATTTTCATTAGATTTTATAGTGTTCCATCAACATAATTTAGTTTCCTCAGCTCTTAATAGCTCTCACGACTAAGTTTCCGTAGATTTCATTCAGTTTTAAAGCTCATTGGATCTCTCTGAAACTTTTGAAGTTGTTTTTTTGAAACTCAATTGAGATTCTTCTTAATCTCATCTTTAATCAAGTTTTAAATTTGAAACTTGACATAACTTATATTTTTAGATTGAAACCCACTGATTTTTTTTGGAAACGTGTTGAAACCATATGAAAGCTGTAAAATATACTCTGAAACTTTAGAGTTTTCCTTTTTAAAACTTGGTTGAAATTATTCCGAAACTCGTTTTTTTAATCAAGCTTCAAATCATTTGAAACCCATAAAAATTTGTTCAAACACGTTGAAACATTGCAAAACTAGTTTCAAACTTTTTTTAAACATGCAGAACATGCTCTGAAACTTTGAAACTAATCTCTTGAAACTCAGTTGAAATTCTTTGAATCTTGTTTTAAATCAAGTTTCAGATTTGAAACTGGACGAAACTTGTAATTTCATATTAGAAACTCATCGAAATTTTTTGAGACGTGCTGAAACATTTATAAAACCCATTTGGAACTCTTATGAAACATACAAAACATTGATGAAACACCTTAAAACCTAGTGAAATATGCCTATAGCATGTGGTAGCATTACTCTTAAAATTAAGGGGGTTAATTTCCAAAGCTGTTTGTTCTAAAGTTTATGGTTTCATGCATCAACACCTCACATATGTGGTAGTGAACTAGTGATGCAACTGTGGATTGATAACTCGACAGGGATGGCAACAGTGAATCAGCGATGTTACCCATCGAAGAATGTTGGAATGTCCCCGTCCCGTTCCTTGATAATTAGTGACGTCTCATAGTTTACGACTAATTGTAATCAACAACAATATAGTGATTAGATAAATAAAAATGCAAGGAGTTCACCACAGTGAATGTACATAGATGCATCACATAATTCAAACAAGTATATATGTCTTAGTTTAGGATTTTACAATGTACTAATAAGATAGTATCATATGAGCTACATGGCATGATATACATTTACTCGAGTCCCCAATAGGGAACTGAAATGAATACTCCTGCCTTAGTTCATCGGTCGTCTGGTTGGCGTAAGGTTTTAAATTTCGTTTTCGGATTATAATTCTGAGTCGACCGATATCCAAAATTTCGGAAAGATTTCAGAAATTTAGATGAAATCCAAACAAAATTCAAACCTGGAATTTTTTGGAGCGGGATTTCTGAGATTTCGGTCGAAATTGTCGAAATCTCGACAACTTTTAACTGAATGAAAAATAGTAGAAAACATATTAGAAAATTTTGAAATTTTTTGTGGAAGGTACTAATGCATAATTAATATTTCCACAAAATTTTCAAATGATAATCAAGCTTGATAAATTTTCAAAAATTCTGACAGTGCTACTGTACTGATAAAGGCTGAGTACATGTATTGCTTCCAAAGATTTGATTGAGCAATCAAAACAGGTTTAGAATTTTTAAAACTTTCAGATAAGGGTTTTGAGGAAATTCTTAAGCTCTCCTAAAAATTTTGGATCATGATCACACTTGACCAAATTTATAAAATTCATGAAATGTTACTGTCTCATTTATGTTCCTTCTATTTTTGATTTTTAGAAGATAATAAATAAAGTTCAATTCTTTTGGAAATTTTTTTATGTGATCCTAGTTTGATAAATATGGTACCATGAATTTTTTAGAGCATGATCAAGCTTTCATGTTTTTATAAAACATTTCAAAAATTCAATTTTTCAAAAAAAAATCATGGTAAACGACATTCTTAAGAGGTATTGTCCTCAATCCGCTCAAATCCAGTCCAAAAAACTTGAAATCCGATCAAAATACCTGAAATTTGGAATTTCACCGAAATTTCCAAAATCACTGTAACAATTTATTTTTTTCAATTTTTTCTATTCCATCAGGATTTGTAATCTTGTCCCTAACCGAAATTTCGTTGGGATTTTGAACCTTGGGTTGGTGTGCCTATGCAATATGCATGCAGACTTATCTACGCCTTGCCTAGTCTTAGCCACTACTAGATTAAGGGTGAAAATGGGTTGAATTTTATCCGTTCGATCCGGATCCGATCCGATTCTAGATGGATTTTAGATATTCGGTCAGATCCGAATCCAGATCCGGATATTTGAATCTAGATACCGGATCGGATTCGGAGCATAAAGTATCCAAGAAATATGGGTCGGGACCCGAATATCGGATAATTAGCTATTCGGATATCCGTTTTTGAAGATGGCCCCCAGCCCATAGCCTCCCGAGTCCTGGAGAGTGCCGACTTGGCATCTTGGGCTCCTGCCTCCTGGCCCATCCGGCCATCACGCTTCACATCACGGGCCTTCGCGCGACCGCACGGACAATGGCGAGGCGCAACTGCTCTGTGCGGGGATGATTCGGCGGCAAGGAAGGGAAGCAGCAACCGCACCTAGTGCTGGCGCACAAGCTGTTTCTGCTCTCGCGCCCTGATGTCGACGACCTCGCCAAGGTCGACCTCCACGCCGACGTCCTTACTGCGATCAAATTTGACGGTATTAGCGCGCTTCTCCTCGAATCTGCTTCTAACTGTGGGTCGGATTTGGTGGCGGACGGCGTGCTGGAGATGGACGCGGTGCTGCTCTCAGAGATGCGCGGCAGGATCGAGGACAAGATCCGGAAGCTCGACGAGAAGTGAGTAGATCTTCCACCGGTTTCCCTTTTCCCGCACGATTTTTAGGTTAGGTTATAGGATTTCAAAAATTCGTGGTGTTGATGCATCTAGTCCTGTGGCCTTACAGTTTGTAATTTGACCACTCCAGATAGGTTCTGCGTTGATTTGGCCCTGAATCTCATTCGCTAGGAGTTCTAGTGTTTAATTGGTGTTGAACTTGATGTATTTTAGCTGCATTTGTTGTTCCTGGACATCATAATTAGTAACTTTTCTGTGGTCTCAACCTTCTGATCTAACGAGATTTACCAATCCTGAGTTGTTGATTAGTATTATGGCCATGCAACACTGTGGTTTAGGTTAGTGTCATCCAACTATCTAGATCAGAAGTGTAATGCTAACTGATGGTAACTAAAGAGCTGATGTGTGCATAAACAAATCAATGATAGGGAGAATGGGCTTGAGTTTAAGCAGTCACAAGTTACATCCATGCAACTTACATGTAAAACTTTCTCTAATGCTTTTATTCTAAGCTGAGACAGGTGGTTCCCCTGCCTTGATAGGTTGGTTTGATTATTGGAAAAGGGGGCGATACAATTAAAAATCTGTAGGCTAATCTGGTACTCGAATTAAGGTAGAAAAATTACTTGTTATGTTGCATGGTTAATTGTTATGGCTTCTATAAATTGAGGCCGGAGGGTGGTGATAAATGTTCAATTAGTAGACTCTAGATTTCACATCCATTTATGCATAATGCTCAATTAGTTTTGTTGCTATGCCATCTATTTATGATCCATTATCTGTATATCTTTATCCATTCCCGATCCGAATCCATCACATATCCGACCCGTCTCCGTATCCCGAATTATCCGGATTCGTATCCGGATTCGGTTAGCTCGTATCCTGTTCCGAATCCGAAAAAAAATATAGGTTAGGATACGGGAAGAGCAATATCCGCCCGTATCTGACCCGTTTTCACCCCTATACTAGATACACACAATTTGTCTTCATCGTTTGATTGGTCAACGCTGGCGGGAGCAAGGCAATAAATTGGGCAAATACTCTCTCGATCTAAGTTTATATGGCATATTTATTCTTATCACATAAACCAAGAAGATATTGAAATGACTAGATTACCCTTAATTATTATCACTAAGCATTATATTCAGCGCATGCATGTAGAGATTATAAAATAAAGATAGGTATTTATTAGATGTATAGAGGAACATCACACTAATTTTGCATTGAAATATGAAATACACATTATATTTATGGCCAACACTATTAAAAAATATGTCTTATAAACTTGGACGGGTGGAGTATATAGCGAATAATCACTACTTAGCTAAGGAATGAAATTTCGGACAAGAAAACAACAAGGATTGAAAATTCGGACAACCACAAATCTGCGGCAAGGACTCACTGGAGTTAGGATTCGGGCTCACCAAAATTAGGGTTAGGGTTCATCGGGACCCCTGACCCTGGAGGGAGGGTGGGCGGCGTTGGTGGCGATGACCCCGGTAAGAGTGATCGGGCGGCGGGAGCGTCGCCAGCCACGGGGTGGTGGCATCCTTAGACAGGACGGGGTGGAAACGTGTGGAGCTCGCCGGAGAGGAAGAGGAAAGAGGGCGGTGGTAGAGATGCTCCGCGGAGAGAAAGAAGAAAGAGGAGCGGTGGTGGAGGTGTTGGCTGGAGAGAAAAAAACAAATGGACATAGTTGTTGGCCAGAGAGAAAAAAACAAATGGCCAGAGTTGGAGTCTTAGAGATGCGTTGTCGGGAACAGGAAGAGATGAAGATGACGGACGACAACCGGTTCATAAAGAGTTGGAAAGGGGTAAGGTTGAAGGTGTTCACTGTACTGACGCTCCCATAAAATTTTGGAGTGCTGTATTTTTTTTAGAGGTTGGAATCCGGTATTATGTACTACTTCTTTCGTTCAGGAATATAAGACGATTTTGACTTTACATAAGGATTAAGGTTAAAGTGAAATTAAGAAAGTTATGAGTGAAAATGACTTAGATACCCTAATTAATTATCTTGGAAAATGAGAGATAGTACTTTGTGTGTGGTGGACTGGTGATAATGAATAAATGCATATAGTTGAAAGAGAATAAACAGAGATATAGTAGAAAAAATCTTATTAAATCTACATGTAAGTTTTATATTTTTAAATAAGGCTATTCAAATTATAGATCTTATATTTTTAATTGGAGGGAGTACTATCATAAGTAGTATATATGAACGTCTTAATCATTTAGCTGCCATTTAATTTTCGCCGGTCGCTCGCTGGCTTGATAACTAGGCGCCCGAAATGCATGTGCGCGCGCGCGGCTCGCACGGAGATTCTCCAGTTTCCACCGTAGTGCGAGTGTGCCACGTGCGCGGAGGCCGGCCTGTCTCTCGCTACTCATTCGGTATGTGTTTGGCTGCTTCTGTCAAATGGTAACTAGTATATATAAAATGATTTTAAAAAAATCATCTATATATTTAGTTATTTGAATAAAACTATTGTATTTTAGATGATAGGATATAAATTTAAGAAATATTATCTATAGATACTGAACTATTATATTAATTCAAAATAATAGAATCAAACGCTATAGAACCATTCTTTTCATTCAATTCATTTAATTTTATTCCACCGACCAACACATACCTAAGTAATGGGCAAAACGCAAAGGCGCAGAGCCTTCCCGATCAGAGAGATCAACGTGCAGTTCGCTAGTACTTTGGTACTAGTAGCTTAGCCACCCTTCCGTTCTCGTGCTGCCTGGTCTATCAGGACAGGAGCTGACAACGACATGGGGGCTGCGAGCCGGGAGGATGAGGAGGCGAAGAAGATGGAGGCTGGCGGCGACACCGTCGGCCAGAAGCTCGACGCCGGCGCTCTCTTCGTCCTCCAGTCCAAAGGTGCCTGAAAATAAGCCTTTCTTCTTATCATGCACGCATCATCTTTCTTCTTTGGTGCATGATGCAGCATGCCGATCGATCGAGCATACTTCATGCCTACGACTTATATATGCTTCTCGAGCACCAGGATCACGATGCGTGAGTCTTATTGATTGATTTTCCCCTGCTATTAATAAGCGAAAGAGCTAGCTAACTACTAGTAGTAACAACTACCAAGTAAGTGCCAACAAGCTAGTGATTTTGGCTATATTAGCAAGATGAAGTTGCTCTGCTGGATATGATTACATACGCTATTCTGCTGATCGATTACGTCTGTAAATGATTCAAGTCCCATTGGTAATCGCAATTTATAACTCAAAAGTTTACGGTTGCACACTCACACAGTCACCAGCTAGCAAGACAGCTAGAGAGAGTAGTCTCTCCCAAAAAAGAAGATAGCCCTCTCATATCTTTTCTCTCCAAGCATCAGTAGGAGCGTCGGATGGACTTCTTTTCTTACAAGCCTGGGACAGCAACAAATTTGAGCTCCTCTCTTCCTCCTTGGGTTCCTCCTCTCTTACTACTACACTCGCAGAACAAGCGACCAATAATTCCTTCACCATAACAAACGTGTATGGACCTTGTGACAGCCCCCGCAAGGAAGTGTTCCTTGAGGAATTGAAATCTCTTAGCTGCTCTATGCACGACCCCTAGGCTTTAGTCGGAGATTTCAACCTCACTCTTCCCGTCTGACCGGTCGCATGACAATTTTGACGCAGCTGAAGCTTCTTCCTCTTCTACGGCGTCATCCACGGTCTCGATCTCATGAAAACCCCGCTGCTCGACATAAAATACACTTGGACCAATAATTTTGGTGAAGCACGATCGGGCTATCACATATTCACATCCACTGCTTGGACTTCACGATTTCCAGACACGACTCTTGTCCAAGCCCAGGACGACGTCGGATCGTGTACCACTCGTCCTCGCTTTCTCCTCGTCTACCATTCGCTCCACTGTCTTTCGCTTCAATAATCATTGGCTCCTTAACCCAGTGTTTCCTCCCCTTGTTGCTTCTAATTGGAACAGTATCTCTGATAGTTAGTGACAAAGCTAGGATAAAAATAGAGAGAAAGCTTAGAGGACTAAGCTGAAAATTTGTTTACCAAAAACCGAAGCAAATTGAGCTAAATTGAGACAAACATAATGAACAATATCTTATGCGATCCAAATTTATATATGAATTGAAGAGAAAATCAGAAAAAAAAAGTACAATAAAGATATCTTACGCATGATTACCAACGTCGGAAGGAAGGTGAGCTCGAGTTCAATGTAGCCTCGCCAGAAGGGACGCGCCAATGCAGAAGGGCGCCTCTGTCTTCATCTCAAACGGGTCAGGCCGCCTGCAAGATTTGGGCCAAAAATCAGAAATCGGGGTGATCGCAGTAGTGGATAAAATAGAGGAGCGACGCGCTCTGTCCATGGCTGAACAGCGTCTTCGCGACCTGTCAAGCTCTCCCACCACCGGCACTGGGCTCAGCGTGCAGTTTACGGCCGCCAACGGGGGTGCGCAATTGTGTTCTAGGACTAGGAGATGAAAATACCTCCTATCACCAGTGCGCCACAGTGCACATGAGGAAAAATCGCGTTAAGGTTCTCGAAATAGATGACATTCAAATCTGCGCGCACACTACGAAAGCCGAAATCCAAATAAATTTCTACAAAAACCTCCTTGGCCAAGAACGCCAAAATACTGTAACTTTCTTCTGCATTCTCTTCTTGCCTCCACCTCTCTGGACTGCAGCCAAGCTAGCGCCTTAGTCCTTCCCATTACAGTTGGCAAAATTAGAGCAGCCCTCTTTTCAATGCGAGATGATTCTAGTCCGGGGCCTGACGGGTTTGGACCAGCCTTTTTTTAAAGCTAATTGGTCGCTCGTGAGTCCAAATGTGTTCGAGATCATGCAGCGTTTTCACTCCCACGCTGCCGACCTCCGTCGCTTCAACAAAGCCTATATCGTGCTTCAAGAAAGCCGAAGTAACCAAACCAGAGCGATTTAGGCCAATCTCTCTTCAAAACACCGCCACAAAAATTGTTTCCAAAACCCTGACTCTTCGTCTCCAGCAGTTCATCCATTGTCTTGTCCACCCAGATCAGACTGGGTTTCTAAAGGGGCGCAACATTTCTGAAAACGTCGTTTATGTGGCGGAAATTGTGCAAACCTGCCACAAAAGAAAGGCTCCCGCGGTAGTCCTTAAATTGGATTTCCACAAAAGCCTTCGACTCCATTAATTGGAACGCCCTCGAGCTGACCACAGCCATGCATCACCTGTGTCCACGTTCCCGAGGGCACCGACCAAATTCTTGAGCCAAAAGGCTTCCCCGCCAAATGGAGACAGTGGATTGCCGATTTATCGGCCACGAGCGAGACCTCTGTCCTCTTGAACAGCTTATCCGGACGCCCTAGATCTCGATCAACTTGGACCTGTCTTGGATTCGCCCTGAACTAGTGGGAGAGGGCGAAAACCTTGAGTGCATTTGGTCGTGGCCGCTCTCAGGAGTCAGGAGTGCCCTGCACCAGGAAAACACGGAACACGGTCCTTACTGCGATCCCTTGGAACATCTAGAAATGTCAGAACTGGAATGTATTTGAACCCAATGTTCCCTTTCGAGTTCCGTTAGTGCGCATCTAAGGTTTATCTCCTCTAGACTCAACTCTCTGTATCTCTCCATTCTCTTCCAGCTCTCCATCTCAGTCTCCGCGCACTGATGACCTTCACGGAGTCAACATCCGGCACACGGAGGTGGCGCGGTAGGCGGCCGAGGGCGGCGACCAGCACAGCGGAGGCCTCTCGTGGATGGAGGAAGGTGCAGGCGACGAGATCCATCGGATTCGGTCATCATTGTCATCAGGGGCGGAGCTGGGCCTCGGCCTGGCCCAAGTAACAGTACAAAATACTGTTCACTATTCATTTGGGCCTGAGGCGCACCGGCCCAGCCCAGCACTGCGTTGCCTAGGGCACACACGACTCGGCTCCTCGCCGCCTCGCCCGGTAGTCACGCCGCTTGGACCGCAGAGCTCGGGCCGCCTCGATCTGAGCTCGAGCTCGGCCGCCGCCGCCTCGCTTCCCGTCGGCCGGCCGTCGCTCGGTCGCTCCCGCACCGACCCTTCGCTTCTCGCCTCCACCCGGCCCGGTGCTCGGCTGCTCCACGACGCGCGTCCGCCGCTCTCCTCCCGAGTCCACCCGATTCACGATCCGACTCGAGCTCGTCTGCTGGCGTCCCGCTCCGCCGGCCGGCCGTCGCTCGACCCGGCCTCGTGCTCGCTCCGTCGCTGCTTTGCTCGTCGGCGCCCGACCCGCGCCGTGGCTCACGCAGATCCACCGAGTCCCGCCCGCCACCCAAAGACGCCGCCGCCGCCCGGACTCGCCACGGCCGCCTCTCCCACTTCGCGCGCGTGGCTCGTGGTTCGCTCTGCAGCCTCTACAGCTCTACTCACTGGACACTGGTTATCTACTTGTCTGGTGATTGGTGAATCCATTATCCATGAATGAAATTATGAAAATGAACATTCACTGGTTGTCAGTTTGTCACTTGTCTGAATGTTTGGTGATTAGTGAATGACAAATGAGAATGAGTAATAACTGAATGCAGAATGCCTGAAATGAATGGTTGAATTTGAATTGTGATTAACTCATTAATTGATTATTGAATGTTGAGTTTTATTGTGTTAATGTGTTATGCATTCTTGTCTTTAATATTTTGATCATGCCATGTTGTGAATTGTGATGCTGATGCTGTTATTCATGATTGCTCCATACATACTACTACAAAATTGTGTATTTGTGTAGTGTAGTGTTTTTAATTGTGTATTTGTGTAGTGTTTTTGTAGTATTTGTGTAGTGTTTTTGTTGTACCATGGTGTGAGTAATATTTGGCGTTAGTTATTGTTGCTTAGTTTTCGGCCCGAGGCTTGAAAGAATCCTGGCTTCGCCACTGATTGTCATCATTGGGGTGGCATTCACTAGATCAATCGTCTTCCTCGACACCGGCGACGGAAATCACCAGGCTCATGCTCGTCCACACTGCAGTGGCTTGTCCTCAACTTACCCTTCGGTGGTGTGGTCCATTGAGTTTGTGAAGATCAGAACCACCGCCACCCGATCTGGCGCTGTCCTCTTCTACTTCTACGGCCTTGTCGTGGGTCACCGCACGCACTCCAACACCTTTAACTGCAATCAAAACCCCCTCATGTCTTCGTCCCCACCGACGCTGATCGAAACTCACATAAACTAATTGGAACTTGTCGAAACTTATTTAAACTTTGTAAAACTTTTTTTGCCGAAACTTTTTGAAACTTTTTTGGTTGAAACTTGTGAAGCTTCTTTAAACTTTTTGGTTGGAACTTGGTAAAACCTTTTAGAACTTGGTGAAACTCCTAGTAACTCTTTTGGCTTGTTGAAACTTGATTGACCAAAAGTCTTAACTTTTGGTTTGAAACTTTCCTTGAATCTTCTGGAAACACATTAAATTTATTGAAATTTTAAAATTTTTAAATATTTTTATTAAACTTTATAAAACTGGTTACTATACCGTTATAACGGTATAGTGTTGTCTAATCTCTCTCTTTTGGTCCTTGATCGCATCATGCATGCCCGGCAATTATTTGCTCATGTGATGGTACTGTTACGCCTGTGGTTCAAAAACCGTCGAAAACCGCTCGGTTTTCGTGAAAACCGCCGTCTGAGCTTGTTCGGTAATTAAAACCGCTCGGAAAACCTACGGATGAACAAGAAATTCAAAAATTTGAAGAAATTTAGCAAAAGTGTCAGAAAATTTTAATTTTTTTGTGAGTTCCTGAGGTAATCCTAATGATTCTGTAAAATTTTGATTATTATCGATATGTACATTTTTAAAAATTATGACAAATGATATCACACAATATATGCTCTTCAATTTTTTATTTTCTAGGGGCATAAAATGAAGTCTAATATTTATTAAAAAAATTTTGTGATGTTATAATGTCATCAAAATGATTATGTAAAATTTTTAGATGATGATCACATATGTGTATTTTTTTAAAATTCTGAAAGTGCTATTATCATTGTATATGCTCTTCTTTGATTTTATATGGGAAATAAATGAAGTCTAATATTTCTGAAAATTTTAGTACATGATCCTTTGGAATTATTTATATTTTCAGTAAAATTTTAGAATATAATAAATCATTTTACTATTTATAAAAATCTGACAGTGTATTTGTTCCTTTTCATTAATTTCTGCTTTAGATTTTTTAGAAGAAATAAATGATTTAAAAAATTGTAAAAATTTCTCTTAGGTGTTTTGTATATTAATTGGGATTTTTTTACATTTTTAAATTTTTTTGCAATTTTTCAATTTGTTCTTCTATTTTAACTATTTTTCCTTCACATCTGGATTTGATGTTCCGTTCATGTAGGTTGAACATGTCATTTTGCGATAATAGAAGAGTGACGAAGCTATGCTTATGCCTACTCCACAACTTCAATTTAAATGCATTATAATGTAAATGGTGTTGATAAGTAAATGGTAGTGAAATTGCAAATGATTTTGCTTTGTAGTTATGTAAATGCTGATTTTTGCACTTATGTGATTGTAGTATTGTAATGAAAGATTATTTATTGATATATTATTGCTAAATACATAACTAACAACTTCTAATTCTCTAAAATATAGCAAAGGTCATGTCGATTTTTTTCCAAATTTAGGAGAGATCATTCTGGAATTTTTCACGTTTTCACATACCTTATTTATATATTTATTATATTTTTACTCAATTTTAACCTTTCCTGTATTTCTACAAATTTTACAATATTTTTTGCATTTTTTCCCAATTTTTCGAGTTTTTCCCCAATTTTCCAACCTCGGCGGTTTTGCAGTTTTCTCCAAAACCGCTGGTTTTCAAAAACCGAAGCGGTTTTTGGAGAAAACCGCGGTTTTCGCGATCTCATTTGAAAAAATTTCAAAATTTTCAAATTTGCAAACCGTTCGGTTTTTCACGATTTTCGAGCGGTTTACCGCGAAAACCGGTACCGCCGACTTCGCGAAAACCGCCCGCGAAACGGTTTTGTGAACCCTGGTTCTGCCTGTGGCCTTCTCGTGATCAAAAGTTCTTGGATAGTGGATGTCTGAAACTTTGAATGGTCTTCCCAATCTATCCTTTCAAACTTGTTTCACTGTTTTACTTTATGGGAGTGATGCTTTTCTACCTGCTTTCTTTCTTATCTCACTTTTCCTTTCCCTTTTCTTCCCTCTACTGTTTGCATGCTTAATACATTTGCACTTCATATTATTGGTCTCAGCCAGTCTTCCGATCACAATGAGTCAACTTTGATCATTTGATGTTCCACAAAATAGTTATTAGTCTATTTAGCCTTGTAAGATTTCCATACAAATTTTGTAGATATGGAATTCTCATGTTCTAAATGGGTCTACGTGAATCAAATGTAATAGGGAGGAGGGGGATGATTATCTTATTTCAAATAAATTATACATGAATCGTGGGCAATCTAGCCTGCCGTATGTACCGTGTTAGTACATGTCACCATCTCGGTGAATGATATATCATGCGTGCATACGTTGGAAAGCAATAAGTAGTGAAGAAATAGACTGGGAGATTGACCGGTAGCCTGGAAAGTAATAATTATAGGATGACGTGTATTTAGAAACAATTTTTGAAAACTAAAATGATATATATTTAGAAATGGAGAGATCAGTACTAGTTTACATGGAATTTTTTTAGTTCTTTTACCGTTCAACACCCTTTGCAATTGCTTTTGGCTGATTAATTGTTCCGTGTGTACGTGCAGGGTCGTGGCTGCACTGCGGGTACCACCTGACGACGTCGATCGTGGCGCCGCCGCTGCTGAGCCTGCCGTTCGCGTTCGCGTCACTGGGGTGGTCGGCGGGGATCATCTGCCTCGTCATCGGCGCTGCCGTCACCTTCTACTCGTACAACCTCATCTCCCGCGTCCTCGAGCACCACGCGCAGCAGGGGCGCCGCCAGCTTCGCTTCAGGGACATGGCCACGGACATACTAGGTCAGTACTATATCGTACTCGCTACAGTATGCATGTTCCATTGCAGCACAACCAAATGCAAGTTTATAACTGAGCACGCCGAGTCCAAAAGTGATTAACTAGATGGTAGCTAATTGATGTACCCATTTGCATAATTGCATTGACTGATAACTATGACGAGTGATGACGATTAAGTGGACTAATCATAGCATAAGTGCACAGCAAAGAGTAACAATCAGGCCGAGGCAGGTAAGAATAAGGCCCTGTTTGGGGCTGTGCTTAGATTTTGGGCCAGAAGCCTCATAAATAGGCCGGCTGCACAGTCAAGCAGCGTAAAAGCTGTAACCGTCGGAGAGGTGCTTCACAGCTGTGGCTTCATAGTTTTGTGTCGAGTGCCTCTCGGTCTCAGCCGCCCCGTCGCCTGGTCGTCGTCTCCTTCCCACCCAGCCACCGCCTCCTCCCCTCCCGGTCGCCCGCCCGATCGATCTCGGAGCCCCGCCGCAAGGTCGCCACCTCCTCTCCACCCAGTCACCGCCTCCTTCCCTTTGCATAGCTGCAACAACCAACAAAAAGCCACTTTGCCAAATTATTTCCTAAGAAAAGCTACAGCCGCTAGCTACAACAACATAACAAGCCAAAAAAACAGCTTTTCAGCCAAGCCGCAACCCCTAAATAGGGTCTAAGATTCTCGTGCACACCCCATGGACCCATGGCCTTGTCTGTCCTGAAGCGTTGAACTTTCTTAAGGGTTTTTTGGATCTAGAGTTTTGTGAATTTTTTGTCGTTAGGCTTAGTTTGCGCCATACTTTTGGTTCCACCGTAGTGCTTGGTACTTCTACTATCGAGCTTGGCTTCATCGCCGTTGTCAGCATCACAGCTCTGCCGAACACTATGAAGGGATGGAAGGGAGGTTGTTGAGATAAATTCTATATTTTTAAGTAATTAATTTATTTGTTACATGCAATTATTTTGGTTTTGTTAGAGATTTTTTAGGGTGAGAGAGTGATATGGGGAACGGTGGAGGGAGGTTGAGAAGACGAAGAACACACCTTTCACTATGCCACTGTTAGGTACTTTTAAAGAAGTGAAGATAAGGATAAAAAAACAGTTTTCCGTTTTGAGATAAACGTGTCGACGTTGTTTTTCACAAAAACCAGTTTCTGGTACCCTCCTTCCGCATTATAGCTACTATTTCTCAGCTCTGGGTAGGGTTCTACAGTTGTACTAATCCATTTAGATCGGATACAACGTGGCTGCTGGCTATCGAGACGGCGACCGTGGTCCTCGAGTCTTCGACCTGTTCGACTGTTTCCATCCCCTGCAGTCTCTCTCCACGTCTGTGCTGATCAATCTACGACAAGATCGAGTCTTCTTACATATTGAATTCAATGCCATTGTGTTGTGTAACCCATAAACATGATTGGTGTTTTTCTCTGGTTGTCTCCCTTTGATGACGGTCCATAGTGTCCGCAAGTAATTATTATACAAAGAGGTCGGGTTGTTTCTAGATACAAATCTGAAACCGGAAGCATCAAATGTGAAAAATCAAGCAAGTATATTATGGGGATTTGGAGGCAGGGTAAGAGCTCGCCTGCTGCCATAATGACGAGGAGGAGGTCGCCGGAGCTGTGGGGGCTGCGGAGCACGTCACGTTGCTGGCCGTTGCCTACTCACTTGACATTGCCGTGCCATCACGCCGCCGAGTGCCACTAGCCTGGCGCTGCTGTGCAACGCGCCGCCGCCACCCACACCTCCGCCATCTCCAGACAGGAAGCGGAGGAGGATTTCGATGTGTTCTGTAGTCTGTAGTGAGACATGGAGAGAGGAAGGGAACGAACGGGAAAGTAAGAGAGAAATGGGGAAATGCTAGTATATTTGCCCCCCTTATTCTTTTCTTTAAATAGTTCTTTTTATTTTTTTTTCGAAAAAGTCCTTCTATGTGCTACAGTATCATAGTACTGTAGCACAAGATTTTTTTTATATTTGAATAGCTGCGGAATGGGGCGCGAGTAAAATCGGCTGCGCCGAATCCACCAGCGTCAGTGCAATATCGCAGTATAGGGGCATAGGAAATGCAATTACCGTGGATGAGGGGCTTAGGATTTGGATTTTCTGCGGTGGGGGTGGTCTGGCAAATTCCACGCTCCCCCTGTGCGGAATGGGACCATTCCTGCAACAAAAATTCCACGAGGCCTAGTTCTGTAAAAAAAATTAGGGGGCTAAAACAGTGAACATTTCAAAGATGGGAGTAGGTGACCTGATGAATTTGGTGTGATGAATCTAGGTTTATTTGATAAATATGGTTCAGTAAATACTTTTTTAAATACAGTAATTGAAATGCGATACCAAATAGAACTTACGTTTAATATCTGTAAATACCATAATATTTCGGTTCGGTATCAGTAAATACCATATTTATCAAACTAACATGCATTATTTTTTTACTTGTTGTTTTGGACATTGCTACAGTTTTAATACACACCTTTGACCATTACTTTATCTAGTTATACGTTAGTAAAAATTATTACATATATTAGACCATTACTTTGACAAATATAGTGATATTATTTTCATATGAAATCATGCTTTATACACATTTGACCATTATTTTATCTAATTATATATATTTTTTTATTTTGATATTCGATTTACTCACAGTTTTTATAAAAAAACCATATAATAAAAATCAACAATTTTGTTATACCATACTGAATACCATAAATCGATCAAATTGAGTTGACCAGCTCGGTTTTTTTTTATAGTTTTTCGATTCGATAAAACCGTGCACAACGTTAGATGAATCTTGTCAGTGAGGAGAGAGAATGCTAGATGAAGTTGAAAATGACAGATCATACAGCCTGCAGATGGAAGAGGTGTTGATCCAACGTTCAGAACCTATCCCGTAGGAACAGTGTCCGCATACTACTACTAAAATGCATTTTTCGTTGTACATCCCAACCAAACGAAGTATTGGTTTACAGTAGTTTTTTGTTTTTCTTATCCAAACAAAGTTTTCAGCAAACTCTTAGTAACACATAGTAACAACTTAAAATTGGTTTTCCTAAAAACCCTACTATAACCAGTTTTGTGTGTTAAGATATAACAGCAGCTTTCAACAATCGTAACTCTCGCGGCGCGTCAGTCCATCTGCAAGTGCTCGTATAGATAAGGCTGATACACCAGGTAGCACTTGGCACTTGGATGAAAGCTCGAAATGTCAGCAGAACATGCAGAAACATGTTATGGAGTCTGCAGTTCCTCTGAAATTGTTAGTGACATCTAACAAATTTGTCAGGAGTCCTATGTAACAAAATGACTCCAAGTGTCAAAATCGATTGAAACTTTTTTTAATAGAGGGTTTAACCCCGATTTCTTTCATTAGAAACCAGAAAAGTCTACAAAGTTCCTACTAAATTGAAACAGAAAGCAAACTAGAGGCTGACACCATGATCATCAATTTAAATTTCAAACTACTCTTCAACAGAGACTAAAGTCTAGCTAGTTTGTTAAAGTTTCCCATACATCAAATTACACGAAGTTCACTGAAAGGAGATAACAAAACTACAGGACTCCATGCTTCTAGCAAAAGCCACAGTCATATCCTGCAGAGGCCATAATCTCGCCGTCTTCATCATATTTTATCCTGTAATCCTTAATACTCCACTCATGCTCCAGCAATCCTTGCCCTACTGGGATTCCAGCCTTTAAATCGATTGAAACTTGCCAGGGAAAACCAGCACTGACAGTCGTTTCTTTGCCAATTTCTCAAGAGAAATTTTATAGCGCAATATATTGTTAGTATATGGTGAGCAGTAGAAATCAGATATAGCCATTTGTAGTAGAGAAAGTATAAATAAATACTAGCTAATCTATCGATTAGATTGAAAAAAATGAACGGTACATATTAAATTTAGTATACCATTAAAAAAATGCTTAACAGACGTGTTGGAACAGAACATCCGTCGCCATCTTGTAGAAAACTCTTCGTATAACCACAATCTGACACAAATGAATAGCATTATACCAAAGCAACTTGTCAGCAGTACTGCGACATCCTCACGACCTCACCAGGGTGGAGATTCCCTCGCTGATTTTCATGGTGCTGCAGGACCTGGATGGGGACGTTACTACATCGGACCGATCCAATTCTTGGTGTGTTTCGGAGCAGTCGTCGCTTCCACACTTCTGGCTGGTCAGAGCATGAAGGTACCAAGTTAATTACGATCGATAGCATCTTGGACGGTGCATGCTAATGCATGGCTATTCACATGTGCATCATTTCCTACTTTCAGGCCATCTACCTGATTGCCAACCCTGGTGGCACGATCAAGCTGTACGTTTTCGTTGTCATATTCGGCGTTTTCATGATGATTCTAGCGCAGCTGCCGTCCTTCCACTCCCTCCGGCACGTCAATCTCATCTCCCTGGTGCTGTGCCTCTCTTACAGCTTCTGCGCCGTCGCCGGCTGCATCTACCTAGGTGGTACCCCGGCCCATTTTTCAGCCTGACTTAGCACTGTTGGCAGTGTGCAAATGCAGTACGTTGATTATGACTTCAGATAAAAACTTCCACTAATGAATGAGCCCTGCAATGCACGACACAGGAACCTCTGATAGGGCGCCCCCTAAGGACTACTCGATCACCGGCAACACCCATAGCCGTGTGTTCGGCGTGTTCAACGCCATCGCCGTCATCGCCACCACGTATGGCAATGGCATCATCCCCGAGATACAGGTAACTGAATCATGAGAAGCTCTGAATAATCCAATCTAGCCAGTAACATATATCGTAGACAATTTGTTAGTGTGGTTACAAGTTATACCTTGTTAATTGCCAATGTGCTGCAGGCGACGGTGGCCGCCCCGGTGAGTGGTAAGATGTTCAAGGGGCTGTGCCTGTGCTACGCCGTGGTGGTGACGACGTTCTTCAGCGTGGCCATCGCGGGGTACTGGGCGTTCAGCAACCAGGCACAGGGCACCCTCCTGAGCAACTTCATGGTGGGCGGCAAGGCCGTCATCCCCGAGTGGCTCCTTCTCATCACCGAGCTCTTCACGCTGCTGCAGCTCTCGGCCGTGGCCGTGGTGTACCTGCAGCCGACGAACGAGGTACTGGAGGGGCTCCTCTCGGACCCCAAGGTGGGGCAGTACGCGGCGCGGAACGTCGTGCCGCGGCTGCTGTCCCGGACCGCCGCGGTCGCGTTAGGCACCACCATCGCGGCCATGGTGCCTTTCTTCGGGGACATGAACGCGCTCATCGGCGCCTTCGGGTTCCTGCCGCTCGACTTCGCCGTGCCGGCGGTGTTCTACAACGTGACGTTCAAGCCGTCCAAGAAGGGGCTCGTGTTCTGGCTGAACACTACCATTGCCGTCGTTTTCTCCGCGCTCGCGGTGGTCGCGTCCGTCTCGGCGGTGAGGCAGATCGTTTTGGACGCCAATAGTTACAAACTTTTCGCCAACGTGTGACGAGGCTCGACGCGAGGAGAACCAATGCAGCAAGGAAATTTGCATCTAGATGAGATTGCCGTTTTCAAAGTACTATCTGTATCTTTGCCGGTTTTCGTCAAAAAAATAAAATAAAAATGCTGCTCGCAGATAGGCTGGTCCACAAAAGTACTGAGGTGCACAATTGAACAACTCTAGTTTTGATTGCGAGTGGATTGCTATCCGACAAACAAGTGTTCTGCTCATCAATTCTGTACAATATACACAAGAGAAGAGCTCAAGTGTACCGTAATATGTGAGGCTTTTTACCGTCCTTAGACTTCTAGTACCTCTTAGTACTAGTTTAATGTAAATTTTGATATCTCTTAAAATTAGTAAAAAGTATAGTAATATATATCTTCTTCCGTTAAAACACTGTACACATTTAGACTCGAAATTTTACATGCAATTTCACAGGAACAAGTAAAACTACTGTAAAAGCGCTCTCTAGGTTGGAAGGCGTAAAATCAGGGTCAGAGCTCAAAAACCGTTTTGTTGAAAAGACCACTGAAAAATTGGAAATCGGAAATATCGAGCCAAAAATTGCTCGAAAATTGGCAGAAACCGAAAGGTCGAGAAATAAAAAAATTGAAGAAATTTTTTTAAAAAAATCGAAAACCGATCGGTTTTTTTGTAAATCCGACCGATCAATTGAATGTTCCTTAGAGCCGATTTTTGAGTAATTTTCACTTGATTTCATTGAAAATCAAGCGATTTTCACCGATTTTCGACCGATTTACCTCACATAATTTTTTTCAAAGTTTTTGATTTTTTTTTAAATTAAACTAATTTACTAAACACTTTTAAATCTCAAACCGGTTTGGTAAAGTCGACACCGCGGTTTTCGATGTTTTGTGAACCCATTCGGAGTACGTAAGCCAGAGCAGTTTACGGAAGCAGTGTAAAGCGCGACCGCACTTCGAACGCTTCCTTCTCTTGTAATGTAAGTTCGAGGTGAGCTCGAACCCACTGGACGCAGTTCGAGGTGAGCTCGAACCCACTGGACGCGAACCACCGGCCGCTCACTCCGCCGCCAAAACACCGCCTCTCGGATCGCTGGGCCCGCGAGGCTCCATGCGGCCGGCCCATACGCCGGCATCGGCGGCGCGCGGGGGCCGGGCGCTTTACGAGCTGTACAGGGCTGCGAGCCGCGCGGCGGCGCCGGCGGTGCTCCTGTGGCGGCGGCTGCGAGGGCTGGAGCACCCGTCGCGTTGGCCAGAGCGGCTGGGCCGGCCGTCGGTTGCGCGGCCTCGGCTGGGTTCGCCGCTTGTGTGGTTCCACGCCGTTTCCCTCGGCGAGGGAATGGCCGCGCTCCCAGTCGTCCGCCACTGCGCCCACCTCCACCCCGGTCTCCCTATCCTCCTCACCACCACTACTCTCTCCTCCTTGTGAGTTTCCCCCGCTACCACCATAAATACAAGTGCTTCGCTGCTTCATTTTCATATAGTCGTGCTCTAAATTTCCTTGTTTGTTTGGATGCAGCGAAGTGATAAAGGATCTGCTCCCGGTTGGTGTCATATATCAGGTGAATTTGTTGATTGATCCCATTGGTTAGGCTGGTGTTAATTTAGTGAGCATGCGTAACATGTTATACTATTTGATAATGATAATTTTGAATTGGATTGGCTCTTTTCCTCTGTTTCTGCTTCTAAATATGGCTAATGGAGGCTGTTTGGCAATGATACTACTTTTCAGCTGTATCCTTAAATTTCATTATGTTATACTCATTTAACTGTAATTTTTAGGTTGTGACATTTGATAGCAGTATAGCACAGACACAGATCAAGCAAAAAGGGGGAAAATACAGCTCGTTTAGTTGTGGGGGTAGACATTCTTAAGGAGTCTAAATGTCTGACTTGTTTTATTCTTTGTATTCTTCATCCCAATGGTTATTTTCTTTTTTGTGTAGTTTGCACCTCTTGACTGCCCTGATGCAATTGAAAGTTTCATTGGATACTGGAAGCCAAGTTTGATACTTATTATGGAAAGTGAACTCTGGCCAAACCTCATTATGTCTGCAGCAGAGAAAGGGGTGAGTGGTTCTCTCCTAATTCTTTAGGAGTGTGTTTGGTTGGTGGGATGAGGTTGAATGAGATGGGATAGTACTGTACAATTTGGTTCTATTGTTTTGGGTGAATAGAATAGTTCAGCATCTATAGAGAATATTCCTCAAATTTGTATCCCACCATCTAGGATGGGATGGTTCCATTCAAGCAACGAAACACACCCTAGCATAACCAGTTCTCTCTTCACGATCATTCCCATTTTCTAATTTCTAGTGGTTGGGCTGCCTTTTCTTTAATTTATCTACATGCACGAGCGGACTTATTGCCTTTGTTGTTCATATTGTCAGCATCGTGTCCTAACTAATTGTCTATTATGAATGACCTGTCTATTTTCAGATTGCAGTGGCTCTTTTAAATGCCCGCATATCATTGAAATCTTTCAATCGTTGGTCTGTGCCAATAGGGTTGCCTTTAGTCTCTATGATGCTCTCTAAACTATCGCTTGTTATCCCATTGGTAAGTAGTGATGGAGGTGTAGCCCTTATTTCTTATGGACAACCATTATTGTTGTCATCATTCGTTTCTATCTGTTGCAGAGTACTATTCAAGCTGTTCGTTTTCAATTGCTACAAACAAGACCACAAATCATCCATTTTGCTGGAGATTTAAAATATGGTATGAAATGTCATTTTTTCCCTCCGGTCTTCCTATGTTTTGATAATACATTTGAGAGTGAACCTGTGAGGGGATGTACTTCTAAACTATGATGCACCGACATGGATACGTCGACACGACACAACACCAATACGGAGAATCGCCATTTTTCCAAAAATACTGACACAGTGACACGGCTATATATATTTAAATAATAATATATATATGTATTATTTTTCATTTTTCTGCGTGTTTGTCAAATTGAAATAATGTAAAGTGTGAACTAGGATTATGTACCTCAGTCTTCGCAACTTCACTTCTAAGCTGAGCAAGAATATTATCATCACTTTAGGACATATCTTGCAATCACCATTAGTAATTTTCAGCAAGTGCGTTTTGATTCTAGAGTAGCTACTAGTGCCAACATATTTGCTATACTTGCATCTCCATTTCACATTTTCTCTAGACGTACCACCCTTATTTAGAACGTCAACATGGTTCTACATTGGAGCCTTGATGTTGGTGTTGGTGTTTTGCTCCTCTCGGGTGGCTAGGGTTACCTTTTAGGTGGCTGAGGTGCACCGAACCGTGTCACCATATGTGGATACGGGTCGATGAAGTGTCGAAGCCTTGCCGAACATTAAAATTATTTATTTTGGCTATATAATTGTCCAATGCACGACCGATACGTGTCGAGCGGCGTGTTGGTGTCGTATCTGTGTCAGACACCGATACGGCACCAAACCAATGTGTCGGTGCTACAGAGCTTCTAAAGGGGTTATCTTCGGAGTTTGAAGGATAACCAGGTTCACAAGTCAAATGATTTATAGAGAGATTCATGTGATTTACCTAGCTGTTGGTGATGTTGATGCTGGGGAGAAAGAAGTCAATACAATAAAAGATCTTCAGCAGCTGTTCAGCAATAGGCCCGTTTGGATGGCAGCTTCTATTCACAAAGGTGAAGAAGAAGGTAAGCACCCAGGAACTGCATTTTTTTGCTGTTACCTTGACTGATATAATGTAGTGTTCCTCTACCCTTCCAATGAGCTGTACGCAGGACTAAAATTACATATGTTGTTGTTTGAATTGTAATGGCCTTCCACATGGCCATAATGATGGTTACTCCTCCCGATATCCCTATAGTCTTTGTTCACTTATTTATGGTCTCCAAGATACAACTTTGATTACCACAATTTGTTGATAAAATGTTGTTCAAATCGAATATTAGAAAAATACTTTTGATGGTAAATCTAGTCATGTCACTTTCATATGGACAACCTAGAGGTCGTAGCTGCAAAGTTTGACTGATTTTACCAAAGGGACTTAGATTTAGGAATGGGGAGTATTTTTAAATTACCATATTCATAGGATATGTCTTCAAGATATTTAGGTGCTGAGTTAACGGAGGCCTCTATACCCTCTGGCTTGCCAAAATTTATTACTATAACTGTCTCTGTTTTAAGAGTTGCCTTTGCTATCATTTCAAATTTTTTTATTGATTTGTTGTTGTATCCTTTCTCCTACTATTCTAGCATTCTGGTAGTACACTAATCAGGTAAAAGGGTGTAGCTTGCAAATTAGCTTTTACAAAAGTACATCTTAGATTTTGCATTTGTCATTGGAGGAATTGAATTCCTAGCTTATTGTGCTTGTGTTCTCAACATATAAAGGTTTTCACAAGCCAACTCAACTTTTCTTTTTCAGTCATTCTCCGGGTACATGATGAGTTAATCAAGGTGTATCCTACTCTACTTTTAATTCTCGTGCCAAGACATCCTCAGGACTGCAAGAATATTTCTTTAGTATGTTAATAGTGCCTTTCTTACCCTTTTTATTCGGCCCTGTTTAGTTTATAAGGCAGTTCGTGACTGCACTGTTAATTATTTGGCTACTTGTTTCTTACCAGTTTTTTAAAAATATTATATCTTGTTGGGTACTCAAAATTCAACTCATTGTAATGCACAAAATAAGTTATGGGAGTAACTGAGTTAACTGTATAAAACTAAAAAAGAATGGGAATAACAGAACTGACTGCACACAACTTGAAGCTTTTGACAGTTTTCTAGAACACGAAGAGCATATGATACATTTTAATTCAAAGTTGATAGTATAATTTGTCCGAACCACATCATTTTGTTTTCTTGTTCCAGGCACTGAAGAAACAAAACATCAATTTTGTGCTGAGGTCAACAAGTCAAGTTGTGTCTTCAAACACTAGGATATACGTGGTTGATACATTAGGTTCGTTGTAATATCTCCTTCTGGAAGTTTCTGCATTCGTTCTTCACAAATTATGTATATCTTTTTGAACTATTAGTTAATGGCAGAAAATATAATGGGAAGCAGGGGAATTAAGAATGCTCTACTGGGTCACTCCAGTAGCAGTTGTTGGGGGTTCCTTTTTACCTGGCTTAGCTGGCCATAATATTTCTGAGGCTGCTGCAGCTGGTTGTGCTGTTCTGACTGGTAAGGCAAATGTATCTACCTATTTTTATTTGCATAATTTCTTTAACAAAATCAGAAATATCTAGATTCATGATTTGCACTGGCTTTCAGGTCCCCATGTTGGACACTTCTATCATATGCTGGTTGAAATGTGGCAAATAAATCCTTTAGCTGTCAAGCAGGTGACAAGTTATTCTGCATTTTGCTGTTTAACAACATATCTATGGTGCATCACTTGCACTGTGTTTTTTATCACTGACTCCTGCACTTGTATGGTTGGAACTTGGTTTTCTTCCTACTTCTTCCAAAAATTAGTTAGGCTGGTACTATTAATGTTTAACAGGGTGAGTCCCTACAATACTTTCACAGATTGCTCTTTTGAACAAAAGATGCTTGTGATATGGCCTTGCTGAGAGGATGGGTTCTTTTACATCTGAACATCGTGGGGAGCTACTACTCTTCCTTTCATCTTATAAGAGGACTGATGCCAATATTTGTTTAGGTGACAGGAGAATTTGAACTTATGGAAACACTAAAAGAACTGCTTGGTGATTCCAAAGCTCTGGGAGCATGCCAAAGAGCTGCAAAGGATGCATTTTCCATTCTGTCAGATGGAGTTGTGAACCGTGTATGGAATTTAGTCAGTACGTTCGCCATTGGTTCTCAAAAAGATATGTGGAGCCGTTGATTGAGCCCACGTAAGTTTTCATGGTGTGCACCATGTAACAAGCGGTTTTCTGATTACCAACATGTAAAGCATTGACATCTGCCAAAGTATTGCAGGGACTGCTTGAGAATGATGGGAGCCCTTCTCTTCCGAAAAGATAGGAAGTTCAAAGAATTTATTTATACAATTAGACGTACAGGGGGACATCGTTTTTTCAGTCTCCATAGACCTGACGTCACATTCTGGTGAGTGATGATGAAGGACACAAATCTCAAATTGAAGTTACTTAAAGGAACACACTATCTCCATTTCTTCCACTCGATTTACCCCTATCAGCAATCTAAATTTTTTGACAAATTCTGCTGAGCTGCCTATCGTCCTTGGGCTAAATGTTGCAATTCGCTAGCGCCCCCCAACATGGCTGCTAGCCTGATTTGTTGTATACTTGTATTGCCTCTGTAACTTCAGGGTGGCAGAAATTTCCAAAACAAACCCAAATTTAGTTTTGGATGTTAACAGCTAACTGCACATGATATATCGGGCCTGTGATTTGTGACCTGTGTCCTTTTCAAGCATTTCAAATTACTTGCTCGTACAGTTTCAGAGAAAAGAAAGGGAAAATGGCAAAACGAATGGTCGGCCATAGATATTCTCCTGTTTCAGTAAGCAACCGCATGTGCAGTTTGCGAAGTGGCATGAGGTTCAGTTCTTCTCCATCTCGTCGTGCCATGCACAGTACGTGCTTTAACTGTCTGTCCGTAACCTCAGAAATGAAGAGAAAAACAAGGCAACATCAAGGCAAGATATTCCAAGTCGTTTTACAAAGTATAGAGTAGAGAGTTTGAGCCCCCTTTTTTTCTTTACTAAAAATCGATTTGAGTGTTTGGGGCTTGAGCTCAAGGTTTCAAATTTCGTTTTTGGACTATATCTCGGAGGAGGCCGAAATCCAAATTTTCGGTGAGATTTCGGACAAAATCTAATTAAATTTCAAACAGTAAAATTCAAATTCAGATTTTTTTTGGATCGGGATTTTCAAGACTTCAGTTGAAATTGTTGAAATCCTAACGAAAAATGGTTCAAACCATGTTAGAAAATTTGAAATTTTTTGTGGATGATCCTAACACATCACTATTGTTCCTATAAAATTTTTATATGATGATCAAGTATGAGTAATTTTTAAAAATTCTTACAGTGCTACTGTCTTGAACTCCTGATAAAAGCCTTATAGTGGAAGATTTTTTGATTTTGCAACTAAAATAGGTTTAGAATTTTTGAAACTTTTATATAAGGGTGCTGAGGCAATGCTTAAACTCCTAAAAATTTTGGATCATATCACACTCGAGCAAATTTATAAATTCTAATAAGGTTACTGTCTCATTTATATTCCTTCTGTTTTTGATTTTTCAAAGATGACAAATGAAGTTCAATTCTTTTGGAAATTTTTCTGTATGATCCTAGACAGCTTAATATGGTACCATAAATTTTTCAGAGCATGATCAAGCTTGCACATTTCTTAAAAAATCTGACAGTGTTTCTGTTATTTTTATAAAACGTCTCAAAAATTCGGTTTTTTGTAACATTTTCATGGAATATGACATTCTTAAGAGGTATTGTCCCAAATCTGGTCAAAATGCCCGAAATTTTGTGAAATTTTGGAAAAAAAAATCGGCCAAAATTGCCGAAATCTCTGTAAATTTCAATTGAATGAATTTATTTTCAAACTATGTTAGAAAATTTTCAAAATTTTTTGTGGATGGTCCTAACGCATCACTAATGTTCTTATAAGATTTTTAGATATAAAGTCTGAGAAATTTTTAAAGATTATGACAGTGCAACTGTCCTGATAAAAGTCTGAGTACATGTATTGCTTTCATAGATTTGATTGAGCAACCAAAACAAGTTTAGAATTTTTGAAGATTTTAGAGAAGGGTGCTGAGGCAATGTTTAAGCTCTCCTAAAAATTTTGGATCATGATCATACTCAAACGAATTTATAAAATTCTGACACGGTTACTGTCTTATTTATATTCCTTCTGTTTTTGATTTTTCAAAGATAACAAATAAAGTTCAATTATTTTGGAAAATTTTATGTATGATCCTAGACTTCTAAAAATGGTACCATAAATTTCAGAGCATGTACATTTTCTGTTATTTTTATAAAATATCTCAAAAAATCGGTTTTTCAAAACATTTTCATGGAAGATGATATTCTTAAGAGGTATTGTCCCAAATCCGGTCCAAAAAACTTGAAATCCAGTCAAATCTGGTTTTTAAAAATATTTTCATGGAAGATGACATTCTTAAGCGAGTTTCATTACCCTGGCCTGCTCATCAGGACCAGCGGCGAGCTGAGGCTGAGCAACTTCTTGCTGTGGCAGTCAGCTTACTCGGAGCTCTTCTTCACCAACACGCTGTGGGCTGATTTCGGTGAGGCCGACTATCTCGAAGCACTGAGCTCCTTCCAGAGAAGAGACAGGAGATTTGGTCTAAAAAAATTGTAGCACAGAGCCACGAAGGTACCTGTTTTCATATCCTCGACAGAAGATGAGTATTGGTCAATGAAACATGGTGAGCATAGGAGACGAATTCCCAACTCCTCCATTTTAGTGGAGGTCTAAGTTAATTCGTGTGGAAGGTGAATACTGAATATAACAATGCAAGAGGAGCGAGGAAAAGTAGGGAAAGCAAGTGCACAGCTTGACGGCAAGTTGATTGAGCATCAAAATGTGATCAAATCGCCTGTAGAGAAGCCAAAACAAGAATATTCTGTATTTGATTCGTCGAACTACCATATGTTTTTAGCTGCGCTGAATTGTTCAATGTATGGAATTGTCAACTACTATTATCGACAAAATAGCATGAGATATACTTCTATGAAGTAACTTCATGAGGTCTCAGACTATCAGTTCTTTAACCCATATATTCCTGTATTCTTTTCTGTTTGTTACACTTACTTATCCTTCAATTCCGACCAGTATCGATTAGTATTAAAGCATTTAGAAATGGAACTACGAGGTGCATAATTTTAATACCAGTGGTGATGTTTTTTGGGGTCCTCTTTGCTAGTAGAATCTTCACATTTGATTTCATCTTCGTGAGGTCCGCACAATGCTACATGATGAGTTTGCCTGTATCCCTGTATGGTGGGAGCAAGGCCATGATAGTGCCATTCTGAACTCCATTGCAAATCCAGGTATCACTCTCGGCTACAATAATTCTGTGTACAATGTGTACAAAGCAGTAGGCAAGCTCCAATTCGACGCTGAAAGAAAAAACGGGTTGTTGGTAGTTGATGAATAACGTTTGTTCCTCACTTGTTCACATGCTTGCTGCCTTGCTGGTGACTGATATCTAATGCCCATACATCTGTTTGCGGCACAGGCCTTCCGATGTAGTTTCGCCCTTGAATTGCCAAGAACAAATACAATGTTTCTCCTACAAAAAAATGACTGTTTGTGCTGTTGTAATGTTGTTTAGTGATTCGATTTTGCTGAAGCCATAGCATGGCACAGTTGCAGATCACCGTTACTTGGTGCCACAGCAAGAGTGCTAGCGGATTCGATGGATTTGAACCGGATGTTCCTGAGATAGACAACTCAATTCCGGAGACCGGAGGCTTATCTAATGCAGTTATCCATACAAAGCTTATCTACCCATTCTATTTTTTTTTGTCTAAAAGGTTTCGCCTAGGGTTGTTTGTTTTTGCTTTTGATTCTGGATTGTGGCCCTAAAATCAGAATTAAAAACAAACAGCCTGATTTTAGGAATCGATTCTCACAATCCAGCCCAGCCATATATACTAGAATCCACGATCCACTTCATATGTGCTTTTGGATTCTAGCTTTTGGAGAATCAGCTTCTCTACGATCACAATCCAGAATCAGTTTTTAGAGAATTCAAAGAAAAAACAAACAGACCTTTAGCCATAACGCTCATTTAGGAAATGGGAATTTATAGGGAAATTGAATCGTGTTCAGTGAAATTCTTGCGTTTCAAATCGACCTTATCAACCGTCCAAATCTACTGTATCCCTGTATACAAATCAACCGAGGAAAGAATCCCATGCAGGGCAGCCAGACCGGAGACCGGACCGAACAAACGGAACCCTCCACCCCCGACGCCTCGGCGGCTCGGCCCCAAAACTCCTATATAAGGGCACTCAAGCCCCCATTCCCAGTCTTCCTCTCCGCCCTCCCCCAAATACCAAAACCCGCGGCTCCGCGTCCGTCGGAGCGGGAGGCAGGCAACGCAAGGTGCCCGCACACACGGCGTGCGCTTACACTCCCGGCCTCCCCCTCACCTCTCCGATTCCACCACCCGCGATGGCGACGCCTCGCTCCGCGCCGCTGGCGGCCGGCGGGGGCGGCGGTGGGGGCGCCGCATCGGCCCCCGGCAGGGTCAGCATGCGGATGTTCCACGGAGACGTGTTCCTCGGCGAGGCGGAGGTGTTCCCTATGAAGCAGGGGGCCGAGGGGAGCCTGCCGTTCCCCAGCAACGAGATCCGCATCAGCCACCTCTCGCCGGCGAGCGAGAGGTGCCCACCCCTCGCCATCCTGCAGACCATCGCGCCCTTCTCCGTGCGATGCAAGCTCCAGGCCAAGCCGCTCCCTCCCCACCCGAGCCTCCACCGCCTGTACCTCACTTGCTTCAACGAGTACAAGGTTTGTGCCCCACAACTTTAGAACAATCGCTGATATCTTTGGCTTGACATAACTGTGGTTTCCACGCTCGTTCCAAATCGAAGCGAAATAAGTGGCTTACTGCGACTACTTGGGAAATGCTATTTTCGCCATTAGTTAATTGTGATATGATTACCAGGAATTGAAGCATTTTCCACATTATATTGTCGGTTTTTCATCGGTTGAGTATATGGTTAGCTAGATTTGGAGTTGTTTTCTGTTGATAAAACTTCCATCAGGTGCACGAAATGAGAGGATTTGTGAATTTTTGTCTCCTTGGGTTGTGCAGAGCGCAGTGGTAGTGGTTGGAGATGAGGAACTACACCTGGTGGCAATGCCAAGCAAGGTGGAGAAGGTGCCGTGCTTCTGGTGCTGCTCAGTACGATCTGGGCTCTATGCAGCATCTGTTGGGATGCTCAACCTGCGGTGCCTTGCTATTGTGTTTGATCTTGATGAGACCCTCATTGTTGCTAACACAATGAAGTCCTTTGAAGACCGCATTGAGATGCTTTCCCACAGGATGGATGTTGAAGATGACCCTGTCAGGGTATCAGGGATGTCTGCAGAAATCAAGCGGTATATTGAGGACAGGGACCTGCTTAAGGAGTTCATTGATACGGATACTATTACAGACAATGGCAGAATCGCTGGGACCCACAAGGAGGAGGTTCTGTCTGTGTCTGGTGGCCAGGAGCGTGTTTTTCGGCCTGTTATCAGGCTGCCAGAAAGGAATGCAATTCTGACTCGCATCAATCCAGAGGTATGATTTTGTCAACCTTAATAGTATCCATTTTGCTGCCCCCTTAAATATATCTCATTGAATTGCTGCTGCTGCTGTTTGTGTGGTTATAATTCATGCAGAAATGTATAAAATCATTTGAGCCTAACCTCTGGTTGAGATAAAAAAAATGATATATAACTGGGCTCCCATCAGGGTGGCGCAAGAAGGCATGTTATGCGGTTATGTGGCCGTTGATCATTATGGTATTAAAGGTTTCATAAATGTGTCATGATTGGTGCAATCTTTGAGCTTCTGAGTAAAAGCTTGTCAGTTCAATTTCATTCTTTCTATATTTAGGTATTTATTTATAACCTGTTTTAGTTGAAAAAATTACGACACACTTTTGTATGCTAGATGTTTACATAGTATGCAAATATAGCAATGAGCTAACAGCCTGAGGAATAGTAAATACCAAGCAACATAAGGTTTAAGCAAACTAATGGTAGGCCTTCCTGAGATGACAAACACATTATGTGCTAGTAGAAGCTATATATTTGCAGCCTTCAACCAAAAAAGGTTCTATAATAGTATTGAAGTTTTCTTAGTGCTTAGCTGACATGACATGGGTTCTGGACTGAATATGGGCTCAACATGAATTCTTGCACTAGCTCTTTAATGTTTCAATATTTGAGATACCTATTAGATTTTACTCTTTTAGTTGCCATAGTGTTTTGTGATTAGTTTCCTGTTTGAGATGACTACCTTATCCTCTTACCCATTTTGATGTTATATTCTATTCAGATTCGCGATACTAGTGTTTTTGTAAAGCTAAGGCCTGCCTGGGAGGATTTGAGAAGTTACCTAATGGCCAAGGGACGCAAAAGATTTGAAGTTTATGTATGCACGATGGCTGAAAGGGATTATGCTCTTGAGATGTGGAGGCTTCTCGATCCAGAAGCCAAGTTGATCAGCTTACATCACCTTTCAGAACGAGTAGTATGTGTAAAGTCAGGCAAGTTATCGTGAGTTTGAAGGTTCATTTATTTCTACTATTGTACAGTGCTTTCCTGTCTCAACGTTGTTCTGTTATAATTTACATCATCTGTGAACACACTCTAGCTACTGCAAATTATCTAATTCAAATATTCTGTCTTATCTATTTCTCCATGTACAACGAAATCCAGCATAATGATTTCCAAATGTCGACTTGTAATGGGGTCAGTTTCGCCTGCATAGTCTTCCAAAAAAGGCAAAGTTGTGTGTGCATATATTTGTGTTTGGTTTGTTTCCGTTAGTTAGTATTCTTAATAAAACTTGTTTCCAGTGAAACTGCTAGAATATTTATCAGGAATGTATAGGAGTTAATGGATATTTGCAGCCACCACTGTGTCGATGGAACAGTAAAATATTTACCTTATCACCGTATGGGTTCAGTTCTGGACCATGTTCCTCAGTGTCACAGTTTGACTGTCTTAACCGTCTTATCTATGCTTTCTATTGCATGACAGGTTCCAAAAAATCTCTGCAGCATGTTTTTAAAGACAGAGGATGCCATCCAAAGATGGCCATGGTGATTGACGACAGGCTGCAGGTTTGGGATGAGAAAGATCAGCCTCGAGTTCATGTTGTCCCTGCATATACTCCATACTATGCCCCACAATCTGAGGTATTTATTTGTATTTTATTGCTTACATATTTTCTATTGAGCATATCCCCATTCCGGAATCATGCGTGTATTTGCTTGCATATCTAGATGGCAAACGTTGTTCCAGTGCTTTGTGTTGCAAGAAATGTTGCTTGCAATGTTCGTGGTGGTTTCTTCAGGTTGGTAAAAAAGTTACTGTTATGTGACCTATGCATTCTGATGATATCTTACTGCTTTAAAATTATCTCTGTTTTGATCAATTTTTTTGTAGAGAGTTTGACGAAAATCTATTGAGGAAAGTGTTTGAACTAATGTACGAAAATGAGTTATTGGATCTTCCATATGCTCCAGATGTCGGTGACTACTTAGTCTGCGAGGTAATATTTTTTATACCTTAATGTTGTATATGTAGTTTATTGCCTGAAAACTTATGGTGTCTGCTAATTTCGTTCCAGGACATTAATTGTGCACCAAGCAATAAAGATCCTGCCCCTATACCTGAGGGTATGAGTGGAGCTGAAGTAGAGAAGAGATTGAATGGGCTGGTGAGTTTTGATCTGTTGTTTCTACTTTGATTGATTTTAAGGGAGATTCCCCATCGCCTTTTACGTAGTGCAAACTGATTAATGAGCCCTTGCAAGCACTGGTATATGGCATCATATGATTGTTCCATGCTGTTTGCTTTTAGTTATTTATAACTACCTACTTTTTGCCACACCATCTTTTGAAAATATACCATTTAGGTTCTACTATGCCTTGGAATTGAATTTGCACAATTATAAAAAATTTGGACATCAGTCCAATCACTTGACTAACGAGCACCATTGGTCTCTTCATTTGAATAAACTTTAAAGGATGAACATGCAATAATGTCACTTATTTTAGGCATGTCATGGGGACCAAAAACAAATACCATCATCGACCCGTTCATCAGGTACTTCTCATGCCCCCTTTTTGGTCAGCTGTCTTTGGCTTCTTCGCGTAGGCCTTTTCCTGGTCCCTTATTTATGCATCAGTTTGGTAATTTTAATTTGTGATATTATCGTGTTAACTTGCAAAGAGGAAATGGACTTTTTCTCTGCTAAATTTTTCCTGTAAGAAAGAGTACTGTACTATGTGATGCAGCAGCATCAACATAATACTTCCAAAGTCTAATCCTCATCTCACTGCAACTTTTCCTGGTTAGCTTTCATTAACACCTTTTGAGGCACACAGAAATTATCTTGTCCAATGCTCCATATTCCATAAAATATTGTCTTATGTTCATATTTACGCAATGTTGAAGGTGTGACCTTAGTTGGTTATTTTGTTAAGCATCTGAAGGATTCTGCTCATCTTTTTTTAGAATCCATCATTTATTATTCATTTGCAAGTAGTATTATACCTGATTTCATTGCATATGTTGTATATGAAATGGCACTTCGTGCTATAAGTAACGTATGCCAACCTTTTGTGTAGATGATGAGGGAACAACAATCCGAGGCACACTGGTAGGTACAAATATCCAATCCAATGGGGGATCACTGGTAATAACCCCATCATTATTTGTTACGGTGTTACAAGAAATTGCGCGACTATGTGACTCCAAGGTATTCTGATGCCTTAATGTTTCAGCCTGTTTGTTTTCCTGTTCTTGACCTTAGAGTAATCTCCTCTTTCTTCATATAGGTGGAGTTCAGGTCTACTGTAAGCGGTGGCAAAAGTATGCAATTTTCTGTTGAGGTTGGTGTTATGCATTTATGACTGACCACATTTTTTATACTGTGTTCTTTTGCCAACAACCTGGTCTGAACTTCAGATCGCGATAACTATCCATTTAGAAGCTTAAGGAGCTATATTACCTTAAGCGCCCGAGGCTCAACATCATTCCAGTGCATTTGTTTCATGATGACTGACAAGATCTTTAATAATAGATTCTAATCAAAGAATTATTACTGACTTTATCTACTTTAGATTCCACCTTACTTAAAGCTGTTCTGAATTAGCTTTGGCCCTGTTTTTTTTTGTGTGTGTGTGTGGGGGGGGCTTAAAGCCAGCTTCAGCTTCTAAAAAATCAGTAAGCCCCTCCAAACAACTCAGTTTTTAAGCGTCTTTTGGTATAATCTAGAAGCCAAATATAACTAGCAAAAGCCAAAAGCTGAGTTAGACTTATTTTTGCAGTTTATTGCTGAGGGAAATTAGCTGTTTATCAAATGACCTCTTATAAAAAGCTATAGCTGCTTTTCAACCTAGAAAACCAAAAATCAGCTTTTCAGAAAAGCTACAGCTTCCCCAAACATGCCCTTTATTTGCTCGCTTGCTGATGCATCTTTAAACTTATAGCAGTGTTATCGAATTTCTGCTTAATCATTCACCTTCATCTTAGTTATACATGTGCTGCTCCAGGTTCTGTTTAGTAATGAAAAAATAGGAATTGGCATTGGAAAAACAAGAGATGAGGCCCAAGTACAAGCTGCTGAAAAAGCTCTCCAAAATTTGGAAAGTGAGTATAACCTTTACATCTTGAATACTGCAAGTTTAAAATGTCGTTACATTTTTTTTTTCAATTGAGATTCCTTGTGAGGTATCATCTTCTCAGCAATGCAAGAACCACTGATTATTCCTTGTCTGCTATTTCTGCTATCTTTTGCTTCATTCTACTTTTATTATTGTAAAGGAGTGGACCTGAGAAAATAAACATGTTGGAAACCCTAAAATTCTTTAATTTGCTTTCCTGTAGAGGCATTTGGTTTATTTTTATTGGTATTCTTGCTTGGATATGGTTTGATAATGTTATAGTACTGTATCTTGAGATGCTGTTTGATGCCATAAAACAGCTTTTGGACGACTTATTCGTTATTTCATTTCATCCAATTGTTAAGCTGACTTATTCATTATTTCATTGATCCAATTGTTGGGATGTGTCAACTGATAATGATTTGTTCAAGACAACTGCTAACCTTGGAGATGATTGTGTAAGACTAACTTTACGAAGATAATAATAGCTGACTAAAGAAAGGGTGACTGGTGCACATGCTTCACCTTGTCCCCATAGTGCAAAAAACAAAATCTCACAATTTGGACTCTCCTTGCAATGTAAAAATGCTGGTGGCAGTTAGAATTTGTTTTTTCCACATGTGCATGTGGGTACATGTACTAATCACTACCATCAAATGTGCCTCGAGATTGATAGTTGATACAAACAATTCAAACAACCATCCCATCTCCTAATCATTGAATATATCTTGCACGAATCTTGAGGCATTTTTAAGTGCATGTACCCACATGTACATGTGGTTTTGCATTTTTCGTGGTGGTTAGCATGAATTTAACCCTGGCCAACTATGGTGAAAATAATCAGGAATTGTGTATCCGTTGTTTGTGTTTAATACTAAACATGTTCTTTGCTTGTTTCAAATTGCCAAAACAAAGGATAGCTGCGGAACATATTTAGATGTTTTTTAACATAATATATTTGAAAGTAATCCTTCACTAATAAGTCAAGTATCATATTTAGGTATTTTTAATGAAACATTCACCTTGCTATTATGAATGTGGAACAACATAAATAACAACTTCCTATATCTTAATATCACCAACATGGGTGCTAAAGTAGTTCTTCAGTCAATAACTGCTAGAGCTGTTTTGGCATCATTCATCCTTTTGGCAAATGAAGGGGAAATAGGGGTATGGCTCATTAGTAGCATACACAGATTGAGGTCTTTTCAGCTTTGAATTACTGTTTCGTGTACAAATTTCCAATAACAACAAATACTGCTTACTTTTGAACACTTGTTTACAAAAATATTTCTTGTTCAAAAGCACTCATTGACTAGAAATCCTCTTAAACTGATTTGTAGGCAAGTACTTGTCATTTGTTGCTCCTATTGCTGGGGTTCTTAATAAAGACACGAGCAAGCCTCCTGGGAGTGGAAATGGCTTTCTGGAAGACGTTACTGGTTCAGATGTTGATATTTATATGCAAGAACCTTCTGGAAGTACATTAAAACAGCAGGATCATTCAAATCATGTGGATAGGTTATCTTCTGTTATAAGTCTTATTAGAGAACTTGTAAGAGATGATGCTGCACTTGATATTTCATCTTCTTATGTACATTTAAGATGTGTTGTATTTTTCCCCCTTTTACTTCATTGAATTCTAACTTGCATTTACTGCTTCTAGTGCTTGGAGGACCAACATGTAGTATTTCGAGATCAAGTACGGAATTCTGGCTCAGCAATAAATGGAGAATACCATTTTCAGGTTACTAAAGCTTACATAGACACATTATTCTAGAAATATACTAGGATAGTTGTGGGCGGTGGGCCTTGTGGTTTGTACTACAAATCTGTGCCAAGTACCTGTCTTTGGCTGTTTGCTGATGGGTACTGGTAAATGATCTGCAGGGTTTGCTAATTGAAAAGGGTTGCTTTTTTGGTGTGTTTGAAAAAGGAAACTAGCTGGTTAGCACCTAGTTTATTGAAAACTTTTTCAAAATTAAACCTTAAATTCAGATTTAACTTTCCGGTGAGTTTTTAATAAGGCAATCTAAATTTGATTGTCGCTAATCAGCCATTTAATATTGTACCCTGAATGTTCTACAAGGTTGTTAATGCAGTTAATATCTCAGTTCTTGATATTCTTTTGAAGGTTGAACTAGCAGGACAGATTCTTGGGAGGGGGGCTGGTTTGAACAAAGATTTTGCAAAGCTTCAGGTACTATACTTCCTAGTGTTCCGCCCTTTTTGTCCATGGCTTGTATGTCTTGGTGCCTTTGCAATATTAAGTTATTTTTGCATCAGGCAATGCACTGATTTGCCTGAAGATCGTATAACGAGGCATATACAGGCTTGCAGTGATTGTATATTTTATATATCTGCATGGGACTGTTTGACAGAAAATCTAGTGTCTGTAATTTATGGATTTACAACTTTCTAGCTAGGATTGTGACATATGTACAGTTATTGGGAATATGAAGGATGCCTCCTGTTCTGGGGCCGCTGTTCTTGAGCCTGAAGCAGGTATCATGACATGCTCCAACAGCATGGCTTTCACCTAACTAATGTCGCTAACAAGATTGAACCTTGGAGCCACTTGGTGGTGCTAATGAAGTGGCATCTGTTTTAGTCAGCCTGACAGCCTACCTTGGAAAGTGTTTAATGGTTGGATGTGCATCATGGGGTCGATCGAATGGACTTGATGATGTGGCGTAACATGAAAGCTAGATTTGCTGTACTCAGCTTTATAAAAGAAATAAACATTAGGCCACCTCAAAGAGCTTTAGGAAGCGGCCGAAGCACCACCAAAGCTAGACTGAACATTTACAGACAGGTCAGCTTTAATTCCAAAAGAAATCACTGATGTGAGCATGAGATCAGACAAAGAGGGCATCTGGAAATGAGAAATGCCATCTTTACCCTTGCCTGATCAGCATCAGCAAGGGTATCCACTGTAATTAGACAGCACAGGTCCCTATAAACACCCGTCGGGACTACCACGGTACCACTATTCAAGGCATGCTCTCAAGAATGCGTGCCTGCACATGCTACACTTCTTGAAAGCTTTAGCACTCTTGGTTGCCAAGAAACCTCCTCAAGGCATTCCGTCTGGAGGGATCCATAATTCAGTGCTCAATCCTCTTTGTTGCTATGACAATTCCTATTTTACAAATAGCTACTCGCTAGCATGGTTAGATGGTGGCATATAATGCTTTTCGCTGTGGGTTAGCTGCTGTGTGAAAGGCTGGCTTTTCATTCCATTATGTTTTATTATCGTGCTCCAAATGCATACTAGTTTAAGTGTGATTGGTCTTATCTCTTGACAAATGTCATGCCCCCTTTTTTTGGACACTATCTTGTTTCAGGCTGCAGAAGAGGCGCTGATGACCTTGAAAACAACTACTGACCCACAGATAAGGAAGCATTTGCGACCAGTAAGGTAATTATTTGATGCTTGCAGTTTTTGCATATTAGAATGTGATCATGTCAGCTGTTCATTCCTGATTTTGTTCTTATCTCTTCCTAAAAAAAGTCCTGAATTTTGGACAATTTCGTGTGGAATCATTGTTATTCAACACAGTGTCACTCTATCTTAATAAATTCCTCTTTTTTCTTTTAAATTTTTATTCCAGATGCAACGGTTGATTTCCCCCCTCCAGTCCCACAACCAGATGAATTCAAGAAGCTTGGAGTGTGAGGCCAACCCATCATTTCACCATTCCCTCTTCAAAAATGGTTCCATGTCATTGATTTACTGGAAGCGCTTCCCTGTGAATATGGTTACCCCTCAACCATAGTGCGTACCCAAACTGTTAGTGCACATCTTCCTGGAAGGCAAAGCTTTGAAGGTGGTGGTACATTGTATAGAGCGGAACATGATGCTTCGCGGATTCTTTTGACTACCTTCATCGAAGAAACTTCTCTTGATCAGTTGCTCCCATACAACTAGAGATGTGCTCATCTCGGAAGGATACTGGCGTAATTGGCTGTAAACAGGTAGGAATGTAGGATGTGTCATGTTCCGTTGACGGATGCAATGATTTGTAAACTGTCTAGGATCATTAGAGGTGGAAATGCGTGTGCTGACCGTTCAAGTTTATGCGTTCATAAACGGTGCTAATCTTTTTATAAATTAAAGAGAATACTACCCGTTGTGCACCGTGGATATTAACCGTACCAGACTAGTAATAGCTGGGCATATTAGCCTTACAGCTGAAATGTATGAGAAAATGGCTGTAAGGCTGGTGCTAATTGCATATGGTGGAGCTCGTGCAGTAACCAAATTTTTGTGAATACTGCAATTGTCTCCTGCTTCTTAAGCTTGATGTCTAGTGTACATCACGATCCATTGAAAAAAGAATTTTAAACACAGCATGCACGTCAAAGGTTGGAAAGATAATATGTCAAATTGATACAAGAAATTGCTGATGTTCCTAACCAAACAAAATAATAACGAACCTATAAGTACTACCATGTTTCTACTAAAGTTGAAGCCCTACTACAACCTGCACTCTTAACAGCTGGTGTTTTTTTTCCTTTGAATGGAAGGCCTCTTAACATCTGGTGTCCGCAAGCATTCGGATTCTGTTTTCACAATTGATGTACAATGTACTAGAGCATGATTATCCAATTCCTGCATGTACTGTAATCTTCCGTGTGGTGTTGACAACATACTGTTCAGTATCACCTCTATACGCTATACGCGCTTGTGTACTGGAGGAATTGAGATTGGAGGCTAGGTTTCCTTTCAAAACAAGCAGGTAATAATTTGAGCATAACTCATTCATGACTGGTTCTAAACACACTCGCACTGTAACAGCTTTTCTGGGAGAACTTTTTACATGCAGCAGAATTCAGCGAAAAACAGCTGCTGTTGCTGATGCAACTGCAAAGGGTTTTCTATCGCAATCCTCAGTAATCCCATCCCTTGCAGGCTTGCAGCATAAATAACATTGAGTTTGCAACGAAGGCGCATCATGATTCTCCAAAACTGCAACATATACCTGATGCTTATTTCATGTTTTTGTTGTGCCAATTTGGAAACCAAGACTCCGGAGCAACTGCTTCAGCGCTTTCCTGGCCCAGACCGTGTCATTTTAAAATATACTGGCCGACCTATTCTCAACTGGTGCACCTTCCTCATACAAGACAGCATTACGGCCATTTCTTCCAGCATAATCAGCAGCAGCAGCAGGATTGCCATTCTGTGCTACCATGTCTGTGTTTACATGAATCTCGTCTGGAATGTTCTGGTCTTTGTCCAAGGTTAGCTGATTCACAAAACGAAAGGCAGTTGTATGATCATATGAACCAGAAGGTGATCTTTACAAATCTAGTTGCAATTAGACGAGGCAGTTGTATGATCGAATGAACCAGTAAATGAGAGTTGAAGATTTATGCTTATTGCGTCCCGTCCAAAGAATGTTATCTTATGACGGGATATCTTGTCAGACAAATACCTGCGGTTGGCTCCCTTCATTTGCCCCCATCTTTTCCATGTGCAGAGAAGCATCTGCAACTGCAGCTGACCTCTCACCGTCCAGGTTTACAGCTGTTACGCCCTTGTTGGTCTCTTGATTCTCATCCGGTTGGTGCTCATCTGCCAGCAAGGCGTCATTGCTTCCTGAAAAGATCACATCTTTCGCTCCGATTGACAGCTCGACCTCCTCTGATACTTTCTGATTCTTGGCGTCATCCCAATCTTCGTAGACGACCAAGGTGTTTGAGGTTCTCAGTTATTTGCAGGGTTCTATTAGGGCCGTGCTGCCAACGAACCTGCCCCGTGAGATCTTGCAGCAAGAACTTGAACTCGATCAACTTGTCTGCTCGTAAATCCTGCCCAGACCAAAGGAGATGAAATCAGAGTGGAACGTGAAATAATGCGTATAATTGGAGCTCACCTTCTTCACCTTCCAGACATGGTCTTCCGACCAATCCAAAGCACTAGCCTTCGTCGGATCCCAAAGGCCAAGCGCCGGGTCGTCGCCGACGACGAGGAAATGCTGGCCGAACGCACACTGCTTTTGCAGCACGAACTTAACATGCACCGTCTTCATAGGAACTGGAAACGACAGATTCAGCAAAGAAATTTTGTTCTTGTACGTACAAGTGGAAGTGGAACTCACCATCAGGGGATGGCAGGATTTCGGCAGGAGCGACGTCGTCATCAACCTGCGCGGCCTGCACACGATCAATGGAGTTGATTGCTGATAATTGTGTCTAATGTGACAACGGTAGCGAACACAACGACCCCAAAAAATTCAAAATGGAGTAGCAAATTGCCTCCTGCACTACCGCTACGGCGTTGGGCGAAGACGCGCAGAGGGTCTCCCCGAGCGACGTGACAATCAACCTCCGTCGAACGGCGGACCACCGCGGGTCCTGCGAATACACTGTGGTGCCGGGCCCTGTCGCCGGGCCGGGCCCACGCGAGCAGCCCGCCGCGGCACACCAAGGCCGCGGCTTGCATCGGCTACGGATCGCGGCCTACCCCCCGGCCGGAGCCAAAAGCCTACGAGTCGACGAGGCGGCAGCTGCACCGCGCTTCGGACGGCCAGTCTGGTCTAGTTTTCGTCTAGCCGTCTTTCAGTTCGGCCTGATTTGTTTAGCCTTTTACAGGTGTGTGGCACGGGGATCGCGCGCGCGGCTCTGTGGCCGTGGTGACAAGCAGTTAGCCCGCAGGGCCCTCCTAGTCTCGCGTCGGATCCGCGCGCACCGAGGGGTTCGTTTCCGAGCATTTCTGCCCTCTTACTTCCGCCCTTCGTTGCGTTGCGACCTACAAGGTTACAACAATAACACCGGGAAAAAAAAATTACATGATACTAGGTGGTTTGTAGCATCTATAGCAATTTTTTTTGAATAAAAACATATAGTATATGTTAGGATTTAGGAGAGAGAGAAACAATTTAGTTGCCTTGAGATCTATATTTACTGTACGTCTAATATTTACAAGAAATGCCACAAGCCACTCATGCCATACAATTTTTTTCCACTAACATTTCGCTGCCTGGTGTGGATTCGGCTCGGCGTTGGTTTGTGACGCCGGCCTGGGCTGGGCGCACTTCCACACGGCACGGGCGTGCTACCTGGCAAGTGGTAACGGTTCAAGCGTTCGGACCGGACGTAGTAGAAGGCTAGAGCCTTGGCAGCTGTGCGACTTTACTCCGGTGCCGATGATGGTACATTAGTTTTCAACACACTAAGGTCTTGTTTGGATGCTGGCAACTTCGCTAGGGAAATTTATTCTATGTCACTATTTGGAAGCCACACGGGTAAAATTTACTGACATTCAAAAAATTCAGACTGGTTGTATCCGTGTAAAGATGGGGAGAGATGCATTTACAGCTCAGTGCATGATTCAGAAAACCAAAACAATCATCGCCTCAACCAATAAAAACAAGATACATTCAGAACACAAGATGCATTCACAGCTCAGTGCATGATTCAGAAAACAAGATGCATTCACAAACACAGAACCGGTAATCATAGCATATACTACAAGGATGAAGACATTGCGGTCAAGTAAAAAGGACACCATATTTGACAATTTAGCCAATCAAATAAAGACTAACAAGCCCTTAAGGGAAAATGAGAAAGCAATTAATTCAGAATGAGCAGAAGGGACAGTAGAAACTTTGGGTGACCACTTTGAAGGAGCACTTTTAAGAAGCACCATTGAATATGTATGAGCATTCAGTGTACACAGCCCTCATGGAGAAGAAGTCCATCTACACTGGTCCAACCGGCTGCAACAGTACCAACAAGTATTTGATTACTGATTTCACGTGCTTCGGCCGACGACTTGAGCTCATTGCGGATCTGGTCAAAGATGGAAAAGGATGGAGAAGAAATAGAAGCTAACATTGGTGTGGTCTCCTCCCTGCGTGAAAGAGCATCTGCAGCCCCATTGTGCCAACCTGGTCGAAATTCCACCGTGAAGTCATAACCAAATAACTTGCTTACCCACGTATGCTGAGGAATCGTGGAGAGTCGCTGATCTAGGAGGAACTTGAGGGTATAATGATCAGTACGGATGGTAAACGAGCGCCCCCATAAATATTGCCTCCAATGACGAACAGCTTTCACCAAGCCAATCAACTCTCGTTCGTACGCGGCCAACTTAAGATGATAAGGTGCCACTGACCAACTGAAGAATGCAATAGGACCTGCTCCTTTATGTAACACTGCACCAAAACCGGTCCCGGAAGCATCATAATCCACTAGGAAGCGATTGTTGAAATTAGTGAGTTGTAAGGTAGGACCGGTTGTCAATGCTGTTTTGAGTTTAGAAAAGGCATTATCAGCCTCCTGCGTCCAAGAGAAAGCCTCCTTCTTGAGTAACTTGGTAAGAGAAGTGGCTAATACACCATATGATTGGATGAATTTGCGGTAGTAACCCGTAAGACCGAGGAAACCCCTCAATGTCCGTACTGTTGTGGGTGTTGACCAATTAACGACCGCATCAAGTTTACTTGGATCCATGGTCACTCCTTGTCTTGAAATTATATGGCCGAGATACGCCACTGATTCCTTGCTCGAAGAGGCATTTGGAGCGCTTAAGCACCAAATTATGATGGAGCAGCACTTTAAGAATGACCAGGACATGCTAGAGATGCTAAGACCAAGATGAACTATAGACCAAAATGTCATCGAAGAAGACCCGCACAAAGCGAAGCAAGTAAGCCTTGAGGACATTATTCATAAGAGCCTGGAAGGTGGCGAGAGCATTGGTCAAGCCGAAAGGCATAACTAGGAATTCAAAATGGTCACGATGGGTACAAAACGCCATCTTCTCAATATCATCCGGGTGCATGCGCACTTGATGATATCCACTGCGAAGATCTAACTTGGTGAAGTAACAAGCGCCCTTGAGTTCATCTAGGAGCTCGTCAACCACCGGTATAGGAAATTTGTCATTTACTGTTTGAGCATTTAGTGCTCGGTAATCAACACAAAAACGCCAAGAGTTGTCATTCTTCCGGACTAATATCACCAGTGACGAGACAGGTGATGTACTTGGGCGAATGAGTCCTTGTTGCAACATCTCCTCACATTGGCGTTCAATCTCATCTTTTAGCAATTGTGGATAACGATATGGACGAATTGCTACTGGAGCCGCACCAAGCAGCAGATGAATGAGGTGATCACAGCTGCGTTGAGGTGGTAGGGAGCCTAGTAGTTCAAAGATGTCACTGAATTCCATTAATAGGGACTCCATCAGGTTCTCACCATCGGCAATCAGAATACTTGGCCGCCGCTGCTGCTGCTCCTGCCCTGTACCTCACCATATCACTTGATGATCCCTCAACCAGAAAGACATGGTTAATTGATGAAAGTCCCATAATATAGGACCCAATGTGCGGAGCCATTGTATACCCAACACTATATCAAATCCAACCAAGGGAATCATGAAGCAATCAAGTATGAATTCTTCTTCGCCAATAGCAATACACATTGCCTTGCATATGCCGCCGCTGGAAACTCGGTCACCATTTGCTACAGCCACACTAATACCGCTGCCGGTAGTTGGCAGCAAGCCAATGCGGCTGGCTGTCTCTTCCCCCACAAAATTATGAGTGGAACCAGAGTCTACAAGAGCCTTCAATGTTTCCCCATTGATCTGAACATGCAGCTGCATTGTCTTACCTGTGGGGATGCCTGTAAGAGCATGTAAGGATATCTCAATGTCATCCTCGGACTGCTCTTCTATGTCCTCTCCATCTGTAAGCTCCAGAAGGTATATACCCTTCATTTTGCCCATTCCTCTATCATGCAGTTGTGCTAATAGGTTGGTTGTTTATTACTACACGGCTGCTAGGAATGGCCTTGCTGGTTGCTACAGGTCTGGATGTCGATGATTTGGCGCCATCTTCCTCATCTACTTCCATTCTCCTCTCATAAGCCTAGGCAAGACTCATTGCCACCTCCAGTGTTGCTGGGTTTTGCAGTTCCATGTTAGTGCGCAAGGGATTGCGCAATCCAGTAGTGAAAATTTGTACTTATTGCTTCTCTGTCATGTCATCACAGCGGCTCAAAAGGGTAATAAATTGCTCCTGATAGTCATCCACAGACACTGTGCGGCGTAGCTGGATGAGCTCGCCTAAAGGGTTACTTTGAATTGGGGGTCCAAAACGGAGACTGACATGCTCCACAAATCTTGGCCACGTCGAAACGCCTTGATTCTTTTCTAACCGGTAATACCATTGGTGTGCCACCCCTGTCATATGATATGATGCTAGCCACACCTTTTCTTCTGCTAGAGTTTGTTGTCCCAATAAGAATTGCTCACATCTATTCAGCTAGGGCAATGGATCTTCCTTGCCATCATAGATTGGAAACGACAATTTATGAAACCATGGTACCCCACGATTCCAAGTGCCCGGTTCTTCCTCACCTTCCTTCCATTCCTGAATTTCCTTCCTTCGGCTGCCACTTGACCCCTCAAAACCAATCTGCAATTTGGTAACTGCCTTCTCCAACGTTTCCACTTTCTCCGGTGTGGATGTCATGCGTTCCATCATTTGGAACATCTTTGCAAGCTGTTCCTTCTCCACCGGTTCCATGGAAGAATTGGTGGTTTGGCTCTGATACTAAATTGATGTGGTCTAGGGTTTAGTGTTTCCGGAAGAAAAGAGACTAGGAAAAAGGTTGAACTGCAGAACTCCCTCGTCACTCCTAGGGCTGAATCCCTGGCGAGCAGGAGGCTCTGTTCGCAGATTGCTATTTGGGGAACTTTTCTTTATTACTCCTCTTCAATTATAGCCGGCTACCCTTTATAGATCAGGTGCCTTCCTAATAAAGAACTCTAAGGATAAAGAGATAGAGATATATCTCAACTAAAGACATACTTTGAATTATAGATATAACTGAAATAGCAGATAGAATATCTAACCAACCAACTAACTGACTCTCCTCTATTCATTGTCAAGATCGCTTCTCGCAATTGCTACATCACGGCAAACAAATGAGTTTAATGCTAATCAGATTAAGCACAAACAACATTTTAGATTTCACAGTTCAGGATTAGAAACAATCAATGAAGAAATTTAAAGAATTAAATTCATAGCTTACTTATGGAGAGATTTCGCTCTTAATCCAAAGCAATCGAACACTTGGGTTTTTAGTGTTGATAAAAATTTCTCTATTCAACTCACATTTGAAGAGTCGTAGTACCTTTGCCTTCTCCATATCCGTTAGGTCTTCAATTGATTCTAGAGTAGCAACATACTTCCCAATAGAAATCTCGTCACTCGGACTATAGCTTCTTGTTTCATTTAGTTCTTCAGAAAATTTGTTGGTTTGCTGCTTCTTGAATTCTAGGTAGCTCTCAAGAACCCCGACAATCTAACTTTGCTTGTGCTTTTTCCCATTACCATTTCCTTTTGGTGTAGATGAAGCAGAAGCAGCACGCTCCATTTCATTGGCTTCTATGTGAGCACTAGATGTCTCTTGCCCCTCCATATTTGCAACAAAAGGATTTAACCCAACATCATGGGCATCATTGTCATCGGGGTAGCAAAAGGATTTAATCCAACAAAATTCAAATACCCTTTGGCTAGGGCTGGCTATCGAGCCAGCTCGGCTCATCTCGTTCAAGCTCGTTAAAAAAAGTGGCTCGGCTAGGCTCGTTAAACTAACGAGCTGAAAACTCGACCCAGCTCGGCTAGATAAAAAGCTAGAGCGGCTCGTGAGAAGCTCGCGAGCCACGTAAGTTATGATGAACTAAGTTAACTTAAGCCACGTGAGCTAAGGTAATTAGTCAGGAGCAAAGCTAAGCCATGTCGTGAGCATATAACACACATTAACACATACATGCAACAACAGGACTACATAAATGAAACTATAACTAATTATCCAGCATACAAGAAAACATAGATAATTAGCGAGGAGCCAATTAACAATCCTAACAATTATATTCCAACCTAACATGGTTACATGGACATACATAATTTAAATATTCATCTAATAAAAGTCTTTTACATCAAAAATCATCACGGTGAATATTCAGTTACCGAGTCTTAACAAGCTAACGAGCGGCTTGTGAGTTAGCTCATGCTCGGCTCGTTAAGATAACAAGCTAGGAAGTCAGCTCGGCTCAGCTTGTTTATTTCACGAGCGAGTTCGAGCCGAGCTCATAACGAGCCAAGTTGCTCACGAGCTTTGAGCTTTTCTGCCAGCCCTACTTGTGGCTGTATTTTCTGTTGTTAAAAGGTATTGTTAGACATTTACTTATATGAATATACCTTTGCATCAACATCAGGATGTTTTCCAGTCAAGGGTTATGGCAGCGACGAATGCGTTGGAGATTGTTGAGTGCCAGTCATTTGGCTTTAGATATGCAGCTGGTTCTATTTTCTTATTCCAAGGGAATACTAGTGAATTGCTACTGCTGTAAAATATGCTTTACTAACAGTTTAAAAAAAATAATCAATGGATGGTTCCCAATCATGGAATGTTAGGCAAAAACTGCCTAATGTTTCAGCTAGCATTGTTTCCACATATTCTTCTTACCAAGTATGGTCCTGATGTCTACTACTTTGCATCAACTATAGTAGTATACAGCAACCATCCATCATAATTAATAAAACTACCATTTCAGGCTCTTTTTATGTGTCTCCTGCTGCCATTCTTGTCAAAGTTATGGGTGGTTCCATTCCACATATCCACATACTACCAACATACATCAGAGATGGTGCGGCCTGCTTTCTAAATATGGGTTCATTGTCTTCTGGTAATTTTCCTAATTTCTTTGGGACATCTTTAGGAGGCAGTAATACTAAATTAGGAGGCCGTAATAGAGAAGGAATCACCTTCATACAATGCTGCCAGGTACTTGAAGAGAAGGAATGATTTATTGCAGAACCTTTTCACCTCTGGATGATCCTATTGAATGCAATAAAAGAATATAGTTAGTATCAAAACGCATCACAAAATACTATTAGTTAAAGGGAGAAAAGTGTCTTACACGAATAATTTTATCCCAAATACTTGGTTCAGCAGCAATCATGCATAAAGAAACATTCCAACCCGTACCACTTTGTTTCCATGCATCTCATATTGCCTTGTAATTCCCTTTCAGTTCCTTCTTCTCTTGGATCTGTTGCTTTGTGAAGTGGACAGTTGGAAACTTTTCATTAAACTTACTTACTATGTTTCTCCAGCCTTCAGATACTCACCCATTTTGACCTCAAAACTTTTGGTTGTTATGGTCATGTAGTATATCGGCAAGAGCTTTTTCATATGAGAAGTTCCAAGAGGAACTTGATCCTTCTTTAGACATGGCTACACTAACTACAACGAATGCAACAATAGATTTCAGAGAAGCAACCACATAATAAAGTAAATAACTCGCATAAGAAATGACTCAATATGAAAATAAGTCATAGATCTGAAAATAAATTACATTTATTAGCTTCAAGCAATGCCACATCTTACAACCACAAGTTTAAGAGAAATAGATTATCTACTTTATGACACAAAATACCTATACTACTTTAAGACAAGTCATGTCTGATTAATGATTATAGTCATCCCACATTTGCATTGCAATTTGATCTCTAAGAGTACTTCCATCGTTTTACTCAATGTCATTTTGGTAATTATTGTCACCCTCCGAAACATCAACAAAATCATCTGATTGAATATAGGCAGGTTGTTGATCCAGTTAGGATCTTAATCTGAGTTTTAATGGGATGAAATGTGCCAACTTTCAGGATTGGGAATCGCTTCTTCAAAACACCAATAGCCCTTTCAATATGGTTACGAAGGAGAGCATGGCGATGGTTGAACAATTCTTTGTAGTCTGCATAATCATATCTTCGAGATGAGAGATGCCTCCTAAATTCACTAATATGGTATTTGACTCCTCGATATGGGGCAAGAAAAGAAGGCGTGTTTGCGTATCCACCATCCACAAGATAGAATTTACCCTTCGGAACACGAAACCCCTTGCTAAGATTTCCTTTATTTTCCTATGAATTGTTTCGGCGCTATATTGGAATGCTTTTTGAAGCTTTTGGTTGCTAGCATTATGAGAGATCATGTACATAAACATCTCTAGCTGCTCCTCGACAGTAACTCCCCTTGTGTCATGTAACAATCCCTCCCTTCTTAGAAAATCCGATGTAGCCCTGAATATCTCTCTGGCTCCATCCGGAACTCAACCCTACACCAACTCTCATGTCCTTCTAAGATCTCCTTAACTTTTTTAGCGCCAGTAAGTGATGATGTGTGGCCTGTTTTTTTCATCATAAAGGCATGAAAGCAAAGTAGGAACCAACACAAGAAACAACTCATCATCGTCCTCTTCTTCCTCAAGCATAAATTTCCTAATGAGCTCCTTTCTAGTGCCCATTTGCTAATACATACAAATATAACATATTGTGAATTAGTGTATTGTTAAAGAATTCTTGTGCAAGATGCTAACTTCACATAAGATATACTATATGCATAGTTATGAATGATCATTAGTATAAATAATAGCATATTAATTGATAAACAAAGAACTTATATTTTTTGGAAATACTTTCCTTGTAGGCTGGTGCTTAAAAGGGCAATACTGAGTTTTAAAGGTTAGCTACTGCTAGTTATTGTTATGCCTGACATGGGGTGTTCTCTAGATCAACGGAAACAAAACCTTAGAAAATTACTATGCATATATGCAAAAGAGCACCTAACAAAACTAGCAATGAAACAAAAGGTTTGACTAAAAGCATGAATCCTGAAGCTACAAGCCTGCCAAACAGCTTGCAGCCTACAAGCTACAATTCTAAAATTATACTATGACCGTGAGAGAGACAAGCCATCAAAACCACAGGTTCCCAACATGACTAGCACCTATGAAAAGTTCAAGCTTCCCAACCACATTCTCTGTTTGGCACCAAAAACTAAATACTAAGAACCATAAATTTTTATCTGACGTGTTCGAAAATTTCTCCTCTCGCTTTCTAGTCAGGTGAAATTTTGACATGTCCATGTTGTGGCAAAGGACAAACTAACTATGGATAATTGTTGAACAAGAAGGCCTATCTCTTTTTTAAACATTCACAATAGGCTCAGATTTAGCGGCTTCAGGAAGTAGATGCACAAAATAAAGCGAACCAAATTTAATCCTAGCATCCAGAACCATAAATTTAATCAAGAGAACCAAATTACAAATATAAGTACATGTACAGAAGTAGAATGTGATAACCCGGGGGGTTATCATTTTAATTAAAGAATTAATTAAAGCAATAAAAGTGATTAGGCAAAGATAATAAAATGTAAGGTTTAGAGAGTGACGTCAGTCCCGCAGTGAAAGGTATCGCTCATCGAGGTACCCGACCTGTCTGGGACCCAGGTGGCCCCTCTCGCTAGTTTTCGGGTTCATTATTCGGCGTGTTAGAGCTTACCTGGTGCGGTATGCGGGTACCGCTAGCGAATTGAGTGAGTTATGACCGTAATACCCTTTTGAGCCACAGCCAACAGTGAAAACCTAAGGGCAAAAGGGTCATTTGCCGAAATGCCAGCTCCATAAAGCCAGCTCTCTCCAGCCAACCAGAAGCCAGCTATCTCACTGCTGTCCCCCATTTTGCACACAAGCCGAGAGGCACAAGAACACAGCCAAGAGCAAGCCAGTGCTTCCCCATTCCCATCCAGCCACCAGCTAAGGCCCAACCGAAGCAAGAAGAGGAAGAGAGCAGCATCCAGGAGGGGAAGGCGACAAGCATCTAGAAGTGAAGGAGAAGGCAATCCAGAAGAGGAGGTGAACCATCCAGAAGAGAAGAGGGAGGTCACCCGAAGCCAGAAGGCAGCCCTCTTCTTCCTTGCTTCCTCAACTCCATCTTCAGCTAGCTTCATCCCCAGCCGATCAACCCAGGTGCACTTTCCCCCATCCCAACAGTAGCAACAGTGCGGGTTTGTATGTGCAGAGGGTAGATCGAGGGTTTAGCTAGGCAATGGGGTAGCGTAGTGAGTAGATCGGGTCATCCCCGTGTGGTCTCAGTAGGTTGGGTATCCTTAGGTGTAGCATCTGTTCTTGTTCTTTCATAGATTAGCTCAAGCCACCCAACCATCATCATAGACCCCCACATTTGTAGTAGAAGCAGTAAAGCAAGCAAGCAAAATCATCAAGAAAATCGAAATGGGTAGAAACCCTAGAACCAGTGGTCCAGTGCGTAGCCGAGAGGGAGGAGGAGGTTCGGTGAAGCTAGGCCGGCGCCATGCGCGAGGAGGAGCTGCGGGCGAGGCCAGCCGCCGGGCCAACTCCGGGCCGAGGTGCGCGGGAGGCGGCGCCGAGGTGAGGCCAAGTCGGCATCGGGCACAGAGAGGAGCTGGCCGAGCCGCAGCGGCGCAGGAGAGGAGGCGCTCCGGAGGGATCAGCATGAAGCCGATGCAGCCGAGGAGAAGAAATGAGGAGGGAGTAGCGCTCGGTCCAGAGAGGAAGAGCAAGGCGCAGAGCCGAATGGCTCTCAGCCAAATCAGCCAGAAGGAAGAAAAGAGAGAAGGCAGAGAGAAAAAGAAAAAGGAAAGGGAGAAAAGAAGAGAAGAAAAAGAGAAGAAAAGGAAAGAAGAGAGAAAAAGAGGGGTAGAAAAATAAGTCGTGTCGCGAACCGCGTCGATTCCCGTGATCGACTCGCGGATCGCCTAAAAAACGTCGAAGTGTATTTCTTTAATTGGTGCTAATATAAAATCGGAACGACAGACTAAATCGGTTGGACACCAATATAAAATAATCCAAGTGATATGGCCTTAGTGTGTATGTTCTGTTTTCAGGGTTCAACCTAAATTGTCCCGCCAACCAGAACCAACCTTCGAGCAAGGTCGATCCGTCAAATATTATTCTAGGCAAGATTTCCTTTAGCATCTTTGTGAAATGCTTATATATATATTTAATCATACCATCACTGCATGAAAATTTAATTTTGGTATGGATATGTGGAGATAAAATTGGATGGAAGAAGTGATGTGAATGAATGGCAGAAATAGTATGTGATGGGAATGGTAATGTGGTGAATGGAAGGAAATGGCATGTGGCCTTGGTATTTGGAATGGAATGGGTTATGTGGTTTGGTAAATGCTAAATGAGGTATGGTTGTGGTGAAGGAAGTGGTGTGTGTTGTTTAGATATCTACGAATGGAGTCGTGGATAATATATTAGAGCTAATTATGGTGGGTAGAGGGTGCAGGAAAAGATGGCGTGGTGATGCCTGGGTGTGGTGATACCCACTGCCGGTGGACCCTCTACATAGGCTATATTATATAAGGTCAAACACCTACACTCGGGCAATGAGCCGTATTTTCAGTACCAACCATAGCGAGATAAATCGCTGTCAGAAAAGGTTGTCCTAAGAAAGTGTTATGATCTCCACATTGGGTAAGAGTAGCTATTAGAGCCAAAGTCTGAGTATGCCGGAAGGCCCAGATGAGAAAGCGGTTGAGGTGGATATATATGTTAAGCCACGGTGGAGTTACTCCGGTTGGATATCGGAGTACAACTGTAGGGCGAGGGGTGAATCGCCTGGGATAGGGATTCCCCTTGACTACAGGGTTGGAGATCTAGCACCGGATTAGTGATAAATGTTCTGGAGCCTCACCTGTTGGGGCCGTTATGGGTAAAGTGGTACGAACCTGCGTAGGGTCAAAATCTTGAATTCAAGCCTGTCTCCTGGATTGGAGACTACGGAAGCTAAGTCTGTCTCATATACGGGTGCTAGTAGTTGAATTTTAATAATTAAAACTTGCCAACTTTTAAAGAAAACCAAAACCTAATTTCTGTAAAAGATGAGTTGGAGGGAAGGGAATGGTGTTGTTGGAGGGAGAAATTCATGTTGCATCTTGTGATATAATGCTTACTGAGTACTTTGTACTCACTCTTGTATGTCCCCCTTTTATAGAAGGAGAGCCTGATGGATCTGCTTTTGAGGTCGGCGAGGAGGCCTATTCTCAGGCTCAGTTCTAAGGTTATCAGGAGGATTCGTATGAGGGCTGCTACTACTCCGACTACTACCAGGAGAACTAGGAGAGCCTATAGGCCATATTATGCTCATAGGAGGTATTTAGTATGTGGAGGCAGTGGCTTTATCTTTTGCTGTATCCAGGGATTGCTGTAATAGTATTATGTAATGGACATATAGCCCTGTGTGGCTTGGAATGAATATATTATCATTCAGTCTCTAATTATTGTTCTGCTGCAACTCTCTGAACACGGCATAGTAGCCGATAAAGCATCAAACTTTATGATGTTTTGCCGGTGACTGTGCCGAGATTCGTGTAATTAATCTAGGGAGGTGGCAGTGTTGCTGTCGCAACCCTAGGCTAATTATACAGGTCGCCACATAGAAGGAACCTGCTATTTCAGAAATGAAGTTTCTTTTATCCTAGCATCCAGAATTCCAGATAGAGCAATCTGACAAGCCAAGCAATTAATGGTATAGTTAGAATTCAGGTGACATTGCAACATTGCATATAGTTATCAAAACTATATGTGCATGCATGTAGATATTAATTATGTAGTTTTTTAGGGAAAGGAGAGTGTAGTTTGTGTACAATTTCTGAAAAAGGATAAGAAATGACCTATACTCCCATGTGCACATGAACAATATCAAATTAATCTTTTAATCACTGATGCACTGTGTCTTTTTTAGTTGTTCTTACACCAGCTTGTCAGTGAAAAGGGGTACAATCAAGTTTCTTTTAATCTTTTTTAGTTGTTCTTACACCAGCTTGGTAGCTTATTTAGTGAACCTCATATTGTAACACATTCAAGTTCCACTCCATCACAACTAGCTAACCAAAACAAATTGAAAAAAATAATAAGGGAACATTTTCTTTGACAAAAATAGAAGGTAAACAACTCCTGAAGAGCACATGGAAACTATACTGATATCATGGTAAACTATCCTAGGTCCAAAATAAGCACATGGAAACTCTGATCAAGATGCACAGACCTATAAACCAATGAGCAGCTATCATACACTTTTAAACAGTGTGATATCAATAAACATCAGCAGAATCTCAAAACTATGACCTCTATCAGAGCATGTATTCTTGAAATCTAATAAAAGGCATGTATTCATGTCAATTCATAATCAATTTTCAGACAGCAGATCACCAATCTATCTTTCTGTCATGAGCATGTTATCACAATGGAATTATCTATATTTGCAAAACAATACTGATAAACCAACATTCCTCCTATGGGTTGTAATTTGAACAAGATCAAGCAAGCAAACAGTAGGGTTTACTAAAATAAAATCAAGCAAGCAAACAAGATAATACCTTGCAAAATAGGGCTTAGTAAAGAACGCAAGCAGCAGCACCTCTGCAAACCTGCAGCACCAGGTTGAACAAGACTAGGTACAACAGATCTGTGGAAGAGAGTTAAAAATGAAACCTCAGCATGATGAGGAGCAACGAAACTAGTGAGGAGACATACCCGAGCTGGCGGTCCCTTCCTCCACCTTCTCTCGCACCTCAGCACAAATCCTCACGAACAGCAACCCCCCTCCTTTGCACTAGATCTATGAGAAAATGGGTCGACGAAACCTAGCAAGAGGATGAGAGATTGGGAAGAGAAAGAGGTACAGCTAATCGAGTCGACGGCGGTGACGGAGAGGCGATGTCGATGCGCGAGTCAGTGCTGATGGAGAGAGGTCACACCGTCGCACGAGTCGACACTAATGGAGAGAGGTCACGTCGTCACGCGATGCGGCAGGGAGAATAATTCACGAGGGGTGAAGGTGTTTTTCTTCCCTAGGGATTTCGGGTGGATTGGACCACAAAATCCCGCCCATGAGAGCTCCCAAATGCGGCTTCTAGCTAGACTGTGGAAAATTTCCCCGTGGGGCTCCATCCATGGAATCAGCGGGGATCCCGACCGGGAACAGTGTTCCCAAACAAGCCCTAACTGATGCAACGTAATGTTCTAAATAAAAAGTATTAAGGCTTTGTAAACGGCCATTAGAACGGTAAACATCCTTTATCCGGTACATTTATAGATATTTTAAGATTTGTCTTTTTTTATCAGATCGTTTATTTAGGTTAACGGTCGTTAACGTTTAATAGATTTGTTTATTTTGATAAAGTTGCAAGATTACCGTATGACATAGAACATTATGTCATACATGAGATGAATGCCAACTTTGCTTTTCATTGCCATTTGAGCTGTTCATTTATTCAGTTATGATTCTTTAATTACATTAACATCATGTCATATTTTTCTCTCTATCACCGTTGTGGACAATTATTGATAGCCCGGTAGTTCTATTCTGTATACATGAAATAAGATGAATTAAATGCTTATTCTGTTACTGCAAACACACACACAGATATATGAATTTTAAATAGTAAAATAGTTTACAAAACCGCTTATTAATCGGTCGTTAACATTATTTACAACACTGGATACAATACTCCGCTACACTGATTGCAGTTCTCTCTTGCATCTTCGCATTGTGGGGCAAACAAGATTTTCGACTAGTGAATGAAGTTGCCGAAACTGGCAGAAGTTTACTTGGAAAGATCTGGAGCGAAGAAAAGATTATAATTCTACAGGTTTAATGAATGGCGATAGTATCAACAGAGATCTGCATTTGTTCACATGTTCATAAGCCGCTCTGTCGTCAACTAGTCCTCCACAAGCATCCTCTAAACAGCTTATGGACTATCAAGAAAGTAGGATTGTCTACTTTAGGAGAATAGCTTACAATTTACAAATCCTGGCAAGTGAAAACAACAGTGAGGTGTCTGAACATACACTATGGTATAGGGCCGGTGGCAAAGGAAGGGCCGGTACAGCAAACTCCAAAGCAGCACTTGCATCACAAAACTTACAGATTTCATGGGTAACCATTGTTGGGTAATCAGCACATGACCAATATTTTGAAAAGCATGACCCGATGACAAACGTAACTAAACTTGGTTGATAACAGAAGTATAAAGAAGCAATACTGGATTTAAATCAAATTATGAAGACACAGGCTAAGTAAAATTGAGACCAGAAGGTCCTACATGGGAAAAAAACATCTTACCAAAATTGAACATAATTTCTGAGGATTTTCATCAGACAAATACCTATTAGAATCACAAAATCCATGCACAATATAAGCATGTGTTCTTAACAAGTTTACCTGGTATAAGCATCATAATTTATATACCAGGCCCTAGCTGTTCAATTTGATCTCTGCATTCCCAAGTTGATCGTAGATTGTGTATATCAGGCTACAATTGTTTACCTGGTTCAATATACATATACCTTCTAAGTCCATTTCCAACTGTTGGCATATATCAATATGTGAGCATGAGTTTATGTTACCTTTTAACACCTTGTTACAATAACAGAGTACAAATCGGACTACAAAGCATCATCTCTCTGGGCATGCAAAGCACCTTTGAGCCAAACATAAGCATATGACATTCAGATGTCATGACAGAACTCAGGAGAAATATTAACAGAGAGTTACCAAGATACACTGTGAACCTATTAGCTCCATAACTAAAATATCGACCACGTATATTTCATAAAGGCCAAAGGTTATAGGGAATCAGGTTAGCATTCAGCTCTGGAGCTTAGCCATTGCCCATTAGCGCATATCTACAGCCTGAACATTTCCAATAATAAGGATAGAGACATATAATCACTTAAGTTATTAGCTGTAATCAATGGAGCTATACCTGTAACATCACTGGTTGTAGCTGTTTTCATAATCAATTAACCTGTGAGGGATATGCCTATAAGGCTATAACCATAGTGCTATACTTAAAAATCGCTACTTGCAGCTTTGCATCTGTTTTCAATATTTCTTCCACATGATTAACTCAACAGACATTTTAGGATACAAGCTCGTAAAGAACATATGTATAGATCTTTAACGAGGAAAGCAATGCTGCAAAGCATTTTATCTACTGATGCTGAAGGCGAAGGAGGGGTTACAATTTTTGTCTGTACACGCACTGGTTTAAGTTCATCATGGTCAACTAAACATAGTTGCTAGAGTAGGCAAACCACGATCTTAAATAAACGAGATACAATTCAAACATAATTTCATGGATCAAAGCCAACTGGGTATTCAACCATAACAAGTCAAAATCAGCATGAAACATTAGCTTGCACAATTGGCTACGACTTGACGCATACACTTATAGAGTTTCAGATAAAAACTGAAAGAACCAAACACAGATCAATTGACAAACAAAAAGAACAGTATTAGAGAAAGTTACAGAGGAAAAACCGATCCATAGTAGTATCAAAGAGGACGCTATACACTAAAATACCAAATTTATTCCCCAAGAACCTTCACTAATACACATGCACACTTCACGAATCAAGAAACACGAACGCAAAACCTAAAGAAGCACCATAGAGATGCTATAGAGTTACAGGGGTCACCGGTCCTTTTGCTCACCAATCAATCGATGAATCGATCATTTGTCGTCGGATGCGGCCGCTGGGGCGACGGGACGGCCGTTGTCGTAGTCGACGACCTCCGCGTCGGTGATAGAGCGGGAGTGCTGCACGATGGAGCGGCCGATGGAGTTGATCCACTCCTCCTTCTCCTTGTCGGAGTCGACGATGAAGTACATGGTCTCGCGCGGGGTGGAGAGCTCGAAGGCGAACTGGCGGTTGAGCACGTCCTCGGCACCCTTGACGGTGAGGCAGGATGCGACGAGGATGATGCCGTGGGGCACCGACGCGCGCGTGACGCCCGAGTCCTTGAACCAGAAGAGCTTCCCCTGCTTGAGCACGAACCACCGCCGCCGCCACGTCTTGATGTACTCACCCTGCTTGGTCAGCCACCCCGCGCGCTCCGGTACGCCCCAGAACTCCACCCCGCTGGTGGTATCCGCGTCCGCGGATGAGGCGTTGGTGCCCATCACCGCTGGCCACAGGCTCGCCGCCATATGCGCTGGATTTGGGGATCCGGTTGGACCTTGAGTGAATTCGGTTTTTACTGGGGAGACGAGATTTCGATTGGTAAGCTGTGCGTGGCGGGCCCTAAACGTGTCCGAACGGGCCGCCCGGCCCGGCCCGGCTTGTTTACTGGACGGTACGATCTATTTAGACACTGTTAATAAACAGGTCGTGATGTGTCGATCTATGTGCTGGGTCCTCGGCCCAAATACGGCCCGATAGGCTTATGGGTCGTATCGTGTCGGCATATGGCCTTGCGAGTCGATAGGCTTAAACGGGTGGAGGTCAGTTTGTTTGTCGGTTTGGCGCTAAAAAATTCCAAAAAAGTCAAAAAAAAATTAGAAAAATTAAAAAATTGTAGAGCGCCAAAAAATTCCAAAAAAGTAAAAAAAAAATTAGAAAAATTAAAAAATTGTAGAAGTTTGAAAAAATGCAGAAAAAATAAAAAAACTAGAATAATTAAGAAAACTCAAAAGAATGTAATTTTTTTTAAAAAGTATACGCGAGCCTAAACGGGTTGTGCCGCGTCTTTGCTTGGTCCAAGCATAGCCCAACCTTTACTTGGTCGGGCAGCATGCGTGCGGGCCGTGCCAGCGATGGCGGGCACAAAGCCAACCCATTTGGCACGGCCTATTTGGGCATCTCTAGTGCGTGCAATGCAACCGATTTTCGAAATCGTATGTTTGATGGTAAGCTTCCTATCGTTTGTACATGTCCGCGCAAATCGCTAAACAATACGTGCAAAAGAAATGCAATGTCCTCAAAAAATTTAGAGAAACTATAAAAATCCTCAATAAAAATTGGAATCCCTGTACGATAAATCCTATAAAACAATGTTTTTCTTCAAAAAATAAAAACACTTATTACGACAAAAATTACACTTTTGCAACAAATCAAAAGCATACTTACAACAAAGAACTCTTGCAAAAACATTTGAGAAATCATATACTGCAACATTCGAAAAGGGTTTGTCCAACACTACGATTTACTTATTGCAACATCCTTCGTGCCCTTTGCCTCGAGAGACACGAGAGAATAGCTCCATGTAGGGCATGGCGAAGGGCGAGGCTACACAAGTGGAAGTGGAGCTCGATGTAGGAGAGAGATTAGGGCGATGGGGCGGTACCGGTGTTGAGGGAGGCAGCACTTGCAGCGAGGGTGGTGTGTTAGTGATGAGGGTAGTGTAGGCACTGGAAAGGAAGAGGTTCGCAATGTGGTCGTAGTTGGAGACATCAGCGATTTCGCTAAATCAGTAGATGGAGAAGCACAATACTGAGGCATGGTTAGCGAGCAATGAGAGAAACAGAGAAAGCAATGTGTCCTGCAATGTCCTATACACATACACACACATATACATACATACACATACACATACACATACACACACATACACATACACACACACATACACACACATACACATACACATACACATACACATACACATACACACACATACACACATACACATACACATACACATACACACACACACACACACACACACACACATACACATACACATACACACACACACACACACATACACACACATACATACACACATACATACATACATACATACATACATACATACACATACATACATACATACATACATACATACATACATACATACATACATACATACATACATACATACATACATACATACATACATACATACATACATACATACATACATACATACATACATACATACGTATTTTTGTAATTTTTTAATGTTCGACAGAAGCTTGTCGCCAAATGAAATGATGACTCAATGGTGACAGAAGCTCTGTCGCCATTTGAAATAGCGATTGAGCTTCTATAGCCACTTCAAATGGCGGCCGAAGTGTATTTTTGTAAAAAAAATTTAGTGTATTATTTTTGTAAAATTATTTAAAAATAATTTAGACTATAAGCATATGACTGAATGCTATGTTGTCCCATCTACATGTATGAGACACCTAACACGTTCTAAGACTGGCTTAAGAATTTTGTGCCACCATAACCATTCTTATAAGAACCCACCTGTCTCAAGAATTTTTTTAAAATAATACACGAAAAATAAAAAATTACAAAAATAATAAGCCAAAAAAATAACAGAAGTAGGCTATTGTCACCGTTCTAAATAACGACAGAGTTCTATCGCTATTAAGAATGACGATTCAATGATGCGAACACCACATAGGCTTTCTGTCACTATTTTCAAAGGGGACAGAGTTCTGTCGCCATTTCAATTTGCGACAAAACTCTGTCGCCACTTGAAATAGCAAAAAAACTCTATCGCTTTTTAAAATAGCGATATAAATATGTTGTTAGACAATACGACAACATTGAGGGAAGTTGGAATTTTTTTTAAAAAATAATACACGACAAATAAAAAAAATGCAAAAATAATAAGCCGAAAAGAAAAATTATAGAAGTAGGCCAATGTCGCCGTTCTGACTAGCAACATGTTCATTTTTTTGAACTAAAATAGGGCAGCGTGTCCATTGCTTATATGTTTCTGACTAGCAACGTGAATCTGCATGCATTGTGTCCAACCTACACGCCCTGCGAGACCCTTCCTTGATTGTCTACAAAATTATGTAACATATGCACATCATTAGTTTATTAAAGAAACATATAAGCAATGGGAATAAGATAGAATAGAAAACTCACGAGTGGACGTGTGGTGGTACGACGACACCTGTGGGGTCCGAGAAAACCTGGCAAAGTCCTAGCTGACGTATCACCCGATGAACCTTGTATGTCTCCACAAACACGTCAAACACCAGGTGACGATGGGTGAGCCAGAAGGTGGCGTCGCGGGAGCACTGCACTGAGAGCCCAAAGGGTGCTCACACGGCTACGCACTTCGGTAGGTACGGCCTCCAGATCACACTATCGTCCGTCAGCTGGTCGAACATAGTGACGTACTCGGGGTACGACACATGCGACGTACTCGAGGTACGATGCATGCGACGTAACTGGTATGAACGTATGCTGCACAAGTAGTAGTAGACGTTACGATAGTAAACACCAGGCAGAACTGTACCATAACATAAGACAGAGACAAGATACTAACCCGTCGGCAACACCACAGTGTCCCCATCGTCGGACGGTCAACGTCGTCCCACGTTGGCCCATACAGGACGTCCCCGTAAGGTCCCAACTCGACGTGCAGACATCCAACCTGGAAGCACTCGAAGGACCACAGCTGAAGGAGGGTTGGCACCCAGTGAGGATCGAGTTATCAGCGATGCACCGACAACCATCGAAGAGGACCATGTAGGTGGCGCACAGTACAGCTGGGCCCCAAGCCAGCTGTGGGATGTTGTCCAACTCCACATCCACTGTCGTCCTCACGTACTGGATCATGTGCCTATCGACGCTGCCTCTATGGGAAGAGCAGAATAGAACCCAGCCGAAGAACCATAGCAGGTACGCCTCCAAGTGGCGTCACACGATATAGTCCGCAGTACTGACTGTCATCCTCTCGGGCTGTAAAAATAATATGTTAGTATAAAATGCCAACAAGTCCAGATTGTGCAGCATTATAGGAATAGATAAAATGCCAACAAAACACAACTTACGTAAAACTGCGTCAACCACTTCTGAGTCGGGCCGTGGCCTCCGGTGAACGTCTCGTAACCAGCCTCGGTGAGTAACATGCCCTCAAACCTCAAGAGGATCTCAGCTCGCTAGTGTGGGCTGACATCGTCGGGGACAACCGCCTGCCCAGTGCACGGAAGGCCCGTCAGATAACTGACGTCCTCCAGCATCGGCGTCATCTCCCCACAAGGGATATAAAAGTTGTGCGTCTCCGGTCGCCAGCGGTCGAGAAGAGCCGTGATTAGACTCCTGTCGTAAGGGAACCTCCAGGAGGCATTGCGCCTGTCAGCGTCGTCTGCGCGTGTGGCCTCCACCATGCTGGCAAATGGTAGCAAATCAGCAGCCTGCAACCTGCATGAAAAAGAAGATAGTAAGTTCATATGCATTCACAGTACAATACAATGGCAACACTGAAATGACTGCACAAACCTTGGTATCCACCGCTTGTCGATCCTACATGCCCTCATGGGGGTGCGCAAGCGTAGGAACGAAAGCTCAGTAGGCACCTGGCCATCTGTCGGGGCCTGTATGGCCAAACGACTATGGTGCAACGCATCTATGACAGAGTCGATCAACTCATACTCCCACGTGGGAGCTGCACCGTCACCCGCCATACCTTCAATGAAAATAACAAACAGGTTAGCAAATAACATAGAAATATAAACACCATACAAACCTAACTGATATAATATGCCTATATATGATGTTAACCTACTATACAATTCAATACACAATTGCTTTAACTACCCGTAATTTTACTTCTCAACATATCCAATCGACCCTAAATCACGATTACAAAAATTTATATCTACACGAATATTACTAACCTGCTTCTACCTACTAAAATTTTACTATTCTAAACATAGCTCTAACAGTAATATTAATCTTCAAATATTTACAGATAAATATTACTACTCATATCTACAAAAATAATGTACACATACGTAGATAAATATTTCTAATCTAAACATACATAAATAAAATTTTCTAATCTACCCATATCTACAAAAATATTTCTACTCTACCAATTTCTACACGCTTATTATTACTCTACAAATCTAATTACTTGGTTTTCAAACCTAGGTTTCGAAAAGCATAAAAAAGAGATTAACAAACAACCTTCAAATGTCGTGCAGACCTTTAGTCAAACATGCGTCGAACCTAACTTCAAAATTAATGCACCAAAATACATATGTTCCCTTTAGAATAAAAATGGATCTATACAGTACGACCTCAAGCAAGCTATCGAAAAGTTATACTCCCTCCAGTCAACAATATAGTATGTCTCTAGGGGCTTTTGTGTGGAATAAATTGAATACATATCACTGGGAAAAGAATGAGCAAATTGGCCACTTATTCCCCTCATTAATCCAGCTAAATGCATGCTTATATTAATTACATTAACTCAACCAATTCTATTTACTCGGCATGCAATTGGCACTCGTAGGAGTAATACTAGTGCTAGTCAATTGGAAGAACAATGGAGAGTAAGAAAATGAGAAGAATTTGCAACAAAGGAGAAGGTAAGGCTCCATTAGTTCATTCATATTGACCTTGTCATATCTAATTCCAAATTTCTCATTAGTAGGATCTCCTTTAGCAATGGCAACGTCTTCAACACTGCCTCTAACTTTGAAAGATTCACGAAGATATTGATCAAATCGTCCCAGAGCATGTCGAACATGGCTTGTGAAATGGGGAAGGTCCTGCTCTGCTCTGCCTTTGGCTACGAGGGCTCTGCTCAGCGCGCTAATGGCGAGGCCAAGAAGAGATGATATCAGATTAGTATGGCGATATAAAAGAAGGAAGGAGAGGAGCAAGGGTGGAGGAGGTAGGGAGGGGACCAATTGCATCCAATTTTTAACGTACTCCAAATGATGTCTAAAATGACACCTGTTGTTGGCTGGAGAGAGTACAATAGTTTGGTTCAGAATTTCACAAAAATTGTTGCATCACACATGCTTATGCATTAGGAAAGGTAGTCAAGCTGCTAACATTTCCCACGACGCTATAGAACGGTATATCGTTGGGAACGTTTCCAATGGTATAGGTGTGTTTCACTGATAGTTCACAAGTTTCAACCAAATTTCATCTATGTTTTGTAAGTTTCACCCATATTTTAGGAAAGTTTCAAGCAAAGTTCATTCGTGCATCGGCATTCGGCGAGTTTCAACGAAGTTTCATGTTTTATGTATGTGTTTGGCAAGTTGCAACTTTCAAGGATGTTTCATCGTGTTTTAATGAAGTTTCAAAAGATTCCAATAGGATTAGACAAAATTCAACAAAGTTTCAAAGAAATTTTGGCATGTTTCTTGCAAACTTAAGAGAGTTTCACGCATGTTTCACAAAAGTTTCATCGAGTTCCACACATACTTCATATATAGTAGGTTTGTCGAGTTTTGCACATGCTTTACAGAAGTTTCATCAATGTTTCACAAGTTTCAAACATATCAAGGATGTTTCATTGTGTTTCCATGAAGTCTCAAAAAGATGTGAACAAGATTAAGCCAAAATTCAACAAAGTTTCAAAGAAGTTCACAAAAGTTTAATCGAGCTCCACATGTTTCAGAGAATTTCACAAAAGTTTAATCGAGCTCCACACATGCTTCACAGAGGTTTCGTTGAGTTTCACACATGTTTCGTAAAAAAAATTCTACTTCGAAGTTCCAAGAGAGTTTCAAACAAGTTTAAAAAAGATGAACACAACAAAAAATTAAGTTATAGGAAGTTTCGGGAGAGTTCATGCTTAAAAAATCAGTACAAAACTAAAAAAATGAACAGGTTTCATGACAAATCAAAATGCAAAAATAAGAAATGAAAAGATTAACTAGCTCATTCGTTGGATTCTCCTGGTTCTTCTTTCACCATGGGCATGGAGTAGATCCACCTTGTATCTCGTAGTCGCAACACGCCTATGCTGAACCAAGCCCACTACCGAACGCTGCCTCCCGCTCGTTGTCGCACGGGCTAGGGCCGACCGCCCCAACAAGCTCACCACCACACCCCCTAGATAGTCGTCTGTTGCATCATCACCGCGCCTCCCATACAGAATTGGTTATGGGTTTGGGGGGCGAGCATGTGTGGGAGATGAGATGTGAGGACGTGGTTTGGTCACATGCTTGCGCCGTTGGATTCAAACGATAAAGACCTGTTCCATCAGATTTAGTATATCGTTTCCTATTATTTCTGAATCTTTATTCCCTCTCCTAGACCTTAGTTTCCAAGGAACCAGCCCATAGCCCCAAAGGCCCAAACGCCTCCTCAAAGCCGCACGGTAGAGGAGACAGCGACAAAACCACGCTAAAACCTGCCAAAAATCCGCCAAAATCGGCCACCGCCCGCACGCCGGCGCAGCCATGGCGACCTCCTTCGCGTTCGGTTCCTCTGCAGCCGCGGGCTCTACCGCGTCCTCGCCCTTCTCCTTCTCCACCGCCCCATCTGCCTTCTCTCTCTCCCAGCCCGCCGCGGCCTCCTCCTCCTCCCCTGCCCCCGCCTTCGGTTCCTCCCTCTTCTCCTCCTCCTCCGCCTCCTCTGCTCCCACTTTTGGATCATCCCTCTTCGTGTCCTCCCCTGCCTCCTCGTCCGCCCCCACCACCGCCTCCTCCCCATCCCCTTTTGGATTCGGATCCAGTGGTTTCTCGTTCGCTCAGTCCACTGCTGCCGCCTCCTCCGCCGCCGCATCTGCCACCCCCAGCCTATTCGGCGCTGCCTCCTCTGCCGCAACCACCCCCAGCCTCTTCGGTGCATTAGCCACCTCCTCTGCGGCGACCACCCCGAGCCTCTTCGGCTCCACCGCCTCCGCCGCGGCCACCCCGGGCCTATTCGGCGTTACCTCCTCCGCGGCCACCCCGGTCTCTTCGGCGCAACCTCCGCCGCGGCCGCCACCCCCAGTCTCTTCGGCGTCGCCTCCTCTGCTGCGTCCACGCCAAGCCTTTTCTCTGGCGCCACCACGGGTTTCGGCTTTGGCTCATCCGCGTCCGGCACCACCGCTACCACGACCGCCGCCTCGACACCGTCATTCGGCTTCGCATTCAACACTGGGGCCGCCGCATCGACTACCGCCACTACCTCGGCTTCCGCACAGACTCTAGGGTTTGGGGCCACCGCTGGCTCGGCGCTGTTTGGATCCACCACATCTGCGCCACTCTTCAGCACCACCACCGCTCCGTCTCCATCAACCACCGCTACAACCGCGCCATCCTTTGGCTTCTCATCCTCGCCAGCGACTATTGCCTCTGCTCCGTCGTTCGGCTTCACGCCGTCATCAGCAAGCGCAACGACGGCGAGCACCGCCCCTTCCTTGTTCTCAGCCGCTTCCTCCACCCCTGACTTCTCCTTCGCTAAGAGTGCCTCCACCGCTCCCACCAAGCCAGCATTCGCTCCCTCGACTGGTCTCTCCTTAACCACTTCACAGGCTGCATCTGCTCCCTCACTGTTCTCTAATACCAGTGCAGCAGCAAGCTCGTCCGCAAGTTTTCTTAGCTTCCCGTTTGATTCATCTTCTGCTGCTTCCACGCCGACATTCGCTTCTGTTTCTGCAACGAGTGCATCCACCGTGCCATCAGCTGCTGCAGCCCCTGGAACGTCGGGGTCATTGTTCTCGGCATCAACTTCTACCACTAACGGTTTCAGTTTTACAGTAGTGCCATCATCGTCCTCAGCAGCGGCAGCTACAGCTACTACCACCACTGTCACAAGTGCGTCAACATCTGCAGCCATGACAACCACAACTCCTTCAAGTACAACTACTGTGTTTCCTAGTTTTAGCCTTCAAGCAACTACACCAGCTTCTGCCTCAACTTTGGCAACTCAATCAATACTGTTTGGTGAGCTGTTATGTTTCTTCGTTCTCTGTACTTTGTTTTCAACTTAATGTCTTATTTTTAGTTTAGTTCAGTGATACCATTCACCATGCTTCTGTATTTGGTTCCAAACAACCAGTTTATAGCCCATAATAATAAAGTCTCAAAACTACTCACTGTATCATCATTTCAGGACCCAACATATCAATGTACTGTTGTAGCTATTAGATTTTCGTAACACAGGGCAATTTTTATCGTACCATTACTATTTTGACTATAATGTTTTCCTTCTAATTTGTTTCTTAAATTTTTTAAGTGGCCACTGCTTCTCTAAATTAGCGATGTTCAGCTTTGTATTAATTGGGTATATTCCACAGGCGGTTCTACTACAGCTGCAAGCACGTCAGCCACCAGCACCAGTACAAGTCAGGCAACTTCATCGGTTGTTCAAGCTAGCAGCACTGGGTTGTGCAAGCTCCCTTGATTTACTTTATTTGTTATTTATTAGAGCTGGAGATATTAACATTTTCCATGATCTTTCTCTTGTGTTCTTGATGCAGCCCTTCTGCTACTGCTATTTCTCCAGCAGCATCCCAAGCACCTAAGCTTCCATCAGAAATTGTTGGTAAAGGTGTTGAGGAGGTACTGCACGTCTGCACTTATCTTTTTTCTTTTAATTACAGTTGGTTGTGTTTCCTTATAGGGTATTGCCTTTTGATATTGACACTGCACTGAAGTCTGGATTGATCTTCTATTGCGGTTTCTTGAACATCCTTATTTCTTTATTTAAGTTGCAGAGTAAACACTTCAATTTGTTGGCATTCTCATGAAAGTACCTATTCTAGATTATTAGGGACTGGAACAATGAGCTTCAAGACCGTACTGCAAAGTTCCGGAAACATGCCACTGCTATAGCTGAATGGGACATGAGAATTTTGCAAAACAGGAATGTTCTTATAAGGCTTGAGGTACGCTTTGTCGCTGACTTTATATGTATTAAACCTCAAGTCTTATTGTATTTTGGGGCTCAAACTCACTGTCTGTCATTTATCAAATAGCAACTGACATGGGACAGGCAGTATGTTTACACTTGACAATTCAGTTTTTTCAATTCTGTTTATGTGACCTTTTCAGCTTTTGAAGTTTGGTCAATGTCTGAATCTTTTTAGATTATACACGTACTTATGGATGTTTAGTTTGTTTTCTAATGTCATTTTCAGAAGACAATGGTTAAGAGTTAAGACGAATTGTAGCACATCTCATTATTTTGTGTTAAAAGCAGTTGAGCAGGGTAGAAGCTTGTTTGAATATTATGTTTCAAAGACACTGTACAGAACATTTATCAAATGTTGGTAATTCAAAGACTTGAAGTTCTTATTTACCCAATGCTGGATGTTTTGTGTATGGTAGCACATGAGCTTTAGTTCATCTTCTAGTAGATGATTGGCTACTTCACAGAGCCCCGTCGATTTGACCTATTCATGTGAAAGTTGACTCAGAATTGCCTTCAAAAGTTTAGTAAATTCCTTTCTTGCTTACTCTTTCTTCTTTTTCGAAATTGATTTTTTCCTTGATAATATCTAGTTGGTGAGTATAGTTTAGATCTTTGATGTTTATGACAGAAAACAATGATATGGTGTCCAAAGGTGAATGAAGAACTGTTGCTTCCAAAGTTACTCACTTTTTTTTTTGAAGGATTATACCTCTGCTTTATTAGATAGCAAACAGTACAAGCTCCCCTATGTCAATCCAGCAGAAGGCTGGAACAGATCTCTCTGAGTCTTATCATATAATGCAATTCAGGTTATCCAGGTTTTAGTCGGATTTTGTGATGGAAACTGAAAATCTGCGTTAGCATGTGCCTTTGTAAATTAAACTGATCCAGCACCTACTATATTCAATGCTACCTCAGGTCCAAATTATTTGATGTTTAAGCTCCCCAGACTTGGTATTCAAATACTTGTCCCTTTACACTTTGTAGATAACTTTTTCCTAGAATGCCCTTATTATATTGATAGCTATAGTTGTTCTCAATCTCAACTTCTTCTATTGTTCCCATTGGACCAATGGCAAGGAGAGATGGCCATTTAATTAGGGGAAGATATCTAGTGCAAAAGCACAATTTGGTGTAAACATGCAAAAGTTTTTGATTTGGGCACTGTATCAACATAAGAACTTCCGGGAAAAAAATCCAGGCGTACTTCTCAAATTACTTTACCTAATCTAGACACAAGGCCTAAACAGATCGGTCAATTTTCTCAATAGAACCACTTCTGCTAATAAAATATTTAAACAAATTATTACTAATTTTCAAAAGGAAAAATAATAGAAAATGGTACTTTCTTATTGAACTCTAATTATCTTTCTAGAAATCATGTGATTCAGATCACTAAATAGCTGAGGTCCACAATATATGTTCATTGTGACACTGTTTCAAATTGAATATTTACCTCTTCTCCTGCAGGCTGAGGTGGCTAAAGTTGTTGAAACACAAACAAGCTTGGAGCGGCAACTCGAGTTGATAGAAACTCATCAGAAAGAGGTCTGGGAACAAAACTTTTATTTTATTTTCTTAATATGTTAGTTATAACTTAGTTTTTTGCTGTATATTTGTTCTTATTTGTTTGCTGAATCTCATTGTCATTGATCTCCAAATGGCATCGAGTTGCTTTCCTATAAACTCACTACTCATATGCTATCCTAGGCAGAGATGAATCCTTCTTTCAGCTAGATTGTCTAGCCCACGAATTGCGCAGTGTAGTCTAGAGTAGTACAGAGACTCTTAATAATGTTAGAACAATTGATTTGGAATATATATATTAATCAGTTTTTTTTATGGCTGAGGTCTCTTTCTAATCTTTCGAGTTTAAATAATTTGGACCCACCAAATGACGGTTATTTTTTTGTGGGAATTTCTAGCATATTTCACTTTTTGTGAGAACTCTTAACCGTGCATTATCACCTTCTATTATGTAATGGATTAGGTCCTCGGTTACTCTTTGTTATTTACACATATAGCGTTAGTTAGCTATCAACCTATCATAAAGTCACATTTGTGTTGCCTTCTTGGTCAATTGTCTGTTAGTAAATTTGGTCAGTTTTCCATGGGTGGGAAGTTCAGCTTGACCTATAGTGAGAATTGTTATGCTTGTTGAGAATCTACATTGTAGATCTTTGGTAGACACAGCGATCTTCTAATTGCTAAGTTCCCTTGTATATGTCATAATTCAATATTGTTATATAATGTTTGTTCTAATTTTTCATGTATCATATCTGGAATATACAGATCTTATATCATAAACTAGGTTATCTAACAAATTGTCAAAAATACAATGTTAATTTTTTTTTTAAAAAACTTATATCTACAATAGTATGCCAAACTGTCGGTATTGTTTTTGTGGGAGAAGAAATAATTTCCCTACAAGTCTACAACACAGCTGTTCTTCTGTATCAACTTAGCTGCCCAGCACTGCTTTTGGCATAAAAACCATACGTTGGCAATCTGATAGAACTGATGTGACTGTGTCAGAAATTGGTGGCTGTGCCTCTGGAACTAATGGTGCAACATTGAGCGGGTTAAAATAGTCCTTGAACTGAAAACATGCCAATTTGACTAGATCCATCAACATTCTTGCCTGGAAGACTGTCTTTATACCCTTTATTTGGGTACCATGCACCTTGTTCTTGACAATGTGTATTGTGCTAGACTAGAAATATTTTATTTAAGCTGTAAAGGAATTAATATAGGATGCATTAAAGGCCTGCAATACTGATAGCAGTGTTTGGCTCATTGGCTGTTTACTGCTTAATGATTGCTGTCATCATTTGGAAGTATCATCGATAGCAAAATATGTGACCCAATGCCCGTGTGGAGTTGTGGTTACACATTTGTATTTTACTCTTAAAATTAGTTTACAAAGTTTCATCTATGATCCACTGAGCTAGTCTGGACTCATGAAGCAGGAACCTCTACTATATCGGGCAGTCTCTTTTCCGTAATCAGTACTAATTTATTACTGGACTATATGGATGCCTGTTTGGCCAAATACCGTGAATCTGCTAAGATTAATTGTTCAGCTTTGAACTTACAACTGACTTCATTTTACAATTTCAGGTTGACAAGGCTCTACAGAGCATGGAGGAGGAAGCGGAACAGATATTCCAGGATGAACGGGTGTTACTTCGTGAAGATGAGGCTGCCTCTGCAAGAGATACAATGTTAGTTCAATATATTTTTGGCTGGTCAAGCTACCTATTTCATTCTTAAGTTTAGTTCGACTCTTTAATCTATTGAAGCTCGTAGTATAAGCAAATATTACAACTCACTTTGAAAGAAACTAACATACTTCGTTTAAATGATCTCTAACCAAATAGTTTTGCAATGCAAAGGTATGAGCAAGCTGAAGTTGTGGAGAATGAATTGCAACACATGACAGAACAAGTGAAATCCATCATTCAGACCTTGAATGCTACTCAGGTAAATTCAGGTTTTAGTATTTGTCTTGTTGTTTGCATTGCCTGAGTCTCCTTGTCCAATGCAGGGTGGTGAGCTAGAGGCTGCTGATAGTATGACACCATTTGATGTTGCTGTCCGGATACTGGATAATCAACTGCGTTCTCTAATGTGGATTGATGAGAAGGTCAGGGTACCTAACTGTTTATAACTGCTTTATAATTTATTTCAAGTGTTTTTAATGTCTTAGTTTGACATGTTTGAAGCTCACAAATGCTTGTCACAAGGCATGTGTCCTAGTTTTGTTGTTCCAAATTTTCTGAGGAGTTTTGAAGGTGGTACTTTGCTTTGTTCCCAGTTTTCCCCCGTGACTTCATTTAATTATCCAATATATTTCTTTTGCATCCCTACAATCCTACAGTTTTGATAATATAGGTGCTAGCAATAATGTTGATATGATGCAGAATGGTATTTCCAGGATTGTGTGCTATGATTTAGTAGAATCCTGCCTTTGAGCTAAGCTTAGGAACTTGGTCCCTTTTTAACGCACTGTTTGGTAGAATCTTTTCTTTGAATAAATCCTGGGAAGCCTATCCCTATACTTTTACATACTGTTCAGTTGAATCCTTCTTTCCGCCAATATATTATCTTTTCATGGTATGGTGAAATCTTGCCTTTGAACAAAACCAGAGGAACTTGAACCCATCATTTTTCTCTTTACATGATGTTAGGTGTATCTACATGTTTCTTAATAGTGATTACTTGGTGGGATTAGTTGGTATGATGTGCTGATGCAAAATCATTATTGATTCTTCTCTTTCCATTTTTCCAGGCCAACGAGTTCTCAACCAGAATTCAGAGGCTGCCTAACAATAGTGCTGCAGCTGAACGTGACTCAGGAATTCCAAGGTTTTGGTTGAGCTGATTCGATCCTGGATGGACGTTTGCTTGCTGTTGTGATCGAGGCAAGTAAACATGCTATGCTTGGTGGTTCTGCTGTCCCACAGCGAAGGTTTCACCGTTTTTCTCGTCATGCAAGTACTTCTGCCATGTGGTTCTAACATGATGTACTGAGTTGGTGCTATTCATTGGAATTCAGTCTGTTTGTTATATATACTATGCTTCATAACAATCGCATACATTGGTTTTGGCATCGGTGAACTGTTGCAAACACTCTAGTCTTCATATTAGGAAACAAGGAGGTTATGTGTGATGTTGGTTAACATTGGTTCGAGACTTGTTTAGATCAGTTGAGTAGAAACGTCACAGTTCTACGATGGTCGGGTGGCCTTAGTACCTGCAGTATTGACAGTTGAGCTGTGCCTTGGCATGTGTTGCTTACCGTAGGCCCATCAGATATCTTTTGAGCTTACTCTTGTGATCCGCTATGATGCTTTGTCATATGAACTTTTGGTAAAGATGCTATATTGCTATCCCATCTCCCTTTCCCCGTTGCGTGCAAAAGTTGGAACTGCTAGCATATTTGGCTCCCTATTATTTTTTTTGCAAAAATAGTTTTTTTAATTTTTTAAAAATAGCTCTCTCGCAATACAGTACTCGGGGGAGCAATCCTGACGTGGTACTGTCCGCGCGGGATTTTTTTCCTGTGGCGGGGTGGTGTGGGGATTTGAATTATTATGAAATGGGGGCGAAGGAAATTGACGACGCGGAATCCACCGGTGGGCGCGGATTGCCGCGAAATAGGGGAACGGAAAATGCAATTTCTGCAGATGGAGGGCGCGGAAATCCTATTTTTGTGGATGGGGGTGCGGGATCAATTGCTGCGGTGTGGTGGTCTGACAAATTCCATGCTCCTCTGCACGGAATGGGGTTATTTTTGTAAATAAAATTTCACAGGATTAGTTCTGTAAAAAAAATTAGGAGGCTAAAACAATAAACAGTTCCAAAAGTTGTGGGGGTGTTTTTTTGCTGGCTCTCGATGACACAATTTTTCTTTGCATTCCATGTTATGCTTGCCTAGCGTGTTATTGATCTGTTTTATGGAATCTGGATTGTACCTGTAAAGAAAGCTATCGCCTCCCTTTACCTGAAACAAAAGGCTTGGTAAAAAATAGTCAAGACATCAGAAGTGATTTGAAAATTAGGCACGCCGAGCATACTGGTTTCTGGCATATCTTAGCATCACCAACAATTCCGTTGCAAACAGCGGAAAGCACTAAGGGTAGTACTCTAGATCATCACTTTCTATTGTTTTTCAGTTGGGATTCCATTCAACGGCAAGTGGCAGCTGCATGTGAAAGACGGGACTGGAGCGGAGAGTATTGTACCATAACGTACGCGGAAAACTTACATCTCAGGAATCAGATCAAACTAAACCGTCATCAACGGCTACTTGCTGGTAGATTAAAACAACATATGTGCTGTGAACTCGAAAGCACATGCTTCATCAGTAGTCAGTACAACCGCTGGTTTACCCCCCTCAAGGATAGTTGGAAGTCAAGGAACACAGATAAGAGCATAAGGAAATCTGGAGAGAGAAACCAGTCAAGATAGGGAGCACATGCCCCCTCCATGTGAAGCCTGATGCCCGAGGAGGGAGGATCAGAGAATCCATCCCCCATATGCAAGAGCTTGGGGGAGCCTAGGAGGCTCACATGGGCAAATTTAAGCACAATCTTCTCCGTAATCAAAGTCCGTATTGATGCTCTGATGCACAAGCCAATAATGTATGTATTGCACACTACTAGTAGCAGTGGAATCTAAACCTTGAAAGTGAAGCTTACCCACCGGTGTACGAGTATGGTATGATGAGACCGGCTTCTAATCAGGGTCGTTTGGGAGTGATACGGTGTCACTATGCAAAGCCGGCCAGTAGTCCCGTCTATAGAAATAGAACACAAAAACGTTTTCAGCCTCACAAAAGAAGCTCAGTGTGCGGATCATTATTGATACGCGCCGACCCACGGCGCAACACAACCCCACTCCACCACCCCACCATTCATTACTGCGAGCAGCACATCTTTCTTTCTCTCCTTTCTCCCCTGCTTTGTGTTCCTTTCAAAGAAGCCCATAAAACTTCTCAGGGAACTTTAATGGCTTGGCAAAGGCAAACAACACGAACCAAAAGCTGCGCCACAGCGAACAATTGCTACATTTACACCCCGAGAACATCCATCCAAAGCGGACGCAATAAACAAAGGCCTCTGTGTTTTGCCTTTAGCTAGCATGAGGGATCGTCCATTACAATTGCTCACGCTAAACATGGACCAAGCTCCATCGGAGAAGGAAGGGGGGAAAAATGAGGAACCCTATATGTAGGACATGCTATATCATCATATGAAATGTCACGTGAGCTGAAAACCTTATAAAGCCATGACGACCATCACATGTATATGGGGGTCAAGCCAACAAACACAAGGACACCAATGGATCGGGGGAAAGCAACGCGGCAACGGACGGCCCGGGGCGAGATCTTAGGGGCCCATACCCTGTTCTACTATGGTGTGACACCCTAGGAGAGGAGAAGCTTGTATATATTACAAGGTGACCAAAACCTAGCAACACTGGCTGTGCCGTACCGAGAGAGAGAGAGAGAGAGAGAGCTCCTTGCTTCCTGCCGGTGGCACTGCCACGTACCGCTCGCTCTGAGTGCAAGCGCTAGTGGTGCGGCAACGGCGACGGCGACTGCGCAGCCACCGGGACGGGCGGCTTCGGGCACTGGTAGCACTTGGCGAAGAGCCCGAACGTGTCGATCTGCCTGACGAAGTTGACCATGCTGGCCCAGCCGCCGAGACCGAACCCGACCACGAGCACCCACACCACGATGAAAACGTTGAGCACGAACATCCCCGTCCAGCTCGGCAGGAAGAACGGTGGCTTCTCCGCTGCGTTCTGTTGCATTCGCAATTAGAGAGCGAGAAATAAAGAAACTCGTCAGAAGCTATAATATATATACATGCACCACAAGATGATATATGCCTAATGCCACTACTGCTGTACAAGATAAACATCGCCGTGTGTATGGTTGATTTCGCGGTGCCTCGTTTCGTACAACAATAGCATTCGATTTCCTTTTTGCAAAGCCGGAAGAAAAGAAGGGATCGAGAGGGAAAGGAACCCCGCAACCCACGCCGAAAATCTCCATCGCCATCCATCTCTCACTTCTCTCCTCCCCTCTCCAGCGACGCCTCGCGCGGCTGCTATCCGTCGCCCGCGCGAAAAGAAGCTAGCCGAGTCGAGAGTCGAGACGCGCGCGACGGAGACCGACGCCAGGGGGCGCTGGTGACAGCATGGCACCAAGCATCAGCACTGCATCCGTCCTGCATCAGCAAGCTCGCGGACACATGAGATGTCAACGGTTGCTTTCCCGGTGACCCACACCACACTCGCGAGTGCACCCATCGCGCAAAAGTCGCGTGGGCTGACGGACGGATGGTTGGAGTCTTCCTGCGAACTGTGCGGCAGCCAGGGACCAGCTGCTGGCTAGCTCACCAACGGATGGGCCAAGCCACCTTACGTAGTACTAGTACAAGTAGTCAAGTACTAAGCGAGAAAGAAAGAAAGCTCCTAATTTGGGACACCACATATAGCAGAACTGACACGATCATCGTCACTGGACTAGAGTGGGTAACAAGAGGCTAAGCTAGGGGAAGATTTGCTGCCGTGCCAAAGCGACGGACGGTCGGAGATAAGGTGGGTTGCAAAGGGATCCATATCTCTGTCTCTCCGAATTACTCCCTCTGATAAAGTTTATAGGCCGTATTTTTAGTGATCTTATTTACAAATATATAGTGTATTTTATATTCCAATGTAAAATTAGTGTGATGCTCCCTTTATATCCTTAATCAATACTATTTTGTTTTGCTTTATATTCTCTACTATGCATACATTGAATATAGTGATTAGAGATAATAATTAGGGATAATCTAGTTATTTTAAATATCAACGAGTAAAAAGAGAACGGTAGTAATGTGGCCGCCGGCTGGATTCAATGGTTGGGGATTTGCCCAGTGGGGCCCTTTGGGCTGAGCATTTAACATGAACCTGTGCCTATGCACAGACCTCCACTGCCTATTCTATTGCCTGTGTGTTCCAATCCGGCACTGTTAATAATGAATCGTGGATGTGCTCCCACTCCATTGTAAGTAGAACTGCTAGAGAATGATTGCAAGGGATGAATGAATCAACCGATCGAACCAGCTGGCAATGCATGGCTCCATCTATTAATTCCTCCTTAATCCTAGCTAGATTAGTTAAGAAAGAAGAAATAGTACTCCTACGTAGCATCATGTTGCACTCACCTACCTGCCACTTAATACGTGCTAGCTGAACCGAAATAAAACATGCATGATACCGGGGAGGGAGCTTAAATGCTTAGTGCATATGCTTACCATGCGCGCGGAGGCCGAGCGGTAGGTGAGGATGTGGGCGAGCGCGGGGATGATGTAGACGGTGAAGCTGACGAGGAGCGCGCCGACGGCGGAGTTGATGGGGCCGAAGAAGGGGAAGATGATGGCGAGGAACCAGATGGGCACGACGATGGGGAGCCTGGCGAGCGCGCGCATGCAGATGCTCTTGGCGTCGTGCATGCCGATCACCTTCTCCCACACGAAGTAGAGCGGCGTGCACGCGAACCCGAACGTGATGAACTGGTGGATCAGCATCAGGATCACCGCCGCGTCGCGCCACCCGGACTTGGGCAGCAGCGAGAAGGCGTTCGAGTGCGTCAGCAGCTCGTCGCCGAACGCCCAGTACATGGCCGACGCCGACGGCAGCGTCAGCGTGAACACGTACAGCGTCGCCAGCAGGTAGATGTACTTGAACTTGGCCGGCTTCCACATCGCGTGCATGATCTCGCTGCAAACAGTCAATCAAGACACACAGGGGGCAAAAATCCATCAGTCTTGAAAGGTTTTCTTTTCTTTGCATGGGCTCCACAGATAAATGAAATGATCAAGAAATTAACGGGCAAAACGGCTCTGCACATGCGAGTCAATGATGCAGAGACTTTAGTTCGATCAAATGATACGCGAGGACGGCGAAAAAGCTACTAGTGCTTCTCCTAGTCACGCAGGATACTTGCAAAGATCGCGGCGGCAGGGGGAATCTTGCAAGCTTTCACCAACACATGCATGCGCCTCCGGTCAAATAATGGAGGAGCTGACAAATACGGCCAAATAAGGCCGTTGCCATTATATATACTAACCACCTAAAAACTCTACTCCAGCTTACAGCGAGATCTCATGCACGATGCTAATAGAGTAATAGTCATGTCACTCTTACAGAGCAGTAACTACCTAACTGGACTCTGAATTTGCCCGAGACAGCAAATGCTAATACAGTAAGAGAGAATAGTCATTGTCAAGTTGGACAGAGACACTCACCTCCTTCTTTTAGGATGCAATTCTCAAAGTAGGTGTGTGTCTCTCCTTTGCTCCACTAAGCTAAACTTTCTCGTGTTAGTCTAGCCTGATAGTAAGATAAACGGAATCGCCAAGAGATGATTTAGCACCAAGATGTCCCAATCCATGGGTGGCTATATCGCATCATTTCATCCCTAGGAAGGACGAGGGCAGCTAGGACGGAATTGCATAACTTGATGTGAACTCCGCACTAGCTGAATTGAATGAGACCAGGCCCCATGGTTTCACTTCAACTTATGGAAAGCATTTTCATTTCTCACAACTAGAACATGTGCTACTGCCACCACCGCCGCCGCCGCCACCACCTTGATTGCCGAACCTGGGAGATCGATATAAAATCTTCAAATCTCCAACCCAACGGCGCCCACTAACGAGCAAGGCGTTTGAACACCGCACTGAAGCGCTAATTATTACTCGCATGGCCTCTAATCATGCATAAGCAAGAAACATCAAAATTCCAAGCAATAGATCAATCACAACAAATGAGCAATGGGAATAAAGTGGCCTCAATGGGTCTATTCTAATGCATGGTGGCTGATATACATCTCAATTCTTCTCTCTCCTAGACTCTATCATGTGTACTAGTAGGGGAGCTTTTGGATGCATCACCACAACACACATGCACATGAGCGCACCAAGCTTTGGATCATTTCATTTTTATCAATCGATAGAACTAATGGCTGCAATGCAAGCTAACGCAGCTGGTTCCCACCACGCCCAGCGTAGAAATTTTTTAGTGACGCTAAACTATTCATTGGGATCTGTACGCCATGGAACTAGTACTAGCTGCAAAGCTACTACAATTATGTTTAATTAAGGTTAACTACACTGTTCCAATGTAGGAGTAGTACAAGTACAATGGAGGGGAGGGAGGGGACCAATGGAATGGAAACCAGAGCCAGATTTCCAATCCGGACATGTCCTCCCCATTGCCAGGCAAAAGCTGCAGCCGGTGAAAAGTTCGCTTCGCTTCACTTCTTCAGTGTACTAACCCTCTTAAGTGGAGTACTACTAGTAAGAACTGAACAAAATAACCTACTATATGCAGCATATGTATGTATTTCGGGAATGGTTATTGTTGCTTACACTGTGACGGCGTGGCCGCCGAAGGTGTAGAGGATGTTGGTGGCGCCGGTGAAGTAGAGCACCAGCTTGGCCGGGCCGGTGTGCAAGACGCCTTCGACCTGCGCGGGCGCGCGGCAACATCGGCACGGACGGAAACGATCGATCATTGTTAGCCCAAGACGGATAGGTACCATGTGATCGAAATATATACGTGATCATGTGCGCGCGCCTCCTCTCCGTCAAAACGGATAGGGAGGTTGGCTGGTGATTATGACCGGTCTGAACTGACAACGACGGTCAGGGACGCGACACTCAATCGTGTGTGTGGGAATGCGATTCTCTCTCTCTCTCTCGCTCACCTGGCCGTTGAGGAGCGCGGCGATGGCGAGGTACCACGCGGTGTAGGTGGTCATGCCGAGCCCCAGGAAGGACCAGATCCGGTAGTTGTGGAACGACGGGATGAACACCGTGGTCGCGCAGCACGCGCCGAAGATGTACGTCCATGTCCTCTTGTCCAGCCGGTCGTTGATGTAGTAGATGTTACTGAACAACAACAAAATCTTACACAAGTTATAGCTGCCTAGCTTATCCGTAGAAGTAGAACTCATCTGTCACGACACACACACACACACACGCTGTGCAGTAGTACAGTGAGAGTGATGGTTGGAGAGGGAAAGAATTTACCTTGCGCAGGCGATCAGCTGGATGACGGAGCCGAAGAGCAGGAACGTGCAGTTGAAGGCGAGGCCGGCCGCCTTCCAGTACGGACCCAGGAGCCCATCCAGCACTTCGAACCACTGGTCAACATCACAAGCTCTTTCCCATTAAAATTTAACTCTTAACCATTAAATCCCAGTTTGTTTATACTAGTTGCGTACTTTAGCAAAATTACTCAGTGCTACTAGAGATGTGCTTTTGCGATAAATACGCAAGGATTAAGGAGCTTCCCAAATCCACTCCACATACAGATACAGGTCGTCTCACTCACTTTCCGTTTGACAAGCAACTAGGTGTCTAGGTGAGCACAGAGAATGCATATCTAACGCATGAGCCAGGGGCAGGGGATCCAATACCCCCTCCAATTTTCTCAAAAGGCGGCATTTTTGCAGCAAGGATGGATCGACAACGACCAAACGAGGCCCAAAAAAACGCGTGTTTCGTAAAGCCGGGCGAAAGGAAAACTGTAATCCGTAAATAAGGAGATGAGATGATTGGAGGAAGAATGCAGTGGAGGAAACGAAGAAGCGACGAGGCGAGCACGGCATGGCAGGTCAGGTACCTGGATGACGTGGTTCTTGAAGCTGACGCCCTCCTTCTCCTTGCGGGAGCGGTACTCGACGTAGAGGACACTGATGAGGTAGGCGGTCCAGCTGCCCAGGATGCCGTAGAAGAGCTGCAGCAGCACGCCCGAGAGCATCCCTAGCTGCGAGAAGGAGTACGGCAGCGTCAGAAGCACCTGCGCGACCTGCAACAAACACGGCAAGGAAGAAAATCCATTCATGTCTCCAGATGCTCCTTTCTTTTGTACACGCATGCCAGCCATGGCGAAGCTATGTGCGTGCGTGCTCGCGTTTCGCGGACATATACCTGGTTGGAGGCGCAGCTGAACCAGGCGTCCCAGACGGAGCCGCCGTGCCAGAGCAAGCTCTTCATGCTTAACTTGCCACCGCCGTGCTGCCCCTGCTCCTCGCCGCCGTCCGCCTCGCCGATGCCCATCACCCCGACCTCCTCCTCCTTGCCGTTGCCATCGGCCGCGATGGCCTCCTTCGCCTGCTCGCGCGGCACCATCCTGAAGGCAACCGCGGTCTTCCCCCCGTCTCCGGCCGCGCCCACGCGCTGTGTACGGAGCACGTTGGATCAAGATCCAGAACAGTACGATACGTATTACAAAAAGGACAGCCCCCGAACAGCGGAGCAAGAAACTGAGCCGCGAATAAATTAAAGACCAATAAGAACACCAACACCAACCTTTATGCGGAGAAAAGATTCGGAGATCGCGGCCGCGCGAGTGATGAGCAGTAAATGCAGGGTGCTGTAACAAGGAATGGGGTGCTATGTAATTTACTGTGCTATCGAAGCAGGGCCCTCTGTTTTCGCTTCTAGGAGCGTGGTGACCGCGCCGCGCGGGTGGTGGTAAAAGTCAGGCAACGCAGGCGCAGGGCCGAGATTACGGGACCTCCTCTCTCTCCCCTGCCCCCGTGCTCTTTCCCAGCTCTGCTTCTGCCTCTCCCCCCTGTTCTACCGTGCTCTGCTCTTCCTTTATGAGGGAGTAACGGGGAGAGAGAGAGCAACAGAGTTGTGGGCTGTCACTCGTAGCCCGTAGGTGAGGGAGGGGGGGGGGGGGGGGAGCGAGAGCCTGTGCGTAGGGTGATCTGGTGAGAGGGGGAGGGGGAGGAGATGGGGGAAGGATGAAACGGAACCACCTGCGACTTTATAACGAACGCTCTGCTCGGCTCGCTTGGCGCTCCAAGAACTTTCTTTCCTAGATTTCTCCCTCGACTTTTTGGCGTTTTTGCTCTTCCGTTTTGTCTGTTCCATTCTCTTTTTATTTTGTTTTGTGTTGGACTCTCTCTCTCCCTCTACGCTTCCTGAGAGGGTGGGAGTAGAGTAGTAAACTCGGTGTGGGTCTTTACGGCGATGACCAGGGTTCACAATTTCGTTTTGGAATCAAAAACCGTTAGCTTGGTGGTAGCGGTTTTTGCGAGAAATCACTCGAAAACCGTGAAAAACCGAACAATTTGTAAATTCAAAAAAATTGAATTCTGGTCAAACCTACGCGCGAAAACCACGATTTTTGACGAAAAACAGCTTGTTTTCACGAAAAACCGTTGTTTTTTGCAAAAAAACCAACCGACCAATTAGCTGTTCCTACAAAATGGATTTTGAGCGGTTTTCAGCGAAAACTGTGGTTTTTCAACGGTTTTCGAGCAATTTTTAACGCATAATTTTTTTTAATTAAAGCGGTTTATCGAGCGGTTTTGAATATCGAACCGCAACGGTTTGCTCAACGCGGTTTTCGAACGATTTTTTGAATCCCGATGGTGACTCGACAGAATTACAAAAATGTCCAGGAGGGAGGGAAGGAAGCAACGGCAGGACGTGGGACGTTGTAATTAGCCGCTGGCTTCTCAAAAGTCTTCGCTGCTGTCACACAGTTACTCCCCAGAGTCAGAGGCTCAGAGAGGCCAGAGCCCCGTTTGCTGCTTGCAGCTTACTCCCATGCTCTTTTTACCTAGAGAGAAAAGAACTTACTTGTTGGAAGTGTGACTGAAAAAACATCCGTGTCTACTGATGGCTGATGGTAGATTGAGTCTTGCCATCTTTGGGTAGGTGAGGGGACTGAATCCGGGGCCCAGCCACCGGCAGAGGATCATCTGCTGTTGTGAAGTCCGTAACCTGAGCATCCCAAACCGGCTTATTGGAAAACAAGCAGAAGTAGTACTACTGTACTAGTTTCGTAAAAAAACTAGTAAAAGAAATTGATTGTGAATTTTAAGATGCAAGTCTTACCACACCACACATGCCAGATGCATGATGGGATTGTTTGTTGTTTTACTTTTGCATTGCAAACACTCCTTTTTCTAGAAAAAAAATGGTTTTGCTTGTAACGGCCATGGCTCGTGGATGACATGAATGTTTTCCTTTTTGAGTTTACAAGTTTCCAGAATAAAAGAGTTGTGTGTGAGTATCAACTACCAAACACACATGGAAATGGAATCATGCTTTTTTTTCATTGTAAATGCTTAATTCGCTTTTGTCTGATTTACACACTCCTTTTAACTAGTCTCTCCATTTTTTACTTGCACTACTTTTTAAATTCAAATTGGAGGAAGAGATTAGCACATTTCTCACACCTTGCGCCTCTGCCCTCATAGGAAAGTAGTCAAACCGATGAGTAATAGTGCTTCTATTCTTTCCCTCTTAATACAAACAAAATTTGAAGAAGTAAAAGGGTAAGTAATCATCGTCTACCTTTCATTATTGTTTTAATATTTATGCAACTTTTAAAAAGAAAAACATAGAATATCATCGCCTGTGAATCTTTCTGCAAGAATACTACTATGAGCTATTGTTGTATTGATTCGCAAGGTCTAATTCTTATGCACGTCAAACCTGTTTGCCACTGTTCAACCATTAAGTGATGTCATCATATCACACTCTTGAATGGAGCATAAATGCAATAGCTTCTCCACAAAATTCTTCTCTACCTAGAACGCTTGATTTTGCACAACCTGTCCGGCTGTCCAGCAAAAATCTTGCATAAATTCTGTGGGGATCTTTCAGGAGGAGGGGAGAAAAAAAAGAACAAGCAAAACAAGTTGGTTCCGAATTGATGGTGTCATCAGCATATATTGAACAAATCAAGGCTAGAAAACCTTGCATTTTTTTCAACAGGAAGAGCCCCACGTAGTAGTAGTTGCCAGTTGCAGAAAATATAGTAAAGTGCCAGATTAGTAGCTATATTTAAGGGTCCCATGGTTGCTCACAAAGGTTGCATGGGAGGTGGTTGGGGAGCCTTTTTTTTCCCCCTTAAACCGATCGATGTTATGGATGGATTATGGGTCAGTTTATTACTGCCAGCAGTTCGTCCCGATCAAGTATTTCAATATGGAACTTCTTCCCTTCAACTGTTCAGGTGCTGGTCAAGTCAAAGATATCATGCTAGCCCACCAGCATTCTCCAACAAATTACTGTTGCTGTTGCATGCATCAATCTTATAAGGTATTTATTTCATTTTCACTTACGGCTACATACTTGTTCATGAAATCATACCTATACTAAACATTGAAGAAACGGCGCCTCCTGGGCGCTTTGAGCTGGGAGGGTCCGGCTCGGCTCGCGGCTCGAGCCGAGCAGCCAAAAATTTTCGCATCGAGTCCTTTTCAAAAAAAAATTTACGGATAGGTCCTTCTTGGAAAAAAAATTACGATTTGATCATTTTCCCGAAAAAAGATTACATATTACGTCCATGCCCTTTTAGCGTTTTTAAGAGTAGCGCTCGGGTCCTTTTCAGGAAAATCAAAATTACGTTTAGGTCCTTTTTTTAAGAAAAAAACCCGCTTCTTTTTTTAAAAAGAAAATATGCATCGCATTTATGTCCTTTTTCCGGTTTTCGAGCATTACGTTTAAACCCTTTTGCGAAAAGCAAAGTCTTATTTTTTGATCATTTTCGCGTGTTTTTTCGATTTACTCGTGTATGGAGCGTCAGTAGCGCGTTTTATCGATTTTCTCGCGTGGAAAGCAGCGTCCGCGGCGTGGCACGCAGCGCATAAATTTCTAGTAGACAGTACGGAGCAGCACACATCTTTTCATGTATTTAATGCCCAGGCATCCATCCATTGTGTTCGCGATGCATACCAAACTTTTCTTCCCGCACGTGTACAAATATATGGATACGGATTTGTAGGTGGGCATTTCGAATTGTGTTGGATCCACTCGTCAGTGAACAGCCATAAAAAAAAGTGTTATATTTACACGACAGTGCCCGTTATTGTAACAGGAGGACATTAAACGGCCCAAATCATCGGATTTTGCATGTTCATAGTTTCATACTGAAGCGCAGTACAACATTCTGCACCCAACCCTGCTGCTTAGAACATAAACGCAGAATAAAACGGTCGCCCCATAAAACTGAAGCAGAAAGCGTCTGTGTCCTGTTGCACTTAACTCCATTTGCTTTCTCCGTTCGCTGTAATAATGGAGGTGTGGACTGCAGAGTAATTAAAGGAGTACGCAGCGAGGTTGGTGGCGCGTCCTTAAGGCAGTTCCAAGCGATGCTCTCCCGTAAACGAATGAAGCGGATAGTTCACAGTGCTCATTCTCAAAAAAAAAAAAAAAAGCGGAAAAGCCATGATGTTTCCACTAGTGCTAGCGCTTGCGCCAGAGCGAAGGCCGCCATGGCAAGGCGCTCGAGCTCTTTGCATTGCACGATTCCATTCGAATCTCCAAAAGGGTGTGTGGATAGGTAGATTGATTAGACGGATAGATGGATACCGGCAACGTCATTGTAATCATGATTATTAGATCGGTATATATCCTTGTTTAATGGGCAGATCGGCGGAATTGGGCGGGTTAGCACGCTAATCATGTAGTGGTAGCTAGGGTTTTTCAAGGTATCATCGAGTGCTCGATCGAAGCTGTTCTTTCGTCCTCCTTTCTGGAATAAAGGAAATGCGTGGCTCGTTTAGGCCGGCTAGCTAAACCTTCTTTTTTGAGAAAGTAGGCCGGGCAAATTTACTTAAGGGCTGGCTGGACCCATGCTACTTGAGTATTTGGAGTTTGGCTTAGGTGAATGTTTCCTACAACCATGTTAGGCACGTGTCCAAACAGGTAATAAAAGAATAAAGGTACAGCTAGTCAACACTATACCTACAGTAATTTCATGGGTTTCAGGTTTTCAAACACATTTCAAAAAGTTTCAGAAAAATACTATCGAGTTTCGTGCATGTTTCAGCAAGTTTCAAGTTTAAAAATCCAAGGTTTCATCATGCTTCTTTAAGTTTCATGCATATTTTAAAATCAAAATCTATGCATGTTTCGGCAACTTTCAAGTTTTAAAAAGCCAAATCCAAGCATGTTCCAGGCAATTTCAAGCATCTCCCAGTTTCAGTTTCACGCATGTTTCAATAAGTTTTGTGCATGTTTCATGTTTTGAAACCAAAATTCATGCATGTATAGACAACTTTAAAATATCAAAAGCCAAATCTATATGTAGTTTTAGGACCATCTCCCATGTTTTAGAAAAATTAGTTTTAAGTTTCAACAAGTTTGAAGTTTCAAAATATAATGTTTAAACAAGTTTCATGCATGTTTTATGTGTTAGAATCAAAATTCATGCATGTCTGGGCAACTTTCAAGATTCAAAAGCCAAATTCGAGCTTGTTCCAAGTAGTTTCAAGCACATCTTGCAAAGTTTCAAGGCAAAACAAAGTTTCAAACAAAGAGATTTCAGTTCTTACTATAGAAACGATGGTCTTATTGGAGTCATTCACGCAAATCAACAATGCCATCGTGCCTTGCTCGTATGCACTGCAACAGGTGCATGCCTTCCCCCGAGCCTACTCATGAGCAGCTGCTTGACATCCACAACTACTGGACGCCATCCCTTTGTGAGTCCATCTTCTCTTGTACCGCCCGTCCTCTGCACAAACATGCTGCTTTCCACCATGCTCAAGCTAGCTCATGGCCGCCCCGCTGCGTAAGCCCACAACCAGGCCACCTGCGCTCGGGTTATCCCATGGCTGCACCACCCCATGAGTCCACGGTTGCTTGCCATCTCTCATCGAGCTCAAGCGAGTCCGTGGCTCCACTGCAAAGCTCAATTGCCCTTTGCACCACTGTTTTCTTGCCATCTTTGGTGAGGAAGGATCTAGAGAGAGGGGGAGAGAGAAAGGAGTGGGGAAGAGAGAGGGAGAGAGAGGAGGAGGATGACAGAGGAAGGAAACAACACACGAAGAAGGAATGATTCGCGCCGGATGGATAAGGTTGGGATTGAGTGTAAGAGAGAGATGAAGATATGAAGTGACTGATGTCATCTATTGCATTAGATCTCATGGTGGTCACATATCCTGTTGATTCGTTGAGCAACACTATAGCGTTTGCTAGCTTTTTCGAAAGAATAAATATAAGGCAACATTTGGAAGGTGGAAATTTCATATGGACTCTACGGCATGCACTTTTTTCCTCCCAAAAAATCATGTAAATTTTTTAAGAAATTCCCAAGTTCCGTACATGCCCTAAGTAATAGACTTTAGCCTATAAAATGTACAAGCTAAAAAAAATGTACAGGTTCTAATGAAAACCCTCGCCTTCACGGGCAGATGAGCTCCGGAGTTTCCATCCGGTCCCTCTTCATCTTGCATAAGCTCAACTCACAATACCTAGGCATGTGCATGGGAATATGTTTTTTCTACTAAATAAGATGTGTTTCTATGTATCTCCTCTCAATACAAGTTGCATAAATATTAAAGCAAATAAAAGAAAAAGTAATTACTACCTATCTTTTATTAATGTTTTAATATTTATGCAACTTAAATAGAGATGCTGCTCTCTGTAGGTATTTGGTTGAGCCGCACCGGTTTCGATCCCAAGGATGGAACCCGAGCGGGCTACATGCATGACAGCACTGCTAGCCACCCAATTGTTAGGGAACCTCGCTATCGAATAGTCCGGGGTTCCCGAACAATCTAATAATTGTGGAGAACAGAGAGACAAGAGAGACACAGATTTAAGGAGGAACGGCGAGAGAATTCTTTATTGCTTTCAATTGTGTACAATGGGAACCCCTCCTCCTTATATAGTAGTCGCCTAGGGTTTTGGCTAAGAGACCATCGTGGGCCACATGGTTTCTCAACACTCCCCCTTGGGCCCTTTGCCGCGAGATGCATATGCCTCATTAAAACTCCAGAAAAAACCCAGTGGGAAAAATACTTGGAGAAAGAGTACATAGCATACGCTTACTGCGTTGCATGAATTACCTCATTAAAACCTTATGCAAGAAAACTTCATGAAAAACTTGCTAATGAAAAAGAGTACAATTCACCCAAACTTCAATTGCTATCTTCGAGATTCATGTTGGGTACTCAAACCTCATGTTCAAGATTTATGTGGGAGTATGTGAAATATCTCCCTCTGAAATCTTCACTTCTGTAAGTCTCATCATCCCAATTTCTTTAACACACCTTTCAAAGGTAGATGCTGGGAGTGATTTAGTGAACAGGTCTGCAAGATTTTCACACGACTTAGTATGGAGTATCTTGATCTCATTCATCTTATGCAATTCATGAGCATAGAAGAACTTGGGGTTGATATGCTTCGTGAGATTGCTCTTCACATAACCCATTTGCACTTGAGCAACACAAGCTGCATTATCTTCATAAATGATCATGGGAGTTTGCTCAATGTTCAAGCCACATGACTTCTGGATGTGGTGAACCATTCTTCGGAGCCATGCACATTCACGGGAGGCTTCATACAAAGTAATGATTTCCGAGTGGTTTGTCGACGTCGAGACAAGAGTCTGTTTAGACGACTTTCAGGAAACTGCTGTTCCTCCACACAGGAAACACATACCCAGTTTGGGACTTGCCAGAATGCGGGTCTGATAAGTACCCAGCATCGGCGTAGCCAACCAAATTCAGTTCATTGTTTCTTCTGTAGAACAAGCCGAGATCTTTTCTTCCTTAGAGATAACGGAAGATGTCTTTGATCCCTTTCCAATGCCTTTTGGTGGGTTCTGCACTGTATCGAGCTAGCAAATTTACGGCGAATGCAATGTCCAGCCTGGTGCTATTCGCAAGGTACATGAGCGCTCCAACTGCACTCAGATATGGGAATTCTGCTCTCAGGACTTCCTCCCCCTCTTCTCTAGGTCTGTATGGGTCTAGGTCTGCTTGGAGTGACCTTTCGACCATTGGAGTCTTTGCAGGATATGCTTTTTCGAATGTAAACCTTTCCAACACTTTCTGCGTGTAGGTTGATTGGTGTACCAAGATTCCTCCTTGGACATGTTCAAGCTGCAAGCCTAAACAAAACTTGGTTTTACCCAAATCCTTCATTTCAAACTCAGACTTCAAGTATGAGCATGCTTCTTCAATTTCTTCATCCGTCCCAATGATGTTCAAGTCATCTACATAGACGGAGATTATACAGAATCTATTCGGGGATCGCTGTATAAATACACATGGACAATCTTCGCTGTTTGTGTAGCCTTTCTTGCAGAGAAAATCACTCAAGCGATTGTACCACATTCTTCCTGACTGCTTTAGCCCATACAGTGATTTCTCCAATTTCACACTGTATAGGTTTCTATTTGCTCCGTCTTGGTTCGGGATAGGGATTCCTTCCGGTACTTTCATGTATATCTCCGAATCCAAGTTTCCATACAAATATGCTGTGACAACATCCATTAGCTTCATTCTCAACTTCAAGTTGACTGCCATTGAGATCAAATATCTAAAGGTAATTCCTCCCATGACCGGAGAATAGGTTTCTTCATAATCAACTCCAGGACGTTGAGTGAAACCTTGAGCTACAAGCCTAGCCTTGTACCTTACAACTTCATTATTGTGAGTGGCACATGCAGGGCACACAAAATCTTCATGATTCGGAAAATTCTTAACATTAATGCCATGACCTTGTGAGTTGTTCACTATATTTCTCATCATTCTAAGACCAGGATGACCTAATCTACAATGCCATAAAGAAAATAACTCAGAGCTTCTAAAGACAGTCTTCAAGGAAGTATACACTTCGGGTGCATGTATTTTCGTGTAGTACAACCCAGATTCATATGAGGGATATTTTTCTAATACCATTTTTCCACATACCGCGTGCTTCACAATGCACAAGTATTCTTTGCCATTTTCTTCATTGGTTTCTACGTGAAAACCATTGGCGCGGATGTCTTTGAAACTTAAGAGAATGCGCGTTGATTCAAGGTACAAAAGGGCTTCTTCAATTACCAAAGTTGTACCCATTGGCAATATAATTGTGGCTCTTCCGGAGCCTATTATATAAGAATCGCTTCCTGCGATCATGGTAATCCTTCCAGCGTTCTTCGTGATCGACTGGAAGTATTTGAACTCTCTTAAGATGGTATTTGTTGTGCCACTATCAACAATACATATCTCCTCCATTTTGGCGCTACACGATTTTGAAAAAAAATATAATTTCAATCAGACAGCGGCAAAATAATCCCAAACATTGCTTGCAAATTAAAGAATACTAGAGTAAAGAATAAATTGCATATTTATTCATGAGGAAAGGATATGCTCTTCTAGAGCTTACAATTTATTATTCAAAAGAAATTCGCTAACTACCATAGTCTAAAAAAACAAATAATGCGATTCATGCATTAAATGGAATCTGTAAAATAAGCATTGACTTCTGCCTCTATGTCATCGATAGAAGTTTTCTCTTCATTTGCCATAAGCTTGGCTGCAGCATCGATGTCCAGGCTAGTCTGTGAGGATGAGGCAAGTGAGGTATCCACATCCATGGCATCGTTATCACCAATCTTGGCGAAGTGCGCCTCTGCTGGGGCGTTTTTTTGCCTTCTTCTTAGCCTGATATGCGTTGATCACTTCCTTGGATTCCCGGCATATCTTTGACCAGTGTCCCCAAGTGCCACACATGAAGCACGTTTAGTTCTGCTGTCCATACGGCTTAGCATGCGCATTTTCCTTATCATCCTTCTTCACTTGGGTTTTGGATTTTCCTTTGGCCTGATACCTCTCTTTTCCACCCTGCTTGCCTTTCTTTCTATGAGTGGGCTTTTTCACCTTATAGCTATTGGCATTGACTTCTGTGCCAGTGCCCCTTCCAGGTGGTTGTGAGACGAAGTTCTTGCGTAGAACATCGTCTTGTGACTCCGCAACTTACATGACATCAATCAGTTTGCTATACTCCTTGTATGCGTCCTGACGATAGCTATGGGCACTCTGGATAGCATTTGGGTGAAAAGTTGTAACATCCCAAAATTTGAGTTTTGGAATGTTGGAATTCAAAAATGAACCATTTGCATTTTCTTGAATCAATTTCAGCTTAATTTGAATTTTCCTTAAATGAAAGGATTTAATTTGACTAAACTATTCATCAAACTTAAGAATTTTTCCTTGTGCTCCAAGGAATTTTTCTGTATTTTTGGGGATTTTTCTGAATATATTTGATATTTATTTGAATTTAATTTATTTTATTTGAATTTCGTTATTTCTAAAATCGGAAAATGTTTTGATTTCTGAAAACCCTAAGCGGGCGAATCTTTCCGCCCGCTCCGCTTCTCCGCTCGGCCCAGCTCGCCTCGGCCCGCCCGCCTCCTCCGGCTTCTTGCTTCCGCCCGCCTGCCGCCCGCCTGCTTTCGCTGCCATGGCCAAGTGAGTTCAGCTCCTCTGCCGCCGCCGCCCGCTCGAAACCCTAACCCTAATGGACTCGGATTCACGCGCCGTCGTTCGAGTTCGTGCCTTCACGCCTCCTAGGCTATAAAAGCCCGCGCGCGCCCTCTCCGAGGTTCGCCGTGTTCGCCGCCCCTTTTGCCCCACTTCGCGCTGCCCGAGACGCCGCTGTTCGCCGCGAGCTCGCCGGAGTCCGCTGCGTCGCCGCCGAAGCTTCTCGTCGCCGTCTAGCCGCTCTCGTGCGTCTCGCCGTAGCCGCGCGCCTCTTTGCGTTGCCGTGACGTCCTCGTCCGGATCCCGTTATCCGCGCCCGATCGCCGCCGCCGCGCCGTTTCGTGTCATCTTCTCCACCTCCGGTGAGTGGCGCCGCCGCCTCGCCGTCGACCTCCGGCCGCGCGCTCGCCGTTGGATCTCCACCGACGCGCCGGATTGCGCCACGCCTCTCCTCCGCAGCAGCCAGCCAGCGTGGCCGTCGTCGACCGCTCGTCCGTCTGCGACACGTGGCGGCCTCAAGACGCCACGCCGCGTGACCGACGCGTCACCCGCTGCGTCGGCCCGAATTGCCCGCGTCATCGCTTGCGTCACGCGTGCGCCGGGTGCACGGTGGACCGGCGCAGCGCCGTGGACCCAGTCCACCGTGAACCCGATGACGTCAGCGTTGCGCAATAAATCCTTTTTCCGTACAAAAATAAATCCAGAAATTCTGATTTTCTGATTTTCTGTATTTTCTCTGAATTTAATCTTTCGGAGGCCCGTTCTCACTCATACGAACTCCGATTGAGGCGATTCAAGTTTCTAAATTTTTCTAAAATCAAGATCTATCTTCCAAATCCTTTTATTTTCAGTTTTGAGCTTGTTTGAGTCTCTGTTTTGTATTTATTTGGTTTTGTTGCTTATTTTCCGGTAGACGCTAATTCTGAGGGAGCGAACGAAGACTTCGAAGACCAAGATTAAGCACTAGATCAGCAAGGCAAGTCGTAACCTTTGATCATATTGATCCTATGTTTGCAAAGTAATTTATTTTATTCACTTGCATGCTATTTACGTATCAATGTTTATTTAATGGGAGTAGATGTATGCCTAGTTGACATTATGCCACCTTGATTCGTTGTATGCCATGTATCCATTGTTAAACCTAGGTTGGGACATTACTAGTTGGACATAATCATTATACCAACATTGGGTTATCGTAGCTATGCTTAGACATGCTTACATATACGTTGGGATTCATGTCACATGTTGAATAATGTTAATCTTGACTTAATGAGATATTGAATCGTGGCCGTTAGCCATCGTTGTAAAATTTGTTGTACCATAGCGGGTTTGCCATTGGTCTTGGTTGAACGAATTGTTTCCCTCGGGCAAGTGATCGTGCGATAAAGGGGTGCTTTCTAGCACATTGGGATGTGGATGTCTTGCTGAGACAATTTAAGGACTTAATCTTGTGCGCCATTGAACTGGGTCTAACTGCACTACCACATGTCCGGAATGGGACAGACCTAGTGATTAATTTGCAATGTCTAGCCTTGAGTACCGCCAATTGGTGGTGTGGGTTCGGGATGGACGGGTAGATTCGCAAGGCGCAAGAGGGGCCCTAATGGGCGAAACCTTAGCGAGGCGATCTGAGTTTAGACAATGCATTGTAAAGGCTCACATGATATCTCTGCGACACACCAAAGGAAGTGTGTTAGTAACGTTTGCACAAAGAGATGTTCATGTCTTGTGGGTAAAGTTGTACAACCTCTGCAGTGTAAAACTATTCGAATAGCGCGTCATGATCATGGACAAGCCCGGAATTTCACACGGGTATAGAGTGTTTCATAAAATGTGGAATGTGGAATTGTTGGGATGTGAACGGGAGTTCACTGTTGTTTTGTTGTCTATCATTGATCTATCAGTTATTTATTTATATTTTCATAAATATGCTTTCAATCTATTTATTGTATTTCAATTCAAGTTATTGCTTTCTGCAAAAGAACTATATAGCCATCATTGTCAAGCCGTGCATAAATATATTGCATCATTTCCCTACGGCTTGCTGAGTACCTTTGTACTCACAGCTTTATGCCCTTGTTGATTAGTTGCTGAAGGAGATAATGAATATCATGAGGAATTCTATGAAGACTACGTGGATTAGGAAGGCGTTCCCCAGACGATTGCCTGTGGCATGTCGAATGATTCAAGTTATCTTTTCCGCTGCAATAGTATTTGTTTCTTAAGCCCTTAAGGCATAATGGTGTAAACATTGACCATAAGGTCGTTTGCTTTATTTAATAATAATTTGCTTCTTCTTAATTAATTCGTTGTATGGAATGGTATTTCATCTATGTTTCCACTGTGTGCACTAGCGTGATCCTGGACTAGTGCAGTATACACAGAGGGTTTCGGATTTGCAAATCCGGGTCCCGACAAAAGTGGAGAGAGTCTTCTCAATCTTCTCCTCGTCAGTGATCTTCTTGCCACATAGGGAGAGATTGGTACAAATTCTGCAAGATGTAATTGTACTCGCCATCGCTTTTTGTAGTCCGCAAACCTCAGGCGGACCCAATCTTGCTGTGCTTGGGGCAAAATGGTGTACTTGAGCTTCTCGAGCCGCTTCTGAAGTGCAGTCTAAAGTTCAAGTGCACTTTCCTCAGCTATGTATTCATTCTTCAAAGTGGCTTAGAGGTGATGCCTGAGGAAGTGCAAGGCTTGATCTTTCTGCTCAGCGGTAGGTTGCACGTCCTTCGAGGACCCTAGACCAATCGCAGCACGGAGCTTCTTGCCCCCAAGTACGATCTTCACGTCCGATGCCGAAGTGAGGTAGTTCTGATCGTGCGGGGCCAGTTCTTCAAACTCATGGTTCACGATGCGGGACATCTGCATGATTTCAAAATTCCGTCATTAGATTATTGCGTGTAATCTAATAGAAAATGGTTGCAAAAACATAATGGACAGTAAATAAATTGCCATGTATTCCCAGTATACTAAATAAAGCAAAGAATTCAAAATCCATAAAGAATATTCATAAATGCAGAGCATAAAGCTAGAAAACTTAAAATGGAGCCAAAAGAAATTTCTGGATTTTTCTAGCAATTTTCCAAAAAAATTCTGCTATTTTTTTCTCTTTTCCTTTTTTCTTTTTCTCGGCCGAAACGGCCACTGGGTCGTGCCCTTTTTTCTCTTTTTTTTCTTTGGCCCATTAGTGCCTCGCGGTTAGGGTTCCCACGCGTGCGCTTCCACAGCGAAGGCCCGCCGCCTCCAAGCTTCTCCACGCATGCGCCTTCCTGCACGCGTGCCGCCTCGCCTTCTCGCCGATACAGCTTCTTCCCCTCATGCCGTCTCTCCGGCTTCTTCGTCGGCAAACTCGCTTCGGGCGCCACAGCTGCTTCGGGCAACGAGTTGGCGCCTTCGCTCAGGCACCATCGGCACGACGAAGGGCGCGGCGCTCGCGCGCATGCAAACGATGCGAGATGGCGCGCGTGGCGCGCGGCGCAGCGCGCGCGGCCGTCTTATTGTCGGCGATGGCGGCGCGGCTATGGCGCGAAAACTGAGGCGACGATTTTTTTTATGGATGAACAATAGCTTCGTGTACTGTAGCTTCATATCGTTGTAGCTTCTTGCCATGTGACGAACACAGTACCAGATGCGTAGGATAGATGCATGCATGGAATCAACAAGAGATTAGATTCAATCGTGGAAACCCACCTTTTCTTACCTTTTCAATCTGTTCGCCGGTAGAGATTCGTGCTGATAACGTGTTAAGGAACCTCGCTATCGAATAGTCCGGGGTTCCCGAACAATCTAATAATTATGGAGAATAGAGAGACAAGAGAGACAGAGGTTTAGGGAGGAACGGCGAGAGAATTCTTTTTTGCTTTCAACTGTGTACAATGGGGAACCCCCCTCCTCCTTATATAGTAGTCGCCTAGGGTTTTAGCTAAGGGACTATCATGGGTTTTCGTGAGCCACATGGTTTCCCAACACCAATCACCGCTTGGTCCTCTTCCTAACCCAGTCCTTAACCCAGAACTAAATGCATAAAAAGATAGGAATCTTCGTAGCTCGTCTACATTTAAAGCCTTGACAAGTGTTTCAATTCCCTTCTTAAAGAAAACCATTCACAAAAATCTATTCCCTCTGTTCAGAAAATCAAATGGCTAATTTCCTTTTTTTTGTTTTTTTTCAAATTTATGTTAAATTTTCATTGTCATTTTTTATTTAATTTTCATATCAATTTTATATTAAATTCATATAAAATCCAACTACATATTTTAATTTTGAATTTCAGCTATGTATATGTTTTAATTTGGAATTTGTATGAAAGTTAAATGGTTAATTTTCTTTTATTTTTTATTCCAAATTTCTGTTATTTTTTAGGTAATTGGCATGGATTCTTTCTTTTAATCTAATTGCTAATTTTTATCCAATTTTATTCAAAATTTTAGCTATGTCTGGGTTTTAATTTGGAGTTTAGATGAAAATCAAACTTTATTGTTATTTTTTATTTAATTTTGAATATTAGTTTAAGGTTAGATTTTATATACAAATCCAAGCGTTAATTTTTATCTAATTTTATTTCAAATTTGAGCTATGTATGAGTTTTAATTTGGAGTTCATATGAAAATCGAATGGCTAATTTTTTCTTATTTTTTATTCAGAATTTCTGGTTTTTTTTATTGTAGTTGGTATGGACTCTTTCTTTTAATTTAAGCTATTATAATTTGGGTCCGCCAGATAGACGACTATATGTTTTTCTTTAAATAATAACATCCGATAGCTACTATAGTTCAACTTAGTTATGGTCCATCATATTAAAGACGAGATGTTTTACTTTTTTGTTAGAATTTCTAACATATTTCTATTTTAACAAAACATCCGGTAGTAGTTATAATTAGGGTTCACCAAATTAAGGGTTTAATGTTTTTTTGTGAGAATTTCTAGCCTATTTTTTTTCTTAGCAACTCTTTATGAGTTTTTTTAATATATAATAGATTTGAAGATTTTCCATTGATATCTTGCTGATCTATGGTGGAGTGATATTCCCAAACGTTCTCCATCTAGAGAATTAATGACATGCAGGCACAAAGGCTTTGATTAAATGATGGACCTAGTAAACTTTCTTATTGGATTCGAGATATGGCCGAGATCGTCCCTAGTTTCCAATCCTACTTCTCACAGCCTTATAAGCGAGGTTCCTCAACCGTTATCGTCTCAGATCGAATTGAAAAGGTGAAAAGGTGGGATTCGACGATTTGAATCTAATCGTTTTGTTCCTTCGCATGCATCTATCCTCGTGGCACGAAGCTACCGGCGATCGCACGAAGCTAACCGACATGAAGCTCTGATTACATTATTTACTTTGTTCATCACAAAAAAAAGCAACGATCACGGTAAGCGCCGCCGCCTCGATAAAGCCGCGCATGAAGCCGTCGATACGCGCCTCGGCAATGGCGTCTGAAAGCGCTGACCGCGCCTGCCACCGAAGGCGGCCGCCCGACGCTCGCTCCGCGTCAGCGCCTCCGCAGCGTGCTGCCCGCCGCTGCGCCTCCGTAACCGTCCGGGCTGAAAATGTCTGCGCGCCGTCGGCCTCGCGTCGCTCGCCGTCGGTCCCGGCTCGGCCGCGCTGCCGCATCGGCCCCGGCCTCGTGTCGCCGTCGGTCCGGCTCGCGGCGAACTGCCGTATGGCCCTTCGCTCCAAGCCGGCCATCGCTCCCGACCCGCCCATAGCGCTGCGTCGCCTCCGCCCGCGTATACCACGCTGCCGGCTCGGAAGCCAGCGTGGCCTCGCCTCTCTCGGCCGTCGCGCCGCCCAGGCTCCATCTTGATTCGCGCCGGCGCCCGTCACGCCAGCCGGCCATCGGATGCGGCTCGCGGCCGCGTCTTTCACGGCGCCCGCCGCCAGCGTGCTCGCAGCTCCGCGGCTCGCGCAGCGTCTGCTCAAGACACCGCCGCCCGCCCGCGTGCTCGGCTCCAGCGCCCGCCCCTCTTTGCCTCCCAGCGTGGCATCTGGCATATGGCGGCTAGGGCTTAGAACCCTAGCCTTGACCTTTTAGTTTGGGCCAAGAAGGCCGGGTGGTAAGCGGGCTAAGAAGGCGATTAGTAGCGGGCCAAGAACGCCAGTGGGCCAAGAAGGCAGTAGCGGCAGTAGAAAGAAAGAAAAAAACAGAAGGAGAAGAAAAAAAAAGAAAAAAAAAGAGAAAATTGTGAAAAAAAAATTGCAGAAAATTTTGAAAAATTGCGAGAAAATCAAGAAGATTTATTTGGCTCTGTTTTCAAATTTTCTTGCTTTATTTCTCTGTTTTATGAATTTTCTTTATGTTTTTGAATCTTTTGCTTTATTTTATATATTGCAATGCATATGAATTTATTTTTATGCAATTTATGATTTTTGCAACCATTTTCTATCAGATTACACGCGATAATCTAAACGAACTTTGAAATCATGCGGATATCCGGCATTGTGAATCGTGAGTTTGAAGAAGCCCATGCAGTGAAACTATCTCACTTGGGCATCGGACGTAAAGATTGTTCTTGGGGCAAGAAGCTCGATTCGGCGATTGGTCTAGGGTCCTCGCGGGACGCAAAACCTCTGCCGACGAGCGATCAAGCTCTGCATTTTCTCGAGCACCACCTCTCGCCACTCTAAAGAATGAATATATGGTGAGGAGAGTGCCACGGAACCGGTCCACGGAACCGGTTCAATTCCTAGATCGTATTTCCCCCTCACTACCCAGCGGAAAACGACGTGCATCGCCATGTAACTGGGCAAAGCTTGCTGTGCTGCTGCTGCAGCATGCATGTAGCTAGCCGCCTTGACCAATCGGTGACACGGGCATCAATCTCAGGATATCGCAAAATATATTATTCCTTGCCTGTTAACTTCACTTAACGTAGGCGATAGATTAATTAAGAGGTGGATAGGCACGAAGCTTGAGGCCTAATCTGGAGGACGATTGGTAGCGCCGCCGCCTTCGTAAACGCGCCAAGGAAGTCGGCCGCCGCCGCGGCAGCGTGCGCACGACCGCACGCGAAGGCGAAGACGGCCGCCGCCGCTCCGCCCGTCGCTCTACCTTCCGGCTCGGCGTAATGTCGCCCGCGTCGGCCTCGCGTCGCCACCGTCGGTCCGGCTCGGCCCCGCGCTCGCCGCCACGCCCCGGCCTCGTGTCGCTGCCGTCGGTCCGGCCAGACTCTATCGCAAGAACTGCTTAGCCGGCTTCCCGGCCACCCGCCATCGCTCCCGACCCGCCCAGCAGCGCTGTGCGCCCGCCACAGATGCTGCTGCGGCCGGCGTGGCCTCGCCTCTCTCGGCCGTCGCGCCACCGGCTCCGCCGATTCGCGCCCGGCGCCGCTTCACGCGCGGCCACGGAGGCCGGCTGGCCGCCAGCGCCCGCTGCCGCGTCCTCGTCGCCTCGCGCTCGCAATGCTCGGCACCAGCGCCCGCCACAAGGCGTGCTCCGGCTCCATCTCTGCCTCCGCGTGCAGACACAGATATGGCGGCTAGGGCTTAGGAACCCTAGCCGCCGACCTTTAGTTTCGGGCCAAGAAGGCCAGTGGGCGGCGGGCTAAGAAGGCGATTGGGCGGCGGGCCAAGAACGCCAGTGGGCCAAGAAGGCGGTGAGCGCCGCCGACCGAATTGAGAGAAAAAAAGTAAAGGAAGAAAAAAAAAAAAAAGAGAAAATTGTGAAAAAAAATTGCGTAAAATTTTGAAAATTGCCGGAAAATCAAGAAGATTTATTTGGCTCTGTTTTCAAATTTTCTTGCTTTATTCTCTGCTTTATGAATTTTTCTTTATGTTTTTGAATCTTTGCTTTATTTTATATATTGCAATGCATATGAATTTATTTTTATGCAATTTATGATTTTGCAACCATTTTCTATCGACACACGCATAATCTAAACCGAACTTTGAAATCATGCGGATGTCCGGCATTGTGAATCGTGAGTTTGAAGAATCGGCCCGCAGTCGTAACTATCTCACTTGGGCATCGGACGTAAAGATTGTTCTTGGGGCAAGAAGCTCGGATCGTGATTGGTCTAGGGTCCTCGCAGACGCAAAACCTACCGAAAGCGTAACGATCAAGCTCGCATTTTCTCGAGCACCACCTCTCACCACTCTAAAGAATGAATATATGGTGAGGAGAGTGCACTGAGCTTTGGACCGCACTTGAGCGGTTCGAAAAGCTCAAGTACACCATCTTGCCCCAAGCGCGGCAAGATTGGGTACTTTGAGGTTTGCGAGACTTGAGCGATGGCAGTACAATTTCGCCTTGCACGAATTTGTACCAATCTCTCTATGTGGCAAGAAGATCACCGATGAAGAGAAGATTGAGAAAACTCTCTCTACCTTCCACCTAATGCTATCCAGTGTGCACGCACTATCGTCGACGCATACAAGGAGTATAGCGAATCGATTGATGTAATGCAAGTTATGGAATTGCAAGACGATGTTCTCCGAAAGAACTATGTCTCGCAGCCACCTGGACGAGGCACTGGCACTGAAGTCAATGCCAATAGCTACAAGGTGAGAAAGCTCACTCATAGAAAGAAGGGCAAACAGGGTGGAAAAGAGAGACCCCAGGCCAAAGGAAAGTCCAAAGCCCCGTGAAGAGGGATGACAAAGAAAAGACGACGCCAAGCCGTATGGACAGCGAGAACGGACGTGCTTCAAGTGTGGCACTTGGGGACATTGGTCAAGATATGTCGAGAATCCAAGGAAGCGATCAACGATATCGGACTAAGAAGAAGGCAAAGGAAAACGCTCGCAGAGGCGCGCCGCCAACATCGGTGAAGATGATGTCATGGATGTAGACACCCCACTTGCCTCATCCTCACAGAATATAGCCTGACATCGATGTTGCAGCCATGATTATGGCAAATGAAGAGAAAACTTCTGCAGATGATATAGAAGCAGAAATTAATGCATATTTTACAGATTCTGTTTAATGCATTTCTTTTAGATTATGGTTGTTAGCATTTTTCTTTGAATAAAGGGTTGTAAGCTCTAGAAGAGCATACTTCTTTCTTGAATAAATACGCAATTTATTCTTTATTCCAATATTCTTCAATTTTGCAAGTAATATTTGGATTGGTTTGCCTCTATCTGATTAGAATTATATTTCTTTTATCTAGAAATCGTAGCGCCTAAATGGAAGAGATATGCATTGTTGATAGTGGCACAACAAATACCATCTTAAGAGAAGACTATTACAAACGGTTCAAAAACGAAGACTATTACAAACGGTTCAAAAACTACTAAATCATCTATAAGTATGTGTCAACGATAATACAATATATATTGCAAACGATTTTCGAATCGACTATGAAAACACATATGTTTGTTTTTCTAGCGTCCTGTCACATTTGTTTTGCAAATCTAATCTCCATATGAACATAATTATAAAAATAGTTACATATCTAACTGTGGAAGTACACTGTCACGACTCACGATCGTGTATTGCATCAAGAGTTTGGAACACGGCCTACACCTACTACGGTAAGGTGGCTCAGCAGGGTGGCAATGCATGGAGGGCGGAATGACATGGCACGGTGTCCGAACTCGGCAGATTCCTACTGCGCTGCCCTAACTTGACAGCGTGGTACACAAGTACGACAGATAACACATATCACCTATTGATACTTCTGTGGTAGGGGAGAAAGCTATTTTATAATTATATTTGTATGAAAGCTAGATTTGATAAAACAAAAGAATGCTAGGGAACCAGAAAAAAAAACGCTTCCCATTCGGGATATCTGGCGCTGGTGTGTCTTCTTTTAGGTCCTAAAGGTGTTTCTATGTTTTTCTTTTTGAAAATTCCTTAAAATATTAAAGCATGAATGAAAGATAGATAGTAATTACTTATCTATTCGCTTATTTTAATATTTATGCAACTTGTATTAGAAGGAAAAGTATTGAAATACTGCTCTTTAGGACCCGTTCATATGCGCTTACCTGTATTTTTACCCTCTTTTGTTTCGAGGGGAGGAAAATAAGTACAAACCAATCGAATCTTCTGGAAATTCAAAAGTCAAATTCTCCTACAAGGGTACAAGCAAACTCGATTAGTGGATCAAATCCTCATACCATCAAATCGTGCGGTGTTGAACAGTTGAAGTACGTATTATCGTTTTTTCCCCAGGAGTCTATAATTACTAGATGCGCAAAGGATCCGTATGTTGCTACGGGCGGAAGGAATTGTTGAGATACATAAAAATTTTAATAGAGAGGAATTTTTTTCAAGAATACCTTTGTAAAAGAAAAAAAAAGGTGCTATTTTTTTAGAAAATATCTCTTTGAATCTTTTTTAAATATTCCTTTAATTTTTTTTGAAAATACATAAATCTAAATTTTGTATGGTAGCTTAGGCATGCTCTCATGACCCTTCTAACAAATTTTAAGAAATTTAAAAATTTAGTAGCTCAATTAAATCATGAAGTTGCTTTAAATGCATTAGTAGCATTGTTAGATTTTTTTAAAAATCACAAAAGTTTTATCATGATCAAAAATTTTTTGGTAGCGTAGACATGCTCTCAGGACCCTTATCAAAAAATTTCTAGAATTTAAAATTTTAGTAGCTCAACTAAATAAGCAAAGTTGCTTTAAATGCAGTAGCAGCACTGTCAGATTTTTTAAAAACCACATAAATTTGATTATGACTTGATTTTTTTATGATAGTGTAGGCATGCTCTCAGGGCCCCTCTCGATAATTTTCAAGAATTTAAAATTTTAGTAGCTTAGTTAAAGTAGTGAAGTTGATTTAAATGTATTTGTAGCATTGTCAAATTTTTTTAAAATCACACATGTTTGATCACATGTTTGATCACGATCTGAATTTAAAAATCAGGAGAAATTGCTTTCAACGGGATTCGAACTTGAGACGTCACGGTCGCACCGCAAGGTGTTTACCACCTGAGCTAAGTGCCACCTGTGAAACATGATGCGCAATAAATTTTTGAGCTTATGTAGAATGGTACTATAGAAACTATAGTGTCTAGCGTGACGTTGCGGCGCGCGCCGGTTGCCGTAACTCTCCAACAATATAGATTTATATAGATAAAATGATCTGTACAACAATTTCTCATGAAAGTCCCACATGGCTGAGATTCTATTGACTGCCAATGAACTCGCCACGGTAATTAAGCTGAACCCGCGCGACAATTATATCTTAAACCCCAATTTAGAAATTATCACCGAGCAGCTATCAGTCGTTAAACACTAAGTCAGATACATGTTTACCTGCCTAAGCACATGTAATTTGGTAACTGACTCCCTCGTAATCAAACATATACAGGGAGATCAAGGAAACTCTAAGATTGAGAAAGATACCAAAGAAAATGACCAAAGTACTCTTCTATTAAGAGCTTTCGAATTACGAGAGAGTCTAATTTGTATGGTAAATTATACATAATGTTTATAAAAGAGAAGGAAATAAACAATGATAAAAGGGATAAAATAGTATTAAAGATCATGCACTCTTTATAATTTTTAACAATGATGCAAACCAAATAAACCTATAATTAAAACAGGCAAATGAAATAAATATCACATTTGCTTTAGATAGTAGATTGGGTTGGACCAGCTATTAGTAATCAGATTAGATACCCCGCGTCTGTGATCTCCCACAAGCAAAGTGTGAGCCACCAGGTTTTGGCAGTTTAATCCGGCGCCCACTGATTACAGGGTGGACTTTTGGCGCTACCCATTAAGTCCGATCGATCTCGAGGCAGTGCATCATTAAGCAACGAAACTAATCATCATGTCATGTGCGCACGTGTGGCCTCTGGCGTCCTCTTCTGCTTGGCAGTCCGGGGGATCAGCAGCTCCTACCAATATAAGAAAAACTATGCGCTACGTGCTACGTCGCGGGCGCTGCTTTTCACGCGAGAAAATCGATAAAACGCAGCGAGTGACGCTCCACACACGAGTAAATCGAGAAAACGCGTGAAAAGAATCTAAAAATAAGACTTTGTTTTTCGCAAAAGGGTTTAAACCTAACACTAGAAAAGCGGAAAAAGGACATAAATGTGATGCATAATTTTCTTTAAAAAAAAAGAAACAATTTTTTTCCTTCCAAAAAGGACTTAAACGTAATTTTGATTTTCCTAAAAAGGACCCGAGCGCTACTCTTAAAAACGCTAAAAGGGCATGGACGTAATATATAATCTTTTTCGGGAAAATGATCCAATCGTAATATTTTTTTTTCAAAAAGGACCTATCCGTAATTTTTTTTTGAAAAGGGTCTAGTTGTGAAAAAAAATTGGCCGGCTCGGCTCAAGCCGCGAGTCGAGCCGGCCCCTCCCGGCTCAAAACGCCCAGGAGGCGGCAAATCTGCAAGGTATAGATGAGGTATTATTAGTCAGGTCACACGCTACGCTACGATCGTACGAAATTTCGTAGCGCACGCGACGATACGTCGTGCGAAATTTACAAAATTCCATCGAGTGATGCTGCGTCGAGCGAAATTTGGTCTGGTGGATATTTCTGTAAAAAAATGGGTAACCTAAACACAATTCTATTTTTCTTTGGGTCTATTTTGTTAAAAATCGCCAAAAGGACTTGAACGTAAACTACGGTGGGATCTAAACGTAACTTTGGTTTTTTCGGATCCTTTCTGTTAAAAACTGATAAAAGGACCTAAACATAATTTCAAATTTCCAGAGAAGCTTTTCACGGGAAGGGTGACATGGAGGCGCCCGTTGCTCAGCAATCCTCTCCACTGTAAATAAATCGAGCTAGATATATGCTTGGGCTCTACCTCGCAGTCTCGTAGCAGGCCATCTCTTGTTTGGAGGGGTGATATTAGTTTGGAAATTATTAATTATCTAGTCTCTATGTACTTTATTTTTATATAAATCTAGTCTCTTCATGTATGCATTTTAAATTTAGCCTCTTCCTACCACAAAAGACGCAGAAGGCGACACATATCCCCTGCCGTATCCGAAGAGCGCGGAATATCGCCGAGGTCATAGTAGGGCGAGGGACCTTGGGAGCAAGCGCGGGAGAAGCTACGGTGTGCGCATGGCACTGCACGGGAGGAGATGCTGTTGCACCCGAGTAGCGAAAGGGATTTTACCACGGTGGGCCATGCACTACTCCCGCGGTCGGCCGAGCTCTCCCATGGCTCTGGTGACCTTCTGCGCTCTCTGGGTGCAACAGGTATCACCTGCCGCACCTTCTGCGGTGAGAGAAGAGGACAAATTTGCAAATATATGTGTGAGATTGCTAAAGTTGAAAAAAATATATAGAACTAGATAAGAGACGATTTCATTAGTTTGTTGGCCCAACTGTTTAATTATAACTCTCTCTTCTTCCGATGAAACTTAAAACTGTGTCAATTGTCATTTACAAAACAATACAAGTGTCCCATTGTTCGACATGATGACCTCTGGTGGTAAACAGTTCTTAAAAGATTGAGGCTATTCCCACTCTAAAAAAGAGAAATTAATTGAGACCCGTTTATAACGGATTTTTTTCAGATTTATTTGGGAATCAAACTGTTTCCTATAAAGTAAATAGGACAAATTTTTTGCGTTTTAAATAGGATTTTGGTTTTTGTTACTTTCACTGCCAGATAAGGGTTTTATTTACATGGTTACAGTAATTATTAAGTGCTACTGTTCTCTCTGTCCGTACATTTTTCTGGTCTTGGTCTCTTGGACAGGTCCTCAAGCCCTCAACCCCTGTCAGAAGACTTTTGCTCCCTCCAAAACATACTCCATCTATTCTAAATAGACGTGAATTATATCATTCTATAGTTTTAAAAAGATATTTCATTATTTTTCTTTATATGACTTTTTTTAACTATTTTCAATATTATTTACAATTATAGACTAGAGTAAGATATCATTTAAGAATAATAAGACTACCGTGGACTAGAATAAGATATCATTCAAAGAACAATAAGTGATCTAGTGAAGAAAGATATTATAATCTTTTGTAGATGTGTTTGGACAAAAGTGAAAGATCTTCAAATGATATTTATTCAGAAACAATAGAGTACAATCTACTTACCAGTTAATTAATGTACGCGCTTTGGCGATTAGCACCAGAGAAAAGAAAACTCGCATGTACACGATGTGTGTGCTTGCTTGGATGGACGGGGAAGAGAGAAATTTTTTAAAATATAATATAATTTTGTCATTTGAAATGGCGACAGAGTTTCTGTTGCCATTGTCTGTTTTATCGTAGATTGAATTGGCCGATAGATTATTTTATCGTGGATTCATTTGGTCGACAAGGTTGAAATTTCTGTTGTCATTTGAAATGATAATAAAACCCTAGCGTCAATTCAAATTGCGACATAAGGTCTATCGCTAAATGAAATAGCGATAGATGTGTATTTTTATAATTTTATATTAATTTTGTAAAATTCGGCGAGCGATTTCCTTTGGAACCGGGAACGCAACGGGAGATCTGATAAAATGTGGTGCGGCGAATCCGATTTCGAACAATGCATTTCGTAATCGTGCTACGTGACTTCCAAGCCTAATTCGTGATAAATATATATCATTCTAGCTTGCAAATTTTATTTTTAAATACATATTATTCTACAATTTCGAGTTGATTTTTTACCATGTTTCCTTCTATACCTCTCATCTTTAACTATTTTCAATATCATTTACTAAATATACTAGAGGAAGACACACAATCTAAAGATGTAATGAAGAGGGGTAATATAGTTTTTTTAGATATGTATTGATGTAAGTATAATAATCTAGAATAACATCTATTCAGAAACAGAGGAGACGAAGTAACATGTTAATTAAAAGTCACATTAAACATTTCTAAGTAAAAAACAATTGAGCAAGGGGAAATGTTAAATGAGACTATCTGGCTTGAATGAAATACTTAGCACGTGCGGTTCGTTCGCTATTTTGGTGGATCTAGGTATAAGGACGTATAGTCGTAGTTTTGGACATAGTCAATCTTCTGAAATTATAAATGATAATATTTTTTAAAATATTTAAATTAGATACATGAAAATTATATGTGTAGATTCGTCTCAAAAAATACGTTTATAACATTATAATTTTATTGAGTTTTATAAATATATTATAATAGAGATCAGTGATTAAATCTTTGTTTTGGAGATTGTGTCGTTCAAAACGACATTTACGTAAATAAAGTCCGGTTTAAAGCCGTCCCTACAATTAGCGTAATCAACTCAGTTGCCAATTTGGCAAGATGCATTTTGTAGTATACTCGATGGACAACGAATGAAGCTAATAAACTTATTTGAGTCGTTGGACCATATTGGCTTCGTCCAGTGTAGTGAATTTTAAGTAATGAATAATTAAGACAATCGATAAAAAAGAATAAGTAATCAGCATTTATTTTTGGAAAAAAAATATTTGTTTGCTCAAATGCCAAGATGCACGTGATCTTGTTCCTAGTTTGGTTTGACCGATATGTCAATTCCTGTACTCTCTAACTAGGGATGGCCTGTGGGTTCTGCACCTGATCGTGTCGGATTCGGGTCCTAATTTTTACCTATGGATTCTTCGGTCGGGTACCCGAGATGGGTTCAGGTCAGAGTCGGATTTATAAAATCACCCACAGGTGTTCATCGGGTATCCGAAATACCGCACATACTCGTCAGGTTCCGGGTACCCACCGGGTTTTGGGTACCCGTCGTGTTCCGCTTGGGTTTTTTGGTTCGGGTTTCTTGTCAGGTCAGGTTTTGCAAAACCCACACCCGACCCGACCAATTGCCACCTCTATACTGCAGTACTGCACAAACCCGTCGGGTACCCGCCGGATTCAGGTTCGGGTATAGTTTTTTACCCGATAGGGTATTCAGATTCGGGTCGGATTTTCCAATTCGGGATTTATGTTGGGTCGAATTTTGTAAAATCCGCACCTAACCCGACTGGTTGCCATCCCTATCTCTAACTCCAATCTACTCTAGTAATTTATTTGCTTAAACCATGGTAAAAAAATAAAAATGATGGAAGTTGGGAGAAGCAAAGAACAATTTCCCTTGCATCTTTTGAACGTTGGAATGGATGAAGTATAAGCAACTCTGATCTAAATTTAATGAGGAGTCAACTGATGAATCGCCAGAATATATGTATTTGAGCCCTCCTGTTTAAATAACTAATTAAACCCAGTGCATCAATGAGATGATCAGCCAGGGACAGATGCAGCATATAGACAAAGGTGTACAGATGTACATAAAATGTTTGATAAAAAACTAGTATATAATAAGTATATTATATGTATATACTAGTAAGTGAACTCAAAAATATGTATTTCAACCTCTAAATCAATTTCAGCCCGTCCTACCTACTCCTCTCAATCTTTGTGCCTAATTGCCTAATATTCAGTTTTCCTTCAAGGAAGCCCAACACACAACTCTCTCTCCATTATGCACGCCTCACGCTCTCTCACTCTCCCTATGGCGACGGCGCAACCGATAGGCAGTATCTCAGCAACGACGGACGAGGGCCACAGGATAGCTGCAAGTCGTCAAGGAGCAAGGCAGCGAATGAGCACCGAGCAGCCACCGGCACCAGTGAACAAGCGGAGGTTACAGGGCAAGCGGCAGCACAAGGAGCGGAGCGCGCCAGGGTGGTTCTAGCCCCTATGGCCACAACGAGTACTGACTTGTGAATAGAAGGTGCAACGCCAGCGGCAACTAGCGGGTCAAGGCGACGGCACCCGACAGGGTAGGAAGCGGTGCTAAAATCACAGTAGCACCTGAGCATTTGGCATCAGCAACCATATATTTGAATTTCATTCTTGATTCCCTAATATGAAATCCCCAATTCACAAATCTATCAACGTTATGTTGATTTGTAACAGTGAATTGTGATTTTTGATGTGTAGCATGTAGAGCATTCAAAAAAAGAGGAATCATAGGTTTTAAATCCCCAATTCACATATCTATAAATTATTTCAGGTGTTGTTTCTAATAAGAACAATTTGTATTTTGTATTTTTGCTATTACGAACTTTTATATTTTATATCGAATAATATTTTTATAACTTCGAACATCCATTCTGAAAATACTAGATCCACCGCTGTGATCAGCACATATGTTTTTTCACATCAGCACGTGAACATGGTTACGTTTGCTTAAAAAAAATGACAAGATACATGTGTATACCTATATCGGTCGTTGGTCGATAGCTAGCTCATGCCTGATTCATCCGGCGTAGTACGCATTTCTTGACCACATTGGCATGCGATCCGTTTTAATCGAACCACTAAGCTCACGAGCATTACTAGCCGTTTGTAGAACAAGAGTTGACTAATTTCACTGCAATATTAATTACTCACAAGAGATTGGGCGACCAAGATGTTTCGGGGAATCAAATAGTACTACTACTATGTGGAGACTGGAGTACTACTTTTCTTCTTATCTTTTCTTTTTTTATGAATATGCGTGAAATTTAATTAGTCGAGCGATATTTTTTGCATCATTCATGTGTCTTCGTAGTCCTCTTGGTTTTTGAGATGCGCCGCATGCAACGCATGTGTCACACACGCAGCATCGAATACATGATTTGCCGTAATAATATCGAGATTTATTAAGGACACCGACACTTTGCTACGGGTCCCTATTTAATTTGACAATGTTACTCTCTCTTGTTACAAATACATGTCGTTTAAGATAATAATATGGTATTATTATATATATATATATATCACTCCTAGAAGTAAGTACTTCCACTTCTCATATACCATTTAAACAAAAAATCTATACCTCTTTATCTTTTTGGGCATACTCTAATAATGATTATAAGATACTCCAAAGTGAGTATATGAAAATGTTCATCAAAATCCACTTTCTATAGTATAATTTGAGTATTATATATATATATATATATATATATCACTCCTAGAAGTAAGTACTTCCACTTCTCATATACCATTTAAACAAAAAATTTATACCTCTTTATCTTTTTGGGCATACTCTACTAATGATTATAAGATACTCCAAAGTGAGTATATGAAAATTTTCATCAAAATCCACTTTCTATAGTATAATTTGAGTATATACTCATTTTACATATGAAAAAATATATATAACAAAAATAAAAGACTGATGAAAATTTTCAACTATGTCGCATTGGAATATCTTACAATTAATATTTAAGTATGCCGAAAGTGATAAAGAAGTATAACACATTTGTTTAAGTAGTATATTAGAAGTGAGAGTATCTACTCTCAAGAGTATGAAAAAAGCTATATATATATTATATACGATAGCGCTAATTTAGGCTATTCTACACGCTGGCCGAAATGTAGTATGTTAATGCATTACTGACGATTCCAATTCGGTAGTAAATCACAAATATGTTTTATTATAGAACAACAGATTGAATTACTACTGAATCAGTTACTAGTTCATGCGTTCGTCAACCCAGCTAGTTAATGCGTATTGTATTTTGTAAATGAATCTTTTTTTCTTTATTTTAGTCCTATCTTTTTTTTGGTAGCTCAGATTTGCAAATAATTTTCACCAGTAGTTTACTGATGACGAGAGGAATAAAATGATATAAGTCTCGTTATTAAACAATAATTTTCCTGACTGGTAACAAAAAATACAATATGTACAATATGAAACTACTACATATACAACATAAAATTACTACATCTCGAGCATATTCTGTACAGATCAGTTATTGGCAGTAAAGTCCATAAAAACTATATGTACAAGTTCTAAAAAATTCTCAAAAAATTACCACACGTAGGGGAGGTAGCTTCTACAACCGTGTAAAATTTGAAGACCAAACTCAATCGAATTTGAGAGATATGAAAATAACAAAGTGCTAAACAGCAACCTATACTATCTTTTACTGTCAAAAAAACAACATTTTACTGTGAAAACTTCTCAAAAAATTACCACACGTAGGGGAGATGAGATTCTACAACTTTGTAAAATTTGAAGACCAAACTCAATCGAATTTAAGAGATATGAAAATAACAAAGTACTAAACAACAGCATATACTACCTTTTACTGTTAAGAAAACTATATTTTACTGTATATTACTCAATATGTTACTATATGTTGCATACATCAACCTTATGTGCAAAATTTTTGAAACTTATATGTACAAGTTTTCAAAAAATCTCAAAAAATTAACATATGTAGGGTGGGTGAGCTTCTACAACTCAGCAAAATTTTAAGACTAAACTCATTCGCATTTGAAAGATATGAAATTGAAAAAGCACTAAACACTTAAAAATCACTAGTCAGCCGAATTTGTCTTTTTCATATCTTTCAGTTGATATTGATTTTGGTCTTAAAATTCTACAGGATTGTATAATGTCACCTTCCCTGTCTATGGTAATTTTTTGAGAATTTTTGATAATGTTTAATTATGGTTTTGATGAATAAAATTTTGTTACATTTGCCGGACATGCAGTAAAATATTTGACAAATTCTCAAAAAATTACCACACGTAGGGGAGGTGAGCTTCTACAATTTTGTAAACTTTGAATACCACACTCAAATGGATTTGAGAGATATGAAAATAGCAATGTGCCAAACAGAAGTGTATACTATCTTTTCCTTTCAAAAAAATAACATTTTACTGTGAAAAATTCTCAAAAAAAAATACCACACGTAAGGGTGGTGAGATTCTACAGCCTTATAAAATTTGAAAATCAAACTCAGTGGGATTTGAGAGATATAAAAATAATAAAGTGCTAAACAGCAGCATATTGTACCTTTTATTGTCAAGAAAACTACATCTTACTGCCTATTTCTCAATATATTATTATATGTTGTATACAACAACTATATGGTGTAAAATTTATGAAAATGATATGTACATGTTTTCAAAAATTCTTAAAAAATAACCATACGTAGGGTAGGTGAGCTTCTATGACCTTGTAAAATTTTGAAAACCAAACTCAGTTGTATTTAAGAGATATGAAAATAACAAAGTGCCAAACAGCAGCATATACTATCTCTTAATTAAAAAATAATTTTTTCTGTGAAACATTCTCAAAACAAATTACCACATGTAAGAAAGGTGAGATTATACAACCTTGAAAAATTTGAAGACCAAACTTGTTCGCATTTGAAAGATATGAAATTGACAAAGCACTAAACAGTGAGAAATCAATAGTTAGATAAATTTGTCTTTTTCATATCTTTTAGTTGATATTGATTTTAATTTTACAATTTTACAGGGTTGTATAATCTCACTGCCCCTATCTATGGTAATTATTTTAGAATTTTTGAAAATATGTACTTATGGTTTTCATGAATAAGAATTTAGTTCTTTTTGCCAGACCTGCAGTAAAATATTTGAAAAAATATCAAAAAATTACCAAACGTAGGGTAGGTGATTTTTCTACAACTCTTTAAAATGTGGAGGCCAAAATCAGTCAGATTTGAGAGATATGAAAATAACAAAGTGCCAAACAGCAGTGTATACTATCTTTTCCTGTCAAAAAAATAACATTTTACTGTGAAAAATTCTCAAAAAATTACCACACGTAGGGGTGATGAGATTCTACAACCTTGTAAAATTTGAAAACAAAACTCATTGTACTTTGAGAGAAATAAAAATAACAAAGTACTAAACAACAGCATATACGACTTTTTACTGTCAAGAAAACTACATCTTACTACCTATTACTTAATGTGTGACTATATGTTGTATACAGCAACCTTATGGTGTAAAATTTATGGAAATCGTATGTACAAGTTTTTCAAAAAATCTCAAAAAATTACCATACGTAAGGTAGGTGAGCTTCTACGATCCTGTAAAATTTGAAAACTAAACTCAATTGGATTTGAGAGATCTGAAAATAACAAAGTACCAAACAGCAGCATATACTATCTTTTAATGTCAAAAAAATAATATTTTACTGTTAAATTTTCTCAAAAAATTACCACACGTAAGGGAGATTAGATCCTACAACTCTGTAAAATTTGAAGACCAAACTCAATCAAATTTGAGAGATATAATAATAACAAAGTGTCAAACAACAACACATACTATCTTTTACTATAAAGAAAATAACATTTCACTTTCTATTACTCAAGGTGTTACTATATCCTATGTAAAGCTGTTATCTAGCACTTTGTTGCAGTATGGTAACATTTGGTTTAATAGCTCGTAACATGTCATTTGTTTGAATAGTAAAAAAGCAACATATCTTGTGTTTTCTAAAGTTCATGAAAAACACATGTACATATTTTGAAAAAATTACCATACTTAGAGGATGTGAGATTCTACAATCCTAAAAAATTTGAAGACCAAAATCATTCTCATTTGAAAGTTATGGCTAAATCAAAAAAGAGACAGATTCATATATAAGCACTAAGTAGCATTTATTAGTCATTCATGTTCAAACATGTCCATTGCACTAATTGAAGCCACACCCCACACCTAGGCTCGATCGTCAGACTGCAAAACCGATCGGTGTATAGAATACTGTAGAATAGCATTTCTATATGTGTATAGAATACTGTAGAACATCATTAGCTAGCCTAAAACAAGATCACCAAAACATTAATGCGGAAATTAAACATTAGGTTAAACTGACTCGGTGAAGAAGCGGATGCCATTAGTGTTATCGACCAGTGGATGACTGAATCGCTGGTGAAGAAGAATGTAGAAGAAAAGGCACCGTGAACTTCATGGTGATGGTTAAGCCTTCGTTAGCCTCAGCGCCAAAACCTAGATCAGAAGGGGTTGTCGGGAGTGACGAACTCAAGATTAATCTTGCCTAAAATGAGTGCCAGCTTCTCCCCTATTTATCTGGCACAGGCTATCGGGACCGAAACCAAAAGTAGTTGGCGCGCTTCCGATCAGAGCGCGTAGCTAAGGTTTGTGGTGGGCCTAACCCCTAACAAATCGCTTGATCTATTAGCTCTTGCCAGAGATCACAACTAACATTCTCCCACTTGATCGAAAGGCTAATATCATAAGTCTATACTCAACAGAACAACACACCAAAATAAAGTATTTTAGCAGTTAATAAATGCACCGCTGAAATCCCAGTATTTATAGTGCATCATTCTATCTCGATAGGATAATCACTTATTCTTAACGGGAGTTGGTTTTGGTCCTCATTTCCAGAATCAGAGGCTTTCCAATAAATCCATACCGGCAACATGCTCTCAAAAGAGACTGGGTGGTAAGCCTTTAGTAAGCGGATCCGCAAGCATAGACTTAGTACTTATATGCTTGACATCAATTGTCTTATCCTGGATTCTATCTTTCACAACATGATACTTAATGTCAATGTGTTTGGCAGCATCACTTGACTTGTTGTTACTTGAATAGAAAATCACGACTAAATTATCGCAGTATATAGGTAGTGGTTTAGATATGTTATCTACCACTTTTAATCCCGGGATAAAAATTTTAAGCCATACAGCCTGCCCGGTAGCCTCATAACATGCCACAAACTCAGCCTGCATTGTTGATGATGCAGTTAGGGATTATTTGGAGCTTTTTCACGAAATGGCTCCTCCCGCAAGTGTGAAGATATAACCTGATATGGATTCCTTAGTATCAACACAACCCGTAAAGTCAGCGTCTAAATAACCCATAACCTCAAGGGTATCAGACTTCTTATATATGAGCATGTAATGCTTAGTGCCTTGCATATAACGCAAGACTTTCTTAACGGCTTTCCAGTGGTCCAACCCTGGATTTGATTGATATCTGTCAGGCATCCCGATTACGAATGCTAAATCAGGGCGAGTACAAACTTGAGCATACATAATGCTTCCGACAGCTGAAGCGTAAGGAATCCCCTTCATCTGATCAGTTTCTAATTGATTCCTTGGACATTGGAATGTTCCAAACTTATCGCCCTTAACAATAGGAGCAGGCGTGCCAGAGCAAAGTGATGCATATTAAATCTCTTAAGGACTCTGTCAATGTATGCCTTTTGAGATAAGCCTAATACCCCTTTGAACCTATCTCGGTGAATCTCAATGCCCAAAACATAGGATGCATCACCAAGATCCTTCATGTCAAAATTAGCGAAAAGAAATCTCTTGGTCTCATACAGCATATCCTTATCGCTGCTAGCCAATAAGATATCATCCACATAAAGCACTAAGATAGTAAATTTGCTCCCCTTAGTCTTAATGTATATGCAATTGTCCATTTCATTTTCTTTGCAAACAAAGTTTCTTATGGTCTCATCGAACTTAAGATACTATTGTCTAGACGCTTGTTTTAGTCCATAGATGGATTTCTTAAGTCCGCATCCCATATGTTCCTTGTCTTCCACGACAAAACCTTCCGGTTGAGCCATGTAAACATTCTTATGCAATTCACCATTAAGAAATGCAGTTTTAACATCCATCTGATGTAGCTCTAAATCATAATGAGCAACAACTGTCATGACAATTCTTAGTGAATCTTTCTTTGAGATGGGAGAGAAAGTATGAACATAATCAATCCTCTCTCTTTGTGTAAACCCTTTTGCTACAAGCCTTGCCTTGAATCTTTCGACATTTTCCTTAGAGTCATGCTTAGTTTTGTAGACCCATCTACAGCTTACTGTTTTGACTCCATCAGGAATTTCTACTAGATCCCAGACATCATTAATGCTCATAGACTTAATTTCATCCTACGTGGCCTCGAACCACTTGGACGAATCCTTAGTCATCATAGCCTCATTTAATGGGATGGGATCGTCTACCTTCCCTATGTCATTTACATCTTCATTCATGTATATGACATAGTCATTCGGGATGGCAGACCTTCTATCCCGCTGTGATCTCCTTAGAGGTTCATTAATTATCACAGGGGGCTGATGAGGCTCATCATTAGGCGCTGTACTATTAATCCCAGAATTCTCAATTGAGGGCTCAACTCCAGAATTCTCAACTGGAGGTATAACTGAATGAGGCATAGGAAGAATAGTCTCTTGGATTATCGGTAATGGTACATAAGTCTGAATTTGCTCAAGATCTATTTTCCTAGCCTCTGAGCTCTCACTGATTTCATCATTCTCTAAAAATACAGCATGTCGGGTTTCCACAAACTTAGTAACACGATCTGGATAATAAAATCGATACCCCTTAGATCTTTCAGGATATCCAATAAAATGGCAGCTTATTGTCTTAGGATCTAATTTCCCAATATGTGGATTAAAGACCTTAGAAGTATTTTAAACTCGATTTCCTCCCAGTCCATAATTCATAAGGTGTATTAGGTACTGATTTACTGGGAACCCGATTAAGTATATGTGCGACTGTCTTTAATGCTTCACTCCACAAACCAACTGGTAAACTGGAGTAACTCATCATGCTACGCACCATGTCCATAAGGGTGCGGTTGCGTCTTTTAGCTACTCCATTTTGCTGAGGTTCACTAGGTGTTGAATATTGGGCTATTATGCCATTTTCTGAAAGAAACTTAGCAAATGGACTTGGAATTTGTCCATAAGGAGCATGCTCCCATAGTATTCTCCTCCATGATCTGATCTCACTACCTTAATCTTTAAATTATGCTGATTTTTTTTACTTCAGACTTTACTATTTTAAACTTATCGAGTGATTCAGATCGATCACGAATGGGGAAAATATAACCATAACGGGAGAAATAATTAGTGAAAGTGATAAAGGAGTCATATCCATCTACTGAAGTTACAGGAAAAGGTCCACATATATCAGTGTGGATTAATTCTAATATTCTTATACTTCGTGTGGCTCATTTCTTAATTTGTTTTACATATTTTCCCTTAATACAGTCAATACAATAATCTGAGTCAGAGAAGTCTAATGGATGGAGTATCTCTTCCTTAATGAGACATTCTATTCTCCCCTTCGAAATGTGGCCTAAACGACAATGCCACAATTTTAATGAAGTCTCATCGCTTATACTTCTCTTTCGCTTATTGGTGTTATCGCACACATTCATTGACACAGGGAATTCAGAGAGAGGAAGCATGTAGAGTTTGTCTCGTCGAGTCGCGAGACCAATATTATTTGAATTAAAACTTATAATACATTTATTATCCCAAAAGTACAAATGTATCCATCATCATCCAATAGAAAAACAAAAATAAGGTTCCTCCTCATAGTGGGAATATAAACAACATTATTTAAATGAAGGGTAAAGCCACTATCTAATGCTAATGGTAGTGTGCCAACGGCTTCAACTTCAGCCTCCCTTCCATCAGCAACTCTAAGACTTCGCTCCCCCTTTCTTATTGTCCTCACGGTAAGGAATCCCTGCAATGAATTGGAAACGTGCACAGAAGCACTAGAATCAATCCACCAGGTATTAGGAGGAAAATCAGCAAAAAGGGTTTCATCAACGATAGAAATAATGTTGTTGCCCTTCTTGGCAAGACACTTCATGAAGCCCACACTGTCCATCTGTATATGCCCACTGTTCTTGCAAAAGCGACACATGGGCCCATCAGAAGTAGAGTTAGATGCAAGGGTCTTCTCCTTTGGCTTTGGCTTGCTTAACTCAGCCTTAGGGGAGAAATGCAGCTTCTTTTTGGACTTAGATTCCCCTTGCAATTTCTTTTTCCCATGACCAACATGGAAAACTTGATCCTTCTTCTCAGCCTTAATCCTCTCCTCCTCTTCGACACACATAGCGATCAACTTGCTCATGGTCCACTGTTCCTTCTGAGTGTTATAATTAATCTTGAAAGCGTTATACTCAGAATGGAGGGAGGTCATAATGAAATGGACTAAGAAACCATCAGAAATGGTCATGTTCATGCCCTTAAGTTTGACTACCATATCAGTCATCATCATGATATGCTTACGAACGCTACTAGAGCCATCATACTTAGTTGTGAGCATCTTCATGATCAAGGTACTGGCATAAACTTTTGAGGAGCCTTAAATTGCTCCTCAACTGAGGCCAAGTACTGCTTAGCATTATCAGATTTAGGGATTGCTCCCCTTATCCCTACAGATATGGTGCTCTTCATAATTATCAAGGACATGCGGTTGGACCGCTCCCACTTTTTCGCTGTTAAGTCATAGAGTTTCTTTTTCTCAGTGAAATTCTCATCATCAGCAGAAGGAGCTATGGGAGCGTCCTCACATAATGCATAATCCAAGTCCATGACTCCAAGGACAATCAAAATTCTCTCATTCCAAGAGGGAAAGTTTGTCCCAGTCAGCTGCTCAATACCGTTCAAGTAAGCGGCAACATTAGTGTTATTCATGGCTGAATCAAAAATAAAATTTAATCAGTAAACATTAGAGAAAATAAATGCCTTGCATGAAATTAACCCTACTGGTCTGATTAATAACATGCTAATGACAGGAAATTTAATAGTTATAACTCGCATCACCGTTGGGCAGAAACGAAAAGAACTAAATTATCTTATGGGTGACACATGCTCATAAACAACGTTGGTCAGTATATGATCATGGTCCTGACATAATCCCAATTTCAACATTAAACAATAATCTCTACTTAAAATTTCCCGTTGGTTCCATTTTAAATAGAGATATTGCTCATAAATAATCGTTACATGAAATTGACTGCCACATTAATTAATTTGCCCAGAAAATTAATCAGAATATCAATGCCCACGAAAACATATTTAAACAATACTTAATATTGAATTTAAATGAGACAGAATAAAATAAATTGAAATGGGCTAAAACTAATCACCTCCAATTACTAAAAACAATTAAACTTCAGCCCACAGAGCGCAGCCCAGCCCAGCGAAATCAAACGCACGACCCAGCAAGCCAAAAACGCGGCCCACAGCTGGCCACACCCACGCACAAGCGATCTCAACCGTTGATGGAAACGAATGGGCCAGATCTCTCTAGGTCGGATCAAAACCAGGCGTAGTTGGAAACCCTAAGACATTTTATTCTCCGTCGCCCGAAAATGCCACAGCGACGACCGAGCGAACGGCGATCTGGCGAGGTAGCGACGAAACGGAAGAGCACGCGGGAGGGCAGGCGGCGGCAAAGGCGCGCGCGCACGACAAAGTTAAGGTCGTGCGCGGCTTCGGCGAAGCAAGAACACAAGCCGACGCAATTGCGGGCGAGGCTTAAGCCCACGGGAGACGACGGCGAGCGCGGAGTTACCGACGGCGACCACGACATCGACATCGGCGACGACGATGACGTCCGAATGAGGTAAGCCCAACGAAACCCCTCTTAGATCATTAGGTTTCTTGATTTGATTTGGCATTTTGGAGGGGGGAATGGGACTAGGGTTTCGGAATTTGCTAATATATTCTTATCCCGTTCTTCTAAATGCTAAGCCAAGCCGAAAGCCAATCCTAAACCGACGAATCACGGGATCTAAACCGGGCTAAGGATCATGATTTAGGCTAGGTGCTCTGATACCAAATGTTAAATTCTTAGGTTGAACTAAACAAGAACATCATTAGCTAGCCTAAAACAAGATCATCAAAACAGTAATGCGGAAATTAAACATTAGGTTAAATTGACCCGGTGAAGAAGCGGATGCCATTAGTGTTGTCGACCGGTGGATGACTAAATCGCCGGTGAAGAAGAACGTAGAAGAAAAGGCACCGTGAACTTCACGGTGATGGTTAAACCTTCGGTAGGCTCAGCGCCAAAACCTAGATCGGAAGGGGTTGTCGGGAAGTGACGAACTCGAGATTAATCTTGCCTAAAATGAGTGCCAGCTTCTCCCCTATTTATCTAGCGCAGGCTATCGGGACCGAAACCAAAAGTAGTTGGCGCGCTCCCGATCAGAGCGCGTAGCTAAGGTTTGTGGTGGGCCTAGCCCCTAACAAATCGCTTGATCTGTTAGCTCTTACTAGAGATCACAACTAACATATACATACATATATATATGTGTGTGTGTGGGTCATTATAAGTACTACTAGATAATCATACGCGGCGTGCCACGCAGCGGGCGTCGCTCCTCACGCGAGCAAATCGAGAAAACGTGCGACTACCACTCCCTACACGAGCAAATCGAGGAAACACGCGAAAAGGACCTCAACAGATTTTTGTGTTTTCCACAAAAAGGCTTAAACGTAATGCTAAAAAAATGCAAAAAGGACCTAAATGCAATGTATAATTTTTCCAAAAAGGACCTGAACATTTTTTCCCAAAAAGGACCTAATCGTAATTTTGATTTTTAGTAAAAGGATCCAAGCGCAAGGCTTAAAAACGCATAAAGGACCCTAAACGTAATATATATTCTTTTTTTTAAAAAAAAGACCTAATCGTAACTTTTTTTTCCAAAAAAGGACCTAACCGTAAAAAAATTCGAAAAAGGACCCGAACGCAAAAAAAGATTGGCAGCTCGGCTCGAGCCGTGAGCCGAGCCAGAGCCAAGCCAACTCAAAACAACGTGGGAGTGCCATTTCCACCACATATAGTAGAGGTAGGATTTAAACCAGAGCCGTAACGAGTCTTGACCTACTACATGATGCATAACGAACGAACAAATTAAAGGAAGGTTGCAGATGGAGATCGGGAAAAAGGAGGCGGCGCCCATGGTACACTAGCCGATTGAATAGTAAGACCAATAAGCTAGGTCTTTGGGGTTTAACCGGCAATTAAGCTTGGGTTTCCGAGGCAAAACAGATCAAACAACGCAGAATGCCTTGGTCTACACAAATTACTACTTTTTTATTTCGTAATATAAATTCTTATTTTTAAAAGACTTGTCACATAATATAAGACTATTATAGAGATTAACTGTGTAGTTATTGTAATATTTCCACTATATATTTCCTTTAATACTGAAAAAGTAAATGAGTAGTGTAGTAAATCATTAAATAAGTCCACGAATGGTTCAATAATATTAAATTTTTCGTTCTTATTCCACATATATATACTATTCTACAGCTGCGTGTAGAATACTCTACTCTAAGCGTCAGCCAGTTTTGCAGTCTGACCGAGCCACGTGTGCCACTAATTAGCGCAATAGAATCCCCTAAACCGCTAAGATGTGTATGGACCAGGAACACAGATGACTTTTTCAAAGCCCATGTATTATATATTCAATTGTAATTATGGAACTACGTCAACCGTAGTTTTGCCATACATTATTCCCTCATTTGTGGATACAATGTACACAGACCGTTTGATTTCTCAAGTTTATGTATATCACATATTTGACAGATTTATGCATATCTTTGTTGCAGTATCGTTTCATTTGATAGTATTTCGCATTATTGTATCAAGTAAAATGCAAGTTTTTTGTTCACCGTAGTTCTCGTTTACCGTAGTTAAAATTAGTTATAAAAGCAGTAAGTTGTATGGACGGAAGAGTAAAAGTAGAAAAGATCGTGAACATATGTGTCAATAAAATGTAGTAAAAATAAGTTACTGAGATAGTAATATGGTATGCATGTCATAGTAAAATGTGACGAATGATTTTGTCGAAAGCACATCGACCCAAGACATGGATATCAGTAAATAGAAGTAAAACAAATACATTGCAATAGTAATGTTGCATGAATTACATAGTCAAATATAAGCAGCGGTATTATACGTTGCGAATTGGTTTATTGGTATGTTGTTAAAAAAAACAAATTGAGAGGTTGCTTTTTCTACGAGCTTCGGTTGCACCGTTATGGTACTAGAAGTCTTGTTGATGTATCATAGTAAAAAGTAAGTTAACAAAAATCATCATGTTGTATAGACGAAATTGGAAACCTGGTATGATAGTAAACATACGTCTTGGACATAGTAACGTGATATGATTACAATAGTAAATTTTGTAGGCTCATTGCGGAGGAAGCTCGTCTCTCACTAGGCTTGTGTGTCTATCAATGATAGTAAACATAAGTTTTTGAGGTAGTAATATTAAACGAATGCAAAAGTAAAATAAAACAATCTAATTTGTCCATAATGGAGTAATTACAATTTGTTTATATAGTAATCATATAGGAACGAAATAGTAATTTTTTTGAATAATCACATTTATTGTTGCGGTTGCAGTTTTCTCTAAGTGTGCTGATGATGTATGATTTTTGTATACATTAAACTTAGTGACGGGTGGTCCCATCGATCAAGGTCGTTAAGTATACATGTCACATAGTGAATATAGGTGGTTAAGACAGTAAACACAAGTTGTATAGACAATAATATTTTATAGACGAACTTAGTAATATCTCAGTAGATTGCTCAGTTGTGAAATGTATTTTTTCGTAGTTATCCTTAGGCTCAATTTTTTAAAATCCTGTTGACGGTTAGAGTGTATGGCTATTTGCCTTTTTATTATCTATTTTTTTGAAATAGAACTAATCGCAAGCTTTTAGGAAGTTTTCTCTTTTATCGATATTCGGTAACATCGTTTTAGTATCCTTTATACATATTCTCTTTCCAGGGTCACGTCATTTCATTATAAATGTAACATCGTAAATGTAGGTGATCGATACAGTAATATCGTGTGGAATGAATAGTAAATCTGAAACATTTAGATATTATATAAAATAATCGGCCGTGCCGTTACAATTTGAGTAATTGAATATGTGTTATAGTAAACACAAGTTGTAAAGACAGTAATATCATATAGGCGAGCATAGTAATATCGATCATAGTAGACCGCTCAGTTGTGAAAAATATTTTTGTAAAGACCTATTTTTGTAAATAAATCTAATCGGACGGTTTCTCAATGTTATCTTTTCTATTGATACTAGTTAAGTGCCCGTGCATTGCTACGAAAATTCTCAAACACAACTTTATTAAAAAAAGATTTTCAAAGCAACAACCAAATTAGTTGATGAGAAAGACATGCATGAAGCGAACTTGTTAGCTACTTAAGAGTGTCTCAAATTATCAGTTAATCATTCATGCTAGTATAATTTTAACAAACCTCAATATGAGGCAAGAATAAGGAAAGGTTGAGCGAACAGAAGGAAAGGGGGAATGAGGGCAGACTGAGCGAATAGAAGGAAATAGGGGGAGAAGGGTATGGAGAACGGACCGCTGCCACCAAGTCGTAATTAGAAGTAGTAGAGATTCGGTCCCATCGTTTCATAAACCAACTTGGCAACAGATAATACCACTGGTCACATTTCGCTACAAAGAGAATTTCAGAATATTACGATACATGAAACTTCTTTTTACTATCTAAAAAAACATTCTAGTAGTTATATATTTACTGTTCTGAAACGAAGGGAATTTCATAATAATACAGTTTTGTTTAGTTTTTATTACTTTTACTATCGTCAACATACCATTTTACTTCTGGACCGTTGAAATTATCTATATGTTTTACTATTGATGTCAGTTCACATTAAACTTTTGGTCGTTAATGGTTTTCATAGGTCAGTGTACATATGCATTAATTACTAGTCTTGGTTAATTCATTAGGGAAATTGGGGTCTTCGGTATTGATTTACTGCCGGTATTGTTGTTCTGGGTTGCCCCGTGTTTTTGGACAGTACGCTATCGGATTGTCTTTGCGACACAATGGATATGAGAGGTGCATAGAATAGTTGGCTCAACACGCACGTGTAGAATAGTGTCCCTTATATATGGTGGATACTTATTTACATAGGACAGGAGTAGCAAAGATGACGACAAAGACGGGAAAGTATGCATGTATAACTTATTATATTATATCGGAGAGAATCAACCGAAGCTCGGCTGTGCCACGTCACGGTTTCCGCAAAAAAGTCCTTGAAATTTTGAAAATTGCGTTTATGTTCTCTAGACGGTTTTTCACAAAATGGATCCGAAAAAAACCAAAATTATGTATAGGCCCCTCCATGGTTTTTTCCAAAAAAAAAAAAGGAGCTCACGGTTCCGCAAATTCACCGATGACTCCTAACTACCCATTTTAAAAAATACCCGAGAAAACTGAAATTACACAGAAAAAAAAGAACCTACGGTTTCTCAAATTCATCGATGACTCCTAACAGCCCATTTTAAAAAAAACTGAGAAAACCGATATTACGTTGAGGTCCTCCCACAAATTCGCTGACGACTCCTAACTAGCACATTTTTTAAAAAAAATCCCATGAAAAACAAAATTATGTTCAGGTCTTTATACCTTTTCCATAGGTAACCGTTGGACCAAATTTCGCACCACACAAAAAGGACTCATGGTGCCGCAAATTCGCCGATGACTCCTAGCTAGCATATTTTTGAAAAAACGAAAAAATGAATTTATATTTGGTCCTCATGCTTTTTTTTCAAAAATAACCTCGCACTAAATTTCACATGACACAACGTAACGTGTGACCTGACCAGTAATATTTAAGTGGTTAAGATTTGCTTACGTACACCGCCCCAACCGACCAGCCTTGTGGCCTTATCGTCGTATGTGTTTGCGAGCTGCGCGACCTTCTCGGAGCTACGTTCCCGAAACGACGGCACAACTCCATGCCCTTCTCTTCAACAACGCACAACCGGTCCTGCACTAATAAAAAAAATTATATTAAACACATCATCACTAACTACTTTTATTTTTTTACGAAAACCGTCGGAAAGACTCACCTTCGCATGCATGCATACGGCACCCGGCCGGCCGCGCACGTCACTCTGTCCGCTGCGCGGTGCATGTGCGCAAACCGGACGCAACATGGGGAACGATTCTAGTCCATTCACACGACGGAGAGATGGTACCAGGGAAGGGACAACTTGAACGTGTTGGGAAAACACGTGATCTAATGAAAAGCTCACGATAGTCTCTTAACTGAAATCCTAGGTGAGCGCTATATAAGGAGGAGGATCCCCTATTTACAAGAATCACAAAGCAATAAAGAATTCCGTAGTCGCTTTCTATATATCTGTGTGTCTCTCTGTGTTCTCCACTTTAGATCTGTTCGGGAACCCCGGACTATTCGATAGCGAGGTTCCTTAGCACGTTATCAGCACGAAGCTCTCCCGAAGATCAGAATTGAAAAGGTGAGAAAAGGTGGGAATTAGCGATTGAATCTAATCGGTTCTTTTCTATGCATGCATCTATCCTACGTGGCACGAAGCTATACGAAGAACGCTTGAAGCTACTCGGCACGAAGCCACAGTACATGAATTTACTGTTCATCACAGAAAAAAAAACGGGGGAATCCTTGCGTCTCGACAGTCGCGCAAGAAGCCGCGTCCAAAGCCGCCGACGCCTCGAACTCACAAGACGGCACCGCCGCGACGGCTGCCAGCAGCAGCAGCGCCGACGCCAGACAACGCTTCGTCGAAGCGGCGGCAAAGACGGCACTGGCGTTCGGCTGGCGCGCGCCGTCGCCGCTTCCGCAGCCGCGCGTCCGCTTCCCCCGCTGCCGCCGGCGCGCCGCCTCTTTCCTGCTGCCGCCCGTGTTCGGCCGCTCGGCGCCCCGACCCGCAGCCGCTGAAGCCCGCTGGCCGCCGCTGCCCCGCATCCGCCATCGCCAGCGCCACGCCCGCAGCCGCAGCCGCCAGTCCGTATTTGCCGCGTGACGACGCCTGCCCAAGACGGCTCGCCAAGCAGCACCGACCGCCGGCCGCCGACTTCAGCCCGCTCAAGAACCGCCGACGAGCTCAAGGCCGAAGCGCCGCCATCCATCCGCGTCGGGAGCTAGCATGGCGGCTAGGGATTGGGAACCCTAGCCGCCGCTCTGTTTTTTTTTGTCTCGATGGGAGAGGCCAAAAGGCCGGGCTTGATGGCCCATGGAAGGGCGCAGCCCAGTGGCCCAAGAGGCCAAGCGGGAGGAAAGAAAACGTCCCAAAGGCCGTTCGGCCAGAAAAGAAAAAAAAAAGGAAAAGGGAAATGGAAAGAAAGAAAAGAAAAGGGAGAGAAAAAGAAAAAAAAGGGAAAATAGCTGAATTTTTTTTTTAAATTGCCAGAAAATCCAGGAAAAATTTTTGGTTCTGTTTTTAATTTTTTTTCTAGCTTTATCTCTCTGTTTTATGAATATTCTTTATGATTTGAATCTATTGCTTTATTTTATATACTGCAATGCATTTATTTTTCTGAACTTTATGCTTTTTGCAACCATTTTCTATTAGATTACACGCAGTAATCTAATATCGGAATTTTTTTTTGAAAACATGCAGATGTCCGGCATCGTGAATCGTGAGTTTGAAGAACTGGCCCCGCACGGTCAAAACTACCTCACTTGGGCATCGGACGTGAAGATCGTTCTTGGGGGCAAGAAGCTCCGCGCCGCGATTGGTCTAGGGTCCTCACAAGACGCGAAACCTACTGCCGAGCAGAACGATCAAGCCGTGCATTTTCTCAGGCACCACCTCTCAGCCACTTTGAAGAACGAATACATGGCTGAGGAGAGTGCACATGAGCTTTGGACTGCACTACATAAGCGGTTCCAAAAGCTCAAGTACACCATCTTACCCCAAGCACAGCAAGATTGGGTACGTCTGAGGTTTGTAGACTTTAAAACAGTGGTCGAGTACAATTCTGCCTTGCACATAATTTGTACCGATCTCGCCCTATGTGGCAAGAAGATCACTGATGAGGAAAAGATTGAGAAAATTCTCTCCACCTTTCACCCAAATGCTATCCAGAGTGCACGCAACTATCGTCAGGACGCATACAAGGAGTATAGCGAACTGATTGATGTAATACAAGTTGCGGAATCGCAAGACGATGTTCTACGCAAGAACTATGTCTCGCAGCCACCGACGGGCATCGCACGTAAGTCAATGCCAATAGCTACAAGGTGAGAAAGCCCATTAATAGAAAGAAGGGAAAGCAGGGTAGAAAAGAGAGGACTCAGGCCAAAGGAAAGTCCAAAGCCCCAGTGAAAAAGGATGACAAAGAAAAGGCGCACGCCAAGCCGTATGGATAGCGTAACCAAACGTGCTTCGTGTGGCACTTGGGGACACCGGTCGAAGATATATCGAGAATCCAAGGAAGTGATCAACGATATCGACTAAGGGAAGGCAAAGAAAACGCCCACAGAGGCGCGCTGCCAATATCGGTGATGATGATGCCATGGATGAAGATACCCCACTTGTCTCATCCTCACGTAATAGCCTCGACATCGACGCAAGCCCAATATTATAGCAAATGAAGAGAAACTTCATCGATGACATAGAAGCGAAATTAATGCATATTTTACGATTCTTTAATGCATTTTTTTAGATTATGGTTGTTAGCATTTTCTTTTGAATAATGAATTGTAAGCTCTAGAAGAGCATACTTCTCTCATGAATAAACATGCAATTTATTCTTTATTCCAGTATTCTTCAAATTTGCAAGTAATATTTGAATTATTTTGCCTCTATCTGATTGGAATTATATTTCTTTGATCTAGAAATCGTGTAGCGCCCAAATGGAAGAGATATGCATTGTTGATAGTGGCACAACAAATACCATCTTAAGAGAGTCTAAATATTTCCAGTCGATCACGAAGAACGCTGGAAAGATTACTACGATCGCAGAAAGCGACTCATATGTAATCGGCTCAGGAAGAGCCACTATTATATTGCCTATAACTTTGATAATCGAAGAAGCCCTTTTGTACCCTGAATCAACGCGCACTCTCTTAAGCTTCAAAGACATCCGCGCCAATAGTTTTCACGTAGAAACCAATGAAGAAAATGACAAAGAATACTTGTGCATTGTGAAGCACGCAGTATGTGGAAAATGGTATTAGAAAATGTCCTCATATGAATCTGGGTTGTACAACACGAATATTCATGCACCCGAAGTGTATACTTCCTTGAAGACTGTTTTTAGAAGCTCTGAGTTATTTTCTTTATGGCATGGTAGATTAGGTCATCTTGGTCTTAGAATGATGAGAAATATAGTGAACAACTCACAAAGTCATGGTATTGATGTTAAAAAATTTCCGAATCATGAAGATTTTGTGTGCCCTGCATGTGCCACCGGGAAATTAATAACTAGACCCTCTGTCATGAAAGTGCAAGTGAAATCCATGCATTCCCGAACGCATTCAAGGGGATATTTATGTTCGATTCAGCCCTTGTCGGGCCGCTTGATACTTTATGGTGCTCATCGATGCTTCCTCGAAATGGTCGCATGTATGCTTATTGTCAACAAGAAACCATGCTTTTGCAAAGTCGATCTCGCAGATCATAAGAATTAAGAATGCTTTCCCGATCATCGCGTGAAGTCCATCGAATGGACAATGCCGAGAATTTACTTCAAAGGCATTTGATGATTATTGCACGCAACAGGATTGCGCTTGAGCACTCCGCACCGCACGCCCACACGCAGAATGGACTAGCGTAGCACTAATAAAGAGGATTAAATTCATTGCCGGTCGCTTTTGCGAGTTGTAACTTGCCCAACACTTGTTGGGGACACGCGATCTTGCACGCAAAGAACTCTTATCAATTTCGCATCGTCGGCCTACAACATCCATTCTCCTATGCGGCTTGTGCACGGATCATCCCAAGATCTCCCATCTCGTGAAATTTGGGTGTATGGTATATGTACCTATACCGCCTCTCGGATCGCAATGGGCCCTCTCCGCAAGTCCGGGATATACGCTGGTTATGAGAGTGCATCCATAATCGTGTCTCCGGAACCCATGATCGGAGACTTGCATACACCCGATTCGGCCGATTGCATCTTTGACGAGGATCGCTTTCCGTCATTAGGGGAGGAAATCAACCTTTGGATGAAAAATACCGGAAATCATATGGCATTCCACCGATCCCCGCACATGACCCCGCACTAATGAAGCAAATCAAGAAGTTCGAAGATAATTGATTTGCGAATTTAGCAAATGAACCGCTGATCATTTTTGTGATCCAAGGCGTGGTTAAGTCGCATGTACCGCAAGAAATGCACCGAGAGGGTGGAAATACCAAAGAAAACAAAAGGTATCCTCATCCTGCTCGAGAGGCCTCAAAGAAAAGAACAGAAATCTGCCTCAAACCGAAAGTACCGAGGCGCCTCGAGAAAATCAAGCAGAGGACTTACCACAACCAATCACGAAAATACCCCAAAGAAAGAAGGGGAGCCAGCTTGAGACTGCACCGAAAGAAGCCAACAGAAAGGCAATTCCAGACTTGAATCTTCCACTGCAGGAAGCCGCCGGAAATAATGTATGCGCACACATAGGCGATGAAAAGCTAAAGGAACTTGCTCCTACGATAGGGAAAAGCAGCGAAGAGCAAGTAGAAGTGCATCAAGCACCCCATGAAGAAATGGCGATAAACTTTGTAATAACAGGAGAATCCCTAAATAGAGCAACAGCCAACGTTGATGTATACTTCGCAAAGAAGATTACCTCGATCATTGATCATGATCCCGAGTCTGCATGTCTCGCAGAGTGCAAGAAAAGGCTAGATTGGGAAGAATGGAAAAAGACAATCACTGCAGAGTTAGTCTCTCTAAACAAGAGAGAGGTGTTTGGGCCCGTATGCCGCACACCTCCCCATATAAACCCTGTAGGTCACAAATAGGTCTTTGTTTGGAAGAGGAATGAAAACAACGAAGTTGTAAGGTACAAGGCAAGGCTTGTAGCTCAAGGTTTCACTCAACGTCCTAGAGTTGATTATGAAGAAACCTATTCTCCGGTCATGGGAGAAATTACCTTTAGGTATTTGATCTCAATGGCAGTCAACTTGAAGTTGAGAATGAAGCTAATGGATGTTGTCACAACATATTTGTATGGAAACTTGGATTCAGAGATATACATGAAAGTATCGAAAGGAATTTCTATCCCGAACCAAGACGGAGCAAATAGAAACTTGTACAGTGTGAAATTGGAGGAATCACTGTATGGGTTGAAGTAGTCAGGAAGAATGTGGTACAATCGCTGAGTGACTTTCTCTCGCAAGAAAGGCTACACAAACAGTGAAGATTGTCCATGTGTGTTTATACAATGATCCCGAATGGATTCTCAGATAATCTCCGTCTATGTAGATGACTTGAATATCATTGGGACGGATGAAGAAATTGAAGAAGCATGCTCATACTTGAAGTTTGAGTTTGAAATGAAGGATTTGGGTAAAACCAAGTTTTGTTTAGGCTTGCAGCTTTAACATGTCCAAGAAAGAATCTTGGTACACCAATCAACCTACACGCAGAAAGTGTTGGAAAGGTTTGGATTTGAAAAGGCATATCCTGGGAAGACTCCAATGGTCAAGGTCACTCCAAGCGCACCTAGACCCGCATGCACCTAGAGAAGAGGGGAGGAAGTCCCGTAGCGCAATTCCCATATCTGAGTGCGCTTGAGCGCTCATGTACCTTCGAATAGCACTAGGCCGACATTGCGCTCGCTATGAATTTGCTAGCCTTGACAAAGGCGTAACCCACCAAAAGGCATTGGAAAGGGATCAAGGATATCTTCCGTTACCTCCAAGGAAGCAAAGATCTTGGTTTATTTTTTAGAAGAAACAATGAATTGAATTTGGTTGGCTACGCCGATACTGGGTACTTATCAAACCCGCATACTAGCAAGTCCCAAACTGGCTATGTTTTCCTATGTGGAGGAACAACAATTTCTTGGAAGTCGTCTAAACAGACTCTTGTCTCGACGTCGACAAACCACTCGGAAATCATTCCTTTGTATGAAGCCTCTCGTGAATGTGCATGGCTCCGAAGAATGGCTCACCACATCCAGAAGTCGTGTGGTTTGAACATTGAGCAAACTCCCACAATCATCTATGAAGACAATGCAGCTTGCGTTGCCCAAGCACAGATGGGTTATGTGAAGAGCAATCTCACGAAGCATACAACCCCAAGTTCTTCTATGCTCACGAATTGCATAAGATGAACGAGATCAAAATATTGCATACTAAGTCATGTGAAAATCTTGCAGATTTGTTCACTAAATCACTCCCAGCATCTACCTTTGAAAGGTGCATTAAAGGAATTGGAATGATGAGACTTAGAGAAGTGCAGATTTCAGGGGGAGATATTTCACATACTCTCACATGAATCTCGAACATGAATTATGAATACCCAACATGCATCTCGAAGATTAGCAATTGAAGTTGGGTGAATTGTACTCTTTTTCCTTAGCAAGTTTTTCATGAAGTTTTCTTGCATAAGGTTTTAACGAGGCAATTCGTGCAACATAGTAAGCGTATGCTATGTACTCTTTCTCCAAGTATTTTTCCCACTGGGTTTTCCTGGAGTCTTAATGAGGCATATGCATCTCGCGGCAAAGGGCTCAAGGGGGAGTGTTGGGAAACCACGTGGCCCAATGAAAAGCCCACGATGGTCCTTTAGCCGAAACCCTAGGTGAGCGCTATATAAGGAGGAGAGGGTCCCCCTATGTACAAGAATCACAAAGCAATAAAGAATTCCGTAGTCGCTCCCCATATACCTGTGTCTCTCTCTATTCTCCACTTTAGATCTGTTCGGGAACCCCAGACTATTCGATAGCGAGCTTCCTTAATAGATAGATCGTTCCACCGGTGATTCATTTACAATTTGCAACATCCTTGTGCATTCTACTCTTACGAGGCTACTACGTACTCGGTACTCCTAGTCCTATTGAAGCATATACACCGTAGGTGGCTAGGTCCAGTTGCTCAAAAGAAGAATTACTGCAGGTCCCAAAGTCAATGTTCCCACCCAAGCTAAATTAGATACGCATGCTGTACGGCCGGGCTACATGGATGAGTGCCTGCATGCTGATGCACGTTTACTGTGCATGCCGGAATGTAGCTAGCCAATTGCCCTCGCTTTTCCCTGTAGCTAATCTACAGCCCACGGGTTAGGTAGGGTGGTAGTATTTCATGACTAGAAATTATAGCTTATCTAACTTGTGACTGGGACTAAAGGTCATACTTTGTTTTAGACTGAGCACTTTAATAAAAAACAAAGTTCATAAAGAAAAATAAGACCAACACTCAGTTACTTGGTTACAACTCATACCAGTTTGTTTGCATGTCCTTTATTAGTTGACACTAGTCTGTCCCAATCAGTGATTCGATCATCCTGAACAGATGAAACTGATCGAGACAGACAAATATTTCTGCACATAGATACCGTGCAGACAGTTTTACTTGACATGTACAGATAACTAATCGGAAGTAACACCCGAAAAGACACCTCCTTTGAAGAGACATCTTTTGGCGAGAGGGCATCTTTCGGCTAGAAAGGCACCTTTTGAAGCATAAACTGTCATCCCTTCATTCTGTATAAATATAAGGTCTATGTGCCATTGAGGGCATCAGTTAATGACTCAAGAACTCTGTAACATTTGTATTATGTTAAGCCGCTTAGCTAATAAGAAGTAATCTTTTATCCCTCCTTTCGTAATCTTTGATCATAGAAGCCTACAACCATTTTTATTCATATGCTCGATCTAGAGACCCCGAGTCTTGAACATTAACATTCTCTGTATCTCTTTTTTTTTTGCAAATCTAGCCACCGTGTACATATTTGCAAATTTGGCCTCCTCCCCTCTGCAAAAAGCGTGGCAGGCAACACTTGTCCTCTGCCGCACCTGGGGAGCGCGGAAGGTCACCAGTGCCTAGGAGCTCGACCGACCGTGGGAGCAGGGCATGGCCTACTGCGACAAGATCCCTTCCGCGCTACCCGGAAGCAGTAGCAACTCCTCCCACGCGGTGTCGTGCGCGCGCCGCAACTCTTCCTGCACTCCCCGAGCGTGGCATCACCTCCTCTCGCGGTCCATCGCCCTGCCGCTGCGACGATGGCCTTCCGTGCTTCCAGGCATGATAGCAGATATGTGTAGTGAAGGATGATAAATTTATAAATACATATGTAAAAGACTAGATTTATAAAAAGAAATCGGATAGGAAGGACTAGATAAACAATGAATTCTCATGACTAGTAGCTACCTAGGCAGCTGGAACAGACTCTATAGTAGCCTATACCTAACTCCAAACAACGTGTTTTCAAGACTTGGACTTGCCTGGAATTTTTTCTCTGTATTTTCTACCTTTCATATGGGGACCGCACACCAACCTGAGGAGATCGATTGAAGTTCCTTCCACACCAGACCAAATATTTCCAGGTTCCTTTCAGAACCATGACATGTAAGCATAACTGCATAAGCATGATCTGACAGGCAAACAATGACTAGAAAAACCATCTGTAATCGATACAAAAAAATTTGATGACGAATTGGAGCATGCAATTATTCTGCGTATACTAGAGAGGCAATCGTTTTATATAAACCAGTGCCCTGTGCCCACAGGCCCCACACCCATATACACGGGGATGTGATCGAGGTTCAACTTATCGACAATAATTACTCAATTATCACAATAATCGATTTTAACGAGCTGGTTTGATATCTAAAACCGCTCAGTAAACCTGTAGAATTCAAATGTAAATTCAAGAATTCAAAAAAATTGAGAAAGTGTTAAAAAGTTTTGAAATTTTTTGTGTGAGGTCCTGAGGCAATGCTAATGATGCTATAAAATTTTCAAATGACTATCATATCTGTGTATTTTAAAAAAAATCTGTTTTTGATTTTCTTGGGGCAAAAATGAAGTCTAATATTTCTTAAAAATTTTGTGTGAGATCCAAAAGTAATTCTAATGATGCTGCAAAATTTTTAGATGATGATGGAACATGTGCATTTTTAAAAAAATTCTAAAAATACTACTGCCATTGTATATGCTCTTCTTTTTTTGATTATCTAGGGGTACTAAATGAAGTATAATATTTTAGAAAATTTTAATACATGATCCTTGCTAACTCTTTATGGTACCATTAAAATTTAAAAGCATGATCAAGCTTGTAAATTTTTATAAAAATCTGACAGTCTGTTCCATTTCATTAATTATTGTTTTTTATTTTTCAAAAGCATTAAATGAATAAAAAAATTGTTAAAATTTTTCTGAGGTGTTTTGTAGATTAATTAGGATTTTTTTTAATTTTTTCTGATTTTTTGCACTTTATATATATATATATTTTTTTTAAATTTTTCAGTTTTAGAAAATGAGATGACACCGCGATAATACTAAGTATGTCCAATTTTATAGATATATTTTTAAACTATTTTTTCTATAAATATAGGACGTGTTTTATGTTTCAATGTAAATTAATATGATGTTCCTTTTATACCCTAATAAATATCTAAATTTACTTGATATTTTCTAAATGTATGCATTGAATATAATTGTTAGATATAATAATTAGGGATAGTCTAATATTTTTTTAATATCTCTTTGATCTACGCATCAAGAGCAAATAAGCCATATAAACTTTGGATCCGTTTGGTTCAAGGGCAAAGGATGGATGGGATGATCCTATCTATCTTTTTGCACACATCCCGCTGTTTGTTTGGATGGATAGGTGTATAAAGGCAGCCAAGAAAAAAATATTCCTTGTAGATATTGGATGAGGCTATCCAATAAAATTGGCCTAATAAAGCCATCCAACTCTCATGCCACCAACCAAATATGAACTCTCATCCCATCCAACTCTCATCCCTTCACCCAAACAAAAAATTGTCTCATCCCATCTACCTCTCGTTTCTCCAATCAAATATAAATTTAGATGACTTATTTCTACCGAGATGAATGACCCATTCCATCCACCGTTTAACCTTAAACTAAACGGACCCTAAATCAACCGGAGTAAGGCCATCTCCAATAGCTTACTCAAACCATTCTCTACCTGATAATATGAAGAATCCGTACACAGCATCTCACTCCAACAGGTTACCGATGCGCTTCCCTACTTTTACAGACCGGAGAGAGAATCCCGAAATATCAGGATTCTCTCTCCGTTCCCCATCGCATTCCCGTCCGCTCGCTGCAACGATCCTTCACTCCCGCGCCTACGAGGAACGATCGCTCTGTCCCAAATCCGGTGTGGAGACGACGCCCAGCTCCTTCTCGTGCCCACGAGGAAGCGTTAGAGGCGGCCAGGCGATGAAAGAGGCGAGCCGCCGCTCCGCTTCAAGGGCGACGTGGAGCTCATACGCGTACAAACTCCCCTGAACTCCGAATCCTATCGCGTGGCGAGGAGTCCAGAGGACGCGACGGAGGGATGCGAGCCGGCGTCCCCGCCGGCGATGCAGGCCTCAGCTCCCGCGGTGACACCGGAGGCGGTGTCGCCCCGTGCCCGCGTCGGTTCCCGGGTGTGGCGCAACCAAGATCATGCGGCGCGGAGAAGAACGACGACTCGCCATCCACATCACCGAGGCTCGCCGCGATGCCTTCCGCCACCTCTTCGGTCCACAGAACGCCCTGCTTCCCCTCACCCCCCGGCGCTCTCTCTTGAGCTTAGCTTTGTGTTTTGTGATTTTGGTGGTGAACTAAGGTGGTTTGGCTTTTGGTGATGATGCAGGTACCAGAGTCTCCGTTGCTTAGCAGATCAAGGTGAGAGCTAAATTGGCATGTTTTTCTACTTAGCTTGTGGCGATTGATAATTATCAGGTTATGCTTGAAAAAACATGTTTTTGTGCATTGCTTGCTGCATAGTCTGAGCACTACTAGTTGTGAAATTGTTCAACTGTTGGACATGAGCTTATAAATTTGATATGAGTGGTCGTGGTATTGGATGTTTTCAGAGGTTGAGAATTTGGTGTAGTCAACTATGAATTTAGTTGAGCACCTAGTTATTAGATCACGGACTTTTGAGGCTTGAATCTCAAGTTCTCAACCTCAGTAGAGTAGGATGATTATTGTGCTGGGTAGAACAGATACACAACTTATCCTGTTTCGGCAGTAGTTGCCCGAAATGATCAGGACAAGAGATGGGATCCTTGGCCTGAACCGTTTTAAGGTATTGAAGAAGCTAGGCTGTGGTGACATTGGTAGTGTGTATCTTTCAGAATTGATTGGAACAAAGAGCTATTTTGCAATGAAAGTTATGGACAAGGCATCACTTGCAAGCCGCAAGAATTTGCTTCGAGCCCAGATTGAGAAGGAAATCTTGCAGTGCCTAGATCACCCTTTTCTTCTGACATTGTACACCACTTTGAGACAGATAAGTTTTCATGTCTAATTATGGAGTTTTGTCCTGGGGGAGACTTGCATACTCTTCGGCAGAGGTAGCATGGCAAGTATTTCCCGGAACAAACAACAACATGAATAATATTTGTGTCATTCCATAAAATCAATTACATCTTGAATTTACTTAGTTTTATGACTTAATTTATTTGTACTAAGTAAAGACTAGCATACTAATATGATATTGTATTTGCCTCTTAATTGCAGATTCTATGTAGCAGAAATCCTCCTTGCATTGGAGTATTTGCACATGCTCGGCATCATATATTATGATCTGAAGCCTAAAAACGTCCCTGTCTGTGAAGATGGACACATTATGCTATCCGACCTCGATCTCTCCCTTCACTCTGCAGTGAGCCCAACATTGATCAAGTCAACCGTTCTACCTGGCTCATATATATGCGTGCTTTTGGTAGCAAGTTCCAATTTTTCAACTCCTTTTGGTTTGTTTCCTATATATCACCCCATCACTTCAGAGTTCATATCTTGTAGCTTCGCTGCGATTGAGAACATGCAGTGGCAATGTTACTCATTGCTTGTTTGGTTGGCAAGCTGGATTGTTTAGTCCATGTCCATGTTCATTTGAATTGTACTCTGTTAACTTCCAAAGGATTGACAAACTACATATGCACTTTCTAAAAGTTCATTTCCTGACTTCTGGAATAAAAACAATCCTAGCAACTACTATAGCATGCAATATGCGAAGAAATAGATAACGACTCATTCTAAACCTGCGCCGAAAAGAAGAATGAGTCATAGACAAGATGATCAACCAAAAATACAAAGAAATAAAATATTTCTCATCGTAAACCTGCGGCGAAAGAAGGTTGGGCCGTAGACCGGAGGATCAGCGAAATAATCTCGGTATAGCCTGGCATGCCCTTCCTCTCTATTGCGATGTATGTATTGATGGCCAAAAATAGAACCCCCATGATGTCGAGCATTCACACACCTATCTAGCTCTTGTGCTAGGTTATCTCAGAGAAGCAGTAATAGTTCATGACTTCATGTACAAATAAAATAGGAGGGGAGGTTCATGACCACCATGCAGAGGAAACTTACTTAATACTTGCGCACTGGCTTCCAAATACGACTCATACATTACCTGTAAATTAACCAGTAAAAAAATTATGCTCTGGATATGTAGAGATTGGTCCGGCGTAGCCTTTGATGTTCTGAAGATTGGTCCGGCGTAGCCTTGGAAATCAATTTCCGTCATCACCTGATTCAGTCATCTTGCAAAGGTTATCTTTTGATCCGTAGATCCGATCGAGTTGATTTTTATTGGGTTAGATTCATAATTAAATCTAGTTTGTATAGTTAAAATTTCATGTCAATCTAACGGTTGGATCTTCGGTAATCTTGTTTTTAAAGATAAGTCCGTCGTAGCCTTTCATGTTCTGAAGATTGGTCCGGCGTGGCCTTGGAAATCAATTTCCGTCATCACCTGATTAAGTCATATTGCGAAGGTAATATATTTTGATCCGTAGATTCGATCGAGTTGATTTTTATTGGGTTAGATTCATAATTGAATCTAGTTTGTACAGTTAAAATTTCATTTCAATCTAACGGTTGGATATTCGGTAATCTTGTTTTTAAGGATAGGTCCGTCGTAGCCTTTCATGTTCTGAAGATTGGTCCGGCGTAGCCTTGGAAATCAGCTGTCTTGCGAAGGACATAACTCTAGATCCATAGGTCTGATTGAGTTGATTCGTTTTGGGTTAGCTTTGTAATTGAATCTGGTTTCTACAGTTAAAATTTCATATTGATCCAACGGTTGGATCTTAAGTAATGTCTGTTTTAGTGAATATGTGTCAGGCTGTTTTCATGTGGTCCCACAGAATCGATTTTTTTCACCTACTGATACAAATTAGGTCCGGCGTACACGTGAAAATCTCTGTCCGAATTCCGAAGCGAAGTTTGGTCTGGCATACATGTGCAAATTTGGTCTGGTGCAATAAGGTTCTTGTTGAATACAACTCAAGTGATCTGAGGTTGCATGTCCTTAATTTTGATTGTTCTGGTAAAGCATGCAATGTATGTGCATAAGATGATAACAACCTTACTGGGACCTACTGACGATTAACTCCAATGTGGGTATCTAACTGTTGAAAAGGGTTCTTACTCTTGATATTAGTGTTGTAAAGGGTTCTTACTGTTAAAAATATTATATTCAGTAGGTCACAGAGTCATAAACTTCTTCATTTAAAGATTCCCATTACAATACATATAAAATATAAATTAGTACATAATTTAAACACTACTAAATTACACTCCTCCATAACGTTGCCATAAGTGCTCCACTAGATCGTCTTGAAGCTGGTGGTGAATTTCCCTATTCCGAATGGAATGATGAGTTTGAATAAACTCAAAGAGTTCAGGTGTATGTTCATGTGACACTAAAACTGTTTCTCCCATTCCTTCGTAATTGTAGTCAAGTGGTCCTCCATCCCGCTCATCTTCAACTATCATGTTATGCGTGATGACACATGTTGTCATGATATCTCTTAGTGTTTGTTGATCCCAGAAACGTGCTGGACCTCGAACAATTGCAAAACGAGCTTGCAGAACTCCAAAGGTTCGTTCCATATCCTTCCTAGCTGCCTCTTGAGCTTGGGCAAAATATTTGTTCTTATTCCCTTGGGGAGATGGTATTGTCTTCACAAATATTGCCCATGCAGGATATATCCCATCTGCAAGATAGTACCTCATTGTGTAATTGTGACCATTGATAGTATAACTCACTTCCGGCGCTTGTCCTTCTGCTAGCTTTGCGAAGAGAGGGGAACGGTGAAGAACATTAATATCATTGTGAGATCCTGGTAAACCAAAAAAGGCATGCCAAATCCATAGATCTTGTGAAGCAACGGCTTCTAGAATTATTGTTGGCTTGTGTGCATGCCCAGTATACAATCCTTGCCATACTGTAGGGCAATTTTTCCACCTCCAGTGCATGCAATCTATGCTTCCAAGCATTCCAGGAAAACCTCTTTCCTCACCGATTGCAAGTAATCTAGCAGTATCATTCTTATTTGGAGATCTCAAATACTTATCTCCAAAGAGGACAATGATAGCTCGCACAAACCTTTTAAGACTCTCTATGGCGTTGCTACGCAATCCGTAGACAATCATCAATAGCATCTGTTGGTACTCCATAAGCTATCATCCAGAATGCTGCAGTTACCTTCTGTAAAGAAGATAACCCAAGAATTCCAGCACAATTCCTTTTTTGAACATGAAAGATCGAAAAGGCGACTAGAGGGGGTGAATAGGAGCTAAATAAAATTTTCGAATAAATTCTCCCCTAGAATTCAATCCACCAAAAGACCGTAAAGAAAGAATGAACCATCGATCGTGCAATTTCAAAGCAGAGGCTCAGACCGATTAAGATAGGGTGAACAAGAAAAAGCGACCGGTCGAGTAGCTCGCCTCGGATGAACAAGATCGCGAATCGGTCGTTAGTATTGGTCGGATGAACAAGACTCCCGACCGAAGTGGTCGGATGAATAGACTCCCGGCCGGAAGTGGTCGGGTGAATGTAACTCCCGACCGGAAGTGGTCGGATGAACGATGTTCGGGTGAACAAGACTCGACCAGATGAACAAGACTCCGATCGCGGAGGTCGGTTAACAAGACTCCGATCGCAGAGGTCGGATGAACAATGACGGTGAAAATAGTGTTCGGATGAACAAGATTCGACCGATGAACGAAAGACGCCCGACCTACGAGGTGGATGAACGATCTGGCGAATAGTGTTTCCGACCGATGAGCGATGAACAGACGCCCACCTACAGAGGTCTGATGAACAGATACTGGACCGATGAACAAAGATGAACACCTGACTGGGAACAGACGGATGAACAGTAAAATCAGCACGATCTTAAAAATGCAATCGATGTAACTTTTGATCTACCGATCCAAAACAGAAAAATTGGTGTGCACCTCCCTAAGGATGTCAGAACCTATTTCAATCATCAATCGAAGGAATTGATACCAAGGTTCCGTCCTTTTCGCTTAAACAAATGCAACACCAAAAACAGAGTCACGAACACGACTTCACCCCTAACTTGTCGGTGAGAGTTGATGATCGAATATCCTTGGATGACTCTACACAAATCACGACAAGTAAGTACACGAAGAAACAACCCTTCAAACAAATAGAAACACTATCTCAAAACTAGTCACGAAATTGGTTTCTTGCAAAACCGAATAGAAGAGGTTGTAGATTGCCTAGATAATTGGGATATGATCTATAGAAGATTCATCCAAAGAATCTTTCATCCTTGGCAACAAGAACCGAAGCCAATCAGACTAAAGAACCGCAAGTCACACGCTTACGCACTTCAAGAACACACAGATTTACAAACTTGCAACAAGAACGCAATGATTGCCTAGATGATTGAAAGCACCGAATCTAGAGAAGAGTTCATCAATCATGAATTTCAACAAAGACTCGAAGCATGTAGAAGGAGATGAGGCAAATCCAAATTACGTAAAGAAAATTGCAAGTAAGTAAATGCGAATTTAGATAATGTAATTTAAGTGCGTAATGTAAATACGTAAGGAAATGAAACAAGAACATAGATGAAGAACATTTCATTTCGGAAGGAGGTTTACAAAGCCTCACAACAAAGTGGGCAAAACTCAAATGAGCAAAGAAAACCTCGGAACCTTCAGAGGGAAGGCGCCTACCCTCTATTTATAGTGACTGATCAATTCCCACCCTTGGATATCTTGCTTCAATCCTAAGCCAACATCCAAGAGCCGGATTTGATCCTTACACTGCCACTCTCAACAACTCTCAACTACTCACGTGACTTTCCTTACCGCCACCACGCCCCGAGGAGACACCCTCTCCTGCCTAGTAGCAGCTAGGAACACCTACCATCCTTGGATGAGCCTCTAAACCCTAGAGCACTCCATCAAGGGTCGAGATTTTACCCACTCACACAGCTATGCATGGGCCGACCCAAACCCAACAACACAACGGGTTTTGCACGCTGCTCAAAGCATACCAACTTGACCCGCTTCTCTCTTCCCGACGCGATCCAACGGTCCTCCTCGATCGAGCACTCCAAGTTAGCATCTCATCCATTCCTTTGTCTTCTTGGCTTGCAGCTACTCCTCGCCTCACCATCTTTGGCGACACCACGATCATCCGGACCTCGGCTCTCCCACCTAGTCCCGATCCCCTTCGCCACCATGACCTAGCTCCAAAGTCCCGCAACCATCATAGACAAGGAAACCACATCACATAGCAATGTCCAACAACACATATCCATCTCAACAGAAAGATATACACTTCATCGGCCAAGAAACCTCGACCACATGGTCCGACCACCGGTCTCCATCCCGACCACGCACGACCACCGGTCTCCATCCCGACCACTCGAGGTCGACCACCGGTCTTCGCCCCGACCACTCGGTCCGACCATCGGTCTTCTTCCCGACCACTCGAGGTCCGACCACCGGTCTTCGTCCCGACCACTCGGTCCGACCACTGGTCTTCGTCCCGACCACTCGAGTCGACCATCGGTCTCCGTCCCGACCACTGGGTCGGACGATCGTTTCCAACCACCACACTGACTCACTCGGGGTCGGATGACCGTCTCCAACCACCAAAGCTCGCACCACTCGGGTCGGATAACCGTCTCCGACCAACCAAAGACTGACCACTGGTCGGACAACCGGTCTCCGACCAACCAAAGACTCGACCACTCGGATCAAACTCAAATTCAAGCACAACAAGTTAAACCACGGTCAATTACTCATCACCATCGTGATAGACCTCCACATGGTCTTTCAATCTCCCCTTGATGAGTATATTGACAAACACTAAAAGGCATAAATTTGAGTTTGTAAAGCAATTTGATATCAAAACCAAACTTGGTCCAGAGAGAAAGATATAAAATCATGACCAAGTTAGCGAAGATTTTAGAGCAAGATCATGAAAAGAGCAAGTTTTCTACAAAAGCTCTAAAATCAATCATAAGTGCCAAATGTGATATGATCCATAAGAGATAGCAAAGATTTACAAAGATCATAAGAGATAGCAAGCTTTCACATTTTTATCTCCCCTTTTCTACATTTTAAATGATGCCTTTTCTACATTTTCTCCCCTTTGGCAATATAGGCATCAAAATGGAATTTTCTCTCTTTTTTTTGTTTGTTTTCTCCCTTTATATATGTATGCATGAAATGCATCCTAAGTGAGCTTTGAGAATTATCCAAGTGATCACAATGACAAGATATGACACCAAGCTAGTCAATTTAGAAAATGACCAACTAGGATGTCTGCAAGAACAAATTCATTTGGCTCACAAGCTTGGTTTACAAGATTTTATTTTAGCAAGATTTGAACAAGTGCAAAACTTAGCAAAAGTTTCAAAGCTAGAAGCCAGACCACTCATAGGATCAAATGGAAAACCTAGAGTTCAACCTACTCAACACTTTGGGGAATCTTGAAGTACATATAGAGTCCTTCGAGTTCATTTTTCAATTCATGCAAATTCTTCTTCTTTGATATTTTGAAAGACATAGCGGGTGCAAATGTTTGACATTATTTGCATTCTTTACCCACTTATGTTTTTGTTATTTGCATTTCTTAATGGTTGACTCAAGCCATGTTCGATCACCCCAAGAGTAACTCTTAAGAGAATGATCTTGGTCATACACTATATATTCCAAGTTCATCCCAAGTGCAATGGGAGGCGTCTCGAGAATATATAGTGTTGAGTTCAATTTTGCACAAAAGAGTCAAGTTTTTCTTATTTTAGCATATATGAGCAATTTTGAAGGACTAAAATATGGATCAAGCAAGTTTCACCTAAGTTGCTATAGGGACTCTAGAGAACTCCATAAATTCACAATTCATGGTAAAACCTCTAGAGAAGAAACTTTAACAAGAAAAAGCAACATGTTTTCATTTAAGATTTTCAATTTTCAGATTTTAACAAGCTTAGTATCATAGATGAACTTGGATAGACCTAAGCTAGTGATTTTCTTCAAAGATGTAGCAAGGTGCATTACATGAAAGATTGAATCAATTGCATAATAGACAAAGCTCATAAAATGAAAAATGCAGTCTAAATGCAATGCATGAACAGATTCCCAAACTCCCTCAACAGTTGAATCAATTTTAGGCTCAAATCTGGTTAAAGTTGAGTTATTATCAAGATTAGGCATAAAGAAGACCCAAATGAACTCAATAAAACCAGAAAAAAAGCAGAATGGAGAGAAGAAGTCGAGAAACTACAAGATGGATGGCTATTGAGCATAGATAAGATAGAAGATACTCACTATCGCTCAGATCGCTCTTATCTTCCTAGAGACTAACATAGGGAAGCTGACTCTAGATCCCAACTAAGGAGTGCACACAGACCTGCCTACCTGTGAGGCCCAAAACCTCGCTAGACTTATAAGACGTGAGGGAACTCAACCTAGAGAGAAGAGAGAACACTAATCACGCATGATAGCAACCTAAAGCATAAGATAAGAGGTCCATGGAAGACATGCTAAGTGAGTGAACTCAACTTAAGAAAACAAGCCCAAAGTCACCCGTAAGAAGAAAGGAAAAGTCAAAGAAAATATATAGTACATAATATACAAACCAGCCCCCTCAAGATAAACCGTATGGGCTCACGACTCCAAGCTCACTCCTCAAGGCAACAAACCTGGAGCTATCCAAAGGCTTGGTAAAGATTTCGCTAACCGTGGTCACCATCTATGAATCAAGCACGATATCACCCTTCTCCACATGGTCTCTAAGGAAGTGATATCTAATATCAATGTGTTTGGTCCGCGAATGTTGCACTTGGGTTTTTAGCAATGCAAATAGCTGAAGTGTTGTCACGAAGAGTGGCACACTCTCTATTTCTAACCCATAGTCCCGCAAGGTCGATCTCATCCAGAGCACTGACTACAAAGAATCGGTCAGCAAAGAACATACTCACCCTCGGTGGACTGGCAACCCTGCATCGCTTCCTAGATGACCAAGAAACAAGAGAAGTGCCAATGAATTGGCAAGTGCCGTGTGTTTTCCTATCTATCCTACACCAAAGAAAGTCGGATCGGAAAAGGCTCTAAGAGATAGACAAGAAGAAGAAGAGTACCAAATACCATAATCGGTGGTGGCACGAAGGTACTGAAGATGCGCTTGACCACTGGCGGTGAGAGGCGCGAGGAGAAGCTTGAAATCGAGCGCACGACACACAAAGAAAATGTATGTCCGCCTCGAAGCGGTGAGGTACAAGAGGGAGCCGATCATGTTCAAACTCCTTTTGATCGCAGGCTCACCATCCTCATCGGGCTCGAGGACAGCAGCAGTGGCCATAGGAGTCATCACCGGCTTCCCATCGACATGTCGAGCGCCTCAGAGGTCACGGGTATATTTGCCTTGATGCAAGAAAGTACCTCCCGAGTCCGCTTGATTTGGAAGCCAAGAAAGTAGCTCAACTCGCCCATCATACTCATCTCAAACTCAGACTCATCACATCGTAAAACCGAGAGACAAGAGAATGAGAGGAGCCACCAAAATGATATCGCCCACATAAATCTGGACAAGAAGAAAATGAGACTCATGGTGTTTGATGAACAGAGTTTTGTCTACTATGCCCATTTTAAAGTCATGGCTGAGAAGATAAGACTTGAGCCTCTCATACCATGCTCTGGGGGCCTGCTTGAGTCCATACAGAGCTTTGGAAAGCTTGAAAACATGACTCGAAAACTTGGGGTTCTCAAATCCTGGAGGTTGTTTGACATAAACCTCTTCCTCAATATAGCCATTGAGGAATGCACTCTTGACATCCATTTGATAGAGCTTGAAGCCCCGGATGCGAGAAAATACAAGCAGATCCTAATAGCCTCTAGCCTAGCTACAGGGCAAAGGTCTCCTCAAAGTCAAGACCTCAACCTGAGAAAAGCCCCTGCAACTAGTCTAGCCTTGTTGCGAATGACAACCCCATCCTCACTGCTTGTTTTTGAACACCCACTTGGTCCCAATGACATTATGGCCGATGGGCGCTCTACAAGTCGCCGACTTTGTTCCTCTCAAAGTTCTCAAGTTCTCATGCATGGCATTAATCCACGACTCATCGGATAATGCATGAGAAACATCCTTTGGCTCAAAAGAGGCAACGAAGGCAGAGTGAAGACAGAAGAAGACAGACTGTTCTTGAGCGTGTGACACGCTCGAACAAATCGCCGATCATTTGATCGGAAGGATGACGTCTCAATATGACGGGAGGACCGTAGCGTATGGCCTCTACCTCTTGAATGTAAGAGATAGGAGCAGAGCCACTCACCAAGAGCTCAAGGCAAGGGTGGTCTCCCGAGGTGCGTAAATGGAAACAGAGGCACCTCGGTGTAGAGGGACTGGATCGGATGGAACACCATCATCTCCATTATCCTCATCTTCTACAAAAATGGTCTCAAGGAAGAAGAAGAGCTCAAACATCGTGTCTAGCTCTGGGCTAGCCTCATCAAAGGTCACATCACGTGTCTCTATGATCCTATGCATCATCACACCTGCACTTATAGCTACGAGAAGAAGACGAGTAACCTAGAAAGATACCATCAAGAGCGAGACTCAAACTTATCTAGGTTACTGACTTCAAGATAAAACACTTGCAACCAAAACGCGAAAATGGGACACACCGGGCTTTCGCCCATACCTCAACTCATAAGAAGTGCGATGCAAATGTGCTCTCAAAAACACGCGATTAGACACATGGCAAGCAAGAGCTATAGCCTCATTAAAACTTCCTAGGAGTACTATACTCATCTAGCATCGCCCTGCCATCTCAACTGTGGTCCTGTTCTTCCTTTCCACTACGCCATTCTCACGAGGGGCGAGGGAGAAGAGAACCGATGCTCTAAACCGGACTCCACACAAAAGCTCTCAAAGTAGGAATTCTTGAACTCCGTGCCATTATCACTCACGTATAGCTCGTAATGCACCGGGAGCTCAATAGACAACCCATCGACCAAACCCCAAGTGAGAAAAGTCTCATCCTTTGAGGCCATGAAGAATACCCAAGAGTATCTAGAAAATCATCAACGATGACAAGAACATACCACTTCCCTCCCGCCGATCGCACTCTAGCCGACCAACGGTGTCCATATGTAAAAGCTGTCTGGTGCATCACCATCACTACGGATGGGAGGATGAGAAGCGAGAACCATCTTGCCATGTCGGCAAGGAGAGCAAACTAAGTCTTTGACTATCTTGAGTTTAGGCGCACTCAATGAGATCGTGGTCGCTAACTCGGTCAAATGATCAAAACCAATGTGGCCAAGTCTCCTATGCCGTAAGGAGAGATCACGGACTCGTAAGCAATCAAACATCGAAGAGAGTCTCCGTAAGAAGCGTAAAAATCAGCACGAAAGACTCTCCCAAATCTAGAAATCCCGCAAACTAACCCTCCCGATGAATCAAGGATTCTGCAGACATTACTCTTGAAGCTTACCTCGAAAGAGTCATCGATAAGTCGAGAAACAGAGAGCGATTGTATTGCGACTTACTTACTAAGGCAACATCTTTAAGAATGAAATTTTGGTTAATGCGGATGGTACCTTTAGCAATGACTCTACACAAGATGCATCCCCAAAAGTGATTAACTCATCACCGGGGCTCGGACTAGGAAGAGAACCATCGAGAATCTCCGGTCATATGGCGAGAACAACCGAGTCAACAATCCAAACATCTCCTTCCCATCCGACCAACCTCATCCGTGTCAGTCAGACAAATCGGAGTCGCTTACTTCAATGGCGCTGCCATGAAGCACATGCCGAGAAGTCATCGTTGCCCTTCACCTTCTCTTGCGGATCGCCCTCGCTTGCATCGCTCCGGTTCTCCGTGTTAGAGAGCTCGATGTCGCCCAAAGGCGGCGAGGACCCGTGAAAGAGCTTCTTGTTCTTGGCAAAGTTGCGGTACTTCTTCTTCGCGGCTCACGAGCCAGGCCTTCTTGTTGCGGTTCTTGTCGGTGTAGTCGTTCTTGCCCGAACCGCTTTGTTCGCTTTTGCCCTTCTCCGCTTTGGGACGCTTTGCTCGAATGTGGTTGGGGCCACCACACTCAAACAGTGATCATCCCACCTCTCTTCCTCTCTCTCACTCTCTTGTATGCATATGAAAATTTGCGAGCAAGAAGAGCAAGCTCATTTTCTCGAAATTTTTCCAGCTTGGTCATCGCTAGCTCACAAAGGGCGGAGAGAGAGAAACCAACGAAGAATCGAAAGAGAGGATCCAATGGGATCGGTGACCAAAGCCATCGATCGAGACTTCGTCTTCCGCGAGACGACGCCGATCTCATGAGTCTTGAGGCGGAATAAAGCCCGCCAAGAGTCAAAGTCGATAAGTCGGTGGTGTCCTTGATGGTGGTCACCTTCATCTCCTGCACCGAAGGTCGAGTGCGGTCAAGAAATGCCGAGCATTGTCCGAGTCGGGTATATGCAACCGATCGCTTTCGGAGGTCGCCGTAATCTTTGTAAACCGACCAAAGCACTCGTCAAGACTCTCACCAACGTGTTGTTCAAACTTGTTGAACTCACGCTTGAATTGGTCCTGTCGAACCGCCTTGATTTGGGTAGTGCCCTCATGGTAAGCATCAAGGGTCACCCAAATCTCATGAGCGTAACGAAGGTGAGAAATCCTATCGTACTCATCGCGACTAAGGCCCCGTATGAGGATGTTCCTTGCCTTAGCATTTGCCTCAACGTCACCATATTGCCACCGTGACGTTCTCATCTAAGGAACCTCATACGGGAGCTTCACCTTCCGCCATATCGTGAAGCCCCGGCGATGATGTACGACTCCATCCGAGATTTCCAAAAGGAAAATCAACTCCGAGAAAATAGGAGGCTTGGTGGAATACTTGTCCATCGCCATGGCTCTTGAGACCGGCCAAGATCTAGAAAGAGCGAACCGGCTCGATACCAATTGAAAGATCGAAAAGGCGACTAGAGGGGTGAATAGGAGCCAAATAAAATTTTCAATAAATTCTCCCCTAGAATTCAATCCACCAAAAGACCGAAAGAAAGAATCAACCATCGATCGTGCAATTTCAAAACAGAGGCTCACCGCTTAAGATAGGGTGAACAAAAAAAGCTGCCTTGGTCGAGTAGCTCTGTCCTGATGAATAAGATCGCGAATCGGTCGTTAGTATCGGTCGGATGAACAAGACTCCCGACCGAAGTGGTCGGATGAATAGACTCCCGGCCGGAAGTGGTCGGGTGAATAACTCCGACCGGAAGTGGTCGGATGAACGATGTTCGGTGAACGAGACCCGACCAGATGAACAAGATACTCCGATCATGGAGGTCGGTTAAACAAGACTCCGATCGCAGAGGTCGGATGAACAAGACTCGGGTGAAATAGTGTTCGGATGAACAAGATTCCGACCGATGAACGAGACGCCCGACCTACAGAGGTCTGGATGAACAAGACTCGGGTGAATAGTATTCGGATGAATAAGATTCCCGACCGATGAATATGACGCCCGACCTACGAGGTCTGATGAACAAGACTCGGCGAATAGTGTTCCCGACCGATGAACGATGACGCCCGACCTACAGAGGTCTGATGAACGATCTGGGGTCGGATGAACGGTAAAATCAGCACGATCTTAAAAAGCAAAATCGATGTAACTTTTGATCTACCGATCCAAAACAGGAAAATTGGTGTGCACCTCCCTAAGGATGTCAGAACCTATTTCAATCATCAATCGAAGGAATTGATACCAAGGTTCCGTCCCTTTCGCTTAAACAAATGCAACACCAAAAACAGAGTCACGAACACGATTTCACCCCTAACTTGTCGGTGAGAGTTGATGATCGTAATATCCTTGGATGACTCTACACAAATCACAGCAAGTAAGTACACGAAGAAACAACCCTTCAAACAAATAGAAACACTATCTCAAAACTAGTCACGTAAATTGGTTTCTTGCAAAGCCGAATAGAAGAGGTTGTAGATTGCCTAGATAATTGGGATATGATCTATAGAAGATTCATCCAAAGAATCTTTCATCCTTGACAACAAGAACCGAAGCCAATCAGACTAAAGAACGCAAGTCACACGCTTACGCACTTCAAGAACACAGATTTACAAACTTGCAACAAGAACGCAATGATTGCCTAGATGATTGAAAGCACCGAATCTAGAGAAGAGTTCATCAATCATGAATTTCAACAAAGACTCGAAGCATGTAGAAGGAGATGAGGCAAATCCAAATTACGTAAAGAAAATTGCAAGTAAGTAAATGCGAATTTAGATAATGTAATTTAAGTGCGTAATGTAAATACGTAAGGAAATGAAACAAGAACATAGATGAAGAACATTTCATTTCGGAAGGGAGGTTTACAAAGCCTCACAACAAAGTGGGCAAAACTCAAATGAGCAAAGAAAACCTCGAACCTTCGAGAGGAAGGCGCCCTACCCTCTATTTATAGTGACTCGGGATCAATTCCCACCCTTGGATATCTTGCTTCAATCCTAAGCCAACATCCAAGAGCCGGATTTGATCCTTACACTCCACTCTCAACAACTCTCAACTACTCACGAGACTTTCCTTACCGCCACCACGTCCCTGTGGAGACACCCCTCCCTGCCTAGTAGCAGCTAGGAACACCTACCACCCTTGGATGAGCCTCTAAACCCTAGAGCACTCCATCAAGGGTGAGATTTTACCCACTCACACAGCTATGCATGGGTGACCGAAACCCAACAACACAACGGGTTTTGCACTGCTCAAAGCATACCAACTTGACCCGCTCTCTCTTCCCGATCACGATCCAACGGTCCTCCTCGATCGAGAGCGGCCAAGTTAGCATCTCATCCATTCCTTTGTCTTCTTGGCTTGCAGCCTACTCCACGGCCTCGGTCCATCTTTGGCGACACCGATCATCCGACCTCGGCTCCCACCTAGTCCCGATCCCCTTCGCCTCACCATGACCTAGCTCCAAAGTCCCGCAACCATCATAGACAAGGAAACCACATCACATAGCAATGTCCAACAACACATATCCATCTCAACAGAAAGATATACACTTCATCGCCAAGAAAACCTCGACCACACATGGTCCGACCATTGGTCTCCATCCCGACCACGCACACGACCACCGGTCTCCATCCCGACCACTCGAGGTCCGACCACCGGTCTCGCCCCGACCACTCGGTCCGACCACCGGTCTTCTTCCGACCACTCGAGGTCCGACCATCGGTCTTCGCCCCGACCACTCGAAGTCGACCATCGGTCTTCGTCCCACCACTCGGGTCGACCACGGTCTCCGTCCGACCACTGGGGGTCGGACGACCGTTTCCAACCACCACGCTGCACCACTGGGTCGGATGACCGTCTCCAACCACCAAAGCTCGCACCACTCGGTCGGACAACCGGTCTCCGACCAACCAAAGACTCGACCACTGGTCGTATAACCGTCTCCGACCAACCAAAGACCTGACCACTCGGATCAAACTCAAATTCAAGCACAACAGGCTAAACCACAGTCAATTACTCATCACCATCAGGGATAGACCTCCACATGGTCTTTCAGAACAAAATAATCATAATGGGCTTCTATAGCATTCAATATGCGAAGAAATAGATGACGACTCATTCTAAACCTGCGCCGAAACGAAGTATGAGTCATAGACAAGATGATCAACCAAAAATGCAAAGAATTAAAATATTTCTCATCGTAAACCTGCGGCGAAAGAAGGTTGGGCCGCATAACGGAGGATCGTAAATAGTCTCAGTGCGACCTAGCATGCCCTTCCTCTCTATTGCGATGTACGTATTGATGGCCAAAATAGAACCTCCATGGCGTCGAGCATTCACACTCTCATCTTACTCCTGTGCTAGGTATGCTACTGTAATAAGAGATTCATCGTCATCATCCGACGATGAGTCTTCTGAGAGGAAATGCTGAACTAGGTTCTGACGACTCATTGAGATATGCTAGACAGTGAACATTCAGAAATGGGCAAGGTTTGGAAGTGCAAATGTCTATGTATATATAGCCTAAAAATATAGCAGTTACAAAATAGCCGTTATAATATAGACGTTGCAATATAGCCGTTACGTTCACCGTTAGAATAAATTTCAAATTTTAAATTCCCGCAATTAAAAATAGCCGATCAAATTTTTCCTGGAAAAAAAACATGGCTCATATGGCGGTTATGAAATATCATTATAATATAGGAGAGAGAAAATAGAGAGTGAGATATAGGGAATGCTGTTGGAGAGGGAAGAGATATAGAGAAAGAATCTTTTTAGAGAATTCTGTATATGGGGATATAGAGATTCAGATTTAGGAAATACTGTTGGAGATGGCCTAAGAGCAAGGATAGCCATGCATATGCCTGATGCTTGCCGCTCTGAAAGCCTCACCAGCTACGCTTGCAAGTTGCACGCTGCAGCGGCAGTGCCAACGCCGACGGCATACAAAGAAACACATACACGGCAGTGACGGCACACCATCCGCTCCACTACCATCGCCTGTCCCCCTCTTGTCTACCTCTGGGGGATCCCAATGCTGCCATGGTTTGGACTATGGATCATTGCTTGCACTCACTGGACAAGAACATGTCACCTCCACTGGCCTGGCTGGCCACTGCCATCTAGTACACCTATCTAGTATCTGGGATCGTCTTTGCGTTGTAGGGTAGTATACTGCTACAACGAAGTAGTACAGTACTCCGGTGGTAAAGCGGTGAGACCGTGAGATCGATACGTGCGCGCAGCAATTGCAAACACCAGCTACTCCTTGGCTCCACACTAGGTTCCAAATTTCGGCGAAATTTCGCCGAGATTTCGGATTTCGGACCACCCCGAAATCTCAAGTACCGTCCGGAAAAAAATTTTAAAAGTTGAAATTGCTACAGTAAAAATCCGAAATTTCGGTTTTTTCGGCGAAATCTCGCCAAATTTGGCCGAAATTTTGTGTTTTTTTTGGCCGGTTTTGAAAGTTTTAGGGCCGGATTTGGTCCAATAACCCTTAGGAAAGTCATCTCCTATGAAAATTTGTTGAAAAACCTAATTTTTTAAATATTTTAAAATTTTGGCAGAAACACTGTTCGATTTTTATAAAATTGTAAAAGCTTTATAAACATCTGAAAATTTTATGGTACTCTCCTTAGTAGTTTAGGATAATACATAAAAAATTTAAAAATAATTTAACTTCATTTGTTATCCTTAAAAAATCAAAAACATAATGAACATAATTGGGACAGTTATATTGTCAGAATTTTATAAATTTTCTTGAGTGTGATTATGATCTAATTTTTTTTTAGAGATTAATAATTGACTCAGTACCATTATATAAATTTTTCAAAAAATTTAAACTTTGTTTGTTTTGTCAATCAAATCTATGCAAGCATTGAACTTCGTTTGTTATATTATATTTCAAAATCAAAAAGAAAAGAACATAAATGGTACTGTGCCTTGTAAGAATTTTATAAATTCACTGGAGTGTGATAATGAATCAAAATTTTTATGGGATATTAAGAACTTCCTTATCACCGTTCTGTAAAATTTTCAAAAAAATTTATGGTTTACATAATTTTTAATTTTGTTCAAGTTTGCCGGTAAGCCTTTTAACGGGGTAGTAGTACTGTTCGAATTTTTAAAAATTTATACAGTTTGTTAATCATCTGAAAATTTTATGAGAGCATTATAGATACATGATAACCATGCACAAAAAATTTAAACAGTTTCTAACTTCATTTGTACCATTTTCCATTCGGATCAAACTTGTCGATCAGTGTTCTGTCTGGACAGCTCCACTATCCGAATTTTTTAAAATTCCTCACATGTGATAATCAGCTGAAATTTTTATGATAGTATTAGTTATGGATCATAACCATGCACAAAAAATTTCAACAGTTTATAACTTGATTTGTACCATTTTCCATTCCGATCAAACTTGTCGGTCAGTGTTTTATCAGGACAGTACCACTCTCCGAATTTTTAAAAATTCCTCAGATGTGATAATCAGCTGAAATTTTTTTTAGAACATCAGTATTGTGTCAGGAACCTCCAAAAAAAATTTCAAAAATTTTCGATAACGTTTAGATCACTTTTCAGCCAGTGCAAAAAACCCAAAATTTCGGAAATTTCGCCCGAAATTTCGGAAATTTCGCCCGAAATTTCGTGTTTTTTCGCCGAATTTCGGTTTTTATTTTCCGGATTGAACCGGATTTGAATTTTCAAATTCAAATTTCATCCGAAATAATTCCGAAATTTCGAAATTTCGCCGAAATTTCGTTATCCGGCCTGAGACGAAATTCATTCCGAAACCGAAATTTAAAACCTTTTGGCTCCACAGGACTGGAGGTTGGGGCATAAACGGCCAATCAGGTTGCATCGGTCCGGTGGCTGTATTTGAGGTTTAGGGTTCACTCGCGCACCAAAACGGCAGGAAAAAGGCTGATCCATGATTCAGTGCTGCTCGTTGCGCCGGCGAGAATCCGGCGGCCATTATGAACTCATCGCAGTGCTGATGCGTGTTGATCGGTTGATGTTTTTGTTAACCATAAGATCAATCAATGGACGGTCGAGACTGATTACACATGTGCATTACATGTATTTATCATCAGTAGTTGGCAACGAGTGCGAAAAGGGTTTTTCTATGGGGGTTTTATTCGGAGAAAAGACTAAGGAAAACGGAAGTAAGTTATTGTCAAATTAATATGCCGAATATTATCATCGTCGAGAGAAACTCCAAATATTCTGATGATGCCTTCAAAAAACGATATTCCAAGAAGAAGAAAATCTCCAAATAGACTCGCTTGATGTGGAAGTCGATCATCCGTGGGAAAAGTTCTACTATTTCTGTACGAGAAAAAAAATTGTAGAAAAGCGAATGGGTGTTGATTTGCCTACTGCCACGCCGGGCTAACAATAGCGGTTATCATATAATGTCCCGAACCCTCCAAGGTATCTAATCCCTCCGGCTGATGGTGAAAACTAGATAAACGACCGCGGCGTGTCACGCCGCGACCGTCGTTGCCCACGCAAGCAAATCGAGAAAACGCGCGATATTCGGGGTCCTCTTGCGAAGGATCTGTGATTTCGCTAAAACGAAAGCTCCTTTTCAAAAAAACGTTAGACGAGTCACCGTGGCGCGCCACGCCGCGACCACCGCTACGCACGTAAAAAACGGCAAAAAAGACAAACGCATTTCCCTTTTTTCCTCAAAAAGAGCAGAACGTTTTTTTTCTGAAAAAGGACCTAAACGCAATCTGCTTTTTCTTAAAAAAAGGACCCGGCCGTATTTTTTCTTTCCGAAAAAGGATCTAAACGTAATTTCCTTTTTCCGGAAAAGGACCTCAACGGGACGCTTAAAAACGCATAAAGGACATAAGCGCAATATTGTTTTTCCTTTTCTAAAAAGGACCTATCTGTAATCTTTTTTCTAAAAAGGATCCATCTGTATTTTTTTTTTCACGAAAAAAGACCCGAATGTAAAAAAAAAAATCCCACGGCTCGGCGAGCCGAGCCGTCGCCCTCCCGGCTCAAACGCACGGGAGGCCAGAAAACCTCCCGGATGTAATGGAGGTAGTATATGCATGCCCACTAAAGCAATTAAGCGTGTAGCCCAAATCAAACAAACTTGGATTATTTCTTGGGTACGATTACTTTGAAATTACTTACAAACTAAAAATTTAAAGATACCCTCTTAAGATAATATACGTCATCTTCTCCATCCATCTCCGCTGTTTTCCGCCACTTTTTCCTTTCCTCTTCCCTACTCACTTCCCTCACCTCCTTCCTCTCTAACACAAAGTTTTAAAATTAGAAAAATAAGGAAAGCTCTTAGCTTCATCGTCTCGAAAGGCAGGCATCGAGGCTAATCAGAGAAGATCTCTCAACGATCGCGAGGACGGGCCCGCCAAGAACCCTCAAAGGTCCAGAGGTCGACCGACGCCCGCTGCTGGAGCTGCTTCGTCTCGCCGCGAACGCGCGAATGCCGCTTACAGTCGTCAAGAAACTGACCGCCTGCTGATTGACACACAGGCCTGGAGGCCTCACCGCTGAAGGCCTTCTGTCGCTCGCCTCCGCCCCCGTCGCCCAAGACTGGTGAACCTTGCAGCCTCTACATCGCCGCCACTACCTAAGTCGTGTGCCATCGTGGTGGAAGCGAAGCGAAGAAGGCCGAGCCAGGTCAAGGTACACCGGCGGTCTACTTCATCAATGAGGTACTTTCCGAGTCCAATCCCACTCGCACAAAGTTACTTCACGCGCGTGCTCATCGCAAAGAGGAAACTCGTTCATTCGCCCGATCAACACGCCATCACCGTGGTGACCACGCCCCCACTAGGCGAGATCATCTGTCGCGATGCCTCGGGAAGGATAGCCAAATGGGCGCCGAGCTTACATGCCATGGCATAATATACGCCCTCTGACGGGCGATCAAATCGCGAGTTCTGCCGACTTCGTCAGCCGAAAGTGGGCAACTGTGCACCACGGTGGGTCGAAGACCCGAGCATCTGGACAATGTACTTCCGGCCCTTACACAAGAATGGCGGCGAGCGCAGAGTAAATCATCATCTCCCGCACTGAACAGGCTGTACGCCATGAAGTTGCTCTTCGACCGCGACTCAACAACATTGCAGCACGAGGCTCTCGCCAACGGGTTCGGATCATTGCCGACTTCGGTGCTCGCCATTTCTCGCCCACGGGGACTCCAAGCTTGTCGTCGACTCAAGTCATGAAGGCCGCGAGTCCCCGAGACGCTCGCATGGCCGCCAGCATCGCCGAGAAGTACGGGCCAGGAGCGGTTCATGGTTTCGAAGCTTCACCATAGCTACCGACGCTACAATGGCGAGGCTGATCCACCGTCAATCTTGCCTCCAAAGAGAGCCCGGCCCCGCCGGATCTTCGCTCGACCTCCTCATGCTCATCGTCACCACTGAACTCATGCGGGCAGGCGGCCACTCATCAATTCAAAGACGCAGTCGCCCGGATCGACGCGGTCGTTGCGAAGACTTGGCCGATCTCGCCTCAGCGGTGTGTTAGCACTTGAGTCCGATCGAGAGGGCCTTACATCGACCGCTTGATGGACGGGTCACTCCCAGACCACGGAGGTTCAAAGGCTCGCCGGCGGGCAAAATCCTTCCCCGATCGGCCCAGACTTCTACAAAGGAGTTCCTCCGGGTCCTCCAAAAATGTATCTTGACCGACTAAGGAAAAACAATTTCTTGGGCGACATACACAGGAGTCTCCGCGTCACCACGCAAAGACCCGATCTCTTGTGAAAGGCCTTTCGACAAGGTTTCTATCAGCCAACTTGTGTGTCGACGGCCGAGCATATCGTGACGCACTGTGAAGGATGCAGTTCTTTGCTCGGCGAGACGATTCACAAACCCAGCTTTACAGACGATCCCCATCCGCGTGGCCTTTGCCGTCTGAGGACTCGATTTGGTCGAACCTTCAGAAGCGCCCGGGGCTTCACCCACCTACTGCGTCATGGTGAACAAGTTCACCAAGTGGATAGAGGCCAAGCGGTCGTGAGCGCCACGCCGGTATTGCCGCCATCTTCTTCCACGATATCGCTTTTAGGTTTGAGTCCCAAACTCCATCATCACCGGACAGGAACACAAATCACTGGGAAGGAATTTCTAGAGTTACGTGATCGACTTCAACATCCGTGTCGATTGCGGCGTGATAGCCCATCCATGCGACTAACGGCAGGTCGAGCGCACTAACGGCATGATCCTTCATGACTAAGCCGCGGATCTTCGATCGGCTCGAGCATTACTCGCTGGTACCGAAGCCGCCCTCCGCGGCTCTGAGTCTCCGGACCACGCCGAGTCAGCGACCGGGTTCACACCCTTCTTTATGGTGTCTGCTACCGGGGCTGCCTTTAATCGACCGAATACGGCTCCCGAGATTGCAAGCCTTCTATGAGGCTCGGGGCTCGGCCAAGCAACAAGACGCCATCGCCATCGACTCGGCGAGCGGCGACGTGGCGCCCCGCGGCCGCCGGATATCAACAAGCCTGCGCCGCTACCACACCGCCAAGTTCGAGGACGATCCTTCAACATTGGCGACTTGGTTTGCGTCTCGTCCGTGACAACCAAAGATAAGCTGGTAGCGCCCCACCGAGGGTCCTTTTCACCGTCGGGAAGTTCTCCGACCGCACCTTCCGACTCAAGGATCCCGATGGTATCCTCCCTAATGCCTCGAACATTGAAAAGTTAAAGCGATTCTATCCCTAAACTCTTTTCCTCTTCCTAGCATGCTCTTTACCTTCTTCCTTAGGCGAGCACTGGTCGCGCATGACTCCTGGGTCGAGAGCACTCGCTTTCGGCACCCGAGCATTCCTCTAAAGACTTGCGGCTGGTTGATGACCCAACCGACTACAAGGTCCTTCCTAGCAGTAACTCCTTTGACCTAAGTGTATGTACCATGCTTCAACAAGCCATGGTTGCTAACATCGGCGGAAGAAGGAAGTACCATTCGTGAGTGACCTTTGGGCCTGCGAGGAACACCTCCCGCCGCACGAATCCCGGCCTATCCCACGCGCTTATGAGGGCACGTGACCGACCGGTCATGAGGTCCATCCCGAGCGAATCCTCTCAACTGTTACGGCCATACTTCAGCGGCCACGGTTGCTATAGCACTTTTTGCGAAGAAGGAAGTGCCTGAGCGAAAGATCCCCGCCGGTCTAGAACACTATCCTATCCCTCACAAGTCGCTTAACCGCAGATAGCCAAGTCTCCAATCCACCTCGCTTCTCCCAAAACAACCCGACTCTACGCACAAGTGGCCCTCATGGGTCCTAGGGCTATGGTCGATAAACGCTCATCCTAAATACGAAAAAGGACTAGGGACGATTCGGACTTGATAATTTCAGATTGTTTAAATAACGATCTTTACAATCTAAGAAGGATAAAGCCAACTTTCTACTCTTCTTGGCGCAACCGGTGGCGAGGCGGAGAGTTGGTCGCCTCGCTTCCGCTGAGGGGGCGGCTCCGCCGGATGCTACCGCGATCTCCCAAGTGGCCTCCAAGAGCTCGAACCGACGATCTCCTCGCCGATCCTGCCCCGCCCACGCCGGCTCCACCACTCACGAGGTCGATGTCATCGTAGCACGAGATGGTGTTGACCAACACATGAAGCTCCCAAGCGCCACGCGGTGACCACCACCTCTTCCACGAAGTCGCTTTCCGCACTGCCAACAAGGCAAGGGCACTTCTGCCCGCTCCAGATGGGATCGCAGAACCCCGACCGCTTTAAGGAGGCCTCCACTGGGCGCGCTTATCTCGCCCGACTGCCTTCAAGAATTTCAACGCCGCCGGGCCTGCCCCGGCCACGATCAAGCATTGCCGCGGCGGGGTTGGTTGTCATATTTCTCCACAGCGACGTTCGAGTTCTTCTGCGCCAGTGAGACAAGGAGAATAAGTTCGCCTGGTGCTGCCCCCAAACTTAATTGAAGGTGAGACGCCGTGCGCGAAGGAACTTCTTTGTTCGGCCGTCCGGCAGACGATCGCGCTTCGGGCGAACGTTCCGAGGTCACCATGATCCTCCAAGGCGTCTGCGCAGATCCGCCTCCGCGGCGGCATGACTTAGCCTCATTGACCTCCGTCGGGAGGACTCAGCCCGCCACTTTCGCCCTCAAAGCCTTGGCCTTAGGGCGCTCATCATGAAAGGGCCTTTGTGGCTCTTCAAATCCTGGCGGATCACCACCCGCCCGACCGCCTAATGGCGAGGCCTCTGGGTTACCACATGCAATGATCGACATTCTCCGCAGCATTTCACTACCGACCGTTGTCGGGCCATTGCAGAGTCGATTCGACGACTTTTTCTTTCCAAAAAGGATCTAAACGTAATTTCCTTTTTCCTAAAAGGACCTCAACGGACGCTTAAAAACGCATAAAGGACATAAGCGCAATATTGTTTTTCCTTTTCTAAAAAGGACCTATCTGTAATCTTTTTTCTAAAAAGGATCCATCTGTATTTTTTTTTTCACGAAAAAAGACCCGAATGTAAAAAAAAAAATCCCACGGCTCGGCGAGCCGAGCCGTCGCCCTCCCGGCTCAAACGCACGGGAGGCCAGAAAACCTCCCGGATGTAATGGAGGTAGTATATGCATGCCCACTAAAGCAATTAAGCGTGTAGCCCAAATCAAACAAACTTGGATTATTTCTTGGGTACGATTACTTTGAAATTACTTACAAACTAAAAATTTAAAGATACCCTCTTAAGATAATATACGTCATCTTCTCCATCCATCTCCACTTTTTCCTTTCCTCTTCCCTACTCACTTCCCTCACCTCCCTTCCTCTCTAACACAAAGTTTTAAAATTAGAAAAATTAACTTTCAAAATTTTAAATAGAAAGATTCAACTTGAAAAAATCAACTCGACAAATTTCAAATTGGAAAGTTTTAACTCGGAAAGTTCCAACTCGTAAACTTTCAAATTAGAAATTTTTAACTCGAAAACTTTCAAATCGAAAAGTTTCAGCTCCGAAAACTTTCAATTCAAAAACTTTTTGTTTGAAAACTTTCTATTAAAAAACTTACGGATTAAATAGTTTCGATTCCAAAACTATCGAAAGTGGTTAAAAAATACTTTTTATTCAAAAACTCACAGGAAAAATTTAAAAAATAAAAAGTATTTTGAGGGGGATAGTGCCCAATGTGGCAACGAGAGAGCCTTAGAGAGAGAAAAGTAGGAGGAGTAAGGAGATACTGCCACTTGTTACAGCGAGACGTCCTTAAATTAACAATTTCTTTATTTATTTTTCATGTATATATACGTTAAAAGGGACGCATGCCATTTCAAGTAGCCACAGGATTTGATTGAGATGTGAGAAATCTTTACCATAGAGACCAACCCCAGGAAGCAAGAGATAATGACTAACAAAGTGACAGTAACTGGGCCCGGTGTTTAGAGCCTTTGGAACTTGGGTTTGGTTTGACAGCAACCAACTTTTGACATTTAACAGCCGCTGTCAATTCAGTCACAGATTAATGGGGAATGTCTTGAGCTTTTGATACATGAATGATACGGCCCCATTTTGTTTGCCCTTTGTGTTTTCGAGTCTTTCTTCTTCCTTTTTTACCCAGCCTCTGAGCTGTTGGCAAGTTGGATTAGGCCGTCCTATCTCACTCACAATGTGGCCCATTCCTTGGGTGCGAAATAATTGGCGGTTCTAGCACCAGTCCGGCCATGTCATCATGTCGAGCGACCGATGAATGCAGTAAAAAATGATTCACACACATGTCGCGTACAGCATTGCTTTTTTTTCTTTGATTCTTTTAATTTCAGCCATCAACTTCAGTCTTCATCTACCGCTACGACGGTGAAACAAGTATAAACGTGGAGTGGGGTTTAAAGAACTAAATTAAATTGAGATAAATATTTGTACAATTAAAATCCAAACATGGATAAAAAAAGCATAGTAAAATACAATGAAGGTAACTCACTAATGCCCTCTTCACTCTATCTCTAATTTCATTGGCATAATCTTTTATTGGTATACTTAATCTTTAATTTTATTGGTATAATTTTTTATTGGCATGCGACACCCTGTATTAGCAATGATTTTATTTGGATTAAATTCTAGTCGACACCTCTTTGGTTGAGTTGTGGGGAGTGCTATTTGAATTGCTTATAAAATAATTACGCAAAGTTCGTTTCTTCACTATTACAAATCTACAAAAAATACAAGTTTACAATTATATTACTAAATAGACAATATATTATATATACAAGAGTATATCTGTATATGGCTATATACTAAAGAGCAAAGCATGAAAGAAATAACAATATATTATATATGCCTCCTTTCCTCGGCTCCTCGTCCTCCTCCAGAGTCCAGATCCGATTCTCCTCACGCGATAGTCGAGCCCCACTTCCCCATGCCCCCAGCTCCTCATTCGATCGCACTGTCGCCCGGCCGCCCTGGCCCCCAGCTTATCGCTCCGCTGCCACAGCAGCACACCCGCTCCTCCTCGCACCGCCGCCCAGTCGGCAGCCACCCCCACTACACCAGGCTCCTCTGCCCACCGTCCTAGACCCGATTCGGCGGCTCCCCTCCTCATTGCGCTGTCGCCCCGTCAACAACTGACCACTTGCTCCTTTGCCCGCGGCTGCAGGCCCGACTCAACGGCTCCCCTCGGCTCCTCACACCGCCATCATAGGCGATCGTGCCCCTAGCTTCTCCACCACCTCACTGTCGCTCCCTCAGCTTCGCTACCACCTCCTCGTTGCGCTGCACCACCGACCGCCGCTTGTTTAGCCAATGCCAAGGGTTTCTTCCTTAGCCCAGCCCTTAGGTGTGTCTCGTGGGTGTCGCCTCATTGTCGCTCTCCTCAATTGATTGAAGCAAGGAACAAGTGGTAGGGTGTATTTAAAGCAGTGAGCCACAGTTGGGCCTTATGGTTTTCGGCAAAAGCTCACAAATCTTTTGTCCAAACGAGCAGCCAACATTTCTTCACCCTCTCTATTTTCTTCTACAAATCGGCAACTCAGCCATGGCCTTCAGAGGTCGGGTGTGGTTGGGGGGGGAGGGTTGTTCACGACGCTGGTGTGGAGAGTAGAGTAGTAGACAGACACAGGGCCTCAAAAAGCCCCTCCTCCCCATTCCGCGGATCACAACCACAGGAGAATTATTGGCTAGCTGGATTTGTCTAGTTTCCGTGTTAGAGGTAGTCCCGATCTCCGGCTTAAAATTGTACATTGTCAAAGAAAAAAAACATTTTGGGGCATGATGGTCAGAGCAGAAACGCATTCGCAACGAAAAGAATTAGGCTAGATTGCCCTACTGGAATTTTTATCAGTCCTAGTACTTTGGCCTCTAATGACATCCGATCTAGGCATGCCCTCTTAAGAGCGACCAATAATTAATAATCAGAATCTTTTGACTAACTATGCAGATCAACATATATATAATCAAGGCTTTGAACGCTATCTCAAACGCATCTGCGGACTGCACGTTCCTACTGGCTTGACCCGCCAAGTGTGCCCGAGTAGAGAGGGCTATCTAGCTTAGCTTTTATCCAGCTTCTTTCAAGACTGACAACTAGATGTATGGGCGAGTAACAGGGATCGTACTGGCATCCTGGCACTTAGTAGTTAGTAGTATACCAAAAGCAAGCATCAAGAATCGATGTGGTTTCGACTGTTTGGACTCCAGGGTTTCGGTGTCCTTTTCCACGTAACCAATGATAATGGTGCCGGCGAAGAGACGGGGGATCAGGCAGGGGCATGGAATGAAGAACCCTCAAATCTCGGCCCGGGTGGGATCCAAAATCCTGGCTAGCAAAACAAAATTAAAAATAAAAATGAAAATGCTACATTTTGTTTTGTAATTTCGGCAAGATTTCGCCCAATCTAACCGAAATTTCTCGTTTTAGAACCGAATTTTGTGGTTTTATGGCCAGAATTAACCCGAATTGCATCAATAACCCTTAACAAAGTGATTTTCCAAGAAAATTTGTTGAAAAACCGATTTTTTTGAGATATTTTAAAATTTTGGCAGAAACACTGTCGGATTTTTATAAAATTGTACAAGCTTTATCATACTATGAAAAATTTATGGTACCGTATTAAGAAGTCTAGTATCATACAAAACAATTTTCAAAATATTTTAACTTCATTTGTTATCTTTAAAAAATAAAAAACAGAATGAGCATAATGAGGTAGTAACCGTGTTAGAATTTTATAAATTTTGTCAAGTTTGATCATGATCTAAAAGTTTTAGGAGAGCTTAAGAATTTCCTCATAACCCTTGTCAAAAAGTTTTAAAACATTTAAACCTGTTTTAGTGGCTAAATCAAAAATTGTAAACTGTACAGCACGCACACTCAAGTTCGAAAACTGTAAAGTAGCACTGTCACAATTTTTGGGAATTTCTTAGATTTGATCATGATGTAAAAATTTATGGAAAGATTAATGATGAATCAGGACCATCCAAACAAAATTTTAAAATTTTCTTTGAATGGTTTCAAGCATTTTCTATTCGGACATCACCATTGTCCGAATTTTTAAAAATTCATCGAGCTTCACCATTATTTGAAACTTTTATAAGAACATTAGTGATATGTCAAAACCATATACAAAAAATTCAAAACTTTCTAATGTCGTTTGTTCTATTTTTCATTCGGTTCAAATTTGTTAGTAAGTGTTTTATCAGGACAATAGCAATGTTCAAATTTTTAAAAATTCCTTAGGCTTGATAATCATTTGAATTTTTTTATAGGAACATTAATGATGTATCGGACCATCCACAAAAAAATAAAAAACAATTGACGTCATTTGTACCGGTTTTCGCTCGGTGCAATTTGGCCGAGATCTCGACAATTTCGGCGGAATCTCGGATTTCTCGGTTAAAAAAAAGGATTTGAATTTTTATTTTTGTGTTTTGTCTGAAATTTCTCTGAAATTTTGAGATCTCGATGAAATTTCTCACTCCGACCTCCTCCGAGGTGTCAAGCGAAAACGAGATTTCAAACCTTGGGCAGGGGGCACTGCCCGTGATGCCGCTCGAATCCAAACTCCAAAGAGCAAAGCACCAAAGATGAAGTGGGCTTGGGGCTTGCAGAATGTGAAGGACCGAGATGGCGATCAAAGAGGGGTGAATGATCCCAAATAAAAAAATTTCCACTCAAAATAATCCAATCAAGCCCACACACAATTCCATCAAAAGGAACAAATGAAAAGGAACAAGCTGCCCTAGATTGTCGGTGCTACCGCTAGGAGGATGGTAGCACTGGAGGTCGGTAGTACCGCACCAGGGTCGGTAGTACCAGGCTCAAGAACAACTGAAGAATCAGCACGAACTCAAAAAGTAAATTTTGTGGAATCTTTTGATCGGCTGAACAAAAACTCACGAAACTTGGTAGATGTCTTCCTAAGAATGTCAAGAACTTATTCTAACTTTCAATCGCAAGGATTGACGTCAAAGTTACAATCTTTTTCATTTTGAAGAAAGAACACATCAAGTTTGAGCAAAACTCAAGAACTTTGCTCCTGGGGTTTTAATGATCAAGATAATCTTGGATAACCTCCCACATGTCACAGCAAGTAAGAGCACAAGTCAAAAACCCCTCAAATACGATCTAGAAAAATGATTCACTCAAAAACACAAGATCGATTTCTTGCAAAGAAAAATGCATAGATTACTTAGATGATTGGGATATGATCTGAAGAATATTCATCCATCAATCAATATCCTTGGTACAAGAAGCAAAAACATGTAGAAAGAGAGAAGGCAAATCCAAATTACATAAAAGTAAATTGCAAGAATGTAAGTTCAGAATTTAGGACATAATGTAAAGGAATAAAGTAAATTGCACTTAAGAAAAATTGTTTTGGATTTCTGAAAGGGATGTTTACAAAGCCACATAACAAAGTGGGCAAAACTCAAAGGAGCACATAAACCTTTAAAACCTTCAAGAGGAGGAATGCTACCCCTACCCCTTTATTTATACTACTCTTGAGTCACCCTCCACCTTTAGATGAGTTTCTTCTACCCTAAGGATCACCATCAAGGGCTAGGAATGACTCACTCACTCATACATGGGCTAACCCAAAATCCTCTAACATGCCGGGTTTTTGCACACCTTTCAAAGCATACTAACTAGACCCACTACTCTATCACCTAGACCGCGATCTAACGACCCTCCTTGATCCGAGCAGCCCCTAGTTAGCATCTTATCCATTCCTTATCTTCTCAGCTCGTAGCGACTCAGTCTCCGATCATCTTCAAGCGATCCTCGACCGTCTGGACCTTCGGCGTATCTAGCCTAGTCCCGGTCATCCTCCGCCTCATCATGATAAAGCACTAACATCCTGCGACCATCAAAGACAAGAAATACCCATTACATAGCAATGTTTAAAAAGATATGCAATTAAACTTCCAAAATCATAATTTTTGAAACATTTCCGCTCATAAGGGCTAGTGCTACCGCCCCCTAGCCGGTAGCACCGCCCTTCATCCCAAACAGCAGAACAAACGCCCTCTGGAATTTTCACATCGGGCATTTGGGCCAGAGCTACCGCTGACCCAGTAGCACCGGACTACCATGGGCGGTAGCACCAGACCGCCAAAATACCAAAAAAGTACACCCTTCTGGAATTTTTACACCGCTCTTCGAGGCCGGTGCTACCGCTCGATCGATAGCACCGGACTGCCAGATCCTCCAAAAATACCCTCTTGGGATTTTACACACTTCTCGGGGTGGTGCTCTTGCTTTCGGCGTTATGCCGACTATTATGGCGTAAAAATTCGAGCAGAGCTCAAATTACCTCAAATTAAAAATCCAATTCAAAACAAACTCAAACCAAAACATACCAAACTCAAATTTAGTCAAATATCATCACAAATATGGGTAGACCTCCACATGATCTTTCATGATGATTGGGTCTCCACACCAAATGGCCTAGACGACCAAACCCAAGCGTACGTGCGCATGTGCCCCCCGTTTGGCGCAATTCATCGGGGGCCGTCTGATTTGAGTTTCGGACGGCCAAGAATGAAGATGAAGGCAAGAAAGAAGTTTTAGGTGCCTACAGTGAAGTTTTAGGGCACTTCTCAGTCAGTACTGGCCAAGGTTTAAAATCTCATTTCCGGTTGATATCTCCGAGATGGCCAGAATCCGAAATTTCGCCGAGATCTTGAAATTTCGCATAAATTATGGAAGAAATACAAAAACAAAAAAATCAATTTCGGAATATTTTAATCGAGATTTTTGACATTTCTGCGAAATTACCGAAATTTCGTCCGAAATTGCCGAAATCTCACAAAATTTCAATTGAACAAAAAATGGTACAAACGACATCAAATTTTTTAAAAAGTTGCGGATGGTCCTGACACATCCCTAATGTTCCCATAAAAATTTCAGATGATTATTAATCTTTAGGAATTTTTAGAAATTCTGAAAGTGGTGCTGTCCTGATAAAAGGCTTACTAGCAAATTTGAACCGTATGAAAAATAAAACAATCCACGTTATAAAATTTTGAATTTTTTTGGATGATCCTGATACATCAATAATATTTCCATAAATTTTATAGATGATTATCAAGCTTCATAAATTTGAAAACAATCTGACAGTGCCACTGTCCTCATAAAAGCCCTACCGGCAAACTTCAACCGAATGAAAAATGGTTCAAACCATAAAACTTTATATTATGATAAAACTTTAATAATTTTTCCATAAATTTTTTATACTGTGATAAAACTTTAATAATTTTTAAAAATTATTAAAATGATATGTCCTGATAAAAGCCTGATAATCAGTACATAGATTTTCTTTAGCAATCTAAGGAAATTGTTAAGATCTCATAAAAAATTTGAATCATGATCACACTCCAGTGAATTTATAAAGTTCTTACAAAGGCACTGTACCATTTTTGTTCATTCTGTTTTTGATTTTTAAAATATAACAAATGAAGTTCAATGCATAGATAGATTTGACTGAGCAAACAAAAAGGTTTAAAATTTTTTAAAATTTTATTGAATGGTATTGAGAAAATTATTAAGCTCTCATAAAAATTTTGGAACATGTTCACACTCGAGAAAAATTATAAAATTCTGACAAGGTTACTGTCTCAGTTGTGATCTTTCTGTTTTAGATTTTTTTAAATATAACAAATGATGTTCAATTATTTTGAATATTTTTTTTGTATGATCCGACACTACTAAATATAGTACCATAAATTTTTATATTATGATCAAGCTTTTAAAATTTTATAAAATTTTGAAAGTGTTTCTACCGAAATTATAAAATATGTCAAAAATTCGGTTTTTCAACCAATTTTCATGGAAGATGATTTTCTTAAGGGTTTGGACCAAATCGGGTCAAATCCGGTCAAAAAAGTGAAAAACCGATAAAAAAACCCGAGATTTCAGTGAGATCTAGCAAAATCTCCTCGAAATGTCTGAGATTACTATAGCAATTTAAAAAAATCAATTTTTTTTACCCTTCTGGAATCTGAAATCTCGACCGAGATTTTTGAAATTTCGCCAGTTTTTCAATCGTTAGTACTGGCTACTGTTAGAAAGGCGTTTGGTTCAAATTACGACACCTCAAGACTTTGGCACGCCAAAAATCATGGCTGATAATTGTCTGATCGTGAAAACTTCGGTTTTATGGCTAACCTTCATCTGAAACACCAGTTTCTAATTAGACAGTTGACATGTGGAGCAGTGAATTACATGTGTCTGAAGGGTCCAAAAGGTGATTAGAGGGAGATGGATATGAGCCAAATAAAATTATCCCTCAAGTATTAAATCTCTTTTCTAAACGAGCTAGCTGAAAGGCTTAACCAGGTCAGCACTGGACAAAAGAGCATTCAAGTCACTTGTTTTAAAAGAGTCAACTAAAGGGCTCAGTCAGGCCAGCACTGGGCAAACGTCCAATGCTCTCATGTGAAAAGTAAAATCAGGAAGAACCGTAAAATCATCACGATTTGAAAAACAGGAATCGAGACAACTTTTGATCAGCTAATTCAAATTCTATGAAACTTTGCATACACCTTCCTGTGGATGTCAGAAACATATTCCAACCTTCAATCGCAAGGATTGATGCCAAAGGTTCGATCTTTTTCAGTTTAAAGGAAGGATGCACCAAGATGAGGATAAAACCCTTCAACTTCATCATGATCTTGCTCGTGGGGATTTTGATAATCTTAGATGATCTCCCATATGTCATAGCAAACAAGAATCCCAAGGAAATACCTCCTCAAAAGAGTCAAGAAAATATTTATCGGTTTCTTTAGAAAGATTTGATATCTTGTTCAAAACTTACCTAGATGATTTGAATATAAACTTGCTCAAGTTCTTGTGGATCTTGCTGGATTGGAATATATTCTAGATGAGTTCCTCAACCCCTTATGCGTCCTACATCTAGTAGAAGCAGAGTAAGTAGAAGGAGGTGAAGCACAACTCAAATTGCAAGCAAGAACAAAAATAGATATCAGAACATAGATAAACTTGAATCTTGCATTGCTTACAGAGGGATGGTTACAAAGCCACACTTCCAAGTGACCCTCACACATACATAGGCTAACCCGCAACCCAACAACATAATGAGTTTTGACAATAGTAACTTAACCGCTAGTCCACCTGCGAACATTTGATTCCAACAATCCTCCTTCGCTTGAGTAGAGCTCCAGTTAACATCACATCCATTAACTTGAAACGTCGCCTATGCTTCGTCACCTTCAATGTGGCCCAATGACTTGCCGCCAAGCCTCGTGTTTTGACTCCCTCGAATTGTTCTGACTTGCAAACGGGTCCAAATCACTTAACATGCCATATGTCCTTGTTTGCTTCACTATGACGACTTCGGCTTCTTTAACCATTCTGGACCTCAACTCCTTCCTAAAACTAATTCCGATCCACCTTGACATTGCCCGCCATGTCCATCACCATTGCATCATGCTTCGGCTCCTTATCTTCCCAGCTCACAACCACTTCCCATCCTCAGTCATCTTCCGACGGTCGTTGACCATTCTGGATATCAGTTCTCTTAGCCTAATTCCGGTCTCCTCTTCATCGTGACCTAGCGACGAAGTCTTACAACCAACACAGATAAGTAAACCATCACATATCATTGTTTCAGAATAACATGCAGCGGTAATCAGATAAAGATCAGTGATCGCTCAAACATCAAAAGATCCTACCTGGGATCAATTAGATCATGACCAATTTGATCCACGACCACTCTTCAAGTCATAACCTCTCTAGACCGTGATCCCTCAAAGTCAAATACCACTCTTAACAGTGATCACTCAAAGTCAATCTAGGTTATGACATCTCAAAGCCAAAAACCACTCTTAGCAGTGACCACTCAAAATCACTCTTAACTGTGACCACTCTTACAAAAATTATGACCACTTTCTTAATGGTCTAGACCACTCTAGTGGTCCTTAGAGGTCAAGACCACTCCCAAAATAGTCTAGACTACTCCATCAGATGTCACGATCACTTTTCAAGTGATCTTTAGAGGTTATGATCACTCTTTAAGAGGTCATGACTACTTCCTTTTAGAGGTCAAGATAACTCTCACAATGATCTAGACTACTCCATCAGAGATCACGATCACTTTTCAAGCGATCTTTCGGGGCCATGACTACTTCTCAAGAGGTCATGACCACTCAAGACCACTTTGGAGATCAGAACCACTCCTGTAGGGTCACAACCACTCTTGTTGGGGTCACGATCACTCAAGACCACTCTCATTAAGGTCAGGACCACTCTCATAATGATTATGACCACTCTACAAGTGGTCACTCTTAAAGGTCCCAAGTGGTTACGATTACTCTCCAAGTGATCATGATCACTCCCTAAGAGGTCATAAGAGGTTATGATCAATCCTTTAAAGGTCACAATTATTCTTTTAGAGGTCACGATCACTTTATAAACGGCCACTCTAGTGATCACAAATGCCACGACTACTCTAGGAACGATTATTCTTAGAAGTCACAAAAGTCACGACCATTAAAGACCACAACTACTCTAGAAAGGACCACCTTAGAAAACGACCTCTCCAAGGAACACGACCCTAAAGTCACAAAGATCACGATCACTCAAGGCATAGCTAAGACCACTCTGAGCAAGATCAAGACCTCTCAAACCAAATTATTCATAACAAAACAAGTTGATATCAAACTTAAATCTAAACACCACAGACTTAAACATAATCAATTACTTGTTTCCAATGGTTGCCAAGGATGCGTTTCCTTCGACCCTGCCCGTCCTCGCCTCGACGACGACCAGACGGCTCGAACGTAACTCCAGCCTTCCGCTACACACACAGGATCCGCTTCGTGACATGGGGTCGGTCCATTGCCAGAGCCCGCGCGCGTGGACAAACATTCGTGTGGTGGGTGCGCGCGGTTGCCGGCTCCCTCGTGCCGTTCACGTGCTGGCACGCGCAACAGCGACGGCGACGTCCCTCTTGGGCTACATGATCTCGCCGATTTGGGCGGTGATCCCGATCGAATTCCCGTACCGATTTGGGCGTTGATCCCGATTGAATTCCCGTCACAAATCCGGAGGTGCTATCGGAAAACTGGTGTCCATTGTTTTGTTCGCTGTTTCGTGATGGCTTCGCGGGACGAGCGGGCGCGGCCGGCCTCGCTGCGCCGGGCCCAAGAAACGCTGGTCGCATGGTCGCCGGGATCCCGGGTTGCCACCAACCGAACGCTGCGAGGCTGCGAGAACGTACTTCTACAGTGCACCTAGCATGGGAAAACTCGGGAGCCATGCCCACTTTTGCTTGTGCAGGCAAATGTAAAAGTAGGGAAAACGCAATCTCCTCCCACGAGGAGGCCCTACCCTGACATCCACCGTCTATTTCTCCCCAGATTCGTTCTGTATAGAAAGTGAGGTGTGTATTCTTTTTGCTTTCACTTTCTCAAATAACACTGTATTTCATTTTTTTCCTATGGGGGGCCGTGTTGATGCTACACATGTAACAACTGACAAAGCATATATATCCTATTTTCAAGGGCTGGTGCCATTCAAAATATTGTCCAGATGTTCTCGCTAACTCGAAATGATTTCTCACGTTATCGTCAGTTGGGACATTTTTGTCCTTCAGCTAGAAGTTCTGGTCCCGTGAAAGAATTTGATAAGATGTATACCTAGAATCTCTCTGCTATGGGACCCTTCAGATTAGAGATACTAATCAACATCAACATTATGTATCACCAAAATTGGAGGATGTCTCCTCTCTCTCTCTCTCTCTCCAACAAAGAACAAAGAACAAAAAAATAATAAAACAATATTGCCTCTCCCTCCTTGATCAGACGAGCACCAACAGAACAGAAAAATACAAAAATCTGGCCATTACTTAGGACAACATCATAAAAACTTGTACAATGTTGCGCGCTCTCTCTTCCTCAGCTCGTATTCATAAAAAAAAGATAGGAAGTTTGAGAAAAGGACCATAAAAGTTCATATTCACTGCTCGGATATTTGAAATATTTATCACAATTGAGATAAAAATGGGACGTCAATAGCGCACGAACAACACAATACTTGGGACGTTATCAGCACACGATCAAGACAAGGACCCTTATTAGCACAGCTTTGTCTTTGGGAAAACCTGGAAAAGGTAAGGGTTAAAGGCTCAGCTTTGTCCTTTTGGAAAATCATCATGGATCCACTTTGCTGCACTGCATTTTAGTTGCATTTCTTTCTCTCAGCAAGAACTGCAGTGGGGTTCAAGATTCAGATAGTGCAGAGCAAGGATTGAAAAGCCGGCGAAATTTTAGAAATCTTGGCCGAGATTTCGGGTTCCGACCGGGTAAAAAAATTAAAAAAAAGCAAATGTTACAGTAATGTTCCATGACAATTTGTTGAAAAACCGAATTTTTAAGACATTCTATAATTTCGGCAGAAACACTTTAAGATTTTTATAAAATTTTAAATGTTTTATAATGCTATGAAAAATTTACGGTACTATATTTAGAAGTCTAGGATCATAAAAAAAATCAAAATAATTTAACTTCATTTGTTATCTTTAAAAATAAAAAAACAGAATGAACATAAATGAGACGGTAACCATGTCAGAATTTTATAAATTTTATTTAGTTTGATCATGATCTAAAATTTTTAGGAGAGCTTAAGAATTTTCTCAAAACCCTTATATAAAAGTTTCAAAAAATTTAAACCTGTTTTGGTAGGTCAATCAAAAAATATAAACCGTACAAGCATGCGCTCTAAAGTTCGAAAACTCTGAAGTAGAAGTGCCACAGATTTTGGAAATTCGTTTGGTTTGATCATTATCTAAAAATTTTATGGAAACATTAGGGATGCTTCAAGATTATCCTCAAAAAAATTCAAAATTTTTACATGCTCACAGCAATACAAAAAACTTGCAAGAAAAGTGCAGTAAATTGCTTTATGTATGTTAGCCACACTGTTTTTAATAGAGACTCAATTATTCATTCCATTGGTTCACAGACAGACTTCACTTTCCTCTCTCCAGTCAAACAACTCCACACTCGAGGCTTTCTTCCTCTTTGACCTCCGGCCAAATCCGAACTTCTCCGGTCAAGCAGCACTGAAATCTCGACGTTGAAATCTTCGATCAAGGTAGTTCTCACGTGCTCCTGTATGGTAATGTTTGTGGTGTATATGTGATGAATTGTCATATGTATCAATTTTATTTGATACCTATTATTTTTTATACCAATATATATTGATTGTTTCCAATTGTAACCTTCAAATTCCGAATATCACTGGAAATGCTGCCGTAATTTCTAACTTTATGGTACGCTTCTAAGAATTTTTAGAATTCACTAGGGTGTGATCATGATCCAAAATTTTGACGATAGCTCAAGAATTACCTTAGAACCATTCTGTAAAAGTTTAAAAAAATTCTAAATCTTATTTGTTTGCTCAACCAAAACTATGTATGGATCATCATGCTTTTATCACGACAGTAACAATGTAAAAAAATTAAAATTCGTTAGGATTTATAATTATCTAAAAATTTTATAGCTAGATTAATGATGCATCAGTACCATCTAAAAAAAATTAAAATTTTCTAACATGGTTTGAAGCATGTTTCCTTTGGTTAAAGTTTGCCGGTAAGGTTTTTATTAAGATATCATCATTGTCCGAATTTTTAAAAATTCCTCGAGCTTCACCATCATTTAAAAATTTTATGGAAATATTAGTGACATATCAAAACCATGCACAAAAAGTTTAAAAAATTTATAACTTGGTTTTTTCTATTTTTTATTCGGTTCAAATTTTCTAGTTAGCGTTTTATCAGGATAGTAACCGTGTCCGAATTTTTAAAAATTCCTTAGACTTGATAATTATCTAGAATTTTTATGGGCATATTAATGATGTGTCAGAACAATCCACAAAAATTTTGAAAATTGTTTGACATTGTTTGGATCATTTTTTTCTCGGTTCAATTTTACCCACATCTCGATAATTTCGGCAATTTTGAACGAAATCTCGAAAATTTAGGTGAAAAAAAACTGGATTTGAATTTTTGTTTTTGTGTTTCATATGGAATTTATTCAAAATTCTAGACAACCGAAATGAGATTTCAAACTTAGTACAGAAAGAAGGTAGTACTACTCAGGGTTTCGGATTTTGTTTTCGGATAAAATACCGTCGTGGGCCGGATACCGAGATTTCGGCGAAATTCGGTAATTTCGGAGAAATCTCGTCCAGAATTTCAAATTTAAAATTTGAATCCGGCTTGTTTGAAACCGAGAAATAGCGAAATTCGGCGAAATTGGGCGAAATTGCCGAAATTTCGGGTTTTTTGCACTGGCAGAAAAGTGGTCCAAACGTTAACGAAAAATTTTGAAATTTTTTTTGGAGGTTCCTGAAACATTGATGATGTTCTCATAAAAATTTCATCTGATTATCACATCTGAGGAATTTTAAAAATTCAGAGAGTGGTACTGTCCTGATTAAACACTGACCGACAAATTTGATCCGAACGAAAATGGTAAAAATCAAGTTATAAACTGCTCAAATTTTTTGAAGAGTCATTACACATTTATTATGTTTCCATAAAAATTTCAGATTATTATGAAGTGTGTGTAATTTTAAAATTCAAACATTAGAACTGTCCAGATAAAACGCTGACCGGTAATTTTGAACCGAATGCAAATGGTTCAAACCATGGTAAAAACATTTGAATTTTTTTCATGGTTATGATGTATCTATAATGCTCTCATAAAATTTTCAGATGATGATCAAACTGTATGAATTTTTAAAATTCTAACAGTACTACTGGTCTACCGCCTGTTAAAATGCTTACGGTAAAATTGAAAAACATGAAAATTATGTAAACCATGTTAAAAACTTTTGAAATTTTTGTGAATGGTCCTGATATAACATTAATGTTTTCTTAAAATTTTTAGATGATGAGCATTCTCAAATAATGTTTGAAAATTCAGCATGCTACTACGTCCCGATAAAAGTCGATGATCAATACATAGATTTGATTTAGCAGTAAAAAAGTTTAATTTTTTTAAAATTTACAGAATGGTGATAAGGAAGTTCTTAATATCCCATAAAAATTTTGATTCATGATCACACTCCAGTGAATTTATAAAATTCTTACAAGGACACTACCATTTATGTTTTTTCTTTTTGTTTTTAGAAATATAATATAACAAACAAAGTTCAATGCTTACATTTGGAACAAAGTTTTAAATGTTCTGTTTTTTACCTAAGTTTTTTACCTAAGTTACATTTAGAACAAAGTTTTAAATGTTCTGTTTTTTACCTAAGTTTTTACCTAAGTTTTAGCAATTTCAATTTTTTTCGGATTTTTCCATCCGGCGCAAAACCTCGTTCACGCCGACCACTTGAAGTAGTCCGCAAAAGGTCGTTCACGCGGACTACTTCCAAGTGGTCCAAGCGTGAACTGACTTTTATCCTATTTCGATTTTTATTTTTAAAACATAACAAATGATGTTAAAATATTTTCATAAATTTTATGTATTATCCTACATATCTTATGATACTCACATAAATTTTTCATAGCATGAAAATGCATTCTCAATTTTTAAAATTCAGAGAGTGTTTCACTAAATGCCAAAAAGTCTAAAAATAAACTTTTTCAAACATTATCATTGAAGATCACTTCCGAGAACTTATTGATATAATTCCGGTCGATCCGCCAAAAAATTCAAATTCTGTTTAAAATTCAAATCTCGTGCTTTTTAGCCAAATCTCACGAAAAATAAAAATTTCGAAATTTATCTGTAGCAATTTCAATTTTTTCCGGATTTTTCCATCCGCGCATATAGTTGCTCACGCCGACCACTTGAAGTAGTCCGTTAAAAAGTCGTTCACGCGGACTACTTCCAAGTGGTCCCAGTGAACCGATTTTTTATCCTATTTCGATTTTTATTTTTAAAACATAACAAATGATGTTAAAATATTTTCATAAATTTTATGTATTATCCTACATATCTTATGATACTCCCATAAATTTTCATAGCATGAAAATGCATTCTCAATTTTTAAAATTGAACGTGTTTCGCGGAAGTGCCAAAAGTCTAAAAATAAACTTTTTCAAACATTATCATTGAAGATCACTTCCTGAGAACTTATTGATATAATTCGGTCGATCCGCCAAAAACTTCAAAATCGGTTTAAAATTCAAATCTCGGCGGTTTTTGCCGAAATCTCATGAAAAATAAAAATCCGAAATATACTGTAGCAATTTCAAATTTTTTCGAATTTTTACATCCGGCCGGTCTATGCAAACTCGCTGGGGTCCGAAATCCGAGATTTCGGCGAGATTTTGCCGAATTTCGGCGGTTTTTGTAACCTTGGTACTACTACTACAACGGGAGATCATCAGGATAACAGTGGCCCGTCATTTCCAATTGAAGTCGCCGTACCACGTTGAGCCCGACTAGGCGCTAGGCGGCAACAAATGAATGAATCTGAGCTGCGATCTTGATGGTAATGATATCTCTTTGGAACTTGCGACACTGCGTCCTGACATGAACCGGCATCTATTCCCTTCCATCCGCACCTAACATCACTAGTAGTAGTTAAAATAGCAGTGGCTTCTTGAAATCAGATTCGCAAAACCGTCGGTTTACCCCGATAAAATATGGTTTTCGCGTTCGTGTATATCTGGTAAATTGGTCGATTTGAAATTCAAATTTAAAATTTTTAAAATTAGTATTAATTTCTTTAAGGCTTTTGATGCTAAATTTTGTAGAAAAAACAAATTTTAGAGACCTTTTTTGAGACGTTTCAAATCGTAGAAAATAGAAAAACCAAAAAAAAGAAAGAAAAGCTCAGCCCACAGGCCGAGTCGGTCGTGGGCCGGCCGGCCCGAGCGCTGCCCAGTTGGCTTTGTTTGGCCCACTCGAAGTGAGTTATGTGTTGCTCTTCCTCACTCCTGAGCTGAAGCTCAATTATTGGCCTCCAGCTTTCCTCAGTCACAGAGCTTCCCGACCAGGGTGACGCCGTCACCTTCCGGCCATCGCGCGCAGCGAAACCGCCGGCGAAGAGAGGAAAACCGCTCATATAGCAGCTATGACTATGTCATCCCCGATGCTCACGCACAAACTCCCACGCAATGGATCTACGAGTGGTAGGACCTTGAGTTTTATACCATGTTGTATCAACAATGGCAAACAACAAGTACATGGACGGGGCAAAGCTGACACGATTATAAGGCGGAGTTGCTACCTACACGAGGATTGGCCTTGATGTCTATCGATGAATACAATATGGCCAACCAAGTGTACACGCAACAATACTACCCGTAGCCCCGAAGGTAATATTTCATTTGCATGATTCATTTCATTTGTATGTTTCATTTCAGTGCAACTTGATATTATACCAAGTATACATTGCAAGTCAAAAAATTTACTAATATTCCGTTTATGTAGGTCGAACATGGTATTTATGCGATAATGAATGACAAAGCTATGCTAATGCCTATTCCACAATTTCAATTGAAAGGTATTACAATGTAAATGGTGGTGACAAATGAATGGTACTAAAATTGCGAATGCTTTTACTATGTCATTATTTAAATGCCTATTTTGCACTTGTGTGATTGTAGTATTGCAATGAAAGATTATTAATTGATATATTATTGCTAAATGCCTAATTTACAACTTTCAATTGTCTAAAATATAGCAAAGGTCATATTGAATTTTTCCCAAATTTAGGAGATATCATTTTGGAATTTTTCATGTGTTTCACATACCTTATTCATATATTTATTTTACTCAAATTTAGCCTCCCCTGTTTTTTTACATTTTTACAATGTTTTTTTTTTTGCATTTTCCCCATTTTTTCCCGCATTTCCGGCCTCCACCGCTTAAAATCCAGTAATTTCTTATTTGCACATAAAACACCTAAAAACACCATATGAATCAAATTTCACTATAGAGGGTTCAGCAGCTTATGAGGTAGTAAAATCCAATTCTGTTAGAAGTTCAACCCTGGTATGATAGTAAAATATATGTATACAGATAGTAAAATCTTATAATAAATTCTTGCCCAACAATGCAGTTGGTTAGTGTTGTGATGCGATTTTTCCCAGTTCTATAGATGCTTGTGGCAAGTTGTGATGGATCTGCTGCATTGCCTAATACTTTTGTTTGAAGTTTTGTTCTACTCTATCCTTATGAGTTTCTATTATATGCTAGCAGTGTTGTTGTACGATAACTATTTGTGACCGGAGCACACAAATAATATCATAGCACTAATTTCTATTGTAATATATTTAATATATCTAATAAAATTATAATATTATGAATGTACATTTCGAGACGAATCGAAATATATGATTTTCATGCATCCCGTCTAAATATTTAAAATGATAGCTAAAGTTTCAAAATTTTGACTGCACACATCCCAAACCGACAAGTTTTGTGAACCGAATGGAGTATTTAAGTAGAGATAATGACTAAAAAAATAATTATATTATAGATTCTCTCGATAGATAAATGTATTAAAACGGATACTTTCAAGCGCTCCGAGCCTATGAACAAATATAGAGAAATTGAGAGAGTAACTCTATTTCCTTATCGTATGTTCTTTTTATTGGTGCTGTTTTCTACTAGTACTCCACTCTTTGACTATCCCGAAAGAAACATTTGGCTTTTTAGGTAAGGGAATAAGCCGGGTAATAAGTTGCTAGCATAAGATAATTATTATATGCCTTATTCCCTTGCACTAGGTCAGCAAGAATATTGGTGTCCATGATTGGGACTTAGGTCCCTGTCGAACTTACCATAAAAATAAAAAAAATCGCACAATCAAATAGGAATTTTATTACCGTAGAAAAAGTGTTACATGAATAAAATTATAGTCAAATCTCTCCTGTATTTGGGTACGCAAGCACCCTATTTATACACCTAAGGGTAGCAGATAATTTTACTACATGTGTCTTTTATCTTCACCCATAAGCCTTCGTCAAGTCTTGAACTGTCTCGCTCTTTGGTCAATTGTCATAAATTGTCAGATGCACCAATAACTGTTTTCATGTTAATCACATGAAAAATTACCATATCTTCCGACAAGTTACCTAGTCAGGGCCTTATGAAACTGTATAATTATTCCAACCAGTTTACTACTAAATAAAACAAAGCCTTCTTTAAATCGTGGATGTAGATATAATTATTATATTACATAGATCTCTAAATATGAATATACTTTTTAGACTTTGATCGTACAATATTAACGTAGTCAGCAATCCTCGCCAATTGGTTGACTTGAGTGTTACATTATGAACAATAAACTTCTGTCGTAGCATACTCTAAAGTACCAAATCTGTGTATATGGCTGTCTTTTGTCCGAGCTGAGCAATGTGAGTATAGAATACAATCATCACTTATCTAGTTTTTTTTAAATCTAACTTTACGTATGTATTTATAAATTTGACCATTCCCCTACCGCAAAAAACACGACAAGCAACATCTGTCCCCTACCACACTCAAAGAATACAAAAAGTGGCCAACAAACCGGAAGCTCGACCGACTACAAGAGCAACATAGCCCACCACGACAAGATGGCTTCCATGCTACCAAGGCGCGATGGCGAGGAGTCATGCATGCTACTACAGCTCCTCCCATACTCGCTCGCCCTGCCACATCATCGACAAACTAACTTCCTCACTCCCCAGACGCAACAAAGCACATGTGTCAACTGCCACAACTTATACAGTGAGAGAAAGTCAAATTTGCAAATACTTGGGCAAGAGGCTAAATTTGCAAAAAGCAAAGTACATAGAGGCAGATAAGTGATGATTTCGGATGCAATTACAACATACAATGTATGCAAAAGGATCATCGTTTAATTACTTCTTTACAGATGATATTCTGAAAGAGGCCCAAAAAAAGCCTAGTTACAACATTCACGTATAGGCCGGTTCGTAGAGCCCAATCAAATTAGCAGAGAATTTTCCCGAGTCCGAGAGGTCCGCACAAAAGCCCAGTTAGCATAAGCAGCGTGCGTGAACACAGAATAAGGGTTTTAAGCAATTAAGCCTAAAAGTGTTGGAACTTGAACACCTTTCCAATTATAGTATATTTCCTAACAGCCTAAGGGGAAAAGATCAATTGAGTAAAATATCAATGTTGTACAATTGCTTTGGCAACTCAAATAAAAAAGGTCAGCTTTGCATTACCGATCTCAACCAACTCAAATTATTGGTATGCCAATGGTTAGATACATGATCAATTGTTCTGGAAGAAACAAGATTGGAAAATCAGAATACAGTTTAACTATCTTTTGGAAGAATTGTGTGAGAACGACTATCAGAACTCATCGCATGTACACTTTCCGCACTAAGAGTTTCTTTATAAATAAACGATGCTGATAGAAAGCAGTGAGCACTGGCTGAAAAATTACCACGGCTTGATCCAATAGAATGCTACACCTGACTACCTGAGACAATAGGAAACCACTGAAGTGTAAGGAATCCATAAAAGGGGAAGCAGCAGGAAACTGCAGTTGGCAGTGCTACAGCATACCCATTAGCATTTAAACGAGTGCTGGCAGGAACTGAACTAGTATGAATGTATGATGGAAGTTCAGTTATAAATTCACCTGAGCTTTTGGCCATTTTTGGTTTGATTTGTTGGTACTTGATAGTTTCAATACAAAGAGACAGTGTATACACATAGCCAGGCAGCATGGTGTTTTCAGCTAATATTTTGGCTGCTCCAAGCACTTCTGAAAGAATCGGTTACCCTGTATCATGAATGAAACCAATAAGTACACCTGAAAACAAAACAACTGACATTGATATAATTACAGGAGTAAGAAACTGTCACACCTTAAATGCAAAATTGATATCTGAACTGTCAATCTGAAGCGTTACTCTTCTGAGCTTATCTTCCTTGGATTGCCCTAGTTTCATGAATCCCTACAATGCAAACTCCATTAAAAACTCAAAAACATTTTGGTTTTTCTTTTCTTCCAATAGTACTGAATCTACTGATGCATAATGAACCACAGGTGTTTGCAGACCTGATCGCTCAAAACCATGCACATGTTAGAAAATTCAAGCATCCCAACTGCTGGGACTTGGGTTGATCTGCAAATTTCTATGTATGACTTGTTGAGCTGCAAAAAGCATTCATATAGATAGGTTAGAAATTTAGAATTCTACAAAATAAGGTTATCGAGTGTGTTCTTCGCTTCTTTTAGAATGTCATAGTAAACATTACCTCTCCTAGAGTAGTAGCCTTTTTCTTGCAATGCTGAAAAGTATTTGCCAATGCACACAACACCATCTGGCCAACATGCCGAATGTGAGAATGAGATTTTAGGTCATGTATAAAATTAGTATTAATGGAACAGGGATGATAAATCTGGCTTTACCTGTTGGTGTTGGGGAAGACACAGTATGCTATCTACTACTGCTGACTTGAATGCCTTTGACAAGGCAATATCCATATGATCAAATGTCACCTGTAAGAATTTATGTTAGACCACAAGGACCCTGGAACAAAATGGGTTTATTACCAATCATGTTAAGAATTAGGATGTGAGAATGTTTTATATTCTAAACAAAAGGTGAACTTCTTGGCAAGAGCCATTACATCAGATGCAGCAATAGCATGTAGTTAGCTACTAGCCTGGCTATTTTAGTAATACTCAGATTCCATTAGGAGATTTCAAGCCTAATGTTGTTCAAATTTCTGTTGGCCATTTGGAGTATAGGCAGATTGAAGTAAAAAATCAAGATTCATGTACTCATATTTGTCAACACAGTTGGACACAGAAACTAAGATAGGCACAGACAACATTCGCTTTAACATAGTAGAATGTGACCCAACAGCAAGGCTGGCTTCAAGCCTTCAATGCTGAAGCAACAGATTAACTACAGGCTCAAATTAGATCAATGTACATATGAACTACCAAGGTCTGGTTTGGTGCGGAATCCACCATGACATCACTTTGTTTTCATTTACATATTCATAGCAAAAAAATGGTGCGAGGAACTAACAAACTTACAACTCCTAATTCTTGATCAGAACAATCGTGTAGCCTTGATTCAAATACCTCCACAGCACTCCTGGAATACATAAAAAGATGTTATACACTTTGGCTTCATTGTCATTGCTTAACATTGAGTCATTGAGGACACAAAAGGGTATATCTTACACATAATCACAGTGAAGAATAAGTTTAACACATGCAAAGCAACATTTCTGATTAGGTGTATATATGCATCAACCATATTCAGAATTATTTTGGTTTAGAAATAGGCTATGCGTTATATTTTATCAGCTCTGATAACGGAGGTGGCGGATTGCAAAGAACATGATTGTTGCCTCAGCAAGATAAGTGGATTACCTGCAAACACCAAGAGCTTTTCTCATGTCCCCAGAGGCTGCAGCGACTTTCTGATAAAAGAACATTAAGTAAACCATGTTAATAATGAGCATGCTGATACCAAAATTGACTACAACCTGGTATTCTCCTAAACAGAAACATATACCTGCTCACAAAAAAAAATCTATACTGCCTGACAAACTGACATACTCCAACATGAAGGATGAAAAAATAAATGAGAGTTTATTGTAGGATAATAGGACTTACCCTAGCACAAAACTCTAGGGCCAGTGGTTCAAAAACGTCATACTCAAGAACCTGTATAAGTGGCATCACAGAAAGTTAACAGCAAGCAAATTTCAATATAAATAATTTAACAGACACTTATAAGCCTGAATTGGTCGCATGACAAACTAATTACCTTTAGCCTGTGCTTAATTATGTCAGATATTTGATCCTTGGAATAAGCACGGAAAGTTACAACAAGTGGTTTGCCTGTCAATTAGCGTTGGAATGTCAAGGACATTATTTTCCTTCACATAAGTAAATGTAACATCAAATATTTCAGCTAGTCAATTGAAGGTGTTCCATGTTCACTACACTAAACATGGTAAAGAGTGCTTACAATTTAAGGATTCAAGCTTTGGAAGAAACCGATCTGCTAGGTCTATGGCATTTGCAATTCCTGAAAAACAGCACCAACTATCGATCAGCAAAACAGTATCAACTGTTGATTAAAATTGTGTTTTAGTGTAAGTAGTGTTCTTCAAAAAGTTACCTATCAGTATGCATCTTGAGAATTGGTAAGTCGTGAGCATAAAAAGATCATGTAGCACGGCCCGGTCTCTTGTGATTAAGTAGTCCATCTCATCCACAATGACCAACCTGGCAAGCAGTGGCATGCACTTCAGATGGCAGGACCAAAACGGCATGAAAGGCCATATTCTAAGAGCGGGTACAGATAGTTCTTACAACATCCTTCTTGGAGCTGATTCTTTGTCAGAAAACATACTCTGCAGTTTCTGAAGTGGTGACAATTTACCGCTTGCCTTCTTTCGCGCCTGGAATTTTCCAAGTATCTGCATTGAAAACTTGATTAGTACTGACACGGTCAGTCAGCTTGGGCACCAATAAATAGATCGAGACCAAAATTTGGCAACAGTAAATACCTTACTAAAAATTTCAGATGTACTTGCTAGGCTCGTGCAATTGATTGCCAAAGAATCAGGTGTCTCCATTCCCATCTACGCGCAACATATGCGACAAAGTTTGAACGATAATTCACTCCAAATGAAGAAATTTGTACGTATAACCGAGAAATTATAGCTAACCTCATCTGCCCGACGCGCCACGCTCTCCTTGACTTTGTTAATAGACAATGTCTTTCCTGTACCTGGGCACCCGCACACATACAGGCTCCCTGCCCTCTCCTGCTCGACGCACGCCTTGCAGAACTCGAGCACACGCCTTTGCTCTTCGTCCCGGCAAACCAGCCCGCGCGACGGCACCGTGGCCACGTGCAATGCCTCCTTGACCGCCTGCATCTGCGCGGGATCTGCAGGGGACAGTGGATTTTCCGTCAGACCCCAAACAAAAAAACGCGGTGGCTGGCTGAAACGAGAGTTCGGAGACTTGCCTCGCGGGTTCCACTTGGACTTCTCGGCCGCGACGAGATCGCCGTACAGGCGCTTCCTGGAGGACTTGGGCGACGGCGAGAGCAGCTTCGGGGTGCCGACCTGCGAGATCGAGCAGTTGGTGTGCATTTGAAGGGAATGCCGGATGAAATGAAGCGGCAGTCATGCAGATCTGCATGAGAGACCGAGGTGAGCAGGGCAACTTACTGTTCTGGCCCCGGCGAGGGGGGATCTGTGGGGGGAGGTGAACTGAGACGCGTCGGGTGACTCGGCGGCACGGCGATGGGTCAGGCGGCGCTTGACGCTGCGCGGGGTGGTGGCTGCGGTCGGGGAAGGGGTGGTCGCCGGGGATGGGCTCGCCGTGGCGCTGCGAAGCGTCGGCATTGCGGGAGCCTTGGGAGTTGGCGATGGGATTTGGAGGTGGGGAAATTGGGAGGGAATTAGGGAGGAGGACTAAGGTCTGAGGGGGGAGAAGGGTGGGAAGAAGAAAAAGGCGCGGTGGGCACGGGCGCGAGAGCCCGCCAAGGTGTTTTCGGCTTCGCGCGGGAACGCCAGCGAAAGAACGTGTGCTTACGGGTTACGGCTTTGGTAGGTAGCGCTTCAAATTTTTTAGTACCGCCTACGGCGTACATCAACCAGACTTTTTCCCGGACTAAACGAGTCGACTCAGAACGGTTACATGCCAGTTTTGGTCTTTCTTCTCTCTTAAAAACAACTTACTACATGTAGACATGTAGTAGTATATGTGTTTCAGCAAGTCCTCTAAAAAGATACTCTAACCGTTAATAAATATAAGACATATTTTAACTTTGTATAAGGATTAATGTTGAACGAAATTGAGAAAGGTACGAGTGAAAATGACTTAGATATCTCTACTTAATTGTCTTGAAAAATGAGAGATAATAGTTTGTGTGCGGTGGTAATGAATAAATACATGTAGTTGAGAGAGAATAGATAGGGGTATAATAGAAAAAAGCCTCATTAAATCTGCATGTAAACTTTATATTTCTGAACAAAATCATTCAAACATAAGCAGCGTTATATTTCTGAACGGAGGGAGCGTTATGCTTTTCTAGCATGTAAAACTAAATTTCATTCATTGGAACACAAAGTAGTGCTCTATCTAAGTTTATGAGATGTATTTTTTAATAGTTTTGTCCATAAAATATATGATCTATTTCATATTTAATACAAAATTAGTATGATGTCCCATATATACTCCTAATAAATATTCATCTTTACTTCATATTCTCTGCATCATGCATTGAGGCTCTATTGTTTGGTCTTTTTCATCCGCTTAAAAGCTAAAACCTAAACAAATAAATGGGTTTTATATTGTTTTTAAACTGTTTAAGCCCAAAAGTGACATTAAGCTATAAGCCAAAAAGTCTAAGGCCTTGTTTGGGGGAAGGCTTAAAATCAGTTTTAGCTTCTGAAAAGCCAATAAGCCCTCATAAACAGCTCAGTTTTTTAGCGGCTTTTGACATAAGCCAAAAGACATATATAACTAACAAAAGTCAAAAGCTGAAAGCTGAGCTGGACCTGCTTTTGCAGTTTATTGCTTAGGGAAATTAGCTATTTATTAAACGGACTCTTATAAAAAGCTACGGCCGCTTTTCAGATCATAAACCAAAAAACAGCTTTTCAGAAAAGCTACAACTCCCTCAAACAAGCCCTAAGGCCCTATTTGTGGAGGCTTCAAGCTAGCTTCAACTTTTGAAAAGTCATTAAGCTCCCCCGAATAGCTCAGCTTTTAAGCGATTTTTTGCATAAGTCAGAAGCTATATATAACTAGTAAAGGCCAAAAGTTGAAAGTTGGGTTGGACCTGCTTTTACAGTTTATTACCGAGAGAAATTAGCTATTTGTTAAATGGTTTCTTATAAAAAACTACAGCTGCTTTCCAGCTCAAAAAGCCAAAAAGCAATTTTTCAGAAAAGCTACAGCTCCCCTAAACAGGCACTAAGTCTAAACAAATAGGGTCTGGATATAGTGATTAGTGATAATAATTAATGGTAGTATATGTATTTCAGAAAGTCGTCTGAAAATATAGCATGCTTTTCTAGCATGTAAAACTAAATTTCATTCATTGGAACACATAGTACTCAGTTTGAGTTTATAAGGCACATTTTTTAATAGTTTTTTTCATAAATATAGAGCGTATTTCATATTTCAATGCAAATTTGTGTGATGTCCCCTATATATCTATCAAATATCTAAATATGAGGTATGAGCACATGCAGGATACGCGAATGATATTTCCTAACGACATACAGAGACTCCGAATATCACGGGCCTGATCCTATGGGATAAGATATACGCGGAGAGGATATTTCTAGACTAGGAAAGACTTGATCGCTCTCTCGTTACGAGGAAACCGACTCGAGTATGCCTGGTATCCAGGGAAGTTTGGATATGCTGCGAAGATCACGCGATGATGGACTACTCATCGGATACGATCCGGTACTCCAAATTGATTACGACTCGACTTCGAGCAAGGCTACCTCGACTATAAAAGAGGACAAAGGGGGACGGAAAAAGAGGGAGAAAAAAGGAAGACTTTTTAGAGCCTTTGCGCAGAGCAACCAGGAGCCGGCGACCCGCGCTTTGTCAAGCTCTAACCCTAGCTTAACTTTATCCTAAGTTCAATTTTCCTTATAACTAGGGCTAGACACATTGATCTATATTCTATACACTATATACACATATCATCCACATAGAAAGTAAGGTATCACTTCGCCAGGGGGTCTGAACCTATCTACATCGTGTGCCTTCGATTTTGTGCTTGATTTTGCTAAACCGAAGGTACCCTAAGTTATAAGTTTATTGTCGATTTCTAACCTTCGATAATATTCCTAATAAATATTTATCTTTACTTCATATTCTCTATATCATACATTGATGCCTTGTTTGTTTGGTCTTTTTCACCAGCTTAAAAGCTGAAGTCTAAACAAATAGGTAATTGTTTACGGTGCTTTTAAGCCCAAAAGTTAACTTTAAGCTATAAGCTAAAAAATATGTCTAAATAAACAGGGCCTGAATATAATGCTTAGAGATAATAATTAAGGATAATATAATTATTTTCAATATATTTTTAATTTATGTACTAAGAAAAAATATGTCTTATAAGCTTGAACGAAAGAAATATGTCATTTCACACCTATCCACATCTCACACGTATGTGATGGCAAGCTAGCAAAGCAGTATTACTCCAGTTTCCACCCACATATAAGGGTGACAAAAGTTGCAGATTTCAATCCGAGAATATACAATTATAAGCAAAAACATGTTTGCCCTAAGCAAGTTTTTATTCAGTTCGATCCTAACTCAAGATAACCTTATGCGCTAATGTGTTTTTGTTTTAAAAGGGCATCCGATTTATACTGGTAACATGAAGTTAATGTTTTAAAAAAGGTTAACACGAATATAAAGCACCAAAGTTTTACGCTGCAGACAATGGGAGAGCAGCATGATTATCATCAACTCGGGGATGTATCAGGAGAAAATGAGCATTTTTTGTGAAAATGGTGCAAATTCCACAAAAACTGTTTGTACAAGTTTTCAAACAAAAAATCTCAATATTGTCAGCTACCTGTAAGGACATGGTTTATATCCATACAAAATTTCAAGAACAGGTTCAACCTATTTGTGAGATACGAAAAAAGAAAAATATGGCATGTAATAGTGCGCACAAACTGTTGATGGCGTCGAGGACGTATAGGCAGCAGCTCGATCAAGTTGGGTAAGAAGCAGTCGTAGCAAGTCGGTACTATCTTCAAGGAGATTCACGTCTCTACCGAGGTGCACAGGATGAATGGCGCTCCTCCAAGATACAATGATCTCCTATCTTTTATTGTGCACTCAACAGAAGATGAACCAACGGTTTCTCATGAAGCGTAACTATCTCCAAGCCAAAAGGTTTTAGATGTATTTGGGAAGAACTCAAGACTTAGGATTGATCAAACATGCAGCTCTACATGGTCTTTTATTTACTCTTCCCAACTAGAGAATTAATCTTATGTCTACAACCAACTGTGATAACCGGGGTTATCAGTTAATTAAAAGCAGTAAAACAGTAATTAAAATAATAAAACATGATTAGGCAAGATAAGAAAATATAACGGATGTGAGAAGTGCCGTCAGTCCCGCAGTAATGGTACCGCTCATCGAGGTACCTGACCTGTCCGGAACCCAGGCAAGCACCTCTCGCAAGTTTCGAGTTCATCATTCGGCAATTAGGATCTTACCTGGTACGGTTGCGGGTACCGTTAAGATTTTGAGTGAGAAATGACCGTAGTGCCCATAGGACCAATAACCATCCGTGAAAGCCCAAGGGCAAGATGGTCTTTATGCCCACAAGAGAGGAAAATAAAGCCCAGCTCATTGCCAACCGAATGCAAAGCAACCTAAAGCCAGCCTTTTTCCAACCGAGAGAGCCATTCGCAGCCAGCTCATTCCCATTTCCCTCACACACAAACCGAAGCCATCTAGCCAGTGCTCCCATTGTTCCAACACAAGAACAACCAAGAGCACAAGTATCCAGAAGGAGGAAGGCCATAGAAGCCAGAAGAAGGAGAGTCTGGAAGGAAGTCAAGAGGAGGCATCCAGAGGAGGAGCAAGGAGACCAGACTCAGCCTCATCAACATCAGCTTCCCCTCATCACCATCAGCACCTAGCCCTCCAATCGAACCCTCAGGTGCACATTAGCAGTAGAGGTAGTAGTAGATTGGGTCATTCCCGTGGTCTCAGTAGTTGGGAAGCCACTAGAGTAGCATATGTTCTTTCTCTTGAGTAGATCAAACATTTCCCAACGTTCACCCTAGACCCATTGCATCAAAGCTAAAATCAGAAAAACGTGCAAGAGCAAAAATCTGCAAAAGAGGAAACATGTAGAACCGTAGGTAGCTTTGGGGGAGGCAGAAGAGAGGTAGAGGGAGGAGGCGAGCTATGGCTCAGCCATGGTAGGGAGACCGGTGCCGAGCCACAGTCGGGCTGAGCCACTGTGGGCCAGAGTTGGGCGTAGGAGGCGGCGGGGGCAGAGTTGTCATGCGGGGAGCCGAGCCGAGCTGCAGCGCAGGCCCAAGCCATGGCAGCTGCGGCCAGAGCCGCAAGCGCCGAGGCCAATCGGGCTAACCGCTGAGTGGGAGAATGGTGGTGCCATGGGTTGCCTTCGGCCGGAGAAAAAAGAGGGGGAGAGTGGAGAAGAGCTCCTAGCCGATCGTGTAGAGAGGAGGCGCAGGTGTCGAGCCCTCGTCGAGAAGAGTCGCCGCAGGGAAGAGGGGCCAGAGCAGCGCAGCAAGGAAGCAGCCAGGTCGGGCCAGCGCCAGGCTGAGCATGTCACGGGCGGGGCCAGGCCAACTGCAAGAAGGGGGAACGCAGGAGGCTCGGCCGTAAGGGGAGGGAGTGGAGCCGTTGGTGTGCACAATCAGGCCGGCCACCAACCAGGCTGGAGTAGTCGTGCGGGAAGAGGCACTAGGGAGAGCCGTCCATGGGCGCATGGAGGAGAGGAGTAGCAGAGGACGAGTAGGGGAAGTAGTAGCCGAAGATAGGAGGAGAGCAGGGAGCTCGACTCCAGAAGTGGAGAACCGAAGGGAGAAGCAGGAGGAGGCGTAGGAGAGGAGTAGAAGGGGGAGCGTGCAGTCCAGAGCCAAAGAAAGAAGAAGGGGCGAAAGAGCCGAAGTGAAGTCGGCCAAGCCAGAGAAAGAAAAAGAAAGAAAGAAAAGAAAAGAAAAGAAAAGGAGAAGAGGAAAGAAAGAAAAAGAAGAAGAGAAAGGAAAAGAGGGAGAAAATGGGAAGAGAGAGAAAAAGTGAGGGGAAAAGGGTAGGAAAAATAATTCGTGCCGCGAACCGTATTGATTTTGCTGATCAACTTGCGGATCGCGTAAAAATCGACAACTGGTATGAATTGAATAGTGGCAAGATAAAATTGTACGACAGATCAAAAATTGGTTGGACGCCAGAATAAATTGTTCACCTTAATTGCCCTAGTTAATATTTTACGCTTTCAGGATCAGACCTGAGCATTCCACCCAATCAGATCCAAGATACGGGTGAGGTCGAATATATCAATCCTAATACAGGCAAGCTTTCTTTTAATCATGTCATGTGAAATGTTTTCAACTGCTTTTATGCTTATCTATATCATCACTACATCGAAAACATATATTGCAATTGAAAACCTTGAATTGGACTCGAATGGAAATGTGGTTTGTGAATGAATTGATGAGATGTAATGTGATGTTGGAATTGGTGGATCTGTTGTTTAGATCGTCCATGAATGGAGTCGTGGATGTGTTATTAGTATTAATTATGGTGGGTAGAGGGCGTCGATGAGAAGGAAATAGCCGACAGGGTCCTCTACATAGTTTATAATATAAGGTCGATCAACTATACTCGATCAATGAGCCGTATTCCAGTATCAACCATAGCGAGATAAATCGCTATCAGAAAAAGTTGTCCTATAAAGGTATTATGATCTCCACATTAGTGGTTATGTAGTTAACTAGGGGTGTGAAGCTGGGTATGCCGGGAGTCCCAGTGACGAACACGATATCAGTTGCGGTTGATCAGGCGTTATATTTAAAGCCTATGGGAGTATCAGTGCTGCTGCGATAGCATGATACAACTGGTATGCTGAGGGTATGTTGGGAACAGTCGAGTACACCACTACTCGTTGGCTACCAGGGTTGAAGATCAAAATGCTGGATTAGAGATAAATGTTCTGGAGCCTCATAGGATGGGGCCGTTATGGGTAAAGTGGTACAAACCTGCGCAGGGTTAAAATCATGAATTCATGCTTGTCTCTTGGATTAGAGGCTACAGAAGCTAAGTCAGCCTCATATACGAGTGCTAGTACTTGGTTTTGAAAATTTAAGATAAACAACCCTTAAAGAAAACCAAAAACCTAATTTTTGTAAAAGTAGATATTGAGGAAAGGTGCTTATTAGTTGGAGTTTGGTTGGATCGAGAGAAAATTATTTACTGCATTTGCTAATAATGCTTGTTGAGTACTTTTGTACTTACTCTTGCTAAATCCCTCTTTTCTACAGAATGGCCCGATGCTCAAGCTTCTGGATGGGTTGACGATGCGGTTGAGTTCTACCAGGAGGGGTAGAAGGGATGAGTAGCCGTGCACCGGCTTTGTCAGTTTTTTGGTGTAAATAGTATATATATAATATCCTTTTGTTGCTCTTGGATCTGATGTATCCTTATGGTATTGGACATACAGCTCTGCGTGGCTTGGTTTGTAATATATTTATATTCAATCTCTAATTATTGTTCTGTTGCAATACTCTGAACACGACGTACTAACTGATAAAATATTGAGTGCGCTCGATGTTTTGATTAGCTAGTATACCGAGATTCGCATAATTATCTCAAAGTGAAAGCAGTGCTACTGTTGTTACCCTTGGCTAATTATATGGATGACACCAACAAGCTTATATAGCTACGAAGCTTAATTCGTTGGCTAAAATATCAGAGAAGACCGAGTCCATATTTTGATACATACAACTCAAGCCGGAACGAGCAAACATTTTTTAGATAGAATCTAAAAACGAATTCATAAGATATATAAATATATTTAGAGGCGTCCCAACAGAACATAAGGAAGATAGAGCGCAGACTCATGAGATGAAGCAACCAAACAAACTCAAAGAGGTAAGAAATTGATAAAGAAGAAAACTGAATTAACAGGCAGCTTCGTTTGTAACTTTTATTCCGAAACAAGTACCCGAGCTCCAACAACTGTTACATGTCATATTTTACTTTTTTGTTATCTCATATTTGTTGAGTTTGTTCTTGATTTTTTACATGGATACAGACCATGTCTTTATCGATAACTGGCAATTTTTTTAAAAAACTTGCACGAGTACTTTTGGTGCCATTTTGCATAAAAGCGCTTGTCAATTTCACTTCAATGAGGGTGGTAGATTTCATTATCCTCCACGTCGGAACCTCCAGATCTAGCAAAATGGCCGTGACATAATTACCGACAACCATAGCAACGAGCAGTAAAGATTTATGGGTCGCTTGTGAAGTTGAATATAAGAAAAGTAAGTTCCCTTGCGAAAAAAAGAAGAAAAAAAAGTAAGTTAACCCCAGACATTTCGAGTAAGGGTAGGTTTAGAAAAAGAGGCCTAATAGCAAGTCAGCCCAACCCAAGCCCAACCTAATAGGCCCGATTGGAATGCAAGAGTGTTTCCCATTCTTTGTAGAAATTGAATTGATTTTTGTGAAACTTTTGCTAAATTCTGCGAAATTTGTGCATTCCAAACGGGGTTTGAGTTGTTGGGTTAGCCTCACAATCTTTTTTCAAGAGGAAACCTGCTGATCAGTGCTCCAGCCTAGGTCCATGGCTCAAGTATAATTACGCTTCCCGCAGCCTAAGCCCATATTTTTTAGATGGCTAAGCCCATGTTTCCCTATGGCCTTGATACTTTGTTTTTTTTTAACAAAAAGGATAGGCTTTGCCATTTGATTTTAAAGTTTCAATGCATGTGAGTTGGACTTTAAGAATGCTAACCCCCCTAACGCCCCGTTTAAAGCGTATAAGTAAACAGCTCAATACTTCTAAAATTTCTTTTAGAAATCATGTATTCTAATAAGGCCCAAGATGTTAATATGTTTGACTTAGTGCTTTAGTCTTAGGAGGTTGTGCACGTAACACGAGTCAGGCCAAAACGGATCATTACAAGGGAACTTGCATAGTTGCACTAACATTTGATCCTTGGATAGTGGTGACAACTGACAAGAAGTTCAACAATATTGTTGAGCTGTTATGCTGGGGATGTTTATGTTGAAAATGAGTAATTACAATAAAACAAGTGCAAATTCCAGTAAAATCAAACAAACAAATTTTAAGAAAATAAAAAAAGTCAGCTATAGATAAGGATGTGGTATATATTTATGCAAACTTTTAACAACAAAATCAATTCTGTTTGCGAGAAAAAAGAGACAAACACGACCTATAGCACTGCTCATCGGTGCTAAAACAATAATTGGCACTGTTACATGTCCTATTTATCTTTTTTTTTACCCCGCAAACAGGATTGAGTTTGTTATTTGCATAGATATAGGCCATGAGTATATCTGTAGCTGATAATTTTTAAAAATTTGTTGAAGACTTGTACAATTACTTTTATTGAAATTTGTACCACTTTCATAAAAATGCTTATTTTCACTCCGACAGATCCTCATTATGCTTGGCCCTCCTTGATCCATGAATTCTTTTTAATATTTTTTCAAAAAAAAAAATAATTGTATGTCTTGCTATTAGTTTGTCCAACTTTTTTCATCATGCATCGAACTTTCTCTGTTGGTTCTGATTGCACAGCCTCTTGAATAGCTTCGTAAGCTCTTTGTTCATAAATTGCTTGTAGAAGTTGGTACCCATGTAGCGTTTGTATCATCTACTTTGCAAATCAGACCATACATGTGGTTCATCTGGCCCTTGCTGCAACTACACGATCTCCTTTAACGACTCGAATGCCAATCGTGTATGACACACACTTTAGGCCACTGACCGACAACGTCAGTTTTAACATTCCTTAGGAACCAGAGCCAGCTATCGGTGTTCTCACCCTCCACAAATGCCAGCGCTACAGAAAAAAACCTGATTATTGCTATTTAACGTTGACACATGCACCAAAAGCAAAGAATACGCGCTTCATTACCATCTTCACATGGAAGCGCTGCGAATGCTGCTCACAAATATCGACATAAGTCTCAACATTCTTTTCCTTGATCACTTCAAGCATACTTGATAAGTTCTGATAGGAGTTTTTGTATGTCCCGAACCTTGCTTCCAAGGCATTCTGCTTCGCTCTTCATGCATTCACATAGCTTATGGTGTACTGAAATCTCTGCTCTATCACAAGTATGATAGCATATGGCTCTAAATCCAGATTGCTCACAATCTCCTCGTACATTGCATCGCAACAAAGCCCGAAGAGATGTTTCTATACGATTACATAAATTTTGTCAGCACGCATGCGTGTGGGACGACTATATAACACTTTCAAATGGTGTCTCACTTAGGCTAATAGGCATAGACACGCCATAAGCAACTATCCATCTCGCATTTCACATCGTAAATCCGCAAATTTGAATTGACAACCTTAGAGATTCTCCATAGCGATATTGTTCATGCTGTTACTGCTTCTTGTACCTCCCACTTACTGTTGTAAATTGCTCCTTGCCTCACCTTATTCTAATCATACTCCTATGCAACGCTTTCAGCCTTGTTGACCACCAGCCTATTAAACTAGTACTCCTTAAACTCCGCAGGAAAAGTCTCTTCATCACATTCTTCATTAGATAAAAGCCTTATAGTCACGGCTCGCAGCCTCCATCGTTCTCACCAACCCTTCAATCTGTTCTCCCTCGTATGTCACACCCATCGGTTCATACATCTCCGCCAATACAACATCAACTTCCTTAGCTTGCGCTCTTTACTCACCCGAACTCACATCCTGCATCACTAAGCATTCTGCACTTCGGCTATTCTCCCTAACTTACTCTGATTTTTTTAAAAGGATGATATAACTTTATCGCCATTTCAAATAGTGTCAGTAGGATAGATCTGTAAAAAAAATTCACAGCATACTATTTCTGTTTTTTAAAAATATTATTATTATTTTTCCTTCCGTACCCCCGAGTGAGTCAGAGTCGGATAAGCGGATGTGTTGAGCTGCTATGTAACGTGACTGTCAGTCTGTCACCTCACCAGCAAGTGCATCTCTTTTACTATCTTCTCTGGCAGGGCAGCCGGGCTGGGCATCTCACGTGATGGGCCGCGTCCAACCCTCCGATGGCCCCATGCGGCACGCCATGTGCCCAACGGTGCCTCCGCGTCCGCGCGTTGGCATCCCCGAAAACTCAAAGCCCTTCTGGCCCACACAGACCTTTTTGGAGGGTCGCCTTCGTTTGCCATCCTCCGACCTCCGATCCCGGCGCACGTGAAGGCGCGTCCGGTGGGCAAGGGAAGGAGAAACGAAGGTTGCATGCGTTGTGTATCCGTCCTGCTGCCGTCGTTTGGCCCGGTCACACCACGCCGTGCCGCATGCCCAACACGCAAATGCATGCATGCACCGGCCGGGTAAAATTGTGAGGCCGCTTCAACAACAAACGTTTTACCGTGCGGCTCCTCCCCTGCTGCCAGGCGTGGATCCAGCAAAAAGTCGTCGGGCTAATTGCGCACTCGTAACACTAATATGTATCCTTTAATAAGAGAGACACGTACCTATATACTAAGAGGTTATACAGGTTAGGCTAGAAAACGCTGGTGTCGCTTGACCCGGGTAAAACACTGTAGATCCTGCGGAGCGCCATGCATGTCTCCTTCCCGCCTAAATCAGGTCGCTCTCGTGATCGATCGGGCGGATGCGATCGGATCGGTTTCGTTGGAGATTGAAACGGTCTTCGCAGCGACGGCGAGGTGTATGCGTTTGCGTGGATGTCTAGTTCATCTAGAAACAAGCAGCCCCGGCGATTTGCTCGATCGGATCCGGTCGACGTTTACCGGTCGGTCGTCCATTCGTAGCACGCGAGGGAGAAGGAAGACGGTCAACTACCTTTGCTACCTGCCTCGTTAGCTCTTATCCGGAACTTCAGATGAGATGTTTGGTGGATATAATCTTGGTTTCGTATATATCGACATGGACCCGCCCGCCCATCCGATACGTCACGCATCGGCGGCAGCCAGTAATTAATTTGATTGGCGTATGCACCATAGCACCAAGCATGGGCCTTACCGGGATTTTCGTACGATCTAAAGGCATGTTCATGGATACATGGACGTGCTCGTGCTAAGTTTGGTGGGAGGCTGGGAGCTATTAAAAGGCATGCCTATTCGTTAGTATAGGATACTAGAAGGTGGTTTCAAGTTATTCGTGGTTTGTCTGCATTAGACGAAGACGTACCGGTTGTTTTCACAAGATCGGCAATGGCATACGAAAGAGGGAATGTGCTCCATACGTCTAGGTCTAGTACTAGTAGCTGCTTGGAGTTATCTAAGAGACTTCCTGCCTCGTGTGCTCAGATGAATTTTCTCGGAGACGAAACCATTCTTCTGAATTTTGGCCTGTTCGCTTCCTTCATCTGAACTAACGAGATTCCTCGAAAGCCAGTAGGATGTGTGTATGTTCGAGGTAATCATTTGAATTCGCAATTTCGTTCCCAGATGTCGCGTAGATCGACTGTTCAATCGGTTCACGTATGCTCTGGCGTCCGGGATAACTTAGGCAGGTAATCTGCCGACCTACGTACTTTCGCTCTCGCTTATCGACACGTCTTCTTCAGCTAAAGCCGTTTTCCCCACTGTACCTCCTGGTCCCCTGGATATGCAAGAATAACTGCGTAGCGGAAACCAGTTGTCAATCTCCTTTCTCAAAAAAGGACATGCCAAGTCTGTGGTCAACTTTATAAAAAAACAGCTTGTAAAACTCTGCAGTTATCTCGGCAAGCCTAATTCTCGGCACAGGTCTCTTGGAATATACTAAGTCAAACCATATGAAAATTACTAATCGAGGGATATACACTAGGGATAGCAAAGTAATGACAGCTTTTCCTCCGAGAGCAAGACAAGCTTCTCGGCTGCTTCCGCTCCCGCTGGTTAAGACTCGCGCTCGGCGCGTCCGCCGTCAAAGTTTGGCAGCGCAGACGGTCTCGCAGAGCGCCAGCCCAAGCGCGCGGCAAGTGCGATGGACTTGCAGCCTCTGAAAGTTTTGACGATTGGTCAAAGATCTGGATCAAGTCCATGCCAAGCATGCCCTATGGGGTAAAAAATACTCGTCACATGTACGGTGAAACTTCGAGCCGACTGGCGAGCTGATGGAATTCGAGTGGAGGAGAAATGGGTTGGTGCATGCCGTATCAGTGCAGTCCCATATTTAAGCGGTTGCATATCGACCTGGATAAAAAGCTACTGTTAAAGAACACTGTATTTTTTCGTTGTAGCAGACGCTATACTAAGTCGTTGTAGCGTCACATTGTTGGATGATTCGAACCATTTGTTATCTCGATCGGACAACTAAGAACCGATGATTGTTTAAGTTAAAGGAACCTATCCATATCAACATTGTACCTCTGCTGCAATTTGGTTGTTTCGCACTATGCAATAACCTGCAGCTAGGCTTGCTTTGTGCATTATGTTACTTAGGATAACCGAAAGTTAACAGTAAGTGAAGAAGATGTGCACTGCTTATGAGGTTATTTTCATTGATCACACGTTCTGGTTCCGGCAAATTGCGGAATCTATAGTACTCCATCCGGTCACAAATAGTTGTCGTTTTAGATATAGGTGTAGTCAAACTTTTAAAACTTTGATTGTAAATATCATTTTAAATATTTAAATTAGATATATGAAAATCATGTTTGTGTATATTTATCTCGAAAAGTACATTCATAATATTATAATTTTATTTAATTTTATAAATATGTTATAATAGAAATTAGTGGTTAAAGTTGTGTTTTAGATAACGTGTAGATGTCCAAAACGATAACTATTTGAAACCAGAGGAAGCGGTACCCTTTTATCAAATACAGTGTAAATGAGTAATGCCCATGAATGATCGGTCAAATTATTTGCGTGCTATACAATCCGAGAAGATAAGAAGAGGCAATTTTAAACGCTTAGAAAACTGGTTGACGAGAACATTAAAGCAATCTTTTTTAGTAGTGCTAAATAACCAAAGATAAGAAATACAACCAAAGTCAGCTAGCTGCCGAAAGCCGGCCCCGGCCGAAACTAAAATTAAAGCCTTTTGATAGAAGGTACGTTAACTCCTTCCAGATGAAAAACGAAGCTAAGCCTGCACTTAGACATTGCCGACCAAAACCACAAACTATACTACGTCGCTCACTTCTTATACTTAATTACCTGCAAGCAAAAGGAACAAACTATTCTACGTCTGCTCGCTTCTTATACTTACGTGCTTCATAAATCTTAAAGTAAACGAAAAGATAAATAATCATCTATTATTTATTTATATTTTAATATTTATATAACTGCGAGCAAAAGGAAAAGTGGACGAAGTTTTCGTCTGGCACTCTTCACCGGATGCGAATGTGCCTGCCTAGGATGGACAAACGGATAGAGACGGCCGCGTTCCATAAAATACGACGACGTGCGCTGCCCGAACGCAAGAAAACATCGCCGATTCAGACTTGGACAGCACAAATGCATCGCGGTTCACAACCCACAGCTAGCTAGCTCTTCGGATAAGCTCAAATCCTCTCTCTTTTTTTCCGCGCTAACTTATTGCCTTTTGTGTGCGTACTACCCCACGCACGCCAGCCCACGTGCGGATTGCAGAACACAATTTCAGATGCTTTGGCTTGATTGGCCCGTTATACACTTTTTGTTTATATATTTGGTCTCTATTAGAAGTGCTAACGTCAAAAAATTGATGAAGTATTGATGGTTTAAACATATGAGAATACCGGGCTTAGTAAGTTTTATGACATGCCAGCCGATTTGATCATACAATCGGCAAGATAGATAAAATAATATGCTCAAAATCGATCTAGTGCAATAATTGGCAAACATCCAAACAGCTAAAAAGCCGATCAAATAAAAAAGAGAGGTAAGCCTAAACAGCCAATTAAGGCTGATTAGATGATAAAGGTAGATTCTTCCGAAAAAGACGATGCGCAACAAGATCGGAGAAAATCAGACCTGACGTAATCGATGAAGATTAACAATCGACGACGCACAACTTTATTGATCAAGATTGGATTACAAGAGAGATTCTAAATTATAAAGCTACTCCTATTTGACACGAAAGTAAATAAAAAGTAGATGCGAGTTGTTTGGTTGATTGGGGGTTGTTGTTTCTGCTCTTCCTCGGCAATCTTCTATAGTGCATTGGCCGATCATATCCTTTTCCGATACGTTATGAATCATGATCCGTATCAGTCTTTATACGGCAAAACTCATGTGTTTGAATCAATATCGATCATAATTATATTCTTAACTTGACTTGTCTTTTCTTAATCGATATCGGCAAAAAATATCCTTTTTATAGGATATCCTTAGCTTGACAAATTGACCATGCCTTTCCAAATTCTGGTGCAAATAGAAGGAAATTGTAAATCTAGTACACTTCCTCGTCACGGCAAACAGCGATAGTGTCGCCTGCCACACTTCCAAGCCACAGCACCTCGCCAACCGTGACAGTTAAAAAGTTATAGTGTACCTTGAGCTCGGCAGCAAGTATAGAGTTGTAGTAAATCGACGTTGAGCTGCCGAGCATGCCTTTCTGGTTAGCTTTAAGAGTAGCACTTAATTAATGATCTAATCATAAAAATTGATTAGTTAATCATTAATTAAGTGGTTGAATAGTGAGATAAGGATTGCTACCGCACCAGGCTTGCTCAATAGGACCTATCGAGCTCCTGCTCTGTGGTATATGCTACCGAGCTCGAGGTACGCTGTAGGTGAGACGTATCATCTGTCACTGTTTTATAGTGAAGATGACTAAATTTATAATTTCGTTCGAACATAAATCAAATACAACATATAAAAAAAGTGTACAAAGCCAATCGAGCCAAAGCTTCCAATTTCAGAGCACACGGCACGGCACTGGTCCACACTCCACACGCCATCACGCACGCTCCTCATCTAATTCTACAGTCTACTCCCGTGCATCCAACGCGAGCAGTATATAACACGCCTCACATTCTAATTCTCGATGCCAAACTCAAAACCAGAACAGAAGCTGCGAGCTTTAGTACAGCAGTGGAAATTTCAAACCAAACGTTTACCCCAGCCGCCCGAGAGTTCAACTGGAGCACAGAAATGGCGACGCCCAAGCTGTTCCCGGTCTCGCCTGTGCAGCCGGACGATAAGCCGCGTGCGCCCTCGTCGGCGTCAATTTTTCTGAGGGTGCAGGACGATTCGTCGGCCGAGGCGTACGAGCAGTACCTACGGCTGCCGGAGCTGTCGAGGCTGTGGAAAGGCAGGTGCTGCCCGGAGTGGGCCGACGAGGGCCTGGTCAGGCCTGCGCTGCAGGCGCTGGAGATCACCTTCCGCTTCGTGTCCGTCGCGCTCTCCGACCCGCGGGGCTACGCCAGCCACCGCGAGCTTGCGCGGCGGCTCGAGGCGCTCGCGGCGCGGGAGGTGGAGGTGCTGGCCGCGCTCTGCGAGGGCGAACGGTGCGCCCCGCTGGCCGAGCTGAGCGCGTCCGAGGGCGTGCTCCCGCGGGAGCGGAGCACGTCGGAGGTGTGGCAGCTGCCGGGGAGCGCCGCGGCGGTGGTGTGCCACGTCAGCGAGGCAAGCCTGCTCCCGCGCCTCGCGGCGTGGGGCAAGTCCGAGACCCTCGCGTCCAAGATCATGTACGCCATCGAGAGCCAGATGCAGGGCTGCGTCTTCTCCCTCGGCCTCGGCGAACCCAACCTCGCCGGCAAGCCGGTGCTTGAGTACGACCGCGTCGTGCAGCCGCACAAGCTGCACGCCCTCAAGCCGAAGGTCGCGCCGGAGCCCAAGACCGGGTACCGCAACCGGGAGAACGAGGCGCTGTTCACCATTTACCAGATCCTCGAATCCTGGCTGTGCGCGGCCTCCCAACTTCTCACCCGCCTAAACGACCGAATTGAAGCAAGAAAATGGGAGGCTGCGGCCAGCGACTGCTGGATTCTCGAGCGCGTCTGGAAGCTGCTCGCGGAGGTCGAGGACCTGCACCTGCTGATGGATCCGGACGACTTCCTGCGGCTCAAGAGCCAGCTCGCGATACGGGCGGAGCCAGGCACCGACGCGTCCTTCTGCTTCCTGTCCAGGGCGCTGCTGCGCGTCGCTAACGCCACAAGGGACCTCAAGAAGCGTGTGCCGTGGGTGCTGGACGTCGAGGTGGACCCCAACGGCGGGCCGAGGGTGCAGGAGGCGGCCATGAGGCTGTACCACAGCCGGAGGCGTGGTGAGGGCGAGGAGGCCGGCAAGGTGGAGCTGCTGCAGTCTTTCCAGGCCGTGGAGGCGGCCGTTAGGAGGTTCTTCTTCGCGTACCGGCAGCTCGTGGCGGTGGTGATGGGCACCGCAGAGGCGTCGGGCAACCGGGCGCTGTTCGTGCCGGCGGAGGGGATGGACCCCCTGGTGCAGATGTTCCTCGAACCGCCGTACTTCCCCAGCCTCGATGCCGCCAAGACGTTCTTGGCCGACTACTGGGCTCAGCACATGGCCGGCGCCTCTGCTTCGTCAAGGCTAAGCTGAAACGGCGAAATGGCGCGGATGGATGCCTCACGACGACCCGTAATTTTGCAGGCTTGAAGATATCTATGCATCATTGTGTCTGTAGTTGTACTGATAGAGCGAATCATTTCCGTAGCGATAGCGAGCAATACTTGTGCGTGTTGTGAAATTGTGATGTGATATGTTCTACTCAGAGACATATCGATTCGACCGGATCATATTTGGAACATTAGACTGATGTATTTAAACTGCATTTCATGTATATATTCCACATGCAAATATCATTCAATGGAATATTTATTTGATTGAATACCATCATTGATCTCCTAAGAAGAGTTTGTTTAGGACACCCACTCACAAGTCACAGCAAAGTTGGAGAAATGAAGGGATTGTTTGGTTCATAGTTAAACTTTGCCACACATTAAGTTAGTCAATTTTAATCGAGTTAGATGTCTATTTGGTTCATAGCCATACCTGTGGCAATATTCTTTCTTGCTATCTAGGTCCCGCGTGTTATTGACTTAAAAAAAATGTGGTAAAATTTATTTTTCTAGCTAAAATGTGGCTTCAATTTTGATGACCTAACATTAGATAAGTTTGACAAAATAAAAAACTATGACAAAACATGACAACCTTAGCACATGATCCAAACAGGCCCGAAATATCAAACAACGCGTGCAATTTACTCGGATTAGTGGACGTAAAACCCTGATATTTACCAAGCGAAACCGAATCGAGGTTAAAAATCGAAGATCCGGTGGCATCGATTTATTGCGAAAATCGAATGAAAATCACCAAAAACCGAAGATTTTCGAAATCAAACGGTTTAGAAAAAAAATAAAAAATTGATCGATTTTTGATTGATTTCCAATGAAAATCGATAGGCTAATTGAAATTTTCTTGCGGTCGATTTTTCACCCATTTTCGACCGGTTTATGTGACATAAAGTTTTTCGAATTTTTTGAATTTGACCAGTTTACCGATCGAATTAGGGTTACGATCGACTCGATATGGTCGATTTTCGTCAATTTTGTTAACCTTGCTGCACAGTTCCAGTCTGAAGTGAAGTTCAAACTACTGATATGATGACCAATGCTTATTGTCCCTTTTATGCTAGAAACCTGATAAGGTAGCTAAAATCAGTGTTGAGCCAAAGCCCAAAATCCCTACTCAATAGATCATAAATTAATGAAACTATACAGCTACTACATTCTTTTCAGCTTATCCAATGGAAGCAAACCAGCAATAAAGCAAAAGGAAAGTTAAAAGTAGACTAGTTCCATATGTTCATAAAATCATACATATTTTCCTTCTCTTGTTTAGAAAACCGGACCAGCTGGATTATGAACTAGGGCATTTCGTTAGTGATCAACATGCTTGTCATAGGAGTGATCCTCACCATTCGGCATTTGGACCTATAGACTGGACACATGAAGGATCACATCCAGTGACCGTTAGATTTAACCCCAGTCGTCACCCACGGCCAATAGATCTGGCCCGATCCATAGGCCATGCCTATGGTGTCCCACCCAACCAAGATGGTTGGAGGGTGACATGTGGACAACGACGAGGGTAAAAAGGTGGTGCTACTCTCGTATCGTAGCACTTTAGAGAGGGTATTTGTGTAGTTTGTCACCCCTCATAACACTATAAATAGAGCCACATGTGTGCCATTTTAAAGAGTTGGCACAATTATATCCTATCAACATTCATAAGTAAACACCTATCCTCTACCACGTACGGGGAGCACGACAGACATCACTGCCATGCCTGGGTATTGCGGAAGATATTCTCCTGCCACGGTCCCTTAGTGCATCAACTCGTCCTCTTGCCCTGCCATAGTGCCGGCCATCTCCCGCGCTCCCCGGGCGCGGTAGGGGACAGGTGTCGTCTGCCGCGTCTTCCACGATGAGGGAGGATGCCAATTTTGTAAATGTATACTTGAAGAGCTAGATTTATAAAAAAGAGATACATAAAGCTAGATAAGTGATAATTAGCACCTTTTATATGCAACGAAACGAAAAGATACTAAGCACCGTCGGCATGCAAATGGTCACACAACAGTGTTGTTTTGGCATACTACAGGTACAACAGTACTACTATACTAGACCATCTTTAAAGAAGGTAAAAGTAAGTGGAGGCATATCAGGAATGGAAAGGGGAAATAGAAAGAGCATAGCTGCATATGATGGGCCACATGTATAGTAGTATAGATAAAGTTGTATGCAATATATTTTCATATATCTATAAATAGTACTAATGACAACTTATATAATGAGCTATATAGTTGACTGTAATATTGATCTCTTATATAATTAATAGATTATCTGTACAATGATACACACAGTATAAACCCTTTATAAGATCGTTTGTTAAATAGTAGATAACATCTTTCTCTCTTTTGCATATCACCCAAAATCTTATGTGGTATAAGCTTATAGGCTACTGACATATACCACCGTACATACCCATACACGAGACTGTATATCCATTAGTAGGAAGTTGAAATTGGAGCGTGGGGCCTAGGATTCAACCAACACATGCAATTCAGTGAAATGCTACTCTGGTCTAACTCAGAGCGCATATAACTCAAAATATTATCTGACATAAATTTACAGACAGCTAACATGTATCACCGTATATACCCTTACACAAGCCTGTAAATCCATTAGTACGAAGCTGATATTGGAGCGTGGGGACTAGGATTCTACCACCACGTGCAATTCGGTGAAATGGTACTCTGATCTAACTCAAAGCCCATAGGCCCAAGGACAGAGACAGGTTTGGTTTTCGTCCCATATAAAGATACAGCTCCCAGGTCACATAAAATAGATAGTTTTGGACTTTGACCCGTATGAGTGGAGAAACAACAATTCTGTTTGGTCTTAGGATGAGATGGGATGGTATGTTTAGAGTGCGTTTGGTTGGGATAATGTGGAGGAATCTGTATAGGATAATATAAGATAGGCCATGCTACATGCGTTTGGTTGGACGTATAGAACCATCTTATATGGAACGAAGTGGTGTAGATTCTAAAAATATTCTACAAATATACTGTACCAACTTATACCTCCGATTTGGCCGAACCAATTGGTCCTGGACGAGCGCGTCCCATGCTTGGAGTCATTACTCGCTCGCTCGCTCGCTGTCATTACGCGTGGTATTGTTTTTTGTTTTGGACTGTTAGCGCGCACTAACAATTTTTCTTAGAATCATTGGACTGTCATTACACGTGATACTATCTTTTTGGGAAATGAAAACATATTTATCCTATCATTGCTCGCTCGCTGGCATATTTTTTTATGAATGATTACAGTAGTTCCTTGGATGGTATAAACTTTCATGTAATAGTGTGATATGATCCAATAGCATATTTAGTTCTACATTTACCCATTATTTATTTTGGAAATTGGTAGTTAGAAAAAGGGGAGACGCTGCTGCTATTTTATATAATACTGTGATATGATCTAATACCATACCAACCTCATCTCTCCAACTAAACATCATCTCGTACCATCCTGTACCATTTCATCCAAGCAACCAAACAAAATCTTTTGCCATTCCATTCAGGCAACCAAACACCCTCCCTGTACCATCTTATCCAGGATCATCCCATCCATCCTGTACCATCCCATTCCATTCATCCTCATTCACCCAACCAAACACACCCTTAGTTAGTTGTATGAGATGGTACATGATGAACGTAGATAATGTTTTCTTGACCAAATTAGGTTAGATAAAATTTTAACATAAATTATATATTAATTTTTAGTTATCATTAATGAACTAATACACCCTAAAATTTTATTAATAACATTTAATTATACAGAAAAACTAGATAACGCTATAGCGTTTAAAGCGTTAGTAACGGTATAGCGGTGGAGTGGGAAGCATTCCAGGACACTCGTCGTGGCGCCGCCATGGTAGGGAGCTGTGCGAGCCGACCGGGCGCCAAACTCATCATTTGGCCATCACGGACGACCATGGCAACAACCACGCCGAGATGGCCGGCAAGCGCGAGGCTCTCCTCTTCCTCCGTATCCGGTCAGCGGTCACCATAGCGAGGATCGGATGAGCTCGCTTCCCGACAACGTCCTCCACCATATCCTCCTGCGCCTGCCCTCCACTGCCGCTGCCGCACAGACCAGCCTCCTCTCCTGCAGGTGGCGATGCGTCTGGGCTCACCTCCCGGAGATTTCCTCCCTCCTGTCGTACGATCCCGCCCACGCTACCCCAGCCCTCCGTGGCCTCCATGTCAATGCCAGCGACCTCGCCCCCGGCGCCACGGTCGCCTCTCAGGGGAACACTTCTTCCAGATCACGGTGCCAGGGAGTGACAACGAGGTGGAGGAGCCCGCAGAAAGAGATGCGGCCTTTGAGTTTCCGTGCTTCAACAATTCCACCAAGATCCGGCTGCGCCTGGGGTTTCTTGTCCTCGTACCGTCGCCCTCCGGCGCATTCGCCCGGCTCACCGCGCTATGCCTGGAGCGCATCCAGCTCCACGGGCCGTGCGACGTGGGCGCTCCAGCCGCCGACGGTCGCTGTAGCTAGGAGAAGTAGCCCAGCATCGTGTTGTGCTTGCTCTAACGTGAGTGCTAGCTTCTTTGTTTTGCTATCTTAACACACTAGAGACGAAAGAGAAGCTGTGCATGGGAGATTCATGTGTTTTTATGAAACCTTATGGAACTTTTGAGTGAAACCTATCTGTGAAATCTATATGTAGGCGAAGTTTAACCAGTGCAAGCTAAGTTTCACTAAGTTTCACCAGTGTAGGCAAAGTTTCACGAAGTTTCAATTACAACGTTGCACACTTATGTTTCATTATTTTTCACAAATTTGTTCCACCAAGTTTCATAGTGTTTACATTAAAGTTTCACGACGTTTCACAGACTTTTTCACGTTTCACATGAAACATATCTGTTAAATTATGCTTGACAAAACTAAAATGTTATGAAACTTATAAGTACACTATGAAACCTGGTGAAACTTAACTGTGAAACAACATGAAACCTATCTATGAAACGTTGTGAAACTCCTGAATCAATTAATGGCCTGAAACATGCTCTGAAACCTGTGAAACATGCTCTGAAACATGTTGAAACTCATGGGTTGAAACTTGGTGAAACTTGAAATATTCTAGAACCCCAAAATTATTTTGAAATTTGTTTTAAATCAAGTTTTAGATTTGAAACTTGATGAAACTTGTAGTTTCATATTAGAAACTCATTGAATTTTATTGAGACATACTGAAATATTTATAAAATCTATTTGTAACTCTTTTGAAACCTAATGAAACTTACGAAATCTAATGAAACATACGAAACTGAAACGTATGAAACTTATAAGTACACTACGAAACCTGGTGAAACTCAACTGTGAAACAACATGAAATCTAGTTGTGAAACTTAGCTGTGAAACATGCTATACCGTTGATTCCAACGGTATAGTGTCCACTAGTACCACTCTTAATTATATACTAACCAACACCTGCGTAACAATAATTATGAACAATTATCGCTTATCAACGCTAACCTTGTACTAATAATCACTAATTAGCATTAATACATGCTAATTAGTACTAATCAATGCTAATGATCATGATTAACTGACCAGGATGAGCTCGTTTGGATAAAAATCTGAGTGGGATATTCCATGAGGTACACATCATCTGTTCCCCATTATGAACATGGCCAAGTTCTAGGCTTGGCTACGTACCCAATTTCGGCCCCTCATGGAACACACCGTCCCTTCAGTAGCAAGACTGCAACAAATCTAGCTCGCTGACAAATGTGCTATAATTATAACCTTTTGTAATTTCGTGTTTTCGAATATCTTTGACCAAATTAAGTCCCCGGCTCGGCCAACAGGGAAGCCTCGAATACTTGTAACACGTGAAATCATCACTTTCTATCTCATGGCAAATATTTTTTTTGTAAATATGATTTTCTTTCAAACATAATTGTAAAAATAGCTTTATCCCTGACCATCTTTGCAAAGGGATATGGCTATTTTTGCAATTGCGTTCGAAAGGGTCGAGATTTTCAAAGGGATAGGGTTATTTTTGCAACTGCGTTCAGAACGGAGCCTGATTTGAAACAAAAGTCACACGAGGCTAGAAAAGTGATGATTTGGTAACACACATGGAACATAAGTCGTATAATGTAAAAGCTACACCAGATAATATCATGGCCATCAAGTTTGTGAAAGGTGAGTTAAAAAACAGAAAAACTTGGGAATGGTATACCGTTTTCTAAAAAACAATGACACAACAAAATGATATTCGATCGTGTTCCAGTCACACATATCCTAAAGCATTCTGATTGCCCGAACTACTCTATTCCTAATTCCCTATTCGTACACTCCACTCTTCTCGCTCTCTCTGTTAAGGTTTTTGGCGGACGACCGTGGTGACGAGATTCGTTGTGTGGGGACGGCGTGAGCTCCATACGGATGTGATGAGCTCCTCCTCCTCGGTGTGCTCCTGCTTAGCAACCGGCGTGCAAGTACGGTGAGCAAACGCCCTGAGCGAACCCCTTGCCCTCCTGCCCGGTGACCAGCGTGCAAGTGCGTCGAGAGAACACCCCGAGCGAGCTCCTTCTCTCCAGTGATCACATCTCCGTTGCTCCAACACCTCCACTCCTATTCACAAAGCATATACAGGTTCGCTTAGATATGTTTCTCCCCAAATTTATTTATACTAGCTCATTATTATATAGGCCCTGTTTGTTTCGGTTTAGGCTTTTTAGCTTTTGGATTAACGACCTTTTAAGCCTAGACATGCTATTTAGCTTCCTGGCTTTTTGATGGGTTGGATGGTGTAGCTTTTTGATCCTGCCGCCTCCTGTCATTCCACCCTCAAGTCCAATAGCCTCTACCCATGCCACACCGGATCTGACCGCCTCCCGCCACACTACTGTCGGATCCATTCGGCTCCACCTGTGCCATGCCTGGCCTGCCGCTCCAAGCTCGAGACAGGCCGCCTCAATCCGTGCCGTGCCGGATCCAGGTATGCGGAGGAGGAAGGAGGCTGGGGACGGTGGAGGAGGGAGGAGGTCGGGGATGATAGAGATCGGAGCGGTGGAGGGAGAAGGCATGTCGCATAGGGGAAAGAGAGAAAAGAGGAGGAGAAATGAAGAGATGAGAGAAGGATTCTTGAGTTTATATACATGATATTTGGTGGGTAATTTTGGAGACTTCCAGTGGCAAAGGTTTATTTCATCCCAGAAAAGCCCAAAAAAGCATCTCTCATCTGGCTTTTGCCTTATAATTATATAGAGGCTTTAGACCTTTTTAAGCTCGGCTTAAAAGTCAGTCGTTTGTTTCGGCTTTGGCTTTTTTTCTTTTAAGCTAGTGAAAAAGCCAAAACAAACAGGGCCATAGTCAAGTGTTATGTTGGTGGTGCCAGCGGGCAGTGTGCTTGATGTGTGGCTGTTGCTGCCTAGTCGGGAGCTTAATTACTAGGGATGTTTGTGTTTGTTCCATACATGGAATAGGAAGTTGTAAATATTCGAGTTCAGGTGTTCAACTGTTGCTTAACTGAAACTGATGCTTTTGAGTGAAGAGTAGGTGCATAGCTGACAAATGTTCTATTGCTCTCAAGTGTTAGAATGTTTCATACATCAATTTGTCTTTCCATTATTACGTAGCCAAAACTTTGAAAGATTTGTATTTGTTGGAACAAGTTCCAGACCAATACATAATTGAACTACAAATGTTAATGGAAACTTGTTCAAAACTCTCTCAAACCTTCCTTCAAACTATCTAAACTTTTTTGTTGGAACTTCATGAAAATGTGCTTCAAACCTTAAAGATGTTTGAATGTCACAGTGGCAGAAGTCTCATTGGTTTCAACACGGTACCAAATAAATATTTATTTTATTGCATTTTTTCTTCTTGCTGATGCTTAACACTTACATTTCGTATTTTTTTAATGTAGAACGACCTGGTAAATTACGAAAGGAACTTGCTCACACGCTCATATATCACCGCTTCAACAAATTAAACCCTGATGGGGCCTTCAACTAAAATGGTATAGGATGTGTACATTTTTTGCATGACTGAAGTTTTTGCAGTTTTTATGGGTGGACAAGTAGCATATAAAGTGCTCATCTCTGTACCCCTTCCGAGTATAATGTGACGTACCTATATGAAAAGGTTTGGTTGTGTGACATATGTCAACTCATAGTACCCCTAAATGTAAGTCTTGTGACATGTAAATGTTGAGGTCTTGTGATATGTACCGACTGAACCACATATTATATTTGTGATATATGCAATGGTCCATCCATTCAAAGTTTCATGAAGTTCCATACAATTTTGGTAGAGTCTCAGAATACATTTTGCTAGTATCACCAATCAGATTTAATTGAAGTTTCATTACAGTTTCAGCTAAGTTTTACTAGCTTCCTTAATATTTCATAAACTTTTCTTGTAGTTGCAGCCAAGTTTCATTAATTTTAAGATAAGTTACACTAGTTACCTTCAAATTTTAGAAAGTTTCATGAAGTTTCATCCTAGTTTAACTAAGTTTCGGACAAGTTTTACTAGTGATCTTCAAGTTTTATGCATGTTTATCATAGTTTCAACTAAGTTTTATTAAGTTTCAGACAAGTTTCACTTGTTAGATTTAAATTTTATATAAATTTCATGAAGATTCATTCTAATTTAATTAAGTTTCAGATAGGTTTCAATAGTGAACATCAAGTTTCATACATGACCAAGTTTCATTAGTTAGTATCTAATTTCAGACATGTTTCATCTTAGTTTAATTAAGTTTCAAACAAGTTTCAACAGTGACCTTCACGTTTCATACATTTTTATTGTAGTTTTTGACAAGTTTCACTAGCCACCTTCAAGTTTTAGAGAAGTTCCATGAAGTTTCATAACAGTTTAATTAAGTTTTAGACAAGTTTCACACGTGATCTTCACGTTTCATATACGTTTCTCGTAGTTTCAGACAAATTTCACCAGTTGTTTGAAATATGAATTCATTGATGCCCTATCCCTATTTTCAAATGTTTAGATGTGAGTCATTGATTCGTTTGTGAATTATTTCATGTGCGTAATGTCTTAGGGTAAGAATTATCACATTTGGAATGTTTTAGATGTCAGTTATTTGTGCAAAGGACTTCACCATGTTCAGTCAAGTTTCAATAGTTCCATTAAATTCCAACAGGTTTCAGACAAGTGGCACAGGTTTCAAACAAGTCTCTTGTAGTGTTTTTAGACAAAGTTCCAGCTAAGTCGATAAGTTCTAGACAATTTCATAAAGTTCCATCTTAGGGTTTCATTATATTTTAGTCAAATTTCATCTTAAATTAAATAAGTTCTAACAAGTTTTATTAATGTATATAGAAGTTACACAAGGGTTTAATTAAGTTTCAAGTATAATGAGAGCAATTCTATGAAAATTCAGGGTAGTATTCTTGAAGTTACTGCATAAGTTTCAATAGTTACACTCCAAGTTTCAGGAATGTTTCATACTTGGTTAACTAATTTTATGGCAAGTTTCGTTAAGTTATAACCAAGTTCCATTAGTTTTCCCAAGTTTCATCAGAATTTCATGCAAATTTAGAGGAGTTCCATGCAAATTCATAGTGGTTCCATAATATTTCATTCTATGTTAACTAAGTTTCAAAGAGTTCCAGACAAGTGTCATTTGAGATTCAATGTCATACACACATTTTTTTAGAAGTTTAAGTGAAAAACATATAGAACTTCAGTATAGGATTCCAACACATTAATGCCATGTATGTACAGAGCATTTAATTTACACAATCTTGAAATAAATATTAAGTAATTTTTTTTGTATTTTCTTATGCAGAGTCAACTCATGCAAAGTCTTGTCAGCCTCTTTGGCCATGGATGAAACTGCCTGCACAAATACCAAATAGAAGAAAATTAGCAATAGGCCTTGTTGCAGGGGATAAAAATAGTACAATGAAATACTTAAGTGAAAGAATTTCATATAAGAAACAAGCCGATCATTTCGTTGAACATTTTGCAAGCATATAACCAAGGAACAAACATAGGAAGAACAAACACGAAACTTGTTTGACTCGTGTTGAAGCTACACTGAACATACCATGAATCAAAGATCGGGGGTGTCAGATGTAAGCCGGCGATGAGGTTTAGCCGTGAAGATTAGCCATGAGTAAGGTTTTGTGTGTGTCTGCAAGTGCGAAGAAGGACAGCAGGGAGGTAGCGTGCGCGATGGAGGAAGATGGGGGTAGTTGGCATGTACAATAGAGGAGGAAGGTGGGAGTTGGCGTGCTGCTGTGCCCGACGGAGGATGGCGATGGCAAGTTGGGTTGCATGCTCCCTCGCGTGTTCTGGAGGAGGACAGGGGAAGGAGGAAAGGTAAGGAAAGAGGGAGAGAAAGGAGGCGGATGCGCACCTACCAAATAGAAGATTCTGATCCAATGGTCATATGCTATACAGTTGGAAAGGCATCCCTACGATATGGCGTGTTGTAGTTGTACTCTAAAAAAGTGTGTGGAAGGCATCCATCTTATCTTTAGAACTTTTCTTAGGGCACATTTTTCTAGTAGAGCTATCCCTTTGTTGTATTACATGTACGTTCATCAACGGTCCTTCTATAGTGGTGAGTGGACACTTCTATGGATCAACATCGATCGTATCAGAGGAAAATAGATCCATTAATTCCATAAAAATGCAGCCAGAAACGTTTGCTCAAGCAGCCAACACGTATATATAGTTTGTGTGTGTTTCTTGCATTTTGTGCCCACACATGCATAGTATTGCTGAATTATCGCCGATCTTACAAAGTAAATGCGAGGAACACAACACTCGAGATCACGTAGAAAGAGACATGATGTTTATTCAAGTTTATGCCTTCTTCGAAGAAAATAATAACCATACTTCCGGTGCTTTCCTATTGCTAGAGATGACAATAGGGTGCACATGCAAGTCTATAGCTATAGAGTATGCGGCTACTTACGCTCCGTGTGTGTGTCTGTCCACTCCATCCCCTGGTGCCCCCCTTATAAAGCGTCGAAGGGATGGCAGTTGCAACCTATATGGAGGTGCCTCGTCGGTTCGTGGATCCTGCACATGGTCATCGGTTATTGTTGGCAAGACTTCTGCACACGCATGATCGTCGAGCGGTTATTATCAGGGATAGATGTTGGATGCGTGTGGTTATGTCACAGAGACAAGGATGCACATCCCCTTTTAACTATCGTGCATGGTTGTTTGTGGTGGATTTAATCCTTAGTCAGAGGATAGAGTCCACATGTTTGATCATAGACCTTCTGACCAGGGAGGTGGTTGATATTGCGTTTAGACTAAACATATTCTTACTAAGTACTAGAAGGATTGATTGGAATGATTTTCTATCCAACAATTATCGTTGATATTAAAGCTATTTATTAAAGATTATTTAATCCTGGTCGTGTAGGAATGGTAATAGACTTGTGCCCTGACGATTATGGGGAGTTCCTAAATTTACTAGTGAGTGGGTACGAGGAGATCTTGCGCTTGTTTGGTTCATAGTAAAGTAGCACAACTAAGCACTTCCAAGCACTGCCGTGTTTTTTCCTTTCTTTTTTTTTCTTTAGTGGTCGGCTTAGCTCTTTGGACATGACACACACAGATATACATATAGGAAAATGGTTCCATACTCCTGAGAGTATATACTCCCACCTTGTATATACCGCTTAAACAAAAAATTTATACCTCTTTATCCTTTTGAGCATACTCTAATAATAATTATAAGATACTTCAAAGTGAGTTCCATGAAAACTTTCATCAACATCCACTTGTTATAGCATAATTTATGTATATACTCATTTTACATATAAAAAACATATATAGCAAGAATAAAAGGCTCTGATGAATTTTTTTCAACCATATCGTATTGGAGTATCTTAGAATTAGTATTTAAGTATACCGAAAATGATAAAGAAGTATAACACGTTCGTTTAAATAGCATATTGAAAGTGAGAGTGTGTACTCCTGAGAATACGGATGTGGAATATAAGAACCCAGGTGTCTTCATAACCGGCCCAGAAGTGCCTGAGGGAGAGACAGGGCCAAGTGGAAGGCCCAGAGGATAAGCTCCGCGCCAAGTCTTGCTGCCGTGCGCAAGGGGATATATCCTAGAGACAGTTGAACAAATATTTAGATATAAGAGATATGATTGTAATCCGAGTTGTTAGCAGGATGAGATAAAGATGTAAACTCTATCCTGTAACCAATTAGAATCCAACAACCGATCGGAATCCCTTAACTGATTGGGACTCTGTAAACCGCCCCACCCCCATTATATAAGGGAGAGGGCGGGCAACAACAAGGGGGCGAGCAATCTTAGATCCAAGAGATCCAAATAATCCCAGCACACAGGACTAGGGTATTACCTCCTCCGTCGAGGGTCTGAACCTGTCTAATCCTTTGTCTTGTGTGACCCTCGAGTTTTAGATCTAGCGCCTACCCCATAATTTCATTGTCGACCACAAAAGTCGACAGTTGGCGCGCCAGGTAGGGGGAGCGCTATAATCTTTCCTACAAACTCGATGGCAGCAATCAGCGGAATCATCACCACCTTCATCTCCGGCCAGGCTTTCCGCTTTGGAAACCTGGACTTCGTCGCAGATGCACTCGGAGAACTTGTTTGCCTAGACCTAAACTAGATCCAATCTGGTAAAGATCAGGCCGACCCATATCAGGTGTGCCACTCCGACTTGGCCAGCAAACCAGTTGGCGTCGCGAGGAATTGCTACAATCTTCGTGGCATCTTCGCAATAGAAGAGCAAAAGACCGATCTCCAACGCCAACAAGAGATTCAAGAAGCCGCGGAGGAAGATCGCCTTATTCCTAAGGCTAAGGAGGCACAGGCGCGATCACTTCGATCTCGCGACCGCAATGTCCACGAGGACATCCTACAATCAAAATTGGGAGACCAAGTTGTCTTCCATACACCGCTGCAGAACGTCGTCGCCTCCAAGACGCTTCTCGACACGCTGGACCCGATGATTGCATCTGATAGCCCAGTAGCCCCGATAGTGGCCCAGATCAAGGCCATGGTGACGGCGGCAGCAATTCAGCAAATCAGCAAAAGCTGGTAGGAGAAGCGCACTCACACTACCACGCGGCTACTCGCGTCGCTAGCGATCGGTCGCTACGGTCGAATCTTGGCGATCGGCGCCACACAACCAGTCGGAGACGCCCGCTGGAATCTCAACCGCGACCTCCGCCAAGACATCACCGCCATACGGCAAGAGCGGAACGAGGAAGAACGACGCTGGCGCTACGACGACCACGAACGTTTCGGTACCAGCCACGATCGACGAAGTGATCAACGGTACGACGACTGCAACGACCATAGAGACCATCATCGCCGGGGTCAGAACGACAACGACGATCGCCGAGTCATGGGCTCGCCGCGTCGAATTCCACCTCGACACGTTGATGGCAATCGCCGAGCCAGAGGCTCGCCACGCCGGACTCCCCCTCATCATGACGACAGATCCATCGACGGAATCTGAGCGTTTACTTCTCGGTTACGCCGAGTAGTATGGCCCGAAGGTTTCAGCTCCGAGGGCATCGTTAAGTTTGACGGGGATCGAGATCCGGAAGCTTGGCTGCAGGTCTTGCCCTGGCGGTTAAAGCGGCTGGGGCAATCAAAACATGATGGCAAATTATCTGCCAGTCAATCTCACCCCTTCAACTCAATCATGGCTCACAGGACTTCCTGCGAACTCGGTGGACTCCTGGAGCGATCTTTGCGATCAATTTACCGCGAACTTTCAGGGAACCTATGAGAGGCCTGGCACCCCATGGGACATATATCAGCTTCACCAGAAAAAAGATGAAACACTGAGAGATGTCATCCGGCATTTCATGCAGAAGAAAAACACCATCAGGGATGTATCTGATGCAGTGGTGGTAGAAGCCTTTCAGAAAGAGGTCAGCGATCCTAATCTGATCAAGAAAATGTCCAGGAAACCATCGGCCCCCGTAAAGGAGATGTTTGCATTGGCCGACTGCTATGCCACGACCTCAGATGCCCTGGCCGAGCGCCAAGAAGATTGCATGCAACAGAAGAACAAAGGCGACAAGGCTGAGTCCTCCAAGTACAAAGACAAAAAACGGAAAGGCGAGGAGCTAGTTGCGGTAGCAGAACACAACCGGCCCTGAGCCACATGAAGGGAGGCGCCCGATTACAATACTGTCATGGATGCGATCTGTCCTTTCCACCCTAAGGGAAAGCACGCCGCCAAAGACTGCTTTACCCTGAAGCGTTTTGCGCGAGAAAGCAACAAGCAACAGGCTCCAGTGAAGGATGAGGCTGCCAAGAAGAAAGATCCTCCCGGCGAGGACGATTACCAAGAAACCGAGCACGAGCTGAACTACATATACGGGGGCTGCACCGGATACGAGTCCAAGCGGAAGCAAAAGCTTACCGCTCGGGAGATCAATGCGGTGGAACCGGCAACCCCCTAGTATCTAAAGTGGTCTGAAGTCCCGATCACCTTCGACCGCTCGGATCACCCCAACCGAGTTCTACATCCGGGTAAGTGCTCGACCCTGTTATTCGCAATGTTAAGCTCAAGAAAGTCTTGATTGATGGAGGGAGTGGACTCAACGTCTTGTTTGCCAAAACATTCGACGACATGAACGTCCCCCGCTCTGAGCTAAGGCCGAGCTCACAGCCGTTCCACGGGGTGATCCCTGGGGCGTCTTCGTTTCCACTCGGGCAGATTGCTTTGCCCGTCACCTTCGGTACCAAAAACAACTATCGGACCGAGTATATAAATTTTGAGGTAGCGGATTTCGAGACAGCGTATCACGCTATCTTGGGAAGGCCCGGTCTGGCTCGATTCATGGCCGTCCCGTACTACACCTATTTGGTGATGATGCCGGGACCCAAAAGCGTCATCACGGTTCGCAGTGACATCAAGCGATCTTTGGAATACGACCGAGAGAACTATGAACTTGAGCTGCAGGGCGTAGAGGGGAAGAATATCCAGGCAGAGGCTGCCACATTGCAGGAAGAAGGCGACATCCCATCCAAGAAGTAGGCCACGTCAGGGATAAAGTCTGGTGAAGAAACCAAGAGAATTATTCTCGACTCATCCGACCCATCCAAAACAACCCTGATCGGGATATGGTTCGAGGATAAATAGGAAGGCATGCTCGTCACCTTCCTCCAGGCTAACAAGGACATCTTTGCCTGGAAACCATCCGACATGCCGGGTGTTCCTAAGGAGGTGATCGAGCATTCTTTACACGTCGATGAAAAGACAAATCCAATCAAGCAAAGACTCCAGCGGTTCGCTCCAGATCGTCGAAACACCATCAAGTAGGAGATCACCAAGCTATTAGCTGCAGGTTTTATCAAAGAAGTGTATCATCCCGACTGGTTGGCGAACCCTGTACTAGTTCAAAAGAAGAATAAAACTTGGCACATGTGCGTTGACTATACTGATCTCAACAAGGCATGTCCGAAGGATCCATTCGGGCTACCTCGAATTGATCAGGTGGTTGATTCAACTGCCGGGTGCGAGATCTTGAGTTTTCTTGATGCCTACTCAGGGTACCACCAGATTCGCCTAAAGGCGGAAGATCATATCAAGACTTCATTCATCATGCCCTTTGGGGCCTTTTGCTATACCATGATGTCGTTCGGGTTGAAAAATACTGGTGCAACTTATCAACGCGCAATACAGTGGTGTTTTCACGCTCAACTCGGACGCAATGTGGAGGCATATGTGGACGATGTCGTGGTAAAGACTCGGGAGAGGAGGGACCTTATCGCCGACCTAACCGAGACGTTCGAAAGTCTAAGGACTTTCAACATGAAGCTTAATCCCGAGAAGTGTGTTTCGGAATATCTTCGGGAAAACTGCTTGGGTTTATCGTATCCCAACGAGGCATTGAGGCCAATCCAGAAAAGATCAAGGCCATATCAAATATGGAACCGCCGACTTGCTAAAAGGACGTCCAGAAGCTTACAGGGTGCATGGCCGCACTCAGCAGGTTTATTTCCCGACTGGGTAGGCGAGGTATGCCATTCTTTAAACTCCTCAAGAAGCAGGACAAGTTCCAATGGACGCCTGAGGCACGACAAGCGTTTGAAGATTTGAAGACCTTCTTAACGACACCCCCGGTCTTGGTTTCACCGATGCCAGGGGAACCTCTGTTACTTTACATCGCGGCAACGACTCACGTAGTCCGCGCTGCAATCATCGTAGAAAAGGAGGAGCCGGGTCACGTGCAGAAGATCCAACACCCGGTCTATTTCATCAGCGAGGTCCTGAGTGAATCTAAGGTGAGGTATCCACAAGTGTAAAAATTATTATATGCTGTACTTCTTACATCTCGCAAACTCAAGCACTACTTCCAAGAGCATACCGTTTCGGTGGTCACTTCCTTCCCAATAGGAGATATACTTCACAACCAGGAGGCCACTGGGAGAATTGCAAAATGGGCAATCGACCTTGGGGCTTTTGATATCCTATTCAAGCCTCGCACAACCATCAAATCTCAAGCGCTCGCCAACTTTACTGCTGAGTGGACAGAACTTCAAAACCCGGCGGTCGTCAAGGAACTCGAGTATTGGACGATGTACTTCGATGGTTCTCTCATGAAGCGGCCGGCGAGCTAGCAAAGATGGGATCCGGCCGGACCACAGTGCCCGTGGGAGTATTCGTCGAAGCCACGGTTGAGGTACGTTCTTCAAATACTTTTTCCCGCGTCGAACAACGCTGCCGAGTACGAGGCACTCATCCATGGGCTCCGTATCGCCATATCGCTCGGTATCCGACGTTTGACGGTTCGCGAAGATTCAATGCTCGTGGTCAATCAGGTGCAAAAAGAATGGTCCTGCATCGAAGATAACATGACTGCCTATTGCCAGGAGGTACGCAAGCTAGAAGGCAACTTTGATGGCTTGAAACTTGTTCATGTGCTCCGTCGGGACAATGAAGTGGTCGACGAGCTAGCAAAGATGGGATCCGACCGGACCACAGTGCCCGTGGGAGTATTCGTCGAAGAAATTCATAATCCCACAATAAGCACTCGGCCAAAGTCGGACATCCCAGTAGAGAAGAACGTAGAGGCAGAAGTCCTGATCATTACCCCCGATTGGACAGCTCCGTATCTGGACTATTTGACGAAGGACGAGCTACCCAAAGACCGTATACAGGCCGAACGAATAATACGCCGAAGCAAGAGCTATGTGGTAATCAGGGAAGAACTCTATCGCAAGAGCTCCTCTGGTGTACTAGGACGTGGGTATCCTCCAATTTAGATTAAAAATATCTTCTTGTGATATACCCCACGTTGGGTCGCTAGTTGGTTACCGCATGGCGGAATCATATATCACGGGTTGAGCCTGATAAGTTACGGTTCCAATGGTATACCCCAAGATGGGTCGATAAGCTGTGCATCGTAATAAATGAGTACGGATACCGTTAGGATAAACCTTGATATGTCCCAAGACGGACCAGAGCTATATCCTACACCAGTCGGATATAGGTATCACTTGGCCATGAGCCAAGAAAATCATGATACGCTCCAAGTCGAGCCTAAGCTATATCCTACAGCCGTCGGATATGGGTATCACTCGGTCAAGAGCCATGTAAATATGATACGCTCCAAGTCGAGCCTAAGCTATATCCTACAGCAGTCGGATATGAGTTGTGGAATATAAGAACCCGGGTACCCTCATGACAGGCCCAAGAGGGAGGCCCAGAAGATACTCCCTGCGTCAGGCCCTGCTGTCGTGCGCAAGAGGACATATCCTAAAGGAAGTTGAACTTATATTTAGATATGATAGATACGGTTATAATCCGAGTCGTTAATAGGGTAGATGAAGATGTGAACTCTATCCTGTTAACCGACTAGAATCTTGTAACCGATCGGAATCTCTTAACCGATCAGGACTCTGTAAGCCGCCCCATCCCCGCTATATAAGGGAGAGGGCGGGCAACAACATAGGGGGCGGATCATCCAAGCATAGAGCAATCAAGCCATAGAGCATAGCACACCTCATATCGTCCAGAGCATATTGCGCTTTGAGCAATCTTAGATCCAAGAGATCTGCATAATCCCAAAGCCTACGTGATTAGGGTATTATCTCCTTCGCGAGCACGAACTGTCTAAACCCCTTGTCTTGTGTGACCTTGAGTTTGAGATCTAGCGCCTACCCATAAATTTATTGCCGACTAAAAAGTCGATGGTTGGCGCGCCAGGTAGGGGAAGTGCTATAATCTTTTCCTCTGACTCGATGGCAGCGATCGGCGGAATCGCCACCACCTTCATCTCGGCCGGGCTTTCGCTCAGAGCACGGACTTCGCCGCAGATCTTGCGCAGAGAACTTGTCCGCCTAGACTTGAACCGGATCCAATCTGGTAAAGATCAGGCCGACTCATTTCAGGTATGTCACTTTGACATGGCTGACAAACCAGTCGGTGTCGCGAGGAATTGCTGCGATCGTCGTGGCGTCTTCGCGATAGAAGAGCAGAAGAACGATCTCCAACGCCAACAAGAAGAACAAGAAGCTGCGGGGGAAGATCGTCTTCGTAAGGGTAAGGAGGTGCAGGTGCGATCGCTTCGATCTCGCAGCCGCAATGTCCGTCAGGACATCCTGCAATCCAGGTTGGGAGATCAAGTCGTCTTCCACACGCAAATGCAGAACGTCATCGCCTCCAAGACGCTTCTCGACAAACTGGACCAGATGATTGCATCGGATAGCCCGACAGTCCCGATCGTGGCCCAGATCAAGGCCATGATGATGGCGGCCGTGACTCAGCAAAATCAGGAAAATCCGGTAGGTGAAGCGCACTCGCGCTCCCACGCGGCTTTCGGCACGGCCACGAGCCACGCCTGCGCCCCGAGCGCCACCTTCGGCACGGCCACGAGCCTACGTCGGTGCCGGCGCCACATTCGGCACGGCCACGAGCCTACGCCGGTGCCCTGCGCCAACCTTCGGCATGGCCACGAGCCACGCCGCGCCCCGAGCGCCACCTTCGGCACGGCCACGAGCCACGCCAGCGCCCCGAGCGCCACCTTCGGCACGGCCACGAGCCACGCCTACACCCCGAGCGTCACCTACAGCTCATCTACAATCCTACGCCTGCGCCACGAGCAAAGATGGCATGATCGTCAGCAAGACATGGAGCATAAAGCAGCTAAGTCGCTTTTTACTCAATTATGTCATTATAAATAAAATTGTTGACTTTCCTGACTTGCTACTTAGTTGACCCACAACTAAGCAGTAAGTCGGGGGCTACACCTAATAGTGTGCGCATGAGCACATCTTTTTCTGAGTTGTATTTTTCATCTTTTGCTTAACGATTGCAAGTGAATCCGAGTGCGATAACTCCGAGTTGTGAAGCTCTGACCCCATGAACGGCGAACTTTAGTCACCCAAAACACGTGCTTGGGAAAAAGAGCCATGAACCGGCTCCCAACGCTCGGGGGCTAGACTAGTCGGGCAGAGTGCTTAAACAAAAAGAGTCAAACCACTCGGATGAATTCAAAATCAATAAGGAAAAAGAGTAAAAAACTCTAAAATTATATATACACCAGTCGGACATCACATCCGAGTGAATTATTTTTACATTGCCTAAGTTCTGCATATACATGATTTGGGGCTACTAAATTTGGATGCGGCGTGTGTGAGCCAGCGCCGACGACGACATCGAGAACCGGCGACGAATGAATTTAAAGGGAGCGGCGGTGAATTTTGCCTTCAGTGGGAAAAGCGTTTTGACTTCTGCATATCGTTTGGGATACAGTATGTCCCAAGATGAGTCGACTGCCAGAATTCCAATAATAGGGCTAGGAACCACTCGAAAAGTTTAACGCGTGGAGCTCTATTGAGCCCTTCACGATCTCTTTGCCTACAATAGGGCACTCGGCTGTAAAGGAAAACTAGTCGGGGAGCTGCATCAAGAACTGGAAGCACTCGGCATGAAGCATGATTCAGTTGGGCTGCAACCAGGAAGGCGGCAACTCTATTGCAAAGGACTCGTGGGCTCATGTGGAATATAAGAACCCGGGTACCCTCATGACAGGCCCAAGAGGGAGGCCCAGAAGATACTCCCTGCGTCAAGCCCTGCTGCCGTGCGCAAGGGGACATATCCTAAAGGAAGTTGAACTTATATTTAGATATGATAGATACGGTTGTAATCCGAGTCGTTAATAGGGTAGATGAAGATGTGAACTCTATCCTGTTAACCGACTAGAATCTTGTAACCGATCGGAATCTCTTAACCGATCAGGACTCTGTAAGCCGCCCCACCCCCGCTATATAAGGGAGAGGGCGGGCAACAACATAGGGGGCGGATCATCCAAGCATAGAGCAATCAAGCCATAGAGCATAGCACACCTCATATCGTCCAGAGCATATTGCTCTTTGAGCAATCTTAGATCCAAGATATCTGCATAATTCTAGCACACAGAATTAGGGTATTATCTCCTCCTCGAGAGCCTGAACCTGTCTAAACCCCTTATCTTGTGTGACCTTCGAGTTTGAGATCTAGCGTCTACCCCATAAATTTATTGCTGACTACAAAAGTCGACATGGGTATCACTCGGCCAAGAGCCACGTGAATATGATATGTCCCAAGTCGGACCAGAGCTATATCCTACAGCAGTCGGATATAGGTATCACTCGGCCAAGAGCCACGTAAATCTTAATATGTCCCAAGTTGGACCTAAGATATATCCTGCAACAGTCGGATATGGATATCACCCGACCAAAGAGCCATGCAAGCTTTGAAATACCCCAAGTTGGGTCTAAGCTATGTCTAACGACAGTCATAGATATCACTCGGATGGTATTTCTTTATTATATAAATTCCCCAGGCACTATGCCTGGGAAAAGACTCTCTTACATTTACAGGAGTATCATACTTCTCCGCGGCGCACACGACTAAGCGCCTCCACGAGACCTTCCTTAGCCCTATGAAGGACAGGGACAATCTCGAGGAAGGCGTCGACATCGGCGCGATCGAGGGCAACAGCCCTTTCTTCAGCCCATTCGGCCATGGAGAGGTCGAATAGCGCCCACTCCTCGGCAAGTTCTGGATCCCGACTGTCCATGAAATCCCTCAGGAAGAAGGTGGAGCTTGGTGCAGGAAAATGGAGGACTAAGCGTGAGAGAATAAATTCTAAAAACAATGGTTCGCCTTTTATAGCTGATACGGTAAGGTTGAAGTAAATGCGAAGACATAATAACATCAAAAGCCGAGGAAACTTGGAGTTAAGATAGTTTCAGAAGCCAAAGAGGTTTTCGGAAAATGAATTGGCACAGGAAGTCAAGACAACCTCGAGGACTGTCCGGTATTGATCCTTGGAGAGGAAGGATATTAGGGTTTCACCTCGAGCGGGAAGAAATGTCTAATCTTCATATGAGATATGGGTCAGATCCACGAAGCTACCCATAATAAACCTGACAGACGGGAGATTATAATAAGTTGGAATAAAAAACCGGGGGTTATATTCGAGTCCTTCATAATCCCCTTGCTGCAAGGAGAAGCATTCAAGTCAAAGATGAAACCAGTCAAAGGTTTATGCTGGAAGCTGAGAACGTTGATCCAAAGTTGAGACCCAGATAGAGATATAGCAATCGGATCATGAATCACTCGGGGGCTACTGTGGAATATAACAACCCAGGTGTCTTCATAATCGGCCCAGAAGTGCCTAAGGGAGAGACAGGGCCGAGTGGAAGGCTCAGAGGATAAGCTCTGCGCCATGTCTTGCTGCCGTGCGCAAGAGGATATATCCTAGAGACAGTTGAACAAATATTTAGATATAAGAGATATGATTGTAATCCGAGTTGTTAGCAGGATGAGATAAAGATGTAAACTCTATCATGTAACCGATTAGAATCCAACAACCGATTGGAATCCCTTAACCGATCGGGACTTTGTAAACCGCCCCACCCTATTATATAAGGGAGAGGGTGGGCAACAACAGGGGGACGAGCAATCTTAGATCCAAGAGATCCAAATAATCCCAGCATACAGGACTAGAGTATTACCTCCTCCGTCGAGGGCCTGAACCTGTCTAAACCTTTGTCTTGTGTGACCTTCGAGTTTTAGATCTAGCGCCTGCCCCATAATTTCATTGCCGACCACAAAAATCGACAACGGAAAAGGCACACGTAGGTTATTTTGGCAAAGCGGTTAGCTTACTTTCACTCTAGCTACCAATAACACTAGTATAGTGCCAGTGCTAACGCTACGACGGTAGTACATCTGCTTATCAATTAAATAAAAGATAAGTATGAATATAATACTTAATAATAAATAATCTTGTGATCACATTGTACGTACTACATATTTAGAAGGAGAGCGAATCAAACAAGGAAATAAACAGGGAGGATCTGCATGCAAGGAAACCAGACTTGAATTGTCAAAATTGTATGTACTACATATTTGGAAGGAGAGCGAATCAAACAAGGAAATAAACAGGGAGGATCCGCATGCCCGAAGGTGTTGCCTTGATCTCCACCACGTCACGCTTCGCAAAGATCGCCTCCACGGCCGCGGCGTCGATAGCTCGCGCGCGCCTCCGCTCCGCGCAAAGGTGCGCGTCCATCTCCGTGGCCGATCGCGGGCGCAAGCCCTGGTGTAGTCGGTCTGCGGGCGGGTGAACGCCGCCGCGAGCAAAGCGATATGTCATCTGGAAAGCTGGACCAATAATGGCTTCCTAATTGTCATCCAAATATGAATGCTAACATATAGCACCATTTGTGCGTCCTGATTGAAGCTAATTATTATCAGAATATCTGTTACTTCCCATAGTGTATTTAGGAATAAATCCTAAAATGAACTTATTCCTTATATTTATCACACGATAATTGCATTTCATACACACATTCCTTATATAATATTTTTCACTAAATAATATTATAGCGGCGGTACGTGAGCGCCTTGTATAGGATGTGGTGCAAATGCATGAATGGAAGAAAATTAAACGCGCGATTCATGGTACTGACTGGTATGGTAAATATTGAATCAAAATCAAATGGATTTAGATTTGCAATATAAATTCCATATATATAGTTCAATTGAAATATACTAGTATAGTGCCCTGTCTTCCGGTTTCCTTTTCCCAGCACGTAATATGTGATCTTTTTCTTTTCTAGAACGTTTGTTTCCTTTTTCTTAATTCCAGGATATTTGTTTCCTTTTCCTTGAGATGATCTTTGGAGGTGGGGAGATCATTTGTGGGCCACGGGGATGAGTTAGACACATTGAACAATGGCCATCGGATGTGGGTGAGTAAAGCTGAGGAAAGATCTGAGAGGTTAATTTTGATAGAGGCAAATTTCTGGGGACGTTTCGCTGGGTGCATGAAGGTTGGGCCATCTCTAGTGGGGTGCATTATTTGGGGTGGACGTAGAAAAAAAATGCTTAGGTGTATTATAAAGGGGTATAGATATGTGCGGGCTCTCCTGTTGTGGGCCACATGAATGAATGAGTTAGACACATTAAACAACGGCCATCGGATGTGGGTGAGTAAAACTGAGGAAAGATCTGAGACATTCATTTTGATGAATGCAAGTTTCTGGGGACGTTTTGCTGGGTGCACGAACATTGGGCCATCTCTAATGAGGTGCATTATTTAGGGTGAACGTAGGAAAAATTGCTTAGGTGCATTATAAAGGGGTATAGATATAAATATTTAACATTTATGATAAATTAATAAACCTATTTAATAGACTTTTTACCTTCCTTGAGAGGTAAACTTTTGGTACCTCCGAAGATGGTAAAAAGTCTCACCATCTGGATATATACCATACAACAATATCCTTGAAAATTAAGACAACACATATGAGATACATCAATATGCAGATTTTCCAACAAGTAATAAAAAGAGAAATTCCTTCCATACCACAGAAAGTTACCCCGCTTCCCTATGTGCTACAGAAAAATATCGGCTCCTTCTTTCCCACGGAGTTTCTTTCTTGTGCCCTTCCATGCCACTCCCGTTAGCTTCATTAGGTCATATTGCCGAAAACCAGTCAGTTTTTTTTGTCAAAATGCCCATTTTGCTCCTACGGTACCACATATCAGTGCATTGCTCTTGCTACTTCTTCTCCCTCCTATCTCTCTCTCTCCCCCCAGAACCAACTCCGCTGGTGAGTACAAATCTCGACTGCCAGTCGGCTCTTTTGCACGGCCTCTTGCGCCCGCACTGCGACACCGCTGGCCTTCGCTACTCACCACTCGTCTCTCAGATCGAGATGAGAGAGAGAGAGACACTGGCGGTGGCTCAAATGCATGAGGTCGGCTTTGTTGCGTGAGGTGGAGATGGGACAGCGCTGACGTTAGAGGTGGTCCAACACGCAAGGCGGAGGTGGGTCGGCTCATGAGCCCAAGAGAAAGGGGAGAGAGGTGTCGCCGGCGCACAAGGTGGAGGCGACATTGCCAAAGAGGAAGATGAAGGGAGGGTCGCAAGCGGATCTGACTGTCCCCAGCCACATGCCTATCATTCTCGCCTTGATCACCACATCCTTCTAGCATGCCCATGATGTTGAAACTCCCAGGGACAAGTCCTGAAATCAGCGCAACAATACAATGAAACTTCTTAAACTCTCTTTTGAACTTTCTTCTCGCAATACAGAGAACACGCTCTGTACTTCGAACTTGTAATCTGGCAACAGAGGATAAATTCAGCACACAAGCTTTTGGCGTGAAAAAACTGCACCACACCTTTTCTGTTGTATTACTCTATATTTATACTAGATTACATGATCCGGATGACTAACAAACAAACCAAAACGGAATCGGCAATCTAACTGACTCGTATTGCTAACAAACTCGACTACTTTAGCCAATCCGGCACCCCTACGGTAACTTGCAGACTTGAAACATCAAACCAAATACAGACTCCGACTTAAAACTGGAAACCTTACAAGATTAGGCTATCAACACTCCCCCCTAATCTTGTACTTATGATTTCACATCAATAACGCCGAGTCTACGACTCTTCCAAGTTCTTTGTCCTGAATTGACTCGATCTCCTCTTGCATTGCTTCCTTCCAACACCAGTGTGCAGCAGCCTCCTGAAAGCTTGTTGGCTCTTCTGAACTTAACAGACACAAATTCAATTCTTCTGCAAGTTCTACAGTCTCACAATTGTCATAGATGTCACGTAGTGACCGTGTCATCCGAGGTAGAGTAGAAGAGTTCATCTCTGGAGATTCAAACTCATTTTCTGGACTCAATGCCACGGGAGTTAATCCTTCTCGTGTTGACACCTGTGCTGGATTGGAGCTGCTCGAAACTGAAATTTCGTTGTTCTGCTCTGCCGCCACTTGATCTGTATTGCCGTGGGTTTCTACATTGTCATCCGGTTCTGTACTCCAGTTGTTCCCATCTGAGACTACAGTACGCACCATCTCAACATCATCTGGATAATGCCAGACAGACACTTCCTTATTTACGTCATCTTCCTTATCCCACTGCCATGACTTGTCTTCTTCAAAGATGACGTTTCTTGTTACATGCAGTTTGTTGCTTTTGGGGTCATATACTCTATACGCCTTAGAGCCTTCAGTATAGCCGAACAGTACCATTGGGATACTCCTGTCATCAAACTTCTTGAGACCAGGCTTTACTACCTTCACATGAGACAAACAACCGAAGGTTCTCAGGTGACGTACTCTCGGTTTACGACCATGCCAAGCCTCATATGGAGTAACTCCGTCTAAACTCCGAGTTGGCGCTCTATTCAAAATATATACAGCAGTATTAACGGCTTCACCCCAAAATCTTGCTGGTACAGACTTGCTCTTCATCATGCTGCAAGCCATTTCAACCACGGTTTGATTCCTTCGTTCTACCACTCCATTTTGCTGTGGAGAATATGGCGCTGTGGTATACCTTTTAATCCCTGCTTCTTCACAATAGGTTCTGAACTCAATTGAGGTAAATTCACCTCCCCTATCTGTTCTGAAAGCCTTAACTTTCAGATTCTTTTCGTTTTCAACTGCTGCCTTGAATTTCTTAAAGTACAGCAATGCCTCATCTTTGCTTTTAAGTAATTCCACCCATATGTACCTGCTGTAATCGTCTACAAGCAAAAGGAAGTAGTGATTACCTGTTGGTGTAGCGGGAGTAATTTTGCCGCACAGATCGCCATGGATCAGCCCGAGCTTCATCTCAGCTCTATATTGTGCAGATGATGGAAACGGTTGTCTGTGCTGCTTGCCTAGTGAGCACCCATCACAAAACTGCTCTAGATGTTCAACAAGAGGCATACCTTCAACCATCTTCTTTAGTCCAAGATTTCTCAAGGCCCTGAAATTTAAATGCCCATATCTGTTATGCCATAACCAGGCTCTGTTGCCAGTTTTTGACAGAAGATAAACCGGCTCAGCTACTTTTAGATCCATAGCATACAGTCGATTCTGTGATCTCATTATTTGAGCTAGCAGCAGACCTTCCCGATCATAGACACTCATTATTCCATCTTCTATGATTATTTTACTGCCTCTCTCTTCTAGTTGGCCACTACTTACGATACTGCACTTGAGCTTTGGTATATAGTATACATCTGTTAATAATTTGTGTTCTGAGTTCCTGCAGTTCAGAAGAATAGAACCAAGTCCACAGATGTTCACTATTGAGCCATCTCCAAATCTAACAGTTTCAATGATTGATTCATCCAAGTCGGCAAAGTGTTGTTTTGAACCAACCATATGGTTACTGGCTCCAGTATCAAAATACCATTTAGCTTTTCCTGTTTCGGCACTTACAACAGGAATCATGTTTTCTTCATTAAGCATTACTAGTCGTTCTTCCCTGTGGGCGACTTTTGATTCTTCATCGTCATGTGCAGAAGTGCTTCGATCTGCATGTTTGCTACCCATCTGGACAGCTTGGTTGCTTTTAGCCTTAAAGCATGACGCTACTACCTGCTGGACAAAGTCATTACCTTCATTAAGCATAACCAGGTGGTCTTGATTCCGGACGTCTTTGACCTTGTCATGTGCTATTACACTTGGAACTTTTCCATCCCGTGCATTAGGTGTTGCTTCAAGTTGGACGGCTTGGACAAGTTCTGCATTCACGTCTTGACTAGCTTCTTCCTGGACGATTTTAGCTCCTTCTACGTCATGTGCAGTTTCACTCTGAACTGCATGATCGATTCCCTTCTGGACGGCGTGAGCCTTTCCATCCCAAGTGTTTGAAGTTGCTTCATGCTGGATGACGTGAGCAGGTTTACTCTGAACGCCTTGAACATGTTCCTCCTGAACATCTTGAGCGATATTACATACCTCGGCTAGCAACAATGCAGGCTCCATGTCCTCCTTTTTCTGAACATAGTGAGCTTGTTCTCTCGGCTTGCGGCATTCGCTCCGGAAGTGCCCCATCATGTCGCAGTTATAGTACTTTATCTTTGATTTATCGAATTTTCTGAAGTTTCTCTCTTCTCCTTCTTCACCTTGATTGCCTTCATGATCACGGCCTCGACCACGTCCATGGCCACTAGGAGGTGCGTTGTGTCATCCCCTAGCAGCTTCAGATCTGCGCTCGCCGAAGATCTCCTACAGCGACCACTTCCCCACCTCCCCTCCTTGACCGCCGCATACTTGTCTATCCGGGATGTCGGGAGGAGGCCGGCGAGAAGGGAGGATGCGGCGGCGCTAGCGGGACGACAGGGGGATGCTGACACTAGAGGCGAAGACCGGCACCGGCACTGTAGGCGGAGCGTGTGGGCGCGGGAGGCAGAGGTGGGGCGGGCAGGCTACTGGAGCCCGGCGACGGCAACTGGAAGTGACGACAACTTAACATCAACTACAGAAGAAGACTTTAAGATGAAGGAGAGGAAGAGGAGGTAGAAGAGAGGTAATTTGTCTTTTGGCATGCCACTTAATCGCGAGCTCACGAGAGGCTGATGGAAGTGGGCATGGAAGGGCACAAATTATAAACTCAGTGGCACAGAGAACCATATTTTTTTTCTAGTGGCATATAAAGGATCGGAGTAACTTTCAATGGCATGCATGTAGGAAAATTTGGGGAAATTTTCAGGTAAAAATGGAGTTGCTAGCTAGAAGACGTAGGATCGAGATCGACACACTTGGATGTAAATTCGCATTTCTTACACTAGCCATGGAATGCTAATGCCCACGTACGTAAATTACTCAACTATACCATCATTGCATTACTCGTGGTGATTACCAATTCAAACGAGCAATTACCCCCACAAAATTAAACAAGCCTTGTTACTCCACGATCACTTGCACAATTATGCGGACACAATCGATGACGCACCACTACTGAAAGAGGATTGAGATTGACTGGCTGGGGGAGATCAAGTAACAGTGCTGCAGCCAGTTAACTCGATCAGCTGCTACGTGCTCCATTTTGTCCGCAAGCGCTGCGGCATCAGCATTGCCTCTCCACGACGCCTTGCGCTTCACCATCCGCACTCACGCACAACGCGTACACGCGTGGACGCGTGGTCGATCATGTGTTCATGACCTGCATATCTGTCTATCCCTTCAAGAAGCATACTACTAGTAGAAATACGTCTAAAAAGCATATACCAAATGCTTTCACTTGCCAAAGGGCAGCTCAACAAAAATGGGATAGAAAGGAACTGCTTTTTTTAAGGAACATAAATGGATGCATACGAATGTCTAAAAAAGTCAATTACAACAAAGGTTCTCAAACACATAAACCATGAAAAGTACTACAAAATATTCAAAGGAAAGTACGCATCGCACACACGCAGAGGTGTATTCTTCTTCGGGTAATACACAACAACAATTAAACAACAAATTGACTCGGAGGTGCTATCTGCAAGTCCCACTTAAATATAGTCAAGAGTAACCTCGTCTTCAGGGGGCGTCAAGAACTCCCGTGAGGCCATCTGGACGACGTCGATCGATGTCGTCCGGGTCGCCGCAGCCACCGGCCCTGCTCGGGCCTGCCTCATTGTAGTAGCCACTTGCATTCGTCTGGTTGGAGGATTGACACTCGAACTCCACATTGCACGCGAGGTTCTCAGCGAATGGGTACAGGTTGAGGCTCGTGTAGACCGCCTGCAGGTCTTGAGTATTAATCACCTGTGGCTTTGCCAGTGCTGGCATGTTCACTCCATAGTGCATGTTGTCGGGTGCAAATGATGAGGGGTAGTATCCCTCCTGCGGCTCACCGTAGGCGTTCAGGTTGTTCAGGTTCATCGTCTCCAGGTGGGATGCTCCAACCGAGCTGGTCGTGTTGAGGTAAATTCCCATCCCCGGGCGGGCTGGAGCTGGCTGGCTGCGTGACAGCAGTTGGGCCAATTAAAGCGCCGTACTTGCAGCTAGTGGACGGCGGCGTAGACACCGGCAATGGTGCTATGCCCTCGGTGGTCGGGCACTTGCTGCAGATGTACTCTTCCAGGAGGGATATCTGGCCGGGGGCCGCCTGTTCGCTCTTTCTTCGTCGCTTCGACTTGGTCGCGTTCCAATGATTCTTGACGGCGTTCTCCGATCGACCAGGAGGCACCTTGCGATCGCCGACCAACGGTTTCCATAATGGGCCGACACACAAAAACTTAGTCCCACTTTGGCACATCTTCTAGACTAGCTTTTTCCTACAAGAAATTATGATCTGTGCCAAAAAAAACCGACTTTTAGTTCAGCTTTTTGCTTAAGTCCATACACATTTGTAAAGAGAAACTGAAGCTTGTCTTAAGTACATTTGTGAATATAAGTAGAAACTGGTCTCAAGTAACTTCTTAGAATAGCCAATTACAAGCCAATTTTTACACAAGTGCAAATCGTACCAAAGGAGGCTTTAGACGGGCCAAGAAATGCCTGCCCTTTTTTCGGCTGGCTATCCGCGGCTTGGTCCGTTACTAGTCATAAATCGCTTGCTTTACTGGCTTGCAGTCCAAGGTTCCAAGTGATCTGTACCACATTCCTCCGGTGACGTGTACGTGTATCCAGGGGTCAAGACATGTCGTGCATCAGATGGGGAGGGAACACATGGAGCACACATGGCACGATACAAGTAGCAGCTAAACTGGTCAAGAAGAGAAAGCTTGACAGCAACTAAAATCCGCCGAAAGATAGAAGAGACCCTGAAGGGATCAAGCCAGTGGCGGAGCTTCAACAGGGCTGAAGAGGGGCCATGTCAATTGTGTATAAATTCTTTGTAAGAAAGATAAATAAGTATCTATATAACTAAAATATGTACATCATCAAGGTGATTACATGGAGAGGGGCTGAGGCAGGACCCAACTTGGCCTCCGTGAAGCTCCGCCGGTGGATCAAACGCAAAATAATGTAAAAGCATGTATAATAGTAGGGACGGTTGTTATATATATACTCTTCAATGTCGTCTAAAGATAAAACTAAAAACAACTTTTATAATAGATGACATATTAAGGTTGTCTTTATAGGATTCTACAATCTTTTAAATATGGTATGAAAAAGTGTCTATTATATACAATAACTTACGTAGTGGTGTTTTATGTTATCTATATGATCACCTCTTTACGAAGAGACAGCTATATACTCTCCTCTCTTTTCCTCTTTTCTATATCAGCAAAAATCTTACATGATAAAATATATAGACAGTTGATATCATGCTATTGTACATGCCCTAACTTGTCCTCAACCAACTTTCAACAAACCAAAGCAACCTTTGCTTTCTCACTCGCTCTCTCTCATCCTTAGGGGTGGGCATTTGGTTTCAGTCTAATCGATTCGGTTTTTTTGGTTTTAAAATAATTCGATTTTTAAAAACTAGCTACAGAATTTCTCGAACCAAAATGGAAAACCAAACCGAATTAACCAAAATATTTCAATTCGGTTTTTTGGTTAACCGAAATATGAATAAACACTAAGTAGATTAGATTTAGTCCTCATATCGCAACACAGAGTAGGGATAATCCCACACAATATTCATAGGTCATTACAGTATAAGCATAATAGAACATATGAATATACCAAATATATGCATAAATGTGTTAGAACACTAGAATTGTTTAGTGGCTTTAGGAAGAATATTATAAAAGTGGCATTGTATATGGGCTATTCAGTTATTCGGTTATTTCAGTGTTTGAAAGCGAAAAACCGAACCGAACACCGAAAACCAAAATATACCAAAACAAAAACCGAACCAAAAACCGAAAACCAAAAAAACCAAAATAATAAGTTAATTCGGTAATTCGATTTCGGTTTAAAAATGCCCACCCTACTCATCCTTGGCAACACGGTTGCCACGTAAAGTTGTAGAAGATTAGGAAGCTGAACTAACTCATCCAGCAATATTCGGCCTGCTTTGAGAAAAATACAGTTCTAGTTCTAAGCCTGAAACTTCGTCTCAACAAAATGCCTGAAAATTAGGTGGGCATTGGCGTGCTAATAAGCTTGGATTTTTCAAAGATTTAGGCTCTATTTAGATGAATGGTAATCCCTTAAGAGGTTTTAGGATTTAATTCAAATTTAAACTAGATCTCAAAACATCCCAATAAAATACCCCTAATCCAAACACCTTCTCATGGGGCTGCATTCCTCTTAGTTTTTTTTAGAGGTTCAAATATGCTTTGTCCAAATGCATTTTCAGCCTGAATGTGTCTTTTTTAGAATAGCCTGAATAGAATTGGACGAAAGTAAGTCTGGGTATGGGCTGGCCATTTAGCGACAATACACTCAGCAAGGATGGTAGTGGAATCCAAGGCCCAGTATTTCGCCCAAACCATTTTAGTCTATGCAATATCTTTTTTAGACTACTCTACTACTACTCTATCTATGTAAAAATATAAGACCTAGAGTTTGAACGATCTTATTTAGAAATATAAGACTTATAAATAGATTTAATGTGGATTTTCCTACTATACTCCCATTTATTCTCTATCAACCATATACATTTATTCATTGTCACCCATATAGTGTTATCTATCATCTTTTAAAACAATTAAGTGGGGCGTCTAAGTTATTTTCTTTTATACCTCTTTTAATTTTGTCACAACTTTAATCCTTATGTAAATTCAAAATACGGCTTATATTTCCAGACGGAGGAAGGAGTTCATATAAGAACTGGGCTTTAATGATTAGTCTTCTTGTTTTGAGGTCGCAAACAGCTTTGGTCTAGACATGTCGTGCATCAGATGGGGAGGGAACACATGGAGCACACATGGCACGATACAAGTAGCAGCTAAACTGGTCAAGAAGAGAAAGCTTGACAGCAACTAAAATCCGCCGAAAGATAGAAGAGACCCTGAAGGGATCAAACCAGTGGCGGAGCTTCAACAGGGCTGAAGAGGGGCCATGTCAATTGTGTATAAATTCTTTGTAAGGAAGATAAATAAGTATCCATATAACTAAAATATGTACATCATCAAGGTGATTACATGGAGAGGGGCTGAGGCAGGACCCAACCTGGCCTCCGTGAAGCTCCGCCGGTGGATCAAACGCAAAATAATGTAAAAGCATGTATAATAGTATGGACGGTTGTTATATATATACTCTTCAATGTCGTCTAAAGATAAAACTAAAAACAACTTTTATAATAGATGACATATTAAGGTTGTCTTTATGGGATTCTACAATCTTTTAAATATGGTATGAAAAAGTGTCTATTATATACAATAACTTATGTAGTGGTGTTTTATGTTATCTATATGATCACCTCTTTACGAAGAGACAGCTATATACTCTCCTCTCCTTTCCTCTTTTCTATATCAGCAAAAACCTTACATGATAAAATATATAGACAGTTGATATCATGCTATTGTACATGCCCTAACTTGTCCTCAACCAACTTTCAACAAACCAAAGCAACCTTTGCTTTCTCACTCGCTCTCTCTCATCCTTAGGGGTGGGCATTTGGTTTCAGTCTAATCGATTCGGTTTTTTTGGTTTTAAAATAATTCGATTTTTAGAAACTAGCTACATAATTTCTCGAACCAAAATGGAAAACCAAACCAAATTAACCGAAATATTTCAATTCGGTTTTTTGGTTAACCGAAATATGAATAAACACTAAGTAGATTAGATTTAGTCCTCATATCGCAACACAGAGTAGGGATAATCCCATACAATATTCATAGGTCATTACAGTATAAGCATAATAGAACATATGAATATACCAAATATATGCATAAATGTGTTAGAACACGAGAATTGTTTAGTGGCTTTAGGAAGAACATTATAAAAGTGGCATTGTATATGGTCTATTCAGTTATTCGGTTATTTCAGTGTTTGAAAGCGAAAAACCGAACCGAACACCGAAAACCAAAATATATCAAAACAAAAACCGAACCAAAAACCGAAAACCAAAATAATCAGTTAATTCGGTAATTCGATTTCGGTTTAAAAATGCCCACCCTACTCATCCAGATTAGGAAGCTGAACTAACTCATCCAGCAATATTCGGCCTGCTTTGAGAAAAATACAGTTCTAGTTCTAAGCCTGAAACTTCGTCTCAACAAAATGCTTGAAAATTAGGTGGGCATTGGCGTGCTAATAAGCTTGGATTTTTCAAAGATTTAGGCTCTATTTAGATGAATGATAATCCCTTAAGAGGTTTTAGGATTTAGTTCAAATTTAAACTAGATCTCAAAACATCCCAATAAAATACCCCTAATCCAAACACTTTCTTATGGGGCTGCATTCCTCTTAGTTTTTTTTAGAGGTTCAAATATGCTTTGTCCAAATGCAATTTCAGCCTGAATGTGTCTTTTTTAGAATAGCCTGAATAGAATTGGACGAAAGTAAGTTTGGGTATGGGCTGGCCATTTAGCGACAATACACTCAGCAAGGATGGTAGTGGAATCCAAGGCCCAGTATTTCGCCCAAACCATTTTAGTCTATGCAATATCTTTTTTAGACCACTCTACTACTACTCTATCTGTGTAGAAATATAAGGCCTAGAGTTTGAACGATCTTATCTATACCCCTTTATAATTCACCTAAGCAATTTTTCCTATGGCCACCCTAAATAATGCACCTCATTAGAGATGACCCAATGTTCGTGCACCCAACAAAACGTCCCCAAAAACTTGCATTCATCAAAATGAACATCTCAGATCTTTCCTCAGTTTTACTCACCCACATCCGATGGCCGTTGTTTAATGTGTCTAACTTATTCATGTGGCCCACAACAGGAGATCTCGCACCTCCAGAATAAAAGGAAATTTTCTGGGAAAGGAAACACGCGGCGGCCAACCCATACAGTTGCCTTCCTTCCTCCCGCTCTAGGGTTTTGCATCTCTCTTGAGATCCACCGATCCACTCCTCCCCATGGCGCCTCCGCGCCGCGTAACACTCGGCGGTAAGGGCGCCGTGCTCTCCCGCCACCGTCTCGCCTCTCCCTCGGCCTCGCGAGACCCGTCATCGACCCTCCGCGCTCGAGGCTCTCCACCGCGCCCACGCCCAAGAGACCCCCAATCCTCGAACCTTAGCTTTGGCGCCGCTGAGTCCCGCACCGCCGCGGCCGTCTTTGCTCAACAAGCTCCTCCTCACGCGGCCGACTCCTCCAACGCGCTCGTTCGCGCGCGACGGCGAACCGCCTCGCCGAGTCGCTCGACATCGCCGCTGGGCTGCCCGAGCACCGCGTTGAGGCTGTCGTAGCCGCCGCGTCTGCACCGATGGCCGTCGCCTTTGCCGCCATGATCGATCGCTGCGGCGTCGCTCGCCGCGTCGCCGACGCCGTGGCGGGCGCCTGCGAGGCCGCGCGACGGATCAGCGACATTCGGCGTGCCGACCTCCGACGATGTGCCGGGGCGCTCTATCCGGTCCAAGCTCATCGAAGAACGCCGAGGCTCCCGCCGCCTCGTTCGCTAAGGTGCCCACCGTGAGCAGGATCTTCCCAAGTGAAAAAATTATAGAAAGAAAAACAAACCGTAAACGCAACCACCTTTGCGCCAATGTAGGCCTTTGGTGAGGAGGAACAGCGCATCAACACTCCTTTAGTGATCACCGCAATGACCGAGGCGAGAGGTTTCCGTGGTGCGAGCAGCGCAAACAAGCGATTGATCGAACATTTGTATTTGACAAGGTTTACGAACCTTCATTCGGACCGTTTCGGCTCATTTACTTCAAATTGTTCTATTGCTAGGCAATTGTGTGCAATCGACCATAACAAACAAATGCGGTGTTGGGCCAAAATCTAGACAATGAGGATGTCTTCAACCATCTTTGTCGTGCCACTTGTGAATGAGGTTTTGGATGGTTACAAGCGCACAATATTTGCTTATGGCGGTGGAACTGGGAAAACATACACAATGGAAGGAGGGTAAAACTCGGGTAATTTTAAATCTTACAAGCTCTTGATGTTGTTAATGCAATTTCTTGTTGGAATCAAAACTAAGCTGCACCACGTTTGTGTAGAACGGTGAGTGCCATCGATGCTTGGTGTTATTCCAAGGGTCATTAGCGAGTTTTGATATTCTTGAGGCACAGAGTGCAGAATCAAAGATGAAGGTCTCATTTCTTGAATTGTATAACGAGGAACTCACGATCTTTTAGCTCCAGAGGAATCTAAATTCTCGGATGACAAGTCCAAGAAGCCCATGGCACTCATGGAAGATGGGAAGGAGGAGTTTTTGTCGGGGGCTGGAGGAAGTGGTAGTTTCTTGGTTTGGAGAGATATACAAGATTCTTGAGAGAGGATCGCCAAAAGAAGAACAGTTGAAACTCTCCTCAACAAGCGGAGCGATCGGTCGCACTCTATCTTCTCAATTACCATCCATATTAAGGAATGCACACGGAGGGTGAGGAAATGATCAAGTGTGGGAAGCTTAATCTTGTTGATCTCACTGGCTCGAGAACATATCTTGGTGGTGCTAGAGATGTGAGTTTTGCTCTTAGGGCATTCCTTTTTTCTTCTACTATCATGAATTTATGATTAAGCCGCACTTTGTGAGCAATACTTACACTGTTGTCATCATTATAGGGCGAGCTCGGGAAGCGGAGAGATCAACAAGAGTGCGCTTACACTTGGGCGTGTCATTAATACTCTTGTGGAGCACTCGGTCACATACCATACGGTAAAACTAACACCGACTTTTACGATGCTTCCTTATGAATCTGCTCAATCATCGACATTTGAGTTTCATCATGCGAGATAGCAAGTTGACGAGATTGTTAAGAGACTCCTTGGGAGGAAGACAAAACTTGCATCATAGCAACCATTGCACCTTGATTACATTGCCTTGAAGAGACATTAAGCACACTAGATTACGCGCATCGTGCAAAACATATCAAGAACAAACCAGAGGTTTTGGGCAGTTGGATTTGTCAAATTTCCTTTAAAGGCAGAACAATATTTCCTCTTGGATAATTGAAATTAATTACCGCCCTTGATTTCCGTGTTAATCGAAGATGATGAAATCTGCACTAATCAAAGATTTGTACATTGAAATGGACCGCCTCAAGCAAGGTATGTCTTTTCCTTGCAAGTGTGTTTGACCATTTGGCAACTTAATCAAAATATAATGCATCTATTTCTTATTTAAAGCATGTGCTAAAGTTAATCTTGTTCTCTTGAAATAAAGCACGAGGTGAAGAATACCCGATTCTCTATAACAGAATTACGCTTGGATGAAACTTTTCTTACTACAGAATTTCAAATGTGGTTACTTTTAGGTTTTCCCATGTCTTAGTCTACTCCTTTAGCATCATGATATTTGACACTACATACCTAGCATCTTTAACGAGATAACATCCAGCCGGTTTAATTATACTTGACATCCATGTTACCATTTGATGCGACGCTGCTTGATTTTGGATTTTTCTTGGAAACACACTATTTTCTGCAATCATTCTCTTCAATCTTCTAATTAAACCGAATTTAAACCATTTGAGAAGCCACTATAGTTTTTAAATCTAATTTTCTTTGGGCAGAACTATATGCTGCTAGGGAGAAGAATGGTATTTATATTCCAAGGGAACAATACTTAGATGATGAAGCTGAAAAGAAGGTACCATATTTTTTTTGTTACTTACACATACACTAGGCTCTACATAATCTGCTTGAATATGATGAAGAATAATTTCAGGCTATGTCAGAGAAGCTGGACCGTCTAGAGCTTGGTTTGGAATTAAAAGATAAGGTATACCTTTAGTCCTGGTGGAGGACTTGCAACTTACTGAAAACGATACAATTCTGAATCTATAATTTAACAGCAAATAGAGGAACTACAAGGGCTGTGCGAATCTCAGAAAGTGTTAATCGCAGATTTGAGTGATAAGCTTCAGAGATTACATGTACATGTGTTGTACTGTCATATGCCTTTCAAATGACTGAATAATCATGCTTGTATTTATGTTTTCATATTCTTTTTTGAAAGAGATGCAGAAATCTGGAGTGCGCCTAGCGGACCTTGAAGAGAGATATCTGTGAGCAAACAATACAATAAGGAGAAGGAATATGTGATAGAAAACCTTAAATCGGGTTAGCAAAAGTCATGCCTTGAAGTTAAAGCTTCTCTTAATAAAGACTGTTACGTTGGTTTCTATGTGTGTGCTCATGGGAATTGGGATACTGTATATTTTTATCAAGCATGACAGATTATAGCATGCTTGCATATAATATCCTTAAAGAGTTAATTCTTATATATAATATCATATTATCATGAATAAGGTCTTTGTTCTCTTTCAGAAATGACTTATCTCATTTGTTGGTCTGCATTTCTCCATGGGAAGATTTTTAGATACCTATAATGTACATACGGAAAGGGCAATACTGGGAATTCCATGTTTTCAGCTCTTTGCTTCGTTACATTTCCACTTTTGATATTTGCATTGGTTTTTTATTTTCAGAACATGTACTCATTGATGGCTCAAGGTGGTTGCGATTACCAGTTTGTTTTTTCTTTCTATAATTTTGCAAAGTGAATTGTGTTAGCTTTAAAGACACGGCCAATGCGATTTGTGGCTATATCATGTCTATAACTGACGGAGATGCTTTGGGGTATGTGATTCTTATTATTTCTACTATTTTTTCATGCCTTCATACACATAGTTACTCTTTTTTACGTGTTAAGCTGATTAGTGTTAATATCTAACACAAAGCATCTTTTAGGAAAGAATGGGTGCGAAACTCCAAGCCTTACCCTATAAGTATAACAGTCGAGAAACTCCAAGAAATACTTGATGGCAGAAAACCTATGGACATTGATTGCTTTAATGCAGGGGTGCGCATGCTCGCAAGTGATGAAACCATGTATTTCAGGGATCCCATATGCCATTACCTAGATTTACAGTTCTGCGTATGTTTTGATATTTTTGTGTTATATATATACACATTATGCAATAATCAACTGGCTATTTTTTAATGTTTTAATTTATCGCAGTCACTTTGTAATTACCGATGGTACCATAAGTTTCGTGTGAAGATTGAAGATGAGAAGCTTGCAAAATTATTTGGCGCTTGGCACGAGACTAGAATTGCGTTGTATGAATGCGAATGATAAGCTTTGCTTAATAAATTGTTTGACGCTTTATTATGTTACTATATATGTGTGCAAAAGATATAATGTCTATATTTGTAGATTATGTTGTCTTTTCATCACGGAGGGCGATTCAACATGTTATCGTTTGGCGTGAAGGACGAGGTTATCTCCGTTATTGATCCAACACCTCTACCGGATGGGTTCCAGCGGATAAACCATCTAGCTACTATCTTGATAGAATACAAAAATTGGTATAATATTCGATTGTGCTATGAGGATAGTAAATTCCTCATGGAACGATGATATCTATGTTGGCGTATTGTAGTTCCAAAGTATGTTCCAAAAATAATAGACCGGTAAGTTATTACACATTATTAGTAAATAGTTAAATTTTTGTGTACTTACATGTAGCAATTAAATGTTGTGCAGGAACTTGACAGGTTATTTGGTCATGAACTTCATGCACATCTGGAATGGTCAACAGTTTAATGCACGGATCTGCATGGTCGGTAATCTCTATTTTATTAATCACTTTTTATAAGGTTGTAAAGTAGTCTATACTGATGATGCTCTATAACGTACTTACAGGGTTCACCTATCGTCAGGAAGTGTTTCTTAATTGAAATACTAAAATACAAGTGGAATGAGTGTGCAGGAAACATCCCTCAAGACATAAGAACAAGTATTAAGAGCATACGGGAAACGTTTAGCGAAAAATATTATTGAGTGTTATATCTTCATTTTTGTACTCGCATACGGGCACTGTGATTATTTATTATTAAGTGTTATATTCATACTTATCTTCTCATTTAATTGATAAGCGAGTGTACTGCCGTCGTAGCGTTAGCACGAGCACTATACTAGTTTAGAAATATAAGACTTATAAGTAGATTTAATGTGGATTTTTCTACTATACTCCTATTTATTCTCTGTCAACCATATACATTTATTCATTGTCACCCATATAGTGTTATCTATCATCTTTTAAAACAATTAAGTGGGGCATCTAAGTTATTTTCTTTTATACCTCTTTTAATTTTTTCACAACTTTAATCCTTATATAAATTCAAAATACGGTTTATAATTTCAGACGGAGGAGGGAGTTCATATAAGAACTGGGCTTTAATGATTAGTCTTCTTGTTTTGAGGTCGCAAACAGCTTTGGTCTAGATCGATTAACGCTCGACACCCGGCGGACAAAATCAATCATCGAAAATTGAGTCACATTTCGACGAAATTTTCCCTTCAGTACAAAGTTCAATGAATGTAGACACGGCAAACAGTAGAAGTTAGTAATTCATCTCACGTGTCTGAGTCTTCAGCTACACATAATCCCAAGCGTAAATCCGTTGGGACATGTCCTAAGAATTGACATATTCCTTGTTCAAATTTCCATGTCAACCCAATGCGAATTCACTACTCCCTGCAAAATACTGCGTTCCCCCATTCAACTCCCGAGATGAAATCGGTAATCATGCATGCCGTATAATTGGAGGGCAAGATGATAATGCATAAACAAGTCGCAGCAAATCATCTTCGGAGGAAGAAATTCGCAAAGCGATTAGGGCATATTCTATTCCCATCAATCTCGATAAAGCAAGCAAGCACGAAATTATGGAATGCCGCTCTTTACCCTCTTGCCCTTGTCATCATCCCCTTGCTGCACCCCAGTACTAAGCCACATGAATCTGAACCCGGCCCACTTCGCCATGCATGGATTTTTCCTCTTGGCGATGACTCGAAACTATGGATCCTAGTTTGGTAAGGGGAGCACACGAGACCAAGCAACATGGACAGGCTTACATCAAGACTTCGGTCTCGACGTGATCAAGAACAGCAGTTCAGAATAAGTTCAGGCACAATCTTACACATTGCAGGTGGCCCAGAGCATGTGCCGGATTAATCGCGAGCTGGACCGATCGTGCTCCCTAACCCGGCAATGCGGTGTACGTACGGCGAGTGATTGGCCCATGTAGGCCGCATCCACCCGCAAACATCTTGATCGGAATCATCTCAGTTGTCACTTCTCAGAACTATTGCTCGACGAAGTGACATGAGTTAGGTTCAAGTAGATGTAGTTTTCATGGCGACTGGGCATGGACCTGCCGGTTTTGGCTGCTCATCTTTGGTGGATTCGCCGCCTGGGTGTGTTCAGCATGGCTCTGGACAGGTAAGCCTATCATGCATGCAATGTATGTGTCGGAGAGGAAATTGCCGTACAGAAGGTTCCGTTGTACTCTGATATTTGGATCATACATCAGCACGGGAGAAAGCACATCGATCGAGCGGTGACTGAGCAGGGTCGGTAGAAGATTGTGATTGTTAGGTTTCTTGTCAACTCTGGACTCCTCGAGGCAGTCGAAACTAATTTCTGGTGAGTGGTGACACCGGCCATAGCACGCTATTCCAGTGTAGTTCTGGTAACTTTATTACCGGTGATGACCCGAGTAATTCAACTATGGCTCTGAAGTAGCAGAATTTTTCTCTTGCGGGATATTGTAATTTCCATCAGAACATCTCATCCTCCATCATACCCAGTGATGAGTAACGAGCGTCCGTACTCACTAATTTCTCAAATTAGGTTCGTACGTATTGGTCACTTGGTCTATGCTCCATAAAGGGAATAGAACGCTACATCACCATGCATCCATGGACGGATGGAGTGCTGGCAGAGTGCAGACGAGGTGGAATTATTGCTTACACTGGGCATATGATGGTGAGTGATGATAAAGTGACTAAGGTCCTGTTCAGCAGACCTTTGGATCTCAGCTCCATCTCATATATATGAAACTTCTAGGATAAAATAAAGTGAATTAAATTTATATTTTTAGTCTAAAATGTAAACAAGATGATCCATATAAACACTCTTATGTACCTACAGCTCCAGCTCTACAAATTTGATAGAGTTAGAAATAACTAACTCCAATTATGGTGGTACCAAACATACTCTAAATTGTAGTACGTGGTACTACTACATCTGCAATTACTCGCTTATGTTACGGGTCTCGGATATGTTTGTTTTGTCCGTCCTAGAATGCATATAGTATTTCGGAAGCAATTTACTTCTTCATTTTTTGACGTCTTATAGTCTCTTGGGCCTTGGCATGTGATATCTGTAGTTCAGAATCTAGTTTCCAGCTGGGATCAGCATACAAAATAATCCTCCGAAAGTTTCACTATAAAGTTCGGAAGCGAAGGACCTTTTTTGATAGCAAAGAAGCGGAGGATCTTCCTTTTGTTCTTACAAATTAACTTTACAAAAAATGCTGCAAATAAACATGATCGTCTTTTATTTATTTATGTAGCAGTGCAGTATAGCTTTTATCAAAGATTCCAGTGATCCTTGAATACAATATTAGGTTCCCTTAGCTGCTAAGAAACAGAAACCTTTTTATCAATTGTAATTTTACCCATAGAAAATGGACTTCATTACTAGTTAAAGATGACCTATAGAATACATGAAATATCTCAAATATTATTCTAGTACGCGCGGAAAGACGCTTGAAAAAGCCTCAAAATGCACTGATGCAAAGCCAGCAATAGACTAATCAAGCAAACTAGCATCTCCAATACGTTGTTAGCTACGTAAAAGATATTTGGGGCGCACTGTTCTTGCTAACCGACCCATTTCTACATGTGCAACACGGGCGCTAATTGTAATGTTGCTCCAGAGACTCTTCCGGGGCAGAAAATGCACCCCTCATGCATTCCGTAATTTCTGTTGATTATTTTGGGTTTTTTGGGGGCAGTTTGATGCATTTCTAAAAAAGATGGGTAAAAATGGAGAGCTTCTTATTGTTTATTCATCTCACAATTACAAGAAGCAAATTGCTGTCATGTACTCACTCCACTGAACAGAGCAGCCTCTCACCATCACTTTCCTCGACACCGTTTGCTACTAGCCAGAAGCATCCAGGACATCTCGCGACACGCGGTGCCAATGGGACGGACCCCATCGCCGAACGCAACCGACAGATCCGTGGAGCCGCGAGCTCGATCGATCACAGAAGGAAGCAGCAGGAAGCCGCGGATCATCACCACTTCACCGCCCATCGGCCGTTGCACCTCTACTAACCCACGAAACGATCATCCACAAGAAGAAATCGCAAGCCTAAATGTAAACGAAAGATTCTACTGTGTAACGTGTATCAGCTTCACTTGTAAGGGTAGCAGTATTGCTGCGTGGTCGGCCAAGCACATGCAGGGTGAAGTGCGTAGACTTCTTCAGGGAGTGAAGTGGAGTAAAAATCCTTTTTTTTTGTTTCGTTTCTGGGACGTATCGATGAGTTGGTGGATTGCTGAGGTACACGCATCAGTCGATGGGGTAGCATGTGTCCTCACCGCCCGTGTTCCACAGGAAGTGCGAGTAGGCTGCCGCGTGGTGCGAGTTGCTGGGGTCGGCAGCGATGGCCTCCTGGTACGTCTCCTCCGCGGCCGCGAGATCGTTGCGCGCCTTCCACAAGAACGTCGCGTACCACCCGAGCGCCTCTGCGTCCGCCGGCTCCGCGCTCACCGCCCGCTTGAAGTAATGCTCCGCCCTGCGCGCAAAACCACCACCTCCGTCAGCGACTGTAAAACCCAAACTCATGGAAAACTACTACCGGATGTTGTCATTTCGTCGAACAGTTGGGCACCCACCGGTCGTGATCGCGCTGCACCAGGTACAGGAACTGCGCGAAGTTGGCCATTAGCAGCGAGTTGTTGGGCTCCTCGGACAAGGCGTGCTTGTATCTCTGCTCCATCGTCGAGTGCTCGGCGAAGTCCTTCGTGTCCAGCTTGGCCTCCACCGGCGCGACGAGCTGCCCCAGTATTTCCGGGTCCATCAGCGCCTCGGCTCGCACGTTCGCCTGCATTCTGGTAGCTTCGTCGGCTATCCTTCTCCAGATGACCAGCTCGTCTTCTGCCTCCTCGACGGCCATTGCATCGGACACGGTCTCCTCTGGGCCCGCCCCGACCGGCGTCGCCTGTGACGCGTCCTGAGGCAGCACCAAGCCGCTTTGCCGGTAGGACTCGTCCGACCGGTCGTCGCCGGTGGCCCCGGCGACCGGCCGCACCTTTCCGCCACCGCCGCTGTTCCCGCCCACCGAGGCCGTTCGGCCAACGGAGAACGTCTTTAGCGAGACAGGGTCGAGCCGCTGGTGGGAATGGGACTCCTCCGTGTGCTGGGTGTCGACCATTGCGACAGCCGCTGCGGTGGGCTGGGGAGACGGGAGGGTGGCGGCGGCCGCGACGCTGTCGCCCATGGAGTAGACGGTGAAGTTGGCTAGGAGGAGCATGAGGGAGACCATGAGAGCGGGGGTGCCGGAGAAGATGTGCTGGAAGAGCCAGACGAAGGAGGCTTGCATCTCGCCGTGGACGCGCGCGAGCACGCCCTGCAGGTCCTCGTAGAAGAGCGGCTGTCGCATCTGCAGCGTGAAGCTCTGCAGCTCCCGTATGATGAGCACCATCGACGAGAACGCGCGCCCCACCGCGGCGCTCGCGGACTCGCCGCCGCAGTCGATCAGCCGCTCGTCCCACCGCCCCCGCCGCTGCTGCTGCTGTTGCTTCTTGCGCTTGAGCATCCGCAGCGACAGCGGCAGCCCCACGCTGCTCGCACTCCGCGCCACGCTCACCGGCCACCCGCACCCGCCAGCGCCCGGGTGCAACCCCACGGCGAGCTCCTGGATCCTCTTCAAGAACTCCTCATCGTCCCCGCCATCGCTCCCGACGCTGTCAATGCTGGCGCTGAGGGCGCGCCTCATCGTCTGGTGCCCGCCGCGACGCAGGGTGATGCCGGCGCTCCAGCTAGTCAGCGACGACTGGGCTCTCGATAGCCTGATGCCGCCGCCGCCAAGAACGGCATGCCGCGACGACGTCGCAACGGCAGAGGACGAAGGCGACGCCGAGGAGGAGGGGGAAGCGCATGGCGATGACGTCACGGCCGCGACCTGCATGCCCATGAGTCGCGCGACCTCCCGCTCGGCCGCAACCGGCACGACGGTTGGGAAATGGTCCGCAGCTCCACAACCGTGGGAGGCTAAATGCAAGGGAGAGGAAGGGAAGGGACGGGAGGGGAAACGAGCGGTGGCCGTATTTCAGGGTCCGGAAAGTGTCCCGGTCAACCTCCCCACGCTGCTCGTGAAGCGATCTAGTACTAGCGCTGCTGCCGCGGTGATACGGGCTTTTCTAAATTATATATGAAAATTGCTAAAAATCTGTTAACTGATTTTTTCGTTGATTTCAATCATTTTTTTATCTATCTAATATGTATTTAGATAGATAATTTAAATCATTTATATTCTATTAGGTTCACCAATCCTATTTTTCTTTATCTAGGTTAGAAAAATTCTTTTTTATTTTTCTCTATGATTTATTTATTTTTTATTAGGGTTCACTAATCCTATTTTTCTTTATCTAGCTTAGAATGCATAAAAAAGTGATATGTATTAAGAGAGAAAAATTTGACTGAACTAACAAAAAAATCAGTCAAATATTAAATAAACATTCCCATTATACATTATATATAGCCAACCAGAATAGAAATGATATTTCCCCCTCCTTAAATATAGATGGGGCCAAGATTAGGACTCTCTCGGTCTCGGTACAAATGGAAATGGTACTAGGATGAAAAATGAAGAACGAAATTAAAAACCAAGATGCCAAGTAGGAGTAGTAAGCAGGGTTCAAGATGCCGACGAAAACCGGTCGGTTTTCGCGAAACCGGTCGGTTTCGCAAATCTTGAGCTTCTGTTCGGCAAGTAAAACCGTTCGAGATGAATAGAAAATTTTAAAAATTTGAAGAAATTTCAAAAAGTGTCAAAAAATTTGAAATTTTTTATGCGGTCTGAGCCATCCTAATGATTCTGTAAAATTTTTAGATTATTATCGATACTTACATTTTAAAAAATTACAGCGGTAATCTTCACACAATATATGCTCTTTAGTTTTTTATTTTCTAGGGCACAAAATGAAGTATAATATTTATTAAACTTTTTTGTGATGTTATAACTTATTTACAATGATTATGTAAAATTTTGAAGATGATCGGATATGTGTATTTTTAAAAATTAAAAGTGATATTATCATTGTATATGCTCTTCTTTTTGATTTTATATAGGTGCTAAATGAAGTCTAATATTTTTGAAAATTTTATTTCATAATACTTTGGAACTATTTATGGTTACATTAAATTTTCAGAATATAAAAAATCTTTTAAATATTTATAAAAATCTGACAATATCTTTGTTCCTTTTCCTTAATTGCTGTTTTGGATTTTTTAGAAGTAACAAATGATTTCAAAAATTATTTAAATTTCTCCGAGGTGTTTTATAGATTAATTGGGATTTTTTTTGTAATTTTTTCAATTTTTTTGCATTTTTTCTTTCATTTTCACCATTTTTCCTTCTGTCGTTGGTTTTCGACAAAAACCGATCGATTTTCGAGCTTTTCGACCGGTTTTCGTTTTTTTTAATCGGTTTGACCACCTGTTTGACTTTCGCAAACCGATCGGTTTTTACCGAATTTTGATCGGTTTTCGCGAAAAACCGATGCCGAGTAATTCTCGAAATTTAGTTCGAAAACGAAATGGTTAACCCTGGTAGTAAGTATAGAGGGAGGAGTGAGAGAAGGTAAACGACGTGCTGTTTCGTCAAGTGTGCAGTATAGGGAGGCCTTGCCTATTTATTTCCTGCCTCCCGGACGTACGTGTGTGCTTGAAAATTCTGTAGGCCACCGCCTTTCTCTTTCTGTACGGCTCCATTGTCTCATCATCAACGTGTGTGCAGGCTATGGCCACCCTGAAATCTTATTGATCTTCTTATTGTACACTATATTCATCTACTCCGCAAAAAGCAAAATATAACTTGTGATATTTTACATAAGGTGCTTTTTTTTCAGATTATAGATGTCTAGAAAGACGGTGAAAAAAATAAACCCACGACATCGTAAAATTTCTACTGTAACGCATTCTCATGTATGTAATAGATAGCCAATAGGATTTGAACCATGGTGGTGAAGTCGGACACCACAATTTTAATATCTCACCAAGAGGTGGTTTCTCTGCAGAAAGATGTTTTACATAGTTTCAATCAATACTTGCAATTAAGACGTAGTAGAAGGCTAGAAAATTTCTTTATTTGGACCCTCCAATTTTTCTTTAATGAATTTTAGGCATTAATACCTGTAATTGTGCCTGCAGAATAAATACTTGTTTGTCATTGCTTTTCTACTTCCATCTGTTCACTTAAATACATAATTATTTCGTTTATTTTACATAGATAGAATTTATTTTTAACTACTTTGGGATGCAACTAAGATATTATATTTCCTTAATATATATTTATTTAATATATTATACCTCAACCTGTTGGTATCTTTATATATTACAGTTAATTGAGAGAGTATTCCCAAGAGGCATACAGATGCACAACATAGATTGCATGAAGCATCCCTTTGTCGTAAAGATCATGTGCATGTTTTTAAACACGTGCATAATCATCTTATATTTCTTTGAGACAATAACTACCCCATGGTTTGGCATAAACAAACACATGATTTTCTCTCTGATGACAACTGCCACTCCCAACCGATGCCATCAGCACATACGTTTTCTCTAGGCTTCGCGGGGTGTATTCTCCGACACCAGCCTCTTCGTCAACCATATAATTGCACACTGAGTAGTGGATAAGGACATCGCACAACAGATTGTTCTTGTAATCCACATCTCGTTCTTGGTACATCGAGTCCTAAGAACACACTGTAATCCAATCATCAATAAAGCAATGCATCAGTAGTCTAGAGTTCATCGTTCCCTGCTTTTATACATAAGATCGACGTTCAAAACGTTGACAGGATGTTTCTTCTAGGAACATGAGAGTGCACTAGCATTTTCTAGTTCAAAACTACTATCTCCGGTCACAAATATATGTTGTTTTATATATACAGTTAAAATTTTAAAACTTTAGCTATTGATATCTTTTTAATATTTATATTAGATACATGAAAATCATATGCGTAGATCGATCTTGAAAAGTACTACCATAATATCATAAGTTTATTGTGTTTTATACGTATGTTACAATGAAAATTAGTAGTCGAGGTGACATTTTCAAAACCATCTTAATATCTAAAATAATACGTATTCGTGACCGTAGGAAATAAAGAGAGTAATGCTAGTCTGTAACCTGTAACCTCCAATTTAGGAAAGCAAATTTAGAACAAAATCGACCAGGTATGTACACCACGACCTTGGTGATAGAAAAACGCGAGCTACCAAAAGTTCTTTACTTTTGTTTACTGACTTCCTGAATCGTCTGATCCAAAGCATACAGTCTGACTCATGTTCATTCGAATCAAGTACGCAGTCAGATCAAGGCTTCCTTGAAGTTGTTGCTCGTTGCTTTGGTTCGTAATTAGTTAGTGCAATGTACCAGTAGTACTCCGTACATTTCATTCATGTGGTTAAACTTCAAGGGAGCAAAAGGAAGAGGCGAGAAATGGAAGCATTATTTATTCGAGCCCACATCGTACTTTTTTTGTTTTCAAATATGATCTTTTCAAATAAATTGATAAAATGTCCTCTCGTCGAACCGCGGAAGACGCACGGTACAGTAGCACATCATATTTTTCCGACCGAGTAACCTTTCTTCGATATGTTCATCAATTAAGAACTTTGATTAATCTCTTAAGTAATCGACTTAATTATTTTATCACTTAATTAAATCACTAACTGAGTGGCTTTACTCAATTAAGTCACTAACGAGCTAGGTTTACTCGGCATCTAACTATAGAGCTAGAGTAGCTAAGCAGGTTCATGCTGTCGACCTCATGCTACGCGGCAAGTGACTTACCGAGCTCAAAGATGCTACTGTGGTATAGGAGCGTTACAGGTGATACATATTGTCTGCCGTGTTTTTCACTATCATGTGGAAAATCATTTTTTAAATTTTGTTTAAGGGGAAGTCAGATTTTTTTAAAGAAAACCAAATGCCAAAAAAAAGAAGAAGAAGCGAAAACACCAGTCTCAACTTGTCGACCTCCGTTCACGTGCCGTCAGCTGCGGTGGTGGTTCTCCAAATGTGAAGAGGAGGCTTTTCTTCCTTCCATGTCCCCTCCGATCGCCTCCCATCTCACACGTGCTGGCCGTTAAGCCGCGGTGGCAAGCAGTAATCGGACTGCGCCACACAAGTCATCCCCGCTCACATGGACTAGTCTGCAGTCTGCCAGTAATGGCATGGGCTGGACTCGGGCTCAGTGCCTAGAAGTGTGTATAGAATAGACAGGCACGAGGATAGATCATGTTTTGTTTTGTTCACGAGGATAGAGTTTCAACTTTCTAGCATAGTGGAGTACTATTACTTTTCGTACTTTACAGGGTTTCACTTTCGGGGAAAGATATTAAAGAATCGTGTAAACATAAGGAAAACAAAGTTTCCTGTGAAGAAAATTAAGGTGCTACCTTTTTTTTTTGTCTTTTCTGGGCATCAATTATTTGTTTTCTTAAAATACCAGTCATTTTTTGACGGCTAGGATTGCATCAAGATTCATACACCCGTAGCCCTAAATCCCCCTCCTATTCCATAGTCGCATGCAAATCATCTCCTCCTCACCCTCTTCCCCCTCTCCTAATCGTCTCCCACCATCACGCTAGTGTTACAATGGCTTCAGTTAGACCCCTCTGTGAGCTCCTGATCGTCAAAGCGGGTGTCAGTCACGTCTACCTCTTGCTCCACCTCTCCGCCTCCACGTTCCCTACCGCCGACCTCCAGCGTCCTGCGGCTGCTACCTTACCGCATTGCCTCCATCATTGCCCACCGCTGCCCCCTCCCTTCCTCTAAGGTCCGGGCTCCGAAACCTTTGAACTATAACCGGTGAACCCAAGTTGATCCGACGGCGGGAGATGGTGGCACCGAAGAGGACGACGAATAAGCTAGCCAACGTACAAATCAGACCGCAAGATCCAAAGATTACAAAATAGATAGATTTAGAACATTTTCAGCGACTGAAATTTAGCATTTTTTCTTAACAACGCGCAAAACATGCTCATTAAATAGAATTAATCAAATTTATAGCATTTTTTTTCTTTTGCAATTTGATACTTCGCTTTGTTTATACTCTAATTGGATACACTACTTCTAGTTTAGCTAAGAGCCCAGACTCAAGTGCGGTTGTGCAGGTTGCGTTGATGCATGCCTTAGCTCGGCATGGGGCGCCATTTGAACCAAGCGCAGCATCTGACAGAGTTAGATACGACTTGATTATTCACCAAGCTAATGTTGGAATATTAGACATACTAATGTGAATTTATTTCAAAAATAAGCTACGATAATAATTGAAAGATAGAACATAGGAAACAAATAAACTAGACACAAATAATATGCCTATTGCAATGTCTATCTCATCCATATTATTAGATAAACAGAACATGAAGGCGGTTCGCGTGTGTTACCGAGACGACGCAAAGACGTGGCCGAACCGGTAGTAGATGTCGATAAAGATCAGCAGGCAATGTAGTCGAAGCCGATCGTCGGTGAAGAAAACAGCGAGCGATCGCGTGAAGACGCTTCTCAAAAACGTGATTCGTCCTCTCCCAATGCAGTATCTTAAGGACGGACGTTTCGGAGACCTGCTCTCCCAACAGTCCCAGCGAAGGGATGGGAAAGACGAAGGCAATGCAGTACTGAAGGAAGACAAAAGGTTCGACAGAGAGATTGATCTTTGTTCTGCGTATATATAACAGAGATAAAATCGTGGATCACGATACGAGTCGGTTACGGATTCCGCGTAAAATCCGTTACATAATTCGAGTCGGTTACGGATTCTGCGTGCAGTTAATTCCGATAACGTAACCATGTTGACCACTTAGTCCCACACTGCAAAAACTGTAAAAGAGAACTGCGCCTGCGCAAGCCATCGGACTCAATTTTACTGCACTATTCACGCGCATGTCAAGTACGCGCCGCCTGGTGAGGCGAGCGTGTTCTCTTCTTCTTCTCATGCTCAAACATGGTGGAGGGAACTCCCCTTGTAAGGTGGTCTTCATCCACCTCTACTAGCAACGTGGGACTATTGTTTTTTTTTTCATCTCTCTTCCACCTAATAGGCCTTTAAGATTTTTCAAGAATTATTTGTGAATTAATAAGCCTAGCCCAAATAATTCCAACAGCTAATCTAACTATAATCCAACTTAGCAAATGCCAACATCTATTTTAGTAAAATATATGTAAATACTACAAGAACAAACACAAGTGAAACGGGATTTACTCAATTCTTAGGTGCCGCTCTGTTATTACCATGAAACTGCCGGTGAATTGCTGATAGCACCTAACAAAACGAGCTCGTACGTCCATCACAACACATTTCTTACACATGACGCTACAACAGCACGGCTCAAGCGGACCGCCGGCCCGTACGCCCGCGCGTTTCGGGAAAATTTTCCCAAAAGAAACCCGTCCGTCCGTGGCCCCGTGCACTACTTTTTCCAAGTTGGCGACGCCGTCGTCTCGCGCCAGCGCGCGCGCGCTAGCCGCCGAAACGATAACAGAAAATATCTCGGCGCGGGGTTACCAACGGACGGCTGCGAGGGCGTGCGAGGGGGCCCCGATGGGCGCCACGTTCCCATCCGCTGGTGTTCTGGATCGACCCGGCCAAACGGCCCGGAGATCGCACCGCCAATAGACGGTCGAAACGGGCTCATCGCGGTTGCGAGGACCAGTCCTTGATCGTCGCGCCTGGGTCACCCGGCGAGTGACAGGCGAAATGTGCACCGGCTAGCTTCCAAACAAGGGCGTTCCAACTATTGCCGATCGATTCACTGTAAGAGTATAAGTTGGATTTGCCGTCCCTTCTTGTTGTTGTTGATGTTTCTTCTATAACATGCAGTATTACTTTTGTTTTTTGAGGTGTACGTGTGTAGACAGTGTTATGTAGGAAACTAGCTACAGTCTACCAGCTAATCCTGTACTGTCCTGAGCTGTCAGTACGGAGTTGCATTCCCGTCTAAATGCGTTGTTGTTTCCTTCTACCAACTTTTGGGCAAATACAGTTCAATCGAACAATGCCGTGGGATTTGCTTCCAACGTTTGGGGATGGAGTGAATCTATTGCAGGAAAGATTACGGACAGACGGTAGATATAAACGACAGCTACGATCTCGTGTGGTCACCGATATTTCTGGCTTCCGTACTATTCAAATTTCAAACTATAAATCTCAACACGTGGCTTCCAAGATTTTGATTCTCGGCTACATGTCCAATTCTTTGTGGCAGTCACTCCAGAATCCAGACAGGGAAATAGCATCAACCCGGTATATATGTCAACAAAACATCCAACGATGCACATGCTCACGGAATCAAATTGAATAATTGGTGCAACTCAAATATAGTGGTCCACAAATTTACGCGGCTAGATTTGTTACATCGTGCATAACTATTTAATTTTTTCCTTAACTATAAGTTGATCTTACGGGTAAAATTAGCTTTGAGATATTTAGATATAATTAGATAGACGTTTACAATTATAAAAAGCTTCTTGTGGAAATACATCTTAAAGAAACTAAATTGATGTTTTTGTGTAAAAATTTTCCTCCAATGTAGTACATTCTTAGGTAAAAGAAATATATTATTCAAATACACCGTTAGTTAAAAGCATTCTTTAGAAAACTACTATTATTTTAACTTTATCTATTTTACTTTTCCAGCACCTCATCTACTGCTCCTTATCTCTTGCTACGCATTCTTTCACCAAGACTTAAAGCAAGACACTGATGATTCTTAGTGGCTATTGCTAAGTCTAGTGTGCTCTTCCTCGATCTGCCCCACCACTAGCACGGCAGCATACCTTCTGGAACTATTTTACCATACTTCCTTTGTATGCATGCCCATCTCTCTGCCATCATCAACGAAGTGCATTACTTGTCCTTAAGTCCACCCTTAACCAGTCCAATATTGTCATGTGGCAAGTGCCTAACTTCTACTCCTCCTAACCCAGCGTGTATCAGCTTCTGCTCCTCCTAGCCAACAATGCTATATTGTACAAAGAGAGATAAACCGGTGACAAACATGCATTCATATGTGACCGTCTTACATCATATTTGCATTTGGAACCGGGACACCATACCTAGCATTAGCACTCCCAATGCCATCTTGTGTTGTGCTGCCGCCGTTAACTTCTTATATCAAGCTTCAAACATTGTTCTCTAGCATAATCTTCCATGTTACCTGATTCAAATCAAGTCGATCAAACCCATAGGAAACAAAACTGGATATCTGTTTTTTTAGCCATGTCTCATTTTGTCCTTCACATTCACACTATGAAATGTTCCTAGGATGATTTTATTCTCTTGTGACCAGACGAAACATATCTGACAAAGCAAGTTTTTTTTTCTTCAATGTTGGATGATACGATAGCTTCTCTCGTTCCTAGATGCTACATAGAAGTCAATTTTACTGGTAAAATTAGCTTTGAGATATTTACATACAATTAAATAGATATTTACAATTATAAAAAGGGACAATTGATAATATGCCACACTGTAGAATGCACTTTTAGGATTTGCCGCCGTAGAGATTGCAATTCAGGATTTGCCATTATATACGTTGGCCAATTCAAGATTTGCCATTTTTGGCCTTTTCCCCATTTTCCCGATTCTGCCTCTCTTCCTCCTCTTCTTTTCTTCTTCTTCATGATCGGCTATGGAGATAGCGCTGTTTTGCCCCACCCAAACCCCACCAACCGCACTTCTCCCGGCCTTCCCTTCCTCCAATCAATTTCCTTTTTGTTTTGTTTTTTTTCTCATCTCAATCCTGCAATGGCTGGTAAAAGTGGGTTCTTGAATCTCGAGCAGCCTGGAGCAATGGATGGAGCATTACCCAGGCGGCGATAAGAAGCTCACCTACCCTATCTGCTAGCAGCCCTACGGTGCCGCTAACTCACCTCTTCTTTCAATCCACCGCTCCCCCTCACAAGGTGTCTTTGAGGGTGCCGACCCAGAGGCGCTCGCCGCCGAGGTTGCCCAGTTGGAGCAGAAGGTGGTGTCCCTCGGCAGGGTGCTCAAGGAAGAGCGTGATGGGATCCAGAAGCTCAACGCCGAGGTTAGTGTTGCTAACGCATTTGTATTTTGTAATGGAGCGTGTTTTGTGTGGATTGCTGATGGTTTCTTGGTGGTTTTGATTAAGACTGTTCGGTGGAGGGAGCAGGCCACAACGGTGGGACCACATCGTCAATAACTATGACATCAAGTACCTCCCCCTTGATGGGCATCGCGTGAAGAAGAAAAGAGGAGTAGGAAGAAGATGGAGGAGAAGAGAAAGAAGATGGGAATGACCGTATGGGAAGAAAAGACATTTCACGTGGCCTAAATTTGGGAAAATGGAGAAAAAGGCCAAAAATTGCAAATCTTGAGTTGGCCAACGTCTATATTGGCAAATCCTGAATTGCAATATCTATATTGGCAAATCCTAAAAGTGCATTCTATAGAGTTGCATATTCTCAATTTTCCCTTATAAAAAAGCTTCTAGCCAAAATACATCTCGAGGGAAATTAATTGTTGTTTTGGTATAAAATTTTCATCAGTGTAATGCATTATTCAAGTACACCGTTAGTTAAAAGCATTTGTTTAGAAATATACTATTGTTCTAACATTATATATTTCACTTTTCCAGCTCCTCATTATTGCTCCTTCTCCTTTGCTATGCATCCTTACGAAAAGACTTAAGCAAGACAAAATGCTAATTTTAAGCTATTTAGGGAATTTACTTTACATTTCATATAAAATCAAATTACTAATTTATTTTGTTTTTTTATTCTGAATTTCAGTTTTAGTTTGGAATCTGTATTCAAATTCAACTACTAATTTTTATTAATTTTTTAATCCGAATTTTAGTTTTACTTTGAAGTTCGTATGCAAATAAAATTGCTAATTTTATTTTATTTTATTATTCAGAATTTTAGGTATTTTTATTGTATTTGATATGGACTCTTTTGTTTTTAATATAAGTCGTTATAACTAGGGTCAACTAGATGGACTACTAGATCTTTTCTCGCTTTTGTCCGATTAAGATAGGAATTTTCAGGTATTTTTTATTGTACTTGCTATGAAGTCTTTCTTTTAATCTAAGTTGTTATAACTTGGGACCGCCAGATAGACTGCTAGATATTTTCTCTTTTTTGTTCGATTAACGTGGGAATATATATTCCTTGAGAGTGAATATGGTGGCTTCTTTTGCATTTGCTCTAATAATATATTTTTTAGGCATTTTTTATTGTATTTGATATGGACTATTTCTTTTAACCTAAACCATTATAACTAGGGCCCGTCAGATGGACGGTTAGATTTTTTCTCTTTTTTGTCCTATTAACATGGTAATTTCCGCCTTTGAGAGTAAATATGGTGGTTTATTCTGCATTTGCTCTAATATTATAATAGATAGCCTTGAATTAAGGGTCAGCTTGGAATATAGGAATTTCACATAGAGATAGTCCCACGTGTTCTTGACTTTTCATGATTTCCGTGATTTGACTTTGACCATTACTTTTTGTAATTTTGTCTTATTATATACTAATACAATTATAATATTATAAAAGTATTTTTAACAATAAATATAATGATATAACGTTCAGTTAGCCAATCCAGATAGGTCGTCGCTTTAAAAAAGAACGGAGGGATTTAGTTCACTTGACTTGATGTAGGAATCTAAAAAAAAAAATCGTACGTTCCAAATGGGGCTAAGATGCTGATTTTGAATACTCTTCACTTTGCAGACCACCTTCTACTACACGGATGCTGAGTTTCTTTATTTAGTTGGCCAGAATGCTAAATTACATCAACTTGGTATTTTAACTCTTTTTCTAGAAGTAGTTAAATTAATCCCACAATAGTTGATACGAGCTGTGTTCAAGCAAAGAGACAAAGAATTCGACGTACGATGGTGCTTCAGAATGATTAGCACCTCAGAGCTTAGGCTCGGCCGCAAACTGAGATCGATCAAAGGGACGTCGAACAATTGGCTACATCAGTGTATCGTCTTCAGATTACATGTATCTCGCGATGTGGATGGTACTCGTTCCGTCTTTCTGCGCCGTTCAGCGCAAAAAATTCTTTCCCGCGAGGGCGACGTTAAGCGTGATGGGTGCATGAGCGGTTCGCGTCAGCTTTGCTTCGCTAGAAAACGACACTTGCTGTATCGCATGACTAACAGTAGCTTAATTAACACCGGTCACGTGTACGTAGCTTAACACTAAATTTCCAATCGCATCCTTTTATTTCGACCCGAAGCGAAACTTTGACTACATGTTAAACTTTTGCTGTGATTCGGGTAGTTGTTTACATCAACCTCATCTGGAATTTTGTGGATAATGCATATTTCTACTCATTGTCTGCGTCTTGTTCTTCTTAAATTCCACTTGCTAGCTGCTCGTTTACAGCATACGTAGAATTCTTTTAATGGAAATAGTAGGCAGATGGACAAAAAATCAATAACTGCTTCACGACCAATTCGAAAGGTCGATATTAATCCAGGGTATATATATTATCCTTCCAGCGTCTTCTGTCGCACTCACAGACCAATTTTGCAACGGCGGTATAGGACTAGATAGATACCATGGATTCCATCCAGAGGAACTACATAGTGCATAATCTCAGTTCTGGGATTATTTTCCCCCTTTCGAGAGCTACGCTTTGCATCACAGTTGCATTCAGCAGTCAGCACACGAAGCCTTAGATCTCAGATATTTTGCTTCAGCCCCTCGAGCAGGCAATGGTCACTAACCGATCAGTCATCCTTTGTCTTGTCCAAATGCAAATTTCCACGCAGTAGCCCCACAATTCTCCTCCTATGCAGTACTAGAAGCACTGCCCGCTTGCAGTAGCTGCTAAGCATTTGAAGACTCCTAATACGTGTGAACAGTGCACCGCAAGCTCTCTTAACGTGAGCCTGTTAACCCATTCATCGGAACAACATGTTACGCCATGAAAAAAAAAACTAGATGTGTGATGTGTCGCTAACAATTAATGGCATCAGTTGGCTTTTCTAGTGCTGCTAGTCCGCGTGGTCTCGAAGGCCGACAGGGACGCCGTCGACGAGGAACGCCAGTGATCCAACGCCACGCCTCCTTATCTGGACTCCACCTCTCCCGGGCGTTTCTCCTCTCTGCCGTCGCTTTCGCCGCCTCCGCCTTCTCTCCTTCCATCTCACATCCTGCCCTTATCCTCCCTGCGGTTAAACACCATCCGTGAGGACCGTGACCGACGCTCCAACTCATCACCGTACCTGTTACATCTCGCGCCTATCCTCGCTGGCTCTTCCAATGTGCAACTCATGGTTTTTTTTAAGGGAATCCACTGCTCACACTCATGCGATATCTGCAGATGCTTGCGTTTTCCCCTTTCTTGGGCAAGCATGGGCAGCGAGCCATCAATTCGAGAACCATCCTTTCTTGAGAAAGTAGAAAAAATTTCACAATCGTCTTTTGAAGGCCACCATCTTCATAGATGCTTCCTCCGTTTGCATTTACATGACACTTTTGATGGAGTCTTACCTAGACAATCACATGTAGTAAGTAGTGGCAGTAGAAATCAAATCTAACCATTCATTCCTCAAGAGTAATTTAGACTTTTTTTATCTATTCATCAGGGTTATTTTAGACTTTTTCTAATTCGTTCACAGTTTTGGATTCACCGAATACCTAACGATCTTCAGAGGTTTCTTATCCCTTCATCAGGATCACAAGAAGTGTTTTATCATAGAGGATAAATAGTATGACGGAATTTTTTTTTACCCTTTTACCCCTCTTTGAATTTTACTATCAATACTACAGGTGGTAGTATAATTAGATCTAAATTGATTTCAACCATAAGATTCAAATAGAATTAACAGCTTATATTGATTTTAATTCACTGTAAAAGAGATTTTTTTATATATAATACCATTAAAATGCCCTTGATAATTAAACTAATGTAGTACTATGGACCCACCAAATGTACGGTGGAGGAGGGAGTAAGAGGTGAAATTGCTGGGGGCAGAATAGAAAATCGTGTATTGAGAATCGCAGAGTGCAAGTATTTATAAACAAATAAAGGCAGTCAAAATTGATAAGTATTTGTACGCCGATGCTTAATAATGTGAAAAAAAGGGGAACAATTCGGACTAGTAAAACTGATCTGCCGTGTCAGCTGCACTACCCTGCCAATCTGCTTCTGTGGCCCTGGTAAGGCCAAAAATCTATTCATAATTCGGACCAGCGAGATATTTTTAGAGCAAAAGAGGAAACCCCCGCTCCATTTTTACGGACCAGCGAGATTCTTGTAAAATATCTGACCTATGACTATTGAGTGGAAAACATACATAGATGGAAATAGACCTAAAAAAAGAGATAAAATATGGAATGCGCAGTAAGTACCCTCTGAAGAATATGCCGAAGAATACGCAGGACCTTGGCTCCATGTATGGGAAATCTGACCAATGTCAAGCCCATACATGCGACAGGCTGTATACGAATCTGGCCTGGTGCTGGTGCAACAAGGAATGGCTGCTTGCCTACGTGCGCCCGAGAAGGTGCGCAAAAAGGCGAAATTATGTATGTGAACTTGTGGAGGACATTGCTGCCAGATAAAGAACAGGCTAGAATATTATCTGCCCAGAGGGAATGGTTGTATATGTACGAATCTTGATTCGGAATGAAGCGTTTTTTTTTGTCTAGTTCGATGGCTTCAATCCTTCAAATCACGTTGTGGGTTTAAAGTTCATCAATGCAAGCACTACCAGTCCGCAAGATGCATCGTTCGCTGGCAAATGGCTGGAACTATGTTTACTAATTTGAATTAGTAAGAGAAGGTGTGGTTCATCTCATTCTCTTACAGTCATTTCTCTCTCTTTTCTTTTCGTCAATCTAAAACATCTCTAACAAAAACAAAAAAAAACAATATACCCACAAACAAGATTCCATCTCTCTAAATATTCTTTAACAGAAAAAATAATATGCAAAAAATAAATTCTCTTTCTAAAAATTCTCTAATATAAAATCTAGTGAAGCTGTTCCGGGCATGTGGCGAAGGCGATGAGACATAAACATAACGTAACCGAGAGCACAGATCCGAATCAGAGAGCATTTGCTAACAGGACGATCCCAATTATATAACTAACATTTTATAGGGTGGTCTTGGAGCGAACGAATCCACCGGTTCAGTCCTTAGTCGGGTCGGACCTGGCAGCCGGATGGGCCACAAACCATGCGGTCGAGTCCGGCTCGGGGTGGCCCACGCACCAACCTTCCTGGGCTGATTTTGATACGCGCGCTGGCTCTGCATGTCCGAATTTTTATTTTAAATAATATATTTTTTATTCAAATGGCAAAAATATACTTCGATCTTAAAAATTACGAAAATATATCTCTGTCGCCTGTATATGAGGCGATCGCCCCATATACGGGCGATCGGTGCGGTGCGGCTTTTATCGTGCGATATTTCCTCTGTCTACGGTCAGTTCCTAAAAATAATCATAAATTTTTCATATGATGTTGGATGGAGATGAACTTTATATGAAAATTGTAGCTCTCAATGGGATATACAACTTTTGTATACAAATTTGTTTTATTTGAATCCATTTAGATAGCCAAAAACGGTATAGAAGTTTCAGATCTAAAACAGATCTGATTTTTAGATCTGAATATTCTATTCTATTTTTGACCATCTAAATGGATTCAAATTGAAAAAGTTTGTATACAAAAGTTGTAGATCCCATCGAGAGCTATAATTTTCATATAAAGTTCATCTCCATCCGACATCATATGAAAAAGTTATGATTTTCTTTAGTAATTGACCGCAGACAGAGGAAATATCGCGCGTTTAGAGTCGCACCGATCGCCCGTATATGAGGCGATCGCCATATACGGGCGACAAAAGTATATTTTTGTAATTGTTTGAGATCGAGGTATATTTTTGTAATTTGAATAAAAAATTATATTATTTAAAATAAAATTCTTGCATGTCTCAGAAAAAAGGAAGAGATACTGGTCTTGGTTGTTTTAACCGGGTTTTCCAGAGAAGGATGCTTCTTTCTTTCATTCTCTGAATTTTGGTGACTTGGTGTGACGTGTTTGTGTGACCTGCTTGGCTTTGGACAGCGCCGGACTAATCGAGAACAAATTGATGGTGAAGCAAAATTTTTTACGAGAGATGATCATGTGGCTAACGCTTATGTCTATGGCAGTGATTTCAGTCGTACAACTCAGCGGCGCCCGAGGCCTGACTTTTTTTTAAAGAGGTACAAGCCAATGGGCAAACGCGCATCACATCCCACACGCTAAGAAAGAGATGGAGACTCCATGACCTCCTGTAGTGCAGAAACACGTTGTCCGTTATCCTACTAAATATATGTAACGACTTGAAAGTTGGAACAATGAGAAAAAATATATAAATATATAATAAACAGTTTAGATTTTAAATATAAATGGTTCTGGAATTCTAGGTATTGTTTGATCCAATTAGAATTTCTTAGATTTTTGTGCTATCTTGAAAAGATTAAATAAAAGGAGAAAACAAAGAAAAGGTAAAAGATAAAAATAAAATTTAGAAAATTTTATTATGAGTCCCATTTGAGCTGATCAAAATGTTTGATTAGTAAGTAAAATTTTTATAAACTTAGGGTCAAGATAAATAAAATATGTATCTACTTTTTGCTTAAAAATAGTGAATCAAAAAGTAGAAAGAAAAATAATTAATGTCAAGAAAAGCCAAGAAAATTTATATAAATCACTGGAGATATGATTCATCACTGGTAAAATTTTTGTAATTAAATGAATTGAAATAAGCCTTTTAAAAATTCAAATGCAGTGGGTCCAGAATGTAAGGAAAACGATTGTCAGAATTTTTATAAAATAATGGATCAGGTTTTTGATTTGAAAATTTTACAGTGATCCAATTATAAGGATTGGAACCTGTACAAAAAGTTTCAAAAATAAATTCTAGAAAATGAACTTGTAATTTAATCAAAAACCGAAATCGAAATTTAGAACAGTGCAGATGTCGAATTTTAACAAATCTCCCATAAGGAATTTTTGTCTAAAGATTTTTCAGTAGGCGTGTGACTCTCAGAAGGACTTAGTCAAAAAGTTTGGAAAAGTCTGGAAATTGTTTAAGGCTTAAACAAATCCGAGTTCTAGAGAAATCTCGTTCAGTCAAATCGCATTAAAATCAATCATCTCACTGACAGGTGGGCCCGGCCCTGTTGAATCGTTGACGAGCCGGTCAGCTGAGGCGAGGCTGTCTCGCTGCCAGTGGGCCTCGGTCCCACATGTCAGCCTCAGTTCGCGATTTCTTTCCCCTTTCTTCTCCCCTGGTCGAGCCGAGTCGTAGACGCCGTCGTCCTTCGCGTCCGGTCCTCACCTGCTCTCGTCCGGCCGAGCTCGATGTCCTCCACGTCGTGAGTAGAGCTTCACCTCCTCGCCTGTGCCCACTTGATTTCGGTCGAGTCGCTTCGGAGGTGAGGCTAGCTTCGTTGCGCTCGGTGCAGGGAAGACGACCGAAGCAATTCACTCCGACTCGAGCCAAAATCGAGACTTAAACCTTTCGCTCACTTCGCATAGCCTTCTTGCTCCTCTCCTTTGACATTTCACCGAGCTGGAAGCCTTGCAAGGCGTCATCTTCCCCGTTCGTCCGCAAGAACCCGAAAAGAGGGGAAATCGTCAAATCGGGTGAGTTCTCCCTCAATCCATCGAATCGATTCCACCCAAAGCATCCTTAGTGTCCCAGGTTTACTGATCACTCGCTATTTTGGCTTCATTTCGCCTGCAGCGCCGTTGCACCGCCGCCCTTCTTCCTCCCGGCCGGCGCACGGTGGCAGCTCGGTGCAAGCTTTCTCCGACCCAGCCATCCGGTGAGTTCGAATCCCCTAGGGTCACTGTAGCTCGCCTAGCCCTAGTTCACCGGAATGGTAGCCGTTAGCCGAGGTTTCGCCGTCGCAGCCATGGCGCCGCCGCACCCTCGCGGTGGCGACCATCTTCCCGGCCACCTCCCGGCGAATGGATACCACCCATGGGTGCGCACGAGTGTGCTGGTGCCCATGGTGCTGGCCATTTCGCCGCGGCGGAGCTAGTTCGCCGGCGGCGAGCAAGAAACCGTGGCGCCTTGTTTTGGGTCACTGACCGGTGTGCCCCGGTTGTCAGCGAGTCAGAGCGTTTAAACGCATTTTTGCGCACGCGCGTGAGGAAGCCGTTTCCTCTGAAGCGAAAGCGTATTTTGCAATTTCAGTTGATTTTCAGAAACCGGCCAAAATTCAAACGCTTGTAACTTTTGAATCATCTGGCCAAATTGAGTGAAACTAATTTCTAAATTCGTATAAAATTATGTAGTTTCTGAATATATAAAAATTTCTGTAGATGAGTAAAATGTGATTTTAGGAAAAATTAAAGAGAAGCTTAAGTGTAATTAAGGTGAGATGAATAAAATATTTTTTGGATAATCCAATTAAGGAAAAGTAAATTTTTGTAGAATCTCTGAATTATGAGTATTCCAAATAAATCAAATGTTTTCCTTAATACTTTATTATATATATATCATATTTGCTCAAAAATGAATATTAAGCATGAAAATGAAATTGGGTAAATGAAAGAAAAGATTAAAGTTTGAATGTTTAAAAGTTCAATCTATTGAGGTATATATATATATATCATGGGGAGATGCTCATGAGAAAATTCTTAGGGGAAAGTATTTATGACAGTTGTTCAATTAAGAAAAACAATACTAGTTATAACCAAAATAGATATAATTTGCTATGAACAAGTTCAAAATAACTTAAATTCACTGTTAAAATGTTTTTAAGATCATGCCCTGATGTCAGGAAGAAAATGGATAAAAGATGTTGAATAGTTTAGTAATAAATGAAAATGAAAAATTGAAAGGTTATAAGTTAGTTTTTATGTTCATATAGCCCTTTTCAACATATGATAAAATGGATTATATGAATGAGAAGAAATGTAAAAATGGTATAGAAGCACTTCACAAAGTATATTCTAGTAGATTCTGGAAAAATAATGATATTTTGTTGAAGTTTGTATGCAAAACAAGTTAAGAGATTGAGTCTACTTTTTATGTTTTGTTGAATGATTGAAACAATCAAGCTTTTTCAACCATGTGTAAAATAACTCATCCAAGCAATAAATTTTGGAAGAATAGTGTAGAAATGATAACCAAAGTTTGTTCTACTATATTCCAGAAAAATATTTTGTTTTGGAACTTTGGTTCGCTTAGTTTTCATAAGTGCAATAACCTTAAGTGATGTGGTTTAAACCTTTTTCCTTAAGCCAGTTTTGTAGCTAAGTCCAGAGTTCAACCAAGCCTTTTCATCAGTAGTTTTCAAGTTTCATCCAAACCCTAAAAGTTAAAAGAAGTTATTATATTTGATAATTAAGGTATGCTCTAGCTAATTCAAGACTCAAACTCTAATTTCTGTAGTAATGCACATCAATCTTGTTAGGTTTATAACCCTAGATGATATAGTTTTTCAAGTGCTCTCTTCTTGGTTCTTTTGAGAAAAACAGAGTGGACTCTGTTTCTTTGAGTGTAGCATCCTCCAAAGAAGCATTTGATCAATCTTCTCTTTTCAAATAATTTTAGCATCTATAATTCGATGTTTAAAATTCGAATATTTCATGAATAGCAGTTGCCTGTTTGATTCGAATCATGTTTACCTGTTTATCTGTCTGTTTTCTTTTTGCCATTTGAAGTTTGCTGATATTCTCTTTTCTTCCTTTCGCAATGAGTAGAGACCGACATCATTGAAGAAGAAGAAGACGGTTCTGCAGATCCAGATCTTATCCCTGACAGTGATTTGCAAGGCAAGCAACTCCTTGATCACGTTGAGCCCGATAATTTACCTACTTTATGTTGCTTTTGCTTATGTACAGTGCATCCGGATAATTCCCCTTAAAAGTGCTAATTTGGGTTAGAACTGTAGTTAATCATGTAAATTATGGTTTGCCTCAATTTGTATGGACATGTGAACCTTGTAAACCTTAGTTGAACTAGACATATGTAATGTCGTGTTTGGGTATAATCGCTAGCCTAATATTCTTGCTCGAAGCTGTGCGTTGGTTCTTTTCAGTCTTTCAACCTATATATGATCTTTTTGGAAAATGGTTGGTTATACTTTGCTAAAAACCCTCAAACAAAACTATGGTTTGACGCGGGTGATTATTTGGCACTAGCCGGTTGTGCAAAAGGATATGCACGTAGCTAGGGTGGAGTATTGCCCGTGCGGATTAAGGACCGAGTAATGGGACGGTGAATCCATGTTTCGTGCAACCATGAGGGTGGTATGGGACAGTCTTAGCCTATTAAGTTATTTAGTTGTGGCTTTGCATCTAAGGAAGGCGGGAGATTGCACAGGCATTCCGGTTAGGTTTGTCTGTAGGGGTTTCTACATACCAATGCAACGGTGTACGCCTTGCCTTGGACAGAGACGTGGTGTGTGTGTGATAAATGTGGATCCACGGCTTGGGTGAGTGTCTCTGTCTTCAGGGCGAGGGATAACGTCCCGGGCTGGTGTAAAGCCACGACTAGATAATGTAACGGCTCTGTATGATCTCCTTGCCGACACACCAAAGGAAGTGTGTTAATTGGCCTGGCGAAAGAGGTTGATCATTCCTCGTGGGTAAAGCTGTACAACTCTGCAGAGTATAAATCTAATCGATTAGCCGCGCCCGCGGTCAAGGGCACTTGGTGACGTTATTCCATGCTAGAGTTTTGGTGCTTTCAAAAATGGGTGGTGGTTTTTGGAAACCATTTTTGTAACCATCTTTGGAGTCAAAGGATCGACATCGGGGTTGTATGCAGTCGGGTAGACTGGGTTAAAATCTGGAATATTTGCTTACATTTCTGTCTTTCAATTGCTTTTATTAAAATGCGATGTTGCAATCTATTATGCTTATCTATTTTATGTTTTCTTGCAACTGCAAAATAACCATAGCCTGTCATTTGCTCAACCTGCATAATTATTTAATTGCATCTGTGAACCAATATAAGTCTTGCTGAGTACCAATGTACTCAATCTTGCATCTCTTGTCTCGGAGGAAGAAGATGCGATCGCGAGACGACGCTTTCTTTCGAGCGAGTCACGGGGTTTCGACGATAGCCTCTTCTAGGTTGCCTAGTCGATTGCTGAGGTTTAGTGGGCAACCGCAAGGCATTTTGGAGTTTCAGTTCCTTTTGGTTTTCATTGTTATTTCCATTGTTAAAATGGTTTAAAATTGTACTGAACTTTGTATAACTATTTCAGTAATGTAAGTTCTTATGTGTGTTTGCGTGTATGATTTTGATACGAATGTTGTAAACATGTGAGTGCTAGCTACTGATCCAGGGAATAGCACAATAGTCACATGGAGGTTCCTGTTCGTCAGAACGGGGTCTCACAATACGTATGTGTGCACACCTGTTTCTAAATTTTACCTGAGAAATTCAATCCTTTGATCAAACTCTTGACCGGCTGGGAGTTAGACCCCGAGCCAACTGAGCAAGGCTCGGTTCTCGTGGCGCTTGATTTTTAGTGGTAATGGTACTATACCATATCATTACCACTAATCAGTTGGCCTACTCTCACCTCGGTCAACCAGATCTCAACAATTGATTTTTTTTATTATTCTAGCCTCTTGTATTTTTTAAAATCTAGCCTCCTTACACGTGTATTTACAAAAATAACCATTTACCGCAAAGGCAGGTGACACGTGTCCCTTGCAGCTTCTGAGGAGCGTAGAAGGCAATCAGCTCGCTAGGAGCTTGACCAACCGTGGGAGCATGGCTCTTTCTGTGCTACACGGGCGCGACAAAGGTCCTTTTGTGTTACCTGGGCATTGTAGGAGGCCTTCTGCTCGTGCATGCGCTCCCACGCCTGTGTGCTCGTGCCCGCACGCTGCCTCGCTTGGCCCATGCGCTGTCGTGCTCGCCTAGTCTGCCACGGTGCCGGTTGGCTTTCGTGCTCCCTAGGTGCGGTAGGAGACATGTATCGTTTGCTGTGTTTTTCATAGTGGGAGAGGGAGCTATTTTTACAAATACATGTACGGGAAGCTAAACTTGCAAAACATAAACTGTAAGATGCACGGGAAGCTAAACTTGCAAAACATAAACTATAAAAGGCTAGATAAGCACAATATTCACAAAATCGTTGTGGTTGAGCATGTGCGTCAGTAAGATCTGAAGGATTTTTTGAAAAATAACTACTGATAACTCAAGTAGTACAGTTTACGGATGTCAAACTGTGTTGTTCATAAAAGGTTGCTGAAAAGTGAACGTGAAAAGAAAAGACAAGGAGCGGTGCTTCCATGTTTTCTATCTTAATACAAGTTACATAAATCTTAAAGCAAGTTAAAAAATAAATAATCATCATCTATTTTTTTTATTTATACTTTAATATTTATATAACATTTAAAAAGAAAAACGTAGAAGTGCCTCTAAGGAGAAGACCCTTTTCTTAGAGGTACGATCCCGTCACACTTCTTCGATGCAAACATATGCCACCAGTTACAGATAATGTTTGTTGCCGTCTTTGGTAATCAATCTAACAATCTTTATCTACAAGGGTACGTACAAATATCTTTACCAGCAAGACCCTTTTCTTGGAACAATTGTGTTCCAAGAGGGCCCAAAGCAGCTGTTTAAATATGGGCCAAAATTAACGCAAACCAAAAAGGCAACCTGAAGAAACAGAACCTACAAAAGTCCTCGGCCCACAAAATTCCAAGGCCTACTTTGTCACTCGTCCCAGCCGAACCCAACCAGCCTCGACATCCGAGGAGGCGGCCGCCTCCGGACTCCCGTCCTCCTCCTCGATCGGCAAGCAACTACGGCCAATCCCGGCGAGGTAACAACCCATCTCCCCTGGTTTATCTCCTTCTCATCCCTACCTACCTTCTAACCTGGCAATTCTGTGCCGCAGTTGCCAAATCTCGATCCCTCTGTTAGACGTGCCTACGATTTCTGCGGTTAGGTTTTGACTCTGTTTACTTCCATAATCTTGACAAGGAGTACTATGATGTTATCTACGCGATCGTGTTGATGGTGTACAAGTAACCTGATTTGTTCTGAATGCTTATTCATACGACATAATTTGATGTGATGTTCTCTGCTGTTACGACTGATCGACCTCAAGTAGCAACAAAATTTTATCCTCATCAGAAGGGGAAAGCAAAGTTGAGATGGCAACCGTATGTCCATCCTGAATAGAACATGTGCACAGCAGTTATGATGTTGAAGAGTATCTCGTCGAGATTTCAGCTTTTAGCCGGGCCGAGATTCCAAATCTCGATGGGATAAATCCTTTTTGAAAATTTTCAAATTGCTACAGTGATTTTAGGATATTTCGACTAGATTTCGGGTGTTTTGACCGAGAAGATCTCAAATTCGACCAATTTTTATGTTTGTAGGACTGAATTTAGCACCAATTCTTTTAAGGCGAATTGTAATGCCTTTTATGAGGAATACATGTGAAAATTTTGTGAAAAATATATATATATATACAAATTATGTAACCCTAACTTGAACCTAACCATAGCCCTAACTTAAATTATGCAAACATGTTAACCACAATTTTTGGGATGTATTGGATATGTCGAATTTTTGTGATTTCAGCGTATTTTGGCGAGATTTCGTGTTTTTGACCGAGATGATTACAAATTTGACCGGTTTTCATGTTTGTAGAACCGGATTTAGCACCAAATGTTTTGTGACGAATTGTAATGCCTTTTCGAAGAAATACATGTGAAAATTTTGCAAAAAAATAATAATTATATAACCTTAACTCTAAACCCTAACTCGAACATAACCATAAACCCTAACCCTAAACGGTAGCTCACTGCACATACGGTGATTCAACTGCTACAATAAAATAAACTTGCTGAAGATGGGTATGAACTGCAATAATATGTTGATACCTGCAGACAATATATGATGGCAATAATGGCATGTTTTAGATCCTCATGCAGCTTGGTTCGGTTTGCTCTTAACCACCGTCTTTTTTACTCTATGTTGGCAGTTACACGTACAACTCCCACAAATATCGCTGCGCGTGAGTTATTATGCATCAACATCATCAAGTAAATACATTTTTTTTGCGTGTTAGCATTCATCCGTATTCCCCAGATTGCTTGGTGGCCTGTGGTTAGTTAATACATGCATCTCGGGCTTGATTGCCAGTAGCACTGAACAAGAGGGATTTACATGAACTTTTCACACAACTCAACTGCAGCTACCTTTTGGATTTGGCCTTTTGCTTCCCTTCTCTGTACAAAGTGTTTCCAGGAAATCTCATGTTAGTAGCAACAAGCAGAGTAACAAAGGTGAATATATATGATGTAAAGGTTGGTGAGACACACAAACACACACCTATATGGAAATGGATGACCTAGAGGTTGAAAATTGGTTAAAGCTCTCCCTCAAGATCCTCCTATCCTCTTCTGAGATTGAAGGCCTAGCTTTTGAAGCAACAGACATCATAATTTCTTTGGTAATAAGAGGCGGCTTTTGTGGGATGGTCTTCACCACTCACAGCCTCCTTAATAGTTACCACCCCAAAATTTAGGGTATTTTACGTGCAAATACTTAGTATTTTGCATTCAAACAGATAGAAAATGCAGATATATGCTTGCATGATCCCCCAAATTTTTCTACCTCCAGGAGACCATTTCACAAGGGGGTTGAAAAGGGTTGAAATTTCGGTCATTTCGGCCGAAATTAAATTTCGGTTTTGCCGGCCTCCAAAATACCGGATTTAAAATTTGATTTTGAATTTTGGCCGAAATTTTGAAATCTTGCCGAATTTCGGATTTCGGCAGACCCCAAGACGTTGTCCGAAAACCAAATTTGTAACCTTGGTGAAGACAAAGCAGCCGTTGCACAATTAATACTAGCAATTCTGAGAAGAATGCCCAAGCCTTTAGAGTGGTGGTGAAGGTGATTGGTAGATTGGTAGGGGATAATAACACAACGCTTATTGGGATTTTCCCTCTTTCTTGTGATCTTGTCCTTGACTTTGCATATTGGAATAACCGGATTTCTTGCCGTGAATTCTGATGACAATGATAGGAGCTGTTCCTCTTTATTTTCTCTAAACTTCATTCTTGTGCCCAACTGTCCACTGGTGTTGCATCGTTTACTCAGAGCGCCTGCGCAATTTTTCCCAGTTAGTTACACCAGCCTAGTTGATGCCATGCTGTGAGAATTAACTTGAGCTAAAAGCTAGATCGGAATTCTTAAGTCCTTTTCCTGCGCTACTATTTGCCTTTTCTTT